>OZ004347.1:4093990-4832814 GCA_963924445.1 Philereme transversata
ATTCTGACTCACACATTCCTCGTTTTACCCGCATTTGCATGGCAACAGTAAATCCCCCATAATAAGGCCAACGCCCCATTGTCTCGCGTGTAAAATCGGTCATCCACAATTAGACTGTGGACACACGAGAGAGTTATTGGCGCGTAAATCACTGGCGACAGTGTATCCTCGCCTTAGGATATTACTGCCGCTGGACTGGTTGCGAGGCAAGTGTTGAGTTTATCATTTAAATTATTTCCTAGTGATAAATTTTATTTATAACCTACTAGAATTTCATAGCAGGAAGTCCTAAAGCGATCTTCCAATTTAAATTGCACGCTTCTTTGCCGTTACTTCTAAAAGTTTAATTACAGTACTGTTACGCCGAGGCTGTTAAACAATGAGTAATAATCGAAATTTCTCGAACGCTTTTGTCTTACCTGCTGTGTTATTGTTGTTATTGTCTGCGGTTTCGCAGAATGGGGAGTGGCCATTCTGTCGAAACACCGACCCTTTCCTGGAACGATCGAGATCGTTCTCGAACAATCGAAATGTGCGCGATATAAATAGGCCGGAGAGATGGCCGGACAGTCAGTTAGTCTGGACTTTGCTATACGTGCGAACGTTTCGGTGACTTTAAGTGATGCAACAGTGGTGTGAATTAGTGTGTTCTGATTACGTGTGACCAAGTTCGTGTTTACACCGTTTAGTGTTGAATAAAAGTGTTATTTTGGTTAGACTGATTCTCATTATTTTATCCCGAACCCTCAGCTCGTAAAAGTACGTTTCAAAATGATCATATTGATTGCATATTTATCTTTTTGGGTGTTACTATGCCACAGACAGACACACAGATACACACGTCAAATTTATTATAATATAACAATCCTTCGCTGTTTGCTGCTGCGTTGAAAATATACTGTTAGTAGAGTATAAATAAGCCTGTATAGAAATAAGGATTTGTGATTGAGGTTGTATTTAATTTCAGCATTTGTTTTTTTTTCAACCTATATAATCCCACTGCTGGGCAAAAGTCTCCCTCACTGTCTTCCAGGACTTTCGCTCGCGTGCCAAATCCCACCAATCTGTCTCGAAGGCATCGAAATCTTCACGCCAGCGTCTACTAGGCCTTCCTCGGCGCCGTCGCCCGTCTACAGCAACCAACTGCGTGACGATCGTTGTCTATCTGTCGGAGTGCATTCGTCTTACATGGCCCGCCCAATCCCATCCATTGATGAATTAAACCTCTTTTATCTTAAATTGAAATAAGCATTTGTCATGGAGGCTGTATTTAATTTTAGTATATTATGAATGCAATGAGCCTCATTCTATTTTCAATACACTTACTCCCCTAGGGTCGTAAATCGCTTTTAAGAATAAAATAAATAAATAAAATAATAAATATTGCTGGACATTTCACACAGCGCTATCTAGCCCCAAATTAAGCAGAGCTTGTACTATGGGAACCAGATAACTGATATAATATTTATATACTTTTTTTTTATAAATACATACTTATAATATATAGAGAAACAACCAGACCCGGAACAAATATCTCTAAATCATGCAAACATTTTGTTCCGCGGCGGGGATCGAACCCGCTACCTCCTGCGTCGTCAGAGTTAAAACTGACCAACTTTCAGAGCATGAGTGGTGAAAAATCAGTTTTATTATAAATATACCTATCCGCATCGGTCTATTTCATTTGGCAAAAAGATTACGTGGTTGTGCTAAAAATTGCTCAATTGTCGAAGGCATCCCCGCTTTATTACGACCGTTATACATCAGTCAGCTCCATAAAGATCTGAAGCTTTCTGAATATAACTGTGTCGATTCAGGGTATAAATAATTGATACCGTGTAACTAATTACAGTATCATTCATTAGTATGTATTATCGCTTTGTTTGGGTCACCCCTGTAATTGCGGTAGAGACATGGCAATGAAGCAGTATGGTAACCAATATGACAAAAGCAGTATCTTTAAATTATCCCTTCAGTCGCGCTTCAAACGCTGAGAACTTACTTTAATTACTGTTTAAACTAGTGGTTCGCCCCGAACTGAGATCTCGCGAGTCTACCATAAAAACACAAAAAATATTATTCGTAATCTATGACTATCAAAATAGTGCCACGAAATAAAAACCATCTTAAGTGACCTACAGTTTCATTCAAATTACAGGTAACGGGAGTTCATGTTTTTTGGTTCACCGTTTTTGGGGTACAAATGGCAGTTATTCTAGATTTCAGACTTTTGCCTATATTTTTGATACATAAGCTACACGTATACCAAATTACAGCACTGTGGGGTCACTGGTGTACCCTGTGAATTTTGTCAAAGTTTAGTTTTTATGATGGCTAATAACTCAAAAACTACCAAAACTTTACTAAAAGTAAAAACGGGATCAAAATATACTAATAAAGATCTTCTCACAGTCTCACTTTCATTTTTTTTTTACCCCACTTGAACCCCAAGATCTCAACAACCCCCCCAAATTTTTAGCTCATTGAGTCACACCAAAATTGTGTCATCATTACCTACCTATATATCAAGTTTCACGATGATCGGATAAACGCTTCGAAAGTTATCATCGGACAAACAAACATACATACATACATACAACGCCGATTTGCCCAAGTTGATTTGGAGATCTCGCTTCGCTCGATCAATAAAATGTCATTTTTTTATGTATTGTTAATTATTAATCGTATTTTAATGCTAAAACTCAATTGTAGTAGATGTACTATCTAAGCAACAATAAATTATACATGTAAGCAAATCAAGTAATCCCACTTCATATTGTTACGCCGAGGCTGTTAAACAATGATTAATAATCGAACCTTCTCGAACGCTTTTGTCTTGCTGTGTTATTGCTGCTATTGTTTGTGGTTTCGCAGAATGGGGAGTGGCCATTGTGTCGAGGGACCGACCCTTTCCTGGAAGGATCGACATCGTTCTCGAACAATCGAAATGTGTGCGGTATAAATAGGCCGGAGAGATGGCCGGAGTCAGTCTGAGTCTCAGTGAGTTAGTGAGCGAGTCTCAGCGAGGCCCTGGAGGCGAAAGTTTGTATTGATGTATGTGTGGATGCTTGTTACTCTTTCACGTCGTAACGGCTGAACAGATTTCAATGAAATTTGGTATGTACGTAGATTACAACCTGGATTAACACAGGTTACTTTTTGTTGACAAACAACGAGTGAGAAGCCGCTGGCGGAAGCTAGTATGAATATGAAAATCTACCTACCAAGACAACTTAAACTCGAAACAGGAAAAAAATCGAGATTTAGGTATTTTTGAGACCTTGAAGACCTTAGTATTTTTCAAACTTTCGCGATCACTGTACATAATTACTGATTTAAACGGGTGTTTATCGCGTATGTACCTTTTTTATTTGTTGTCCCGACGTTTTGCCCCTGTTGCAACAGCCGTAGTCTCATTTTCGCGCGACTGTCTGCCTTTTTTATAACTAATAAAAAAGGTGCATACGCGTTAAATACCCGTTTAAATCAGTAATAATGTACTTAACTTATAATTGCTATACGCAATTACCATAATAATATAGTAATTAGGGAGCAATGTCCTATTCTCTGGTTTACATAGGTCAGGAAGCCTTGAAAATGAGGTAGTATTTATTTTGGGAAGTTTTCAATTTCAGTAACCCATAATACTGACCAGATATCTGATCTGCTTTCTTTAGTCAAAAGTCAGTATTACGTTACCTAAATAAGTCTAGGCTTACTAAGGTCATGTCACTCAGGTCAATGAAGTAAATCGGAAATGTTATTGTCGGAATTAGACGTATATTGACGACCTCCTTGGCTCAGTGAGCGAATAGCCGGCTGAAACGCAGGAGGCAGCGGGTTCTATTCCTGCTGAACAAATGTTTGCCTGATTTACAGATATTTGTTCTGGGTCTGGATGTTTTTCATATATTATAAGTATGTATTTACAAAAAAAACTATAAGTATATAAGTATTCTATCAGTTATCTGGTGTTCATAGTACAAGCTCTGCTTAGTTTGGGGCTAGATAGCGCTGTGTGAAATGTCCAGCAATATTTATTTATTTCATCTTAATCATAAATATCAATCATTTAAGTAGTAATAAATAAATAATAGTTAGTTATATCTATAATATAACTAAGTACATAATTGATTCCATGTAACTAATTACAGGATCTTCATTAGTCCGTATTATCACTTTATTTGGGTCAGCCTCCTTATTACAGTACATAATTGGCAATGGAGCAGTATGGTAATCAACTTGATCCAAGTACCTACTTACCTAAAACTTAAAAAGAACAATGAACATAATTATAATCAGGTTTTGTCCTCGGGATTTGCATATAACACTTATAGTACCGCCTTCGTTAATAATTATCAATGAAATGACACTGTTACCGATACCGTTACCAATACCTCTGTATATATTTAGTTTGTAGTGTAGTCTGTTCATGTTTTCACTTCTGTCGGCACTCTCGGAATGCCACTATTTTTTTTAGTACACAATGACCTTTATGCTTGTCAGCGAATTAATTTTTGCATGAAAGTAGATAAAATTTTTAGAGATCATGTTACAAATAAAATAGCAAAATTTAAAGTTATAGTTTAGCTGGCACCCTGTTGAAATGTTTTACATAACGTCATAGTTGCATATTCCATTACCATTTTGGTACAGTAATTAGGGAAAGGGAGCAATGTCCTATTCTGTGGTTTGCACAGAATGAAGGGAAACCTTGTAAATGAGGGATTTACTATGGGAAGTTTTTGGTTTCCGTGACCTTTAGCACCAACTTATCAGATATCTGATCTGTTTTCTTTAGTCAAAGTTACCTTAATAGGTATAACAAAAGTACCTAGGCTCTCTAAGTTGGTTCGGGTGTAATTTGGGCCCTGGCCCGCGGGCCCAGTCCCCACAATATTATTCTAGGGTGGTCATTTGGGCCTACCAGAAAATTAGTTATGGTTGTCAAATTAAGATATTTTAACTCATAGATATCTAGAGCGACTGATCTTTGCACCCAACGGCATTTTATCAGGTCATCTTTCCATCTAGTCAGGGTCCTACGCTGCGCTTTTCAATGTGCAGTCTCCACTCGATTATGTAATTATTGAAAAAAGGACTAAATATGATAAGCTAGATAAATTTATAAGCATTCATAAAAATATAAAGTTTATCATAAAACATTATGATATATTAACTGTTTTTCCGCATTACACAAAGTTTAACTGGAAGAGAATACTTTCAAGCATTAAGTTCGCCATTGTAAAGATTGAATTGTTCTGTGTTATAAAGAATTTTGATTCCTGTATTCATTCATGACCCTGAATAACTGCTACTATACGTTCGTATGAGCGTATTGTGACCAAACTTAGTTAAAGTCTTAACAACGTCTTAGTTTTATTTCGAAAACTTTCGTGATTTATTTCAATCATTATTATAAATACGAGATTTATTACGCACCGTTTTATCGGTGTTTTGACCGACAATACAAAACGGTACGTGATATCGGCAGCTTAAATACCTACTTTTGACAAGTCTTATCGACTATGTGGTCAGATCTACACAAGATGCAGTAAAGGTGCTAGCAAGCTAGTAAAATTAATATACCAGTAGACTATACACGAAAGGCTTAGATTTCCATGGAAATGATAAACATTGGCTTTGCCGGATTACATTTCATCCCTCTGTCAGTATCAAGCAGAATTGATGAGGATTAAGTCAGAAACAGAAGTCATGTTGTTGATAAATAAAGATACTACTTGAATTGACTTGAGACAAATGGAGAAAAGCATCCTTAGAATAAAATGAACCGATTGAGTCAGAGCCCCCGACCTACGAACCAAAGCCGCCATAGCCACCTTGGAAACCACTTGCTTTAACTAGCATTGGGCAGGCCATGAGATTCAAAGGCTTTCAGAAGGTTGGGCGAACCCAGTGGATACTGAATGGGCGACACGTAGCCATGGTAGACATAAAAAAGATTGATCTGTAAAGCACTACCACCATACCCATTACTGCCGCCAAGCAGCATTGCTGTGTTTCGGTTTGAAGGGTATGGTAGCCGGTGAAATTAAAAGTGGGCACTTGAGGCTTTACACCAGTATGCCTCAGGTTGATGGACGCAGGGCAGAGCATTGTAGGACAGATTTCTAACTTGCGTGACCTAAAAGGCTGTACTTAACTGTAAGTGCAGGTTGACACAGAAATTAAACGAATTATGCTCCAATGGCCATTATATCTCAAAACTATGTGCCTCTCCACTTCTACCCCAAAACCATTCAAAATCATTCGTCTACGGATCTCCTTATTTCTGATTCAATCTCGCATTTAATAGCGAACGTTCATTAGTGACATTATAAAGGATTAGCTAGCTGAAGTGGCAGTGGGCGGGGTTCAGAAATCAAAGAACTGACGGACGTTGGGGTAAAAAGATTGCCCATTGGGACCATGGGACAAATCTGCCCTGCACAAGACAGAACGACCTAATTAAGTTTATTAAGAGCCACTGAGTGCTGATCATACGATCAGTCGCCCTGGAAATTCAACAGGGGATGTTGGTTGGTTGGTGGACTCCCTTTTCCGCATTCGAACTCTGTATGTGGTCCATTATGCGTGAGAGAGTTGACTATATGGATAGCCAGCCTAACTCCGACCAGAAGCGCAGAAGTTTCCTGGGGTCTTCGCAGGCTTCACGGAGTGACCTTGGATTGTCTAGGATTTCTGCACGTTGTGCTGTTACCCCCACGCATTCCAGGACTACGGAGGCAGCTGATTATTTTTCGGTGAGACATCCCCTGCAGAGTGGGCTGTCTGTTGCTCCGATGATGTAGAGGTGTTTGTTCAGGAGGCCATGTCCTGTAAGGGTACGATGATTCGAAGGTCCAGTTTTTGAAGGTTGAGCAGTTGACGTGCTAGTCGTGGCGAGACGGCCGGCAGCACCGCCCTCGACTGTCTGCATTCCATGGTCTGTGCCCAGCGTTCGTTGTGTAGGTTTAGAGTACGATTCTGTATCCATGCTCGTAGCTGAGTGAAAGGTAGAGGGAGGAATGGAGGTGGGCCTATAGCCGTGGTTTACGATCCTCTTCTAGCTAATTCATCTGCAGCATCGTTGCCTAGTGACCCGCTATGCTCCTTGATCCATTGTAAGATCACCTTGTTTTCGTGGCGATTCTTTCTAGGGCTAAGTGGCATTCGTAAACAAGCTTGGAGTTACAGCTGTGTCTCTCCAGAGCTTTGAGTGTTGCTGTACTGTTGGAGAGGATTCGTATGTTGTAGTCTTCGATCTGCCTCCTGTTTATGGCAGTAGCGGCTTCGGTAATGACCATGCATTCACATTGGAAGATGGAACTATGTGTACCTAGTTTCATTGATATGCTTCTGTTGAGATCCAATGAATGAATTCCCGCGCCCGTTCCCTGTTTGGTTTTTGAGCCGTCACGTCGGTGTAAACGCGATAGGGGAGGTCTATGCTTAGCAGGGGACATCCTATGGCTAATACTGATGTTCATGAGTATTTCACCGACAGTTCCTAACCTAGACCATGATCCAAAGTACCGGCGGAAGTTTGTTGTTTATGGGCACCACTGTCCACGCATAGACCGGCCTGATATCGCAACTAAACGACTGAATAACTATTGTTTACGCTGCTTTCATGTCCACTGTGTGGGTTACATTTGTCACGGTCTCGATTTCTGTATTTTGATTTGATTTTGAGCTTTTGGGTTTTTGTGACTAAGTTTTTTTTATCTTTGTGAAAACTAATTGCCTACTCTCATATTTATTTTATCTTTATAGTAGGTAATTTTCTTTGACTGTGTCTTGTAAGTACTTCTAATCCTAATTCCATGCTTCTAATACATATAAACCTATAATATTATGCATACAAATGTTCTAAAACGGAGACAATTTAAATGAACAATATGATTGATGATTGGAATATGATTCATGCCGCGCCTGCTGGAACACCTGGGACAGGTTGTTTAAATTATTAAAAGAATAAAATAAACACCTAAGCTCATTACGGTCGCTTATAGTACACGTTACTTGTAGAAACATGAAATGAAGTGATTAAGTAAAAGCAATAAAATCGGGTTTTCGCCCACGACCCAGAACATTCGTGCAAACATCTCGTCAGCGGCGACGCGTGGGTAGTGAGGTGTAGCCATACATCCTACTATTAAACGGTTGAAATATTCGCTCGCTACTAATACATAATGCTGGATGACTTCCGTGGCGCAGTGGGTGAGTAGCCGGCTGAGACGCAGGAGGTTGTTGGTTCGATTCCCGCCGTTGACCAAATGTTTGCAAGATCTATAGATATTTGTTCCGGGTCTGGATGTTATTCTATATGTTAAACTAGTTGACCAATCCGCAGCTTCGCACGCGTAGTTTTTTAATAAAAACATTAACCTCCTTCTGCGTAGTTGGCTAAAAAGTAATCTATGTTACTCAGGAATAATGAAGCATTCTAATGGTGAAAGTATTTTTGAAATCGGACGACTAATTTTTGAGTTTAATCGTTACAAACATACAAATCTTTCTTCTTTTTATTATTACCATAGAAGTATGTATGTACTTATAGAAAATGAAAGTATATTATGTATTAAATCATTTATCTGGTTCCCATAGCACAAACTTTGGTTAGCTTGGGGCAAGATAGCGTTGTGAGAAATGTCATACTTATAATAAGTAGAGAAAAAACCAGACCCGGAACAAATATCTGTAGATCATTCAAACATTTGTTCCGTGGTGGAAATCGAACCCGCAACCTCCTGCGTCTCAGACGGCTATTCGCCCACTGCGCCACGGAGCTCGTCAAAGATGAGCCGACGTGAGCGTTATATGATCGAATGAAAACACTTTAAAGTAAGTAAACCATAAAAATAAAAAAACAAGCTAAAAGACAAAGCAAATAGTACAATGGGCAGTCATATCGCTTTGGGGTCAAACCTTTGGACGGTCTCTCCATCCATGGAGACTTCTGATGTTGACCAAGACCGATGTCTTATTTTGACGTATAAAGGATTTTCAATGAAACCTTTCAAAAATATAAGCTGGGTATCAGTTTTAAGTTCAGTTATTGAAAACGCTATCACTCGGTCACGACCTCAATGTAAGTTTAATAACGTGTCCTAACACTTTTATAGTATTATGGTCAAGAGTTTTATTGCGGTACTTGTAAATGCACTATTTTTACCCTCCGACGCAAACAGAGGGGTGTTATAGGCAGAAGCAAATCTTAGATAACGTTTTTTTTATTTATTTTAATCCACACTCCAAAGTAATGGTAGATTTTCAATTTTTTACTAAATTTATTTTCTGAATGTGCGCAGGTTTTTAATGACCTTACCCCTCCTACCCCCTTCCACCACCGGACAAGCAGACGTACCGAGAAGTACCACCCAAACCAGTACAGTAGATACAGTACAGTACTGACGTAGCACAGAAACTGTAGAGAATAGTTTTGTATTGTGTCATTTTTCGGAAGAAAGAAGACACTTGTCGACCATCTCGAGCGTAAACGGCGATTGCGAGAGTAAACGGGAAGAAATGTTGTCGACACTTCCTCAACAGTAGCCTACAACGCCGAGCACGATAGATTTTCCCTATCTTTGACATCAGTCCATCCAGTCATCTTCCAGTCTTGCGATGCCTAGACAGCGCTGTATTCTCAAGTTGTCTCTTTCGTTTCTCAATCGCGTGCTTGCCAACAATTTTTGGTTGCATATTTAATTAATTATATTTAAAACGTACGTTGCTATAGAAAGAGTACTCTTTTGCTATCTCGAAATAAATCTTATTGAGCCTGCTTGGGGCAAAGACAATTTCGGAAGAATCGACAGAGAATAGAATAACAATATAAATAAACAAATAATGTCGTCTCTTTAAAGAGTAGACAAGGAAATCGCTGTGCTAACCTTGCTGGTCGGCATACCACCTTAGTACCAAAATATTTGCTTCAGCTTTCCTTGTTAGTACGAGTAAAGAATAGAACGCACTTCTGGCGTATGCTTTTCGGACCAGTATAATCTCGGATTCTTCAAATCTAGAGTGAACAGGTTTTTTTTAAAGTAAGCGTGCTCTAGTTTCGATCACACCATCTCTTACCATCAGGTGAGGTAGTGGTTAAGGGCCTGAATATTTACAAAAAAAAATATATTTTTTTTTAATCGAAGCAATCAGCTTTGGCTGCTTCGGATCGGCTGACCTGATCTTCATCCTAAGATCTACCCCCAGTTAAACTATTTTTCTATAATAAAAATCAGAAAAGTGCAAGTTTGACTCGCCGGTTTTATTATTGATCGACCGAAGCGAGATCTCCAAATCAACTTCGGTAAATCGGCGTTGTATGTATGTATGTTTGTTTGTCCGAGGATAACTTTCGAAGCATTTATCCGATCATCGTGAAATTTCGTATATAGGTAGGTAGTGATGGCACAATTTTGGTGTGACTCAATGAGCTAAAACTGGGAGGGGGGTAGGGGTAGGGGGAGGGGGAGGGGGGGTTGTTGAGATATTGGGGTTCAAGTGGGGTAAAAAAAAACAAAATGAGACTATCCGGTCAAGTGGCACGTTTAATAAAAATCTTTATAAGTACATTTCGACCCTTTTTTTATTTGTAGTTTAAATCCTGTAGTTTTTAAGTTATTAGCCATAATATAAACTGAACTTTGATACAATTCACAGGGTACACCAGTGACCCCACAGTGCTGAAATTTGGTATGCTTTAGTAACACAAATATAGGCAAAAGTCTGAAATCCAGAATGACTGCAATTTCACCTCAAAAAAGTAGGTATAACCAAATAACATGAACCTCGTTACCTGCAATTTGAATGAAACTGTAGGTCAAGTACTTGGTTAGACATTTCGTGGCACTATTTTGATAGTCAAAGATTACGAATAATATTTTTTTGTTTTTATGGGAGTCTCGCGAGATCTCAGTTCGGGGCGAACCACTAGTTATAAATAAATAAATAATGCTGGACATTTCACTCCGTGTTATCTAGCCCCAAACTAAGCAAAGCTTGTACTATGGAAACCAGATAACTGATAGAATACTTATAAACTTTTTTTTGTGAATACATTGGTACTTATAATAGTTAGAGAAACTATCAGACCCGGAACAAATATCATGCAAACATTTGTTCTGCGGCGGGAATCGAAACCGCAACCTCCTGCGTCTCAGCCGGCTATTGACTCACTGCGCCACAGAGGTTGTTATTATGTGATATAATTATAAATTAACCTTTCCGGAAATTATTTTTACATGTCCTATGATACCTTACTTGACAAATTTCATGATTCTAGGTGAACGGGAACCCCATATTTTATTCGCGAGCAAAATATACGGTATACACGACCGTATTTTATGATTGAGTTGACTTAGGAGCTTGATGTTTTTACAGTTCTAAGGGAACATAGACTTTCGTAATATTAATTTCAACTTAATACCTGCACGCGTTCCTGTGAAAAGGAACGTATTTATTTATACTTATAACACCTTTGTTTATAAGGGGGTTAAACAAAGAGTCACGAATGAAGACAGACAATAAAATCTTAGGGCTTAATTTTTGTGAGGTACTGTCATTGTTATAGGCAGATGTAACCACTTACCATCAGTTAGGCCATGAGCTGTTCCAGTCTTTCATCTTATTTTGTTCTTTGACTTTGCGTCTTCCTGATGATGGGCATCTCCAGATCTTTTAATACGCAGGCCCGTAAAGATAAAGGGGAAGTCAGAGGCAAGTCTAAACATTGCGTTTATCATGCCTTTTTTGTGTTTTTTGTAGGCTTTAGTGGCTTCCTCTGTTCAACCAGAATGTTATAATGTATTCAAATCATCTCCTTAGCAACGCATTCCTATAATATTATGAGATGTGAGATTATCCTGCTCTTTATAGCAGAGACATAGACTAATATGGCTTAGAAGGAGCCACCGTTACATGGTAGACATACTTCTCAAACGTACAAAGCGGTTCTTTTCCACCTTTATTATGCGCACCGCCAACGAGTAGAACGCCTTGCCTGCGTATATGTTCCTGATACTTACAACCTAGGTCTTCAAGAAAAGAGTGAATAGGTTTCTTCTAAGTAAACGTGTACCATCGTATCATCCCATCATCGATTACCATCAGGCGAGATCGTGGTCAAACACGAGTACATAACAATATTTAAAAACTCCACCATACAAAAAGATGATGAAATGGACTCACAAAAATAAATCAATTTGCATAGTGTACAACTGTAGCTAGTAGAAACTGGATCAGATAATCCAGAGATTGGACATAGTGGAGAACCTGGGTGGATTTCATCAGAAGCAAATTCACCATAAATTTTTAAATGCGTTAAAATCCTAGTAAAACTACGGTAAACCATTGAATTAGCTTAGATTATGTAAAGCTATAGTGTTTAGCCAAAAACTTATTGTAAATTCGGAGATTTTGGTTCTTAAACACAAAGAGATAAGATTGTGATAATAACTGTATGACGATGTTTTTTCTATGTAAATATATATGTAATATGTTATAATTTCATTTCTTTTCTTTTAGCATGGCTGATAATGATGTTAAATGCGAAGTCACCTTGCACGGTCTATAAAAAAAACTGGACAAGTGCGAGTTTGGCTCGCGCCCCGAGGGTTCCTACATAAAGAGGAATACATTTTACACAGAATAATCGACATATTTAAGTACAAAACAGACAATTAAAAATGAAATTTTACTCCATAAATAATTACTTGGAAACAACATCTGTTTACCCTAGAATAATTATAATTGAGACTTTTCGTTGGAGGTATAAGAATCTGTTGATTTCAATAACTGTATCATTTTAGTGTTCATATGTCCGGCAAATAAATATATTTTACACCTACATGAATAAAGCTGTCTGCATCTTGGGCGTGCTTATATCCCTCTCTACACTCAGGATTCTAGTAATTCCCTCGCACCGCTCGTGAGTTAACTCTAGAATCTTGTTACGCTCGGGATTCAATATAGCGCCCGTGACGTAAGACACTGCTTTATTCCCTCGTTTAATAATCTGCATACTATTCTAAACCATAATCTACCATATTATTATCTGTAACAAGATTCTGTGCTTTATGTCTACGCTGAGAATAAAAAGTAAGTAGGCATATTAATAGAACCAGGCATGGTAACACAGTGATATTTGAATGCGTAAAGTGTGGATTTTTGCGTCTTAAGTTTCTTTATCGTAAGATTTAGTAGACTTCAGCGTCAACATTTTATCCTTAGCCGTTTATACGATTGCTCAATTTGATAGACTTTTTAAGGTTGAGGTTATTATGTCAAAGTCTTTAAAAGTATACATAAAGTGCTTCGGAATATGTAACCCGAAAGAGGGAAACATGATGCAATTTCCAAATGACCGGGTAATTAACACTTTAAAACATAACATAACACTGTAAAATACATCCCACACCACACACACTAAGTACATTATACACACATAAACACACAGACACACACACTCCAAATGTGATCAAGCAAACATTGAAGCTCAAGGGCACTTTTTTCATTAATTTATATTCTAAAAAATGTTAATAATCACTTTTTCTTGCAAACTATTTCTTGTTATTATTTTTTCATGTAAATATTTAATTTAAATATATATATAGATAAGTAAGTATGTTAAAGTTAACAGGCGAGCTACTTTGCCGCGTCCTTATAAGTTTAGTATTATATAATGTAGATTCAATTTGGTTTAAGTCCAGCACTATGTTAATTAGTTTATAATATACGGTAATGTAACTGTGAATCTAAGTATTAATAAATAAAATAAAAATAAAATGAATGAACAACGATTTATAACAATGTCACGTCGATGATAGTCTATGTCACCCGGACCATAATATCGTAGCGATTGACACCTCATTCATCAAAATCGAATGAGTAGTTTAGGCGTTACGGTGGAACATAGGTAAATAATATATATATGTATGCATCTAGATCTTCGTGCTTCATCTTAGACCACATCATCGCTTACCATCAGGTGAGATTGTGGTCAAACGAAGATCTATCCAGTTAAAAAAAAAATATTGTCATACATAGATGGCCAAAAAGCATTACCATTTCTTTTGGATTTGCCGTAGTTGGGTATTAATAACGTCGATTTTAACAAAAAAAAAATCTGAATAAATTGAATGAACTTAGTCGCCTATAAATCAGCTGTTACTTGGGTCTTGTGTTTAATTTGAGACTTAACCTACCCGTACAAAATATTTAACTTCTGGTTTGGCGCTGAAATGAACTAATATACAGATTTTCTTTCATTGCTAGTACGAGTAAGAAGTACTCACTTCCGGCGTCAATTTTCCGGTCTTCTATAATCTCGGTTCAAATCCAGAGTGAACACGTTATTTCTAGGTAAGCGTGGTCTATATTCGACCACTCCATCAGTGATCGTAAAAATTTTTTTAAAAAACTTCCCAAAAAACGAAGTGTTTCTTCAATTAAAAACATATAATTTCAAATAGTTGTAAATCGAATATGTTCGTGTGAGTGAGGACAATTAACCTCGTTCGGGTTACCATAGCTATTCTGAAGGACCGTGTATGATAAAAAAAATGTTGTATGTAAGTAAGTTGTATTAGCCCATCTGTTATTTTTACATAATTATGTTTTTAATTATATTTTCATGGCATACTGTGGGTAAACACCATTTCTAACCGACTTCATTAGCCTTCAATGTGCAATCAATGTGCCTATTAACTACGTATGTAGACTTTTTTTTAAGTTTATTAGATAAAACCTTTATGAAACAAACACCTCAAGCAATAAAAACAATGAATGTTTAGTATAACAACAAAACACGCGATTGCCATAAATCTAATAATACGTTCATCCAAACTCTACAATTAAAAGGACGGTCAGAATTATATCACTGATCGCAGTCATACAAAGCAATACATCTGCCCACATAAAACAATTATCTCTATTCCAAACCAATTTATCATAAAATTGCTTTATCGTCGTACTAACAATTAAATAAAATTGCCCGCAATTCGGGTCAGTTAAGTCATCAATTCATTAATAGTACAAAATGATAGGTCTATCTCGCCGCCGGGGTTCCACGGCGTCTTACGGCCAAGTGCAACCTGCATACGGAACCCGTGATCCGATGCAGCCCTTTTCTACCCCAGACCCCACCTGAGCAACTATCCCGTTCTATTCCCGCCGGCTTCTCTCCGCTCTCGTTTGCACCTCGAAATTACACTCGGCCGCTTTCGTTTCTCCTCGGATGCAAGCCGGTGTTCTCGGGAAAACATAATTTTCAGTCAGTCGCTTCCCGGCCGGCGGAGGAGACGTATCGTTGTCCGTCGCCAGCGCGCAGGAAAGATCGTAGCGGTGCATCGTGTTTGTATAGGGATGTTTGTTCCCAGATAGCGCGCCTTACAAACCCCATCAAGGATTCGATAGTGCTGTGACTTAGTGCGTTCCGAGTGCAGTGGAGTGCTACAGTTTGTTGGTCAGTTTTGATGTTGCAACTAGCGGATGTACTAGCTAATGCAGTGAGATCTGTTTGATTGGCAAAAGTAAACATGGGCATGACAGATGTAAATATTAGAGCAATGTTGCCGACTCTGCTGATGGCTGGGAACATTTTAATGGACAAGTGAACGCATAAATGCTAGCAGAGCGGAAATGTGAAATTGTTTGGTTTCAGCGAAATGCTATTAGCTTTATGTCAGTGAATGGAAGATTATAACTAGATTTGCTATTTACTGAGATACTGACAGATGCTAGTTCTACAGTATTGATGAAGATTATGAAGTTTCAGTGCTTGCTAGAAACTAATAAACATTGTTCAATCTTATTCATTCATTGATTGTTATCTGAAATTGATTATAAAGGAAATCATTACGGATCTATTGATTCATTTTATAAATATGTGGGTGGAATAAAAGCTAACAATGATATAGCATTTTTAGGATATGTTACGCCCAAACAAAACAGCTCATTATGACAATAGGAAAGGCATTGTTTGATAAATTTCAAATTTATCAAACAATTATTAAGTAATTAATTAAATTAATTATTTGAATAATTCAGTGGGCGAACAATAAACATATACTTACAAATTTATATTACTATGAATGATGTTCTATGTCATCCGTTTTGTATGTAGAGTAATGTTTTAAAGACTTTATAATAATTCTTAAAATCTTTTTTTTTATTAAAATAATCAATCAGATCTCACTTAGCTTTCATTCATTCAAAATATACCAATAAACTAATTGTTTTGTGTTTGCAGAAAAAAGTTACTAAAACTGATGACTACTAGAATAAGTTGCTGTTTTGAATCATCACCTTAAACTACTAAAAACCTAATAGTTTACAAAACTGTGAAAAGTGATGTTTAACTAACAAAAAGATTGTGAAAACTGGAATCATATATGTATATGTTGCGTAAGTATTTATTTATTATTAGTAAAAGTGTTATTTCTTATCAGATATTACCTTCCTGTTAGGTTTCTCAGAAATATTCCAATATAATTCATATAGTAGAATATTCATATTGTAAATTATTATAGTTATGTGTATTATGGAAAAACATGTTGATATTTTAATAAAATAGGATTTACCTATAAGGTCTATTTTCGTATGTTTAACCAAAATTGGTGTAACTCATGGAAATTAATAACAATAAATCCTCTTTTCCATTACTAAATAGAACATAATAATATCTTTTTATGTGATAGGTTTATGTTTGGTTTTTAAAAAGTATTTATTTAGCAGGAATATAGGTATAATTAACAAAAATATAGCTAAACAGTCTATGTGTATTTAATAAAATAGCAAACACACTTGACTGGCTGGAGCGCCTTCAAATGTTTTTGACAAAATTATTGATCGAGCCAAGCGAGATCTCTAAATCAACTTGGGCAAATCAACGTTGTATGTATGTATGTTTGTTTGTTTGTCCGAGGATAACTTTCGAAGCGTTGATCCGGTCATCGTGAAATTTGATACATAGGTAGGTAGTGAAGGCACAATTTTGGTGTGACTAAATGAGCGAATAATGTGGGGGGGTTGTTGAGATATTGGGGTTCAAGAGGCGTAAAAAATGAAAATGAGACTTTTATGTCAAGTGGGAGATCAAATGAAAGGTCTTCATTTAGTACATTTTTAGATTCTGTTTTTATTTAGATTACGTAAATACTGAACTTTGACAAAATTCACAGGGTACACCAGTGACCCCACAGTGCTGTTATTTGGTATGCGTGTAGCATAAGTGACACAAATCTAGGCAAAAGTCTGAAATCCAGAATAACTACAATTTGTACTCGAAAAGTGTAACCACATATTATGAACTCTCGTTACTTGTAATTTGAATGAAACATGGTCATGTTAGTTGGTTATTTATTTCGTCGCACTATTTTGATACCTAGTCAAAAATTACAAATAATATTTTTTTGTTTTAATTGGAAACTCGCAAGATCTCAGTTCGGAGCGAACCACTAGTTATTTATCTTAAATATTTTCAGTATAGTTTCAGTTTAGAGAACCTTTATTTTTTTAATTTCAACACTAGTCACAAACAATGAGAAATTATAAACTAGGTAACATTTTTTCTCGTAGGTACGTTATAAATCTAGTATTCATTTTAAATCCTAAAGCTTTTCACACACTCTAAGTTCTAACTGAAGATACTTGCAGTACTGGTTCAAATAAAAGACTCGTGTCCCGGTTAAGTACGAGACATTTAATCAAAAATCTGTGCTAGCCTAACAATATCCACAAAACGCATCGATAGCGCGTTCTAGGATCGGAACGTTTTTACCAGCGACATCTAGTTTTGAGTAAACCAGTGTGATTATTACGTAGAACACTAACTTTAACAATATGTTAAGTGTACTTTGTATAAAGCACATTTTTAATCGATAATCATATTATAATAAAAATTTAAATTATAAAAAATTAAATTTACAAAGAAATAGAAAATAATAAAAATAAAATAAACTAAAAATTTAAAAAAAAATAAGTTTCAATCAGTTTTCAATTTATTAGTTTTTAGCTAACTTTTTTATTTGATACTTGTTAGGTAGGTAACTTAGCTTTGCCTAATAATATGTTTTTTCTCTGTTTTGTTTGTTTACTGTCTTAAATAAAAGTTAAACACGAATATCTAGTTTGGATAATAATGCTATCCCACTAGAAACCGTCTATGTTAACGAAAATTATTTATTTATTTATTTATTTAACAAAATCCACAGCCCTTAATATATAAATGCAAACTATTACTAAGCTTAACTTACGCCCAAAAACGGATTTACGGATTTTTTTTTTATTTCTAGGATTGTTTCTGTTAATATGATGTCTGTTATACTTAATAAATTTCATTTCATTATGTAGCACGAACAATAAATATTAATGATTTAGATTGTGTTTATGGCTTGTTATAATGTAATTATTATTCTACCGTCATAATTCATTGAGTTAAATACGTTGAATAGATCACTTAGCATTCCATCTCTTTCATATAGAACAATTGTTACAAATTTAGCATTCCATTTCCTTCTTACAATCCTGTTTCAAATGTGGTAGACACTTACTGATCACGCTTGACCGACATTCTATGCTTGATGGATGTACGAACGCTGTCAGTTACGAGTTGAACTTTTGGATGTATTTTCTAACAGATTAGATACTGATGGTATCTGTGTTCTGAGCACGAGCATTGAAGTCTCAAAGTAGAAATCAAAGTTTGCTATCGAAATGTTTCAAAAGTTAGAGATCTGTCGAATCAACAGTTAAATTAAAACATCTAGATATTTCTCACAGCGCTATCTAGCCCCAAACTTAGCAAAGCTTATAATATGACAATCAGATAACCGTTAGAATACACGCGTGATATAAAAAATTGTTTGCAATTCATATCCGCCTAAGCAGTTAGACCGATTTTGATAATATTTTTTGTACTTATGGTTGACTTTGATGGTTCTCAGCTATAGTTCGAAATAGGTTACAAAAAAAACATCAAAATCGGTCAAGCCATCTAAGAGGAGAAGGATTACGAACACACGCACACCGGAATGTTATATACATATATCTGTAGAACATACAAACATTTGTTTAGCGGCGGAAATCAAACCAGCAACCTCCTGCATCTTAGCCGGAATTTATTAGAATACATATTGACTGAGATCGAAATAAAACCATTATATACATTTTTAGTATTTGTTTTTTATTGTTTGTAATGCATAAATCAACTCAATTTTCTCCCCAAATAACGAGTCTGCACTCGTAACCATATCTACTCTAAGCAATTATTATTCATATTACTTAAAAAAATACTTTATTTAGAACATCTCCAACGAAAAGCGAGTTTCATTCTGTAATGTTTCTCTGCGACGTATTTCAACCCTAGATTTCCCTTTCCTAAGCCTGCAAGATATTATTATTTTATTTGGAACCACTCAAGTATTGAAATTAATAGGACGGCCATCTTGAAACGAAACGTCCAAAGTTTGAAAAAAGGAAAAAAATGTCGGTTGTATCGGCTTCTTTTCATTAAAGATCATTAGAGTTTCAAAGATGAAAAATGTAAAATAAATAGAAGCCTTCATTGTGGCTGCCTGCCGGATTCTTTCTTCGGTAAACTTTATTAATTATTTTGATAGGATCCTTGGACTTTTCTTTGAATTTTCTTTCGAACGTTCGCCTTGGTTGCATCAACTTAATTATGTGTTTTTTGTTGAGTGTAGTAAATATTCCTATCATTTTCAATTCTATAAACAAACAAGTCATAGAAATATACATATGTATATGTTTTTAGTACATATTGCTATCTACTAAAATCATCATCATGATTTTTAACTGATCAAGGATCACGCTAATACATTTTTGTAGTTGTTTCTATTTTCCAGTACAAAGTTGCATCTTTATGAAATTTCTATTAACTTTAATTTTTCTTTATTATTATTTTCTTAATGTAAAATTAGTTTTAGTAATTCGTAAAATTATGCTATGTCCAAGGTCACCAATCCTAAATGCCTATTCACCTAACTGGTCTACACGATACAGGCTTGGCTAATGTGAATATCGCTGCTTAAACTGTGATCGTACGTTGCCTTCTGCCTCAAACTTTGCACAAGTAATCATGTTTAGGTATTGCTATTATACCAGGCATCATAAGTTAATTACAAAAAATGTCTTCAAAGTAATTTTATTGAAGTTTTTAGCTGGATATAAATATTTTTTTAATTTAATTGTTAAATTAGCATTGTTCTTACAAACCTTACTCCTACTTCTACTAATAAGTACCTACATATTTTGATAAAAATGTTACATGGTAAGAAACTATTTTCAAAGTAGTTAGTCGACAAATAAGATTTATACTGTGAGGAAATATAGAATAGACATTTTCTACACAAAGATTATGGTTATTTTTTACATTGATTAAATATGTGGTGCATGAGTGCAATTTTCACCATTAAATCGTCATGCCATCTGCGGCTGCCATCTTTTCATTTAGTGGGGCCATCCTACGCTGTGCTTTCCAGTGCGGTGCACTTCTCGAGAACCTCTACCCCAACGGCCGTCAGATATGTGCCCTATCTACTGCCACTTCAGCTTGCTAATCCTCTAGGCTCTCAATGACTTTAACTACGGATCTCCTCATTTCTGATTCGATTCTTGGATATATGACTCATTCTCTCACAATTTTTGGAGACAATAAAATGCTTTTTGTTCAATAAAATAAATTACCATTAGCCTAAGAATCAGATGTTCTCAAAGCACTCAATAAATTTCATTGCGATGTGATCGCAGAGCTCATTATTCATTTGATATACAGTTTATATTCTCACCAGCTCACAATCGGACCCAATCTGACCAAGTTAGAAATAAGTAACTTAATGTTATTCAAAACGTGTCGCTACATTTATCCTATCCCAGAGATCTGGCACGACTTACGGACAGCAAGCTTACTCCACATAAATCCACGCCGTATTCAAAGTAATAGCAGGAAGGATCTCCTTGAAAATTTCAACCTGGTGAAAAGTTTCAGAAAGATTTAGAGTGGTTGAGTATATGCGTGGATAAAGTTTTGGATGTGGGTAGAATATCAAAAGACGCAAAGCGGTGTTTGGAACGCGGCGATAATTATGTTATCATGAAGGATGGTCTTGGAAGCCAGAGATGCTCGTGGAAACTCGTTGTTGAATATTTTGGTAACTTGCGCATAAAGACGCATATTTATAATGTTTTGTTTTAATTTGTTATTATTCTACCAGAGATACGTATAAGTTTTTTTAATTTTTCATCAGTTTCCACCCGGGCACGACCTGTCGTGGCCAGTGTGGAAGTCCACACTGGCCTGTAAATAGGCTTCGCACACAGGTTGGTCACTGCAGAGTCAATACGTGCAAAAGAGGGTTCAGGGATCCCAAACGCAATGCGACTGTGGTGATCCTGCACAGTCGATGAAACACCTGATATTGTGTCCTTTCTGCCCGAACACCTGCACAATGGAAGACTTAAAAATGGCTTCTGACGCCATCAATGTAGCCAAGTACCTATCTAACACAATATAAGTAAAGCTATTGACACGCTAAGAAGAATAACTTTGCATATTTACCAAATTTACTAACTTATTGTGTTTTAATTAGCTTAGTTATAAACAGTTATTCAACCAAAACAAAGCCTTATTTCATCAATTTCATAAACAAAATTTTAAATAATTCCATGCAATTATTCCTCCGACGCTACCAGGCTCCCAGAGACATAAGGAGTTCAGATTCACCTCCGCACGATAGAAGCTA
Source organism: Philereme transversata (assembly GCA_963924445.1). Lineage (NCBI taxonomy): Eukaryota > Metazoa > Arthropoda > Insecta > Lepidoptera > Geometridae > Philereme > Philereme transversata. The sequence continues at coordinate 4,115,758 of OZ004347.1, forward strand.
CATTTGCGCCATGTACTATTTGGTATTCTGCACCATCAGTACTTTAAAAGTTTAAATAGATAATGCCTATGTCGAAGATAATGAAGGTAAAGTCGAATGAAGGCAGTCATTAGGAAGATTCCAGTTGCGATTGGCATGTGAGGAAGTAATACAAAAAAAATCCTTTGAGAAATATCTTAGGGTTTTAGTACCTGGACCAATATACTTATATTTAGTCCAGCTATATTAATAAAGAATTTATAGTTATCACTAGCTGACCCCACGAACTTCGTACCGCCTTGACATGCATATGACGTGGGCTGCCATTGTACGTCACCGTTAGAATTGTCAATCGGAATAGCTGCCTCTATGTATGAGAAAATGAATTTTAGTTATAATTTTTTTTTTTGCGTGAATTTTTCAAATATTTTAAAAGTTATTCTGCTATTCAGGGCGGAGATAAATCCAACAAATCAAAGATCATCAAAATTGGTCCCGCCGTTCTTGAGTTATAAATGGTGTAACTAACCCGGATTTGTTTTATATATAGATAATTATATTGGTACACTTTGTCATAATTCATATTTTGTGAAGCTTAAAAAGCATACTTATAACAAATATTATTAAAAAGTGATACGTAGCAAAATCAATCACTTTCACGGTTAAACCATGTATTCCTTCTGCGCAATCGAACTTAAAATAGATTCTAGTTTTACAAACACTGAAACAAGCCAATATTTGAAATATCCGGCCATAAAGCATTTTACACACATCAATACGAAACTAATGGTGTTTATAAACTTTTCAAAACGTAATATTAACTGAAAATTTTACTTTGAAACTATTTTTGGCTGTTTGATCTTATACTGTCTAAGCATCTTTCTAATGGATCATCCAGACCATTATTGTTATAATGTTGAGGCGTTTTTATGTTTTAGCTATCGTGAATCATTAAATTTTATAGTTTTTTATAAGAACTTTTAAAATTAGTTTATCATATAAACCAAGATTCGTAAAAAATTTAGTAAAAATTTACGGAGTTTGTTTTCGGGGAAAGTTTTTATACGATTTGGAGATGGAAAAAGTATATGGCCCACCTGATGTTAAGTGGTAACAATAGCTATACAGATTCATTGCTATACAAGTTCATGTTTAAAACAAAGTGATACATATTTGGACCTATGAAAGTAAAACAACATGTGTATGCAAAAAAGTTCCTACCTATATGACTTTAAGTTCATATAGTCAAACTATCTACTTAATTTTTTTAGTAGTAAGTTTTTTTATTCATGTATTGGAAAGAAAAATACAGAATGGATTATATGTCGCTTCGACCAGACGTCCAAAAAGAATTTTAAAAACGGGATGGCCCCCGGTACCCCATGGACCCAGGGTCTCGACCCCAAATGACTCAAATACGTAAGCTCTGTTGACTTTGTATTTGCACCACTTGAGATCTTCAGCTGAAACTGTCGCCGCACCGGCCCCAACTGCTGTACCAGACAGATGAGATGGCGCAAGGGTATCGACGCACGTGGCGTCCCACACCAAAGGCCTACCCTTCTCCCAAGGTATAAGAGTCATACCGTCAGACTGCTTACCATCATCAACGTTGATGAACGTGGTGAACGTGGAACGTTGACGCTGCAAAAAGCCCCGCGTATGATATCATTAAGGCTAGCGTGACGGGAAATCCTACCTGCGGCACTAGAACACGATACTCCATGGTGACCAAGCTGTTCGACTCTACTTACTTTTATTTTTTAAAAGTTCACCTTCACTATACGTAATTCCTGATTTAAACGGGTATTCGTCAGTCCTTCAGTCTGACCGCGACATCGGCTGTTGCAATTTGCAACGCCATCGAAACGTCGGGACAACAAATAAATAGATACATGCGATAAATACCCGTTTAAATCAGTAATTAAATCTACATCACCTGCCTGTAACCAATTTGTAACCATGTGAAAGCAATTTTATTGAGTATCAAGTACTTACTCCCAATATTCAATATTATGCTGAGCTGAACGCCATTTTGGTACGCAGACATGGTTCGAATTGTTTTAATTAATGCTACCTGGGCACTGTTCTTTATAATTGTTAATGTGTCTTTTTGTGTATACCAAATAAAGATTATCTATTCTATTCTTACTTAAATATACACTATTAAAAACTAGGGGGTGCCGAATTATTGGAATGTTCGGATTATTGGATTGTATAAAAAAAATCATAATATGTAAATAAAATAAAGCATTTTATAAAAATTAGAGTAGAGAGGGGTGAGGGAGGCGTGAGCGGATGGTGCCGGATTATTGGACGTACCGAACTACTGAAGTGCCGGATTAGTGAGACTACTGTTTTTCTTAACTAGCCCACATTTTCCCACTGTTGTCGTCGCGCCAACGCTTTCGCGACCGACCCCGACGTTGCTGTCCATCCTCCGGTCCCAAGGTGTTACGATGTTGGCCCATTTCTCCGACTTGCGTGCCCGGCACAATCCCACTTGAGCTTCGCGGTTTTGTCTCCCACATCGACAATGCCAGTTAATGAACGAAGCGTGGTATTCCTCACCCGATCGGTTCTCCGGAATCCTAGAACACTGCGTTCTATTGCCCTTTGGCAAATCTTGAGCTTGGACTTCTGCAGCTCGGTCAATGACCATGTTTGCGCACTGTAGGTTAGGACAGGCAGGATATACATGTCGTAGACACTCTACTTATGTATTATTTTTTTATCTCACATTCTTCCCAGCGAAATAAACCGAATCTCATAAGTCTTCCCCCCTTTCTAGGAAAATCACAAATTCCATAGCGATATTATTAGGATAACCAACAAACTACCAAATGACTCACATGGTAATAAAGTGGTAAAAGTCTGCCATTTACAACGCCAATAGAACCCAAGACACTGGTCCGATCATGTTAACTCTGCATAATGCTAATTATTATTAATTTGCTATTCGCCCACTGCGCCACGGAGGTCGTTGAATAATAAATATGAATTAAAAAATATATAATTTACTTGATTGATTAACTTTTACACATCGTTATGCGCAATACACAAATGTTACCTGGAAGAAAATTCGTCTTTGTAATCACACTAATGCGAAAGTTTGGATGTTTGTTTATTTATTTGTTACTCAATTACGTCGTAACGGCTGAACCTATTTCGATGAAATTTAGTATGTACTTAGATTATAACCTGGATACTTTTATATACACCTATATAGGCTACTTTTATTCCTATAAATCAGTTTCCATGGAATAAAAATGGGGTGTCAAGTCAAGTTGCAACATCGAGTTTAGCTTAATTTCTAGGTTACTTATACATTTAGTAGTGTAATGCGTACGAAGTCGCGGATAACAGCTAGTATTTTTATAATTGACGACCTCCGTGGTGCAGTGAACAAATGTTTGCATAATTTATAGATATTTATTCCGGGTCTGGTTGTTTCTTTATATATTATAAGTACCTATGTATTTACAAAAAAAAAGTATTTAATTATTCTATCAGATAACTGGTTCCCATAGTACAAGCTCTGCTTAGTTTGGGGCTAGATAGAGCTATGTGAAATGTCAAGCAATATTTATTTAAAATAAAAACTAAAAAAAAATGCAATAAAGTACCTGTGTTCAATCAATCAATCGATCAACTTTTAATTTTGTGGCATGGTTTTTATTCACTTAATTATAGGTGTTACGTATAATTATGGGGTTGTTTGACTATTTAAAAATCCACTATTCCTAGTGTTATGCAAACTTATTTTGGTCGGACCATAAACATCACGATAAAAATACTCATGTCCAAGTCTGTCCGTTTAAGAATTTATGGTACACAAGACGGTACTATTTTTATCCCTTAACTTACTAAGCATTTTTTTTAACGATTAGGAGTTATTTTTATGTCACAAACAGACACATCTAAAAGTTCGGCCGCACATATAGCACCCAATTAACTAAATGGTTTATTAAAATGAGCAGTGATGACCTAGTTGGAAGTCCCCTGACTTCCAATTAGGATTTGGTTTAAAGACATTTATTCTTATACAAACATAATAATATGTATATCAATTTAAAATTATATACAAACAGTGCTAATCCCACTTGAATCCCACTATTATTATAAACGCGAAAGTTTGTATGGATGTGTGTGGATGTTTGTTGCTTTATGCAAAATAAATACGCAAAATCTACTGAATATATTTTAATGTAACTTTACAAAAATATAGCTCATATATCATAACATATAGGCTATAATTTATAAAGCTATTGAGTAAATTGGCCAAAATATAACAATAAATGTCACGAAGTCGAAAAACAAATCTCCTATATGCGAGTCATTCCGGCGTGCGCTGCAAAAACCGCAAGAGTAACACGAATATAATGTATGGTGGAAATGTATCTCTTAAATAGTTCTGCAAAAACGTCCAAGACAGCATATATCTATTTTTTTATGTGTAAGCCATTATTGCTAAAATAGTGAATCGAATTACAATAAAATTTTATAATTATATGAAATTGGGTATGTACCTACGCAGATTATAACCATGACACATAGGCTACTTTTTATTGACAAACCACGCGTGCGAAGCCGCGAGCGGAAGCTAGTTATAAATACTTAACTTCTGGAGCCAGGTATAGATAACAAATGAAATAGTAACATACAAGTGCATAGCATTTATTGTACGTATGTTACAAAGTGCGTATGTCTTCTTTTTTTTAATAGATTTATGTTATCGCATTCTTTTATGTCATTGGGAAGTTGATCGTAAATTCCTGACAACGTTCGAATCTCGTCAACTACTGGATGTTTAGGCCGCGGCTTAGTTAGCTTTGTTGACCATATCTTTCCTGGGGAAGGCTGACTAAACTTAGAACCAAGGAAAATACATTCTAAGGGCCGATTTCACCATTTTCTTCGGAAACCAAGTTTAATAAAACCACGTTTTGTTTAACTGAGTTCAAATGTTTAACTTGATCTCGGTTTTCATGAAACCGAATTCACCATCTCCGTTTTGATTTCGTTTACTAAAACCAAGTTTATCTAGAATCATAGACAAAAAAGCGATGCGTTTCGTATTTGCAACATCAAACAGTGTCTTGGTGCAACTAAACTTATGAATATCGATACGATCAAAACGCAATTGTCAAACAAAACTGTCATAATCACGTTTTGTTTGTCGTTACGCCGCCCCATTCGTAGTAGATTCGATTTTATCATTAATCGACTCCAATACAGATTAACTGTTGGTTTCGTGAAACGAAATCTGGACACAAAATCCTTGTCATCAAGGGTGTCGAAGTGTTATTCTCTTTCGCGTATCCATCTTGGACGACGAACAAAGTATTCATCATCACTTTCGTCAAAAGCTAGTGCCAACGCTCTTTTCATTCTGGATATAAACTATATGAATAATATAAAAAAATACTTCTGTAACAGATTTTCGCAAAATAAAGTCAATGACACTTCTTGACTTTTGATTGACATCTCTCTAAACTCGTTTAGATGAGCTAAACGTGGAAAATTGGACGTTCAGAATTTGAACCGCGTTTAGCTTTAACTCCGTTTAGTTGATGTTGGTGAAATGCAAACTGTTGCCTTGAACTCAGTTAAACGCGTAAACCGAGTTTAGCTTGAACTGATCGCGTTTAGTTTCGACGGTGAATTCGGCCCTAAATATTGCTACCAATATTATAGCGTGAACTCACCTCAGTTGCTTACTTATCGTGTTGTCCTGTTCGATTGGCTTAGCTGCTAAGTAGTACAGTCATTTGGTTCGAAAACAGGAGGTTACCTGGAAAGTTTTCCGGTTAGGTAAAACTACCAAATGATTGCGCACTAAAGTCGAATTGGCTCAAATATGTGGGAATTTAGTGTAGAGTTAGAAATCAGAAATCAGAACATTTATTTGCTCGAATATAGGGACATGTTTCGATGTTAGGTACACTTTGTTGATCCTTATATATTCTACCATACAGATGGTGTGCAAATATAAATACTTTAATCGAATTTAAACTAAGTGAATTTCTAATAAAATTAGAAATATCAATACAATACAATATTAAAAACAAATGTTATAGTATTGTCAATTAAAAGTCATTGGAATGGGTTAAATATTCATTAATATCATAAAAACCATAGTATGCCAACCATTTTGTCAACTTTGCTTTGAAGACCTTGAATGGTAATTCCTTAAATGCATTTGGCAATTTATTATACACCTTTATGGCACTTACATAAACATTTCTTTTATAAGTGTCCATTCTGACTTTAGGTAGATACGTATTAACTAACTAAATCGTCGAAGCTGACGCATGTCATGGGTCCGGCCGTCTACAACAAGCTTCCCGACACAGTCACGCAGGCTTAATGTTCAAAAAAAGAATGAAACGCTGGCTTATTGAGCAAAATTTTTATAACTTCGACGAGCTTATAGCTCGTAAATGAAAAATAATGTATTTTATATTAATTAAGTGTTATTATTGTTGTTGTTAGTATTAATGGACTAATTATATTTTATGTGAATTTTATATTTTATATTGTACAATTGTATGTACGTACGTGAAAAATAATATGGTGACGTATAATGTTGATTATCAATAAAGAACTATTATGACTATTATTATTATTATTATATAATTTATGTGGATTTCTAGAGGCAGCTTTTTTAATAATATAATAATAGAATAAATGAAAATAGAATGCTTTATTGTACACTAGGAATACTTAAAAATACTAATTAATGCGAAATATAGTACAATGGACGGCCTTATCGCTGAAAGCGATTTCTTTCAGGGAACCTTTGGATGAAAAGTAATCAGCGAAGCAGTAATGGACAGCGGTGCACAGAGTATAATTACAAATGAAGAGAAATAATATCTAATAAAAACTGTACTTATAATTCTTATACATAAAGATAGACTAATATACAGGGTGTTTGGTAATATACTCACGATAGGTATTCAAGTGAAGGATCAAACCTTAAAAAAACTTCTCGAAAAAAAAACTACTGGTTATATTATAAAATTTTAAAGAAAATCAACTATGTTTAGGTGATTAATTAGATATAAAATTTACTGTCTACTCTTGCTATCGATATCCAAAAATAAAGGCCGATTTGATATCTCTTTCGGAAATTCTTCTGGGTTAGAAAGGGACAAAAAAAGATATATCGAGACTTCACCAATACAGTATCTATATGCAATAGCACAACATAAGTTCAATAAACTATTCGTTTTATACATGCCAAAATACATTTCACATTTCTATGGTAAACATTTCACAAATTTATTTATTATGCTTATCAAAATAACTACTTTCATTTTTGTGCGTATATTATCAAACACCCTATATTAAACAAAGTCGGGTTTGTTCATACACGTATAACTCTAGAACGGGTGGACCGATTTTATGATTTTTGATTTGTTGAATTTGTCTCCACCCTGAATAGCAGAATAACTATTAAAATATAGGAATAGATAATGCAAAAAAAAACTATGAAGAAAATTCATTTTCTCATACATAGATGCAGCTAATGATGGCCGATTGACAATTCTATCGGTTACGTACATTGGCAGCCCGGGTCATATATTAGGTCTTTATCTGTGAAATTGCCGTTTTGTATGGAATTAGTGAAAGTACTTATTTTTTTAAGTATTTATTTCTGTTAATCAAAGTAATCACACATGTAATCGACGCATCTTTGCCAACGCACTGGCAGTTTATTGATGCCCTTCTTGTAAAAATCAGCTGGACGGGAGGCAACAAACTCTTCAACGGCATTTTGTACTGCCTCTCGGTAATTGAATTTTTTACCCACTAAAAAGTTGTCTAAATTTTGGAAAAAGTAATAGTCGGTAAGTGCAAGGTCTAGTGAGTATGGCGGATGAAGGAGAGCTTCCAACCCCAGCTCTTGCAGCTTGGAGACTGTCTGTTGTGCAGTATGGGGTCGCGCGTTGTCGTGAAGGAGCAGTGGGGACGACCGATTGACCAAAGCTGGTTGCCGATGTGCAAGCTTCTCCATCATTGTCTCCAGTTCTTCACAGTACACATCTGCAGTAATGCTCATGCCGTTTTGTAAAAAGCTGTAGTGAATCACACCCAACAGTGGCACTAGACCACCAAACAGTGACCATCACCTTTTTAGGGGTCATTTTTGGTTTAGGGCATTGCTTTGGTGCTGAACCAGGATCTAACCAACTTGCTGAGCGGTTTCGATTGTCGAACAGAATCCATTTTTCATCGCACGTAACAATTTGGTTCAAAATTCCTTAACTTCTTGCGCAACTTCTTCTTCCTTAATACTTTGCGCTGGCGATCGTTAAGTTCGTGGGGCACCCATCTATCAAGTTTTTTTACCTTGCCTATGTGTTGCAAATGGATAAAAATTGTTTTGATGCTAACATCAAAAGCTGCTGCTAGCTCAGCTGTAGATAGAGCCGTTTGTACAGTTCTCTCCGTAAACGTTTTTGATGTTACGTGCCGTTTGTGGCGCGTTGGTGCCACGACGGAACTCATATTCCATAATAACACGAATTTTTAAAGTATCCATTATGACGAAAAATGTTCAAATGTAATGAAAATACAACGCTACTCAATAAACAAAAGACTGAGTTTGTAAAAAGAATGTCATGTTTTTAAAACAAAATTAATTTGAATTTAGAATACAAAGCCATTCCAAACTTTTTTTCTATTTGAAATAACCAGTACTGAAGAACGGCAATTTCATAGCTAAAGACCTAATATTATCAAACACCTTATAAACCTAACTAATAACCTAAATCAATTATCATTACAAATCTTCTAAAATGGGATAATTAAAATAAATACAAAATAAATAAATAGGTATTTCAAATGACAAGAAAGCTAGGCATTAAGGTAATGCTGCTTTAACCTCAGCTTACAAGAATGCTGTGTAGGAGCCCGTCTAATTTCCACAGGCAAAGCATTCCACAAGCGCACTGCTTCGACAATGAGTGATTTCCCGTAGAAGGAACTAGAGTATACGGGTGTTTTGAGGGATAAGAGTATACACTTAATTCTCACACATACAAATCACTTGCGGCCAGGTTCAACACCTATATAAGTAATGCGAAATTATATTAGTTCGTTTCTATAGAGTGTAATGGGCCTGCTGTAACTATTCTGAAGATACAGGGAGTTTATTAGTGACGGTAGAAATTTAATGACCATAAAACATTAGTGACGTCTCTGAGTACAGAGACTGTTCCAGTCCAACGCCCAAGTTTACTTCCGCTTGAAGAAAACAGATCATACCTTTGATTTATGACACAAATATTGAAGGAATTTGTCGTAAACCGTTTTATTGCTCTTTATCTACGAAATGTTTTTTAATCCTGATTGAAAAATGATTACTTTTCAACTGTTGTTGTACAAGGTGTCCCGGAAAGTTGACCCTCATTGCCGCAGAACGGAATGTAAGCGAATTCTTGTAACGAAAATGTAAATAGCATAATGAACGTTTTTTGGCTCGTATTTACTTTGTACGTTACACAATTGACATAAAAATCAATATGCTGTGTACAATTAATTAGCTTCCATTCCATTCCGCGGCAATACAAATTAAGCTTTAATTGGGTTATTCTGGCCATGCCAATTATGAAAAACGTTTCTAAGTAATGCATTTATTGATCGAGCGAAGCGAGATCTCCAAATTAACTTGGGCAAATCGGCGTTGTATGTATGTATGTATGTTTGTTTGTCCGCGGATAACTTTCGTAGCGTTTATCTGATCATCATGAAATTTAATATATAGTGATGGCACTATTTTGGTGTGACTCAATGAGCTAAAAACGTTGGGGGGTTGTTGAGATATTGGGGTTCAAAACGGGTAAAAAAAAAATTAAAATGAGACTATTAGGTCAAATGGAACGTCAAATAAAAGGTATTTATTAGTACATTTGAACCGCGTTTTTATTTTTAGTTTAGTTTTTGTAGTTTTTGAGTATAATAAAAACAAAATTTTGACAAAATTCACAGGGTAAACCAGTGACCCCACAATGCTGAAATTTGGTATTCGTGTAGCTTTAGTGACACAAATATAGGCAAAAGTCTGAAATCCAGAATAACTGCCATTTGTACCCCAAAAACAAGAACCCCCGTTACATCTAATTTGAATGAAACTGTAGGTCAAGTAGGTTGGTTATGCATTTCGTGGCACCAATTTATTAGTCAAAGATTAAAATTTATTAGGTCGGCATGCACAAAGATCACTAAACGTATTTAGCGACTAAACATGTTTAAATTTAAGTATTTGTATGATTTGACAACTTCTTAAATCATATTTAGCCACTAAATAGCATATAATAGGCATCGTTGTGCAAGTCGCCCTAAGAATAAAATTTATTTTGGGAGATTCGCGTGACCTCTGTTCAGGGCGAACCACTAGTTATCAAAAAGAATATAACAATTATGTAAAAGACTAAAATACAGAAGAAATCGTTGAATCATCTAAAAACCGTTGGAAACGATCTATAGATAGCTCAAATGCTTCAGATCACTACCAGGCGGAAGTGTCCCCAAGACACTGGCTGCATTGCCCCGCGGAATTGCAATGCTTGTGCGTTGACCCAGATATGCGCCATCTCTCGGATCACACGTCGGCGTCGCTTCGACCAGACACCCAGAACGAATTTTGAAAACGCGATGGGTCCGGGTTAGCAAATACGTAAGCTCTATCGAGACTTCCATATTAGCGCCTCTTGAGATCTTCGGCTTGAATTTCGAAGTTAAAATTACAAAAAAAACAACATGAAAATTCAAGTTATTTATCACACTAATATTATAAATGTGACAGTTTGGATGTTTGTGTATTTATTTATTTGTTTGTTTGTTTGTTTCTCGATCACGTCGTAACGGCAGAACCGATTTCGATGAAATTTAGTATGTACGTATATTATAACCTGTATTAATACATAAGCGACTTTATATTCCATAAATCAGGTCCCATGGTATAAAAATGGGGTGTCAAGTCAAGTTGCAACAGCGAGTTTAGCTTTATTTCTAGATTACCTAAACTAATTTATTAAAAAACCGCGTCCGAATCGTTCCATTCGTTGGGGAACTTCGATTCCACAGACAGATTGACAGACACAGGCAGCATACTGAAAATACTCCGTGGTACGCGTGGTATGGTCCAGTGGGTTGGGCCGTATGTTTGACCCAGGTCGTCTCACGTCACGTCTCCAGTTCATACAAAAAAAGTGGCACTCCGGGAATGCCAACAGAAGTGAAAAATTTTGCGCTCAATGTTTGAGTATTCATAATTTAAAAGCAGACTACACTACAGGTACTTATATACACAGGGTGTCGGTAACGGTAACAGTGTCGCGAGTTCAACGGTTTTTTTCCCATCTCAAAAAACACGGATAAAGAAGTTTTCACTATAAAAAACCCCTCGTTTTGCCTCGGAGGTTAAATATGGATATTAACTTATTTATTGTGTCTTTACTAAAAACAACTGTTTTTAAAATTTTGGCTCGGAACCCTAATAGTAATAAGTCATTATAGTAACCTCGATGATTAAATTCATTTTCAGGAAACTCATAAAACACCTTGTAAACAGAATGTTTCGCGAACTTTACAGGCACAATTAAGCGTAGCCTCAGAAAGTATAGTCCGCAAATGATAAGTCTGCATAGCGCTAAGAATAGGATATAAATGTACATGCAGTAGCATATGCTGAGCTGAATACCCTTTCGCCAACACACTGGACAAGCACCATATTATACGAGTGTCTTTGTAATTTAAATTTTCAAATTTAATGTACCTAAACTAGTGGTTCGCCCCGAACTGAAATCTCGCGAGTCTACGATTAAAACAAAAAAATATTATTTGTAATCTTTCACGATCAAAATAGTGCCACGAAATATATAACCACCTTACTTGACATACGGTTTCATTCAAATTACAGGTAACGGGAGTTCATGTATTATGGTTACTCTTTTTCGGGGTACAAATTGCAGTTATTCTGGATTTCAGACTTTTGCCTATATTTGTGTCACTACCAAATTACAGTACTGTGGGGTCACTGGTGTACCCTGTGAATTTTGTCAAAGTTTTGTTTTTATTATGGCTTATAACTCAAAAACTGCAATTAATAAACTAAAAATAAAAACAGGCTTAAAATGTACTTATAAAGACCTTTTATTTGACGTCCCATTTGACCTAATAGGTTTATTTTAATTTTTTTTACCCTTCTTGAACCTTAATATCTCAACAAACCCTCAACATTTTTAACTCATTTAGTCACACCAACCTATCTATGTATCAAATTTCACGATGATCGGATCATCGTTTCGAAAGTTACCCTCGGACAAACAAACATAAATACTCGTACATGTACAACGCTGATTTGCCCAAGTTGATTTAGAGATCTCGCTTCGCTTCGAGATCATATTTTATCAAACGCAATACGTTTATAATATATGTATACACACACGAGAAGGACTTGACTTTCTTAACTTATCATACGCAATATAAATATGCGTTTAGGCATGCCGTCACACCATGATGGCATGTCGGTATCGAGTCGGTCTTACTCCAAAGGCGCGCTAATAGATGTTTCACATCAAAAAAATTTAATTCCTATTTATACGAACAGAAAACTAGCGTTGCAGTAGGCCCACTAATTTAACGTTAAACGGAAAGAGAAAAGATTCATTTTAAAATACAAAATTAATTTTGCAGTTAATTTGAAATTTGAATGAATTTGACATGATGAAGTTAGCTGTTAACTGTCTCATGCGCGCGCACATCAACAGGCAAAAAGCGACATGATGAATTTAGCTGATAATTGTCACTTAAGTTTCCGTGAAAACTCAACTATATTTATTAATTTATGCAAACAAAGAGTTGTGGCATACGAGATGAAATCTTGAACTATTTTTGTTCTGTTACGCCAAAGAAGTATAACTTCTTACGTGCGTACATAAGTACACACACACGTTTTTTTATATTCTATTCTATTCTATTCTATAGGCATTGTAAAAGTTAATACTCCTACCGCTATGCAGACTTAGCCTAAACAGACCATATTTCATACCAAATGCTCACATAATAAAAGTTTTATTTCAACACACATGATAACATTTTAAGCTGCCGTAAACATTGTCTGAACCAAGTTGCGATGTTATTACGAAGATGGACGAGTCATTTTCCAAGTTTCAGAAGTTCCACAAGTTTCAAACAGCTTTGTTCGAAACTTCTAGCATTTAATGAATCAACACCAGAAGTATTTTTCGCAGTCTAATATTGACACTTTTTTGTAGGTCGGGAGATGATTGTCAGGAACCCTACATGATACAGTACTGTAAAGTAACATCGTTATCATCATCACATAAGCCATAAGACGTCCACTACTTTTTCAAACTTTCGCGTTCACTGTACATAATTACTATTTAAAACGGGTATTTATCGAGTATGCACCTTTTTTATTTGTTATCCCGACGTTTCGGTTGTGTTACAACTGCCGCTGTCACGGGTGGACTGGAGTACTAGGAGCTACCGTCGAGAAGTGATGGCAGCTGCAGCAACTCTTCTCACTCTTTTCTCGACGGTAGCTCCAAGTACTCCAGTCTGCCCGTGACCACGGCTGTTGTAAGACAGCCGAAACGTCGAGATAACAGATAGAAAAAATGCATACGCGATAAATACTCGTTTTAATCAGTAATTACATCCACTGCTACCGATTTTGTGGGGCCTGCACCTAACTGCTTCCAGCAATCTTCATCAGCTCTTCTTTCCATTTAGTGGGGGCCACCCTACGTTGCACTTACACGTGCGTGGTTTCCACTCGCGAACCTTTCTGCCCTAACGGCTGACAGTTCTTCGAGCTATGTGTTGAAGCCCCACCGTCACTTCAGCTTGCTAAACTGATTTTCTGGTACTCGATCAGGTAGTGTTGCTTAATGGTGACCCCTTGTCCTAAACCCTTATATTGACTCTTTTTATACCTCTGCCACAGACGTCGCAGTATTTGAGATTTGGTGTCGAAAATATTTTAATATAAGTCGGGCCTGCGGACAAACTTGCGACGTCAACTGTGGTGACAAGATGGGGAAACTTTTTTAATAAAATATGTACTGGGGGAGCAAGCCGGCGTTTTACGACATCATCGCGGTTTACTATGTTAAATTCGTAATTATGTTATATTCTGAATCGGCGTATATTTTATTTACTGTTTTAAGGGTTCTGGACTAAAATGGTAGAAACGAAACCCTTATTGTGTGACTTTGTCCGTCCGTCTGTCCGTCTGTCACAGCTGATTCACTTTATTGAAACGAACTCATTTAAAAATATTACTTCTTCTACGCAGTGCTTTTTAAACACACGGTTTGAGTATCGAACGAGACGGACAATACAGAGACGAAAACAGCGAAAATATAAATAAATAATAAATAACCCCGACGCAAAAAGAGGGGTGTTATAAGTTGACGCCTTTGACTGCGTGTCTGTTCTTCAGTCTGTCTGTCTGTGGCATCGTAGTTTCCAATCGAATAGACCGAATCGGACGCGGCTTTTTTAATAGAAAGCTAGTTAAGTGCGGTGATGCATAGCTGTCAGTTTTTACACAAGACTCAAAAAGAGGGGATTGGGAGTTTCGAATGAATGAATGAATGAAAACTCTTTATTATACCTTAAAGCTAGACACAACAGTTGAAAAGAAATAAAAAAACAAATAAATGTAAGCATTATGGGCGGTCTTATCGCTTAACAAAGGGATCTCTTCCAGAGAACCTTTGGATGGAGTAGATCATTGCTAGAGTTTCATTAAGAACAACAAAAATCTATCAAAATATCTTTATTTGGAACAGTAAACAGTATACAGAAACAAAATGAAAACGGTGGTACCCGCAGGAGTAAAATACTGTGTCGCAGATTAATGTCTCATCCATAAACCTTATACAGTGTGTCCCTGGATAAAGTGCAACCCCGAAAGGGGGTGAAACTAGGTCAAAAATTATGGACAAAAAAATAGAAAAAAAAATTAAAAAAGAATTCGTATATACTTTATTGATGTATTAAAATTTTTATTACTCACTAATTACTCTATTTAATAAAAAAATTATTTCTTCCAAAGTAGTAGGTCTATTTTGTTAAAATAAAAACCATAATCATGTCAGATATGTGACGATGACGATAAAATAACAAATAACTCACAAACGAGTGGCTATCGTGACTTAAAGTTTAATTTTTGTATTAAAATTACATTTTTTAGGCTGTTTTTTTCCAATAAACTCCAAAAATCTTAAAATTAAGCCTATAATACTAGAAATTTTTATGACTTTTTATTATTGTCTATCATAATAGCTTTTAAATAAAAAAAAACCTACGTTCTAACATAAAAAATGTGCTGGCTAGGAGCTTTTAAAGTTGACCACTGATTACGTCACCACTCAGGTAGAGACACGTTTTTTTTTGCTCCTCAGGTAGTATTAAAAATCAAATTTTAGTTATAACATTTTTATTTAACTTATTACATGTAAGTATGAAATAAGGGTTTTGTTTAATGCATTAAATGCTCAAAATGGCTTCCTTGTTGTTGTAGGCACATTGCCGCACGAAGAGCGATTTGTTGTGTGGCTCTAAGCACCATCTCTGGGTCACTTCTTATCTCATCGGCACATCGCATGATTTGATCTTGTAACTCTGCCTCGGTGTCTACGGTCGTTCTGTAGACTCTTTGTTTCATAACACCCCACAGAAAATAGTCTAGGGGTGTCAGGTCAGGTGAACGTGCCGGCCACCCGACTGGTCCATCCCGGCCGATCCACCTATTAGCGTAGTTTTCGTTTAAAAAACTTCGCACATTGCGCCCGTAGTGCGCAGGGCATCCGTCCATCTGCAAATACATCTGTTGCCTTGTAGCCAGCGGAACATCTTCCAGCAGTAGTGGCAGATCGTCTCTTAATAAGTTTAAAAAACTTTCGGCATTTAATGTTGCGGGTAAAATAACTGGCCCAATCAGCGTGTCGTCTATTAGAGCTGCCCATACATTAACTGAAAATTGCACTTGAAAAGTAGACGCCCTCTTTAGGTGTGGATTTTCCTCGGACCATACATGTAAGTTTCTGCAATTTGTGATTCCATTCCGGGTGAATTTCGCTTCATCCATCCATAAAATTATTTTTAGGAATTGTGGATTATTTCTAATTTTTTGTTGAATCCACGTAGACATTACGCATCTTGCACGATTGTCTACATTTTCATGCAAATGCTGTACTCGCTGATAATGGTATGGATGCAATCCCTTCTTTTTCAAAATTCGCCATACGGATGTTTTTGATATACCGTGACGCAAAGCTAAGCGTCTAATGCTGGTTGTGGGATCAGCAAACAAATCGTTTAAAACGGCCTCTTCTATGGAATGGTCAATAATGGTAGCTTGTTGCTCATGGCGATCTCTTGCTAATCCAAGTCCGATGTTGGATAACTTTCGGTGAACTTCTTGGAAATTTCGTGCTGACGGTATAAGTCTGCTCGGAAACGCATTTATGTATGCAGAACGAGCGACTGTTGTGTGTCCACGTGACATACCATAATAATAATGGATGTCAGCGATTTCTCGCGGAGAGAACTCAGTCAATCGCGGCATCTCCACAACACAACAAAGTACAGTCAAAAACGTAACAAAAAGTCAAAAACAAAACAAAAGCAAAACAACGTAACAAAAACTTGAAGGCGCAGTAAGGTACGGTAGGCGGTAGCAGCGGCGAGAATATCGGAGCGACTGGCGTGCCTTGTTGTGAGTCCTGTTTCGATCCCCACCCTTCATCTTTCATAGAACAGGCCCAGCGACCATAATCTACAACAATATAAGTTAAAAAAGGGTCTCTACCTGAGTGGTGACGTAATCAGTGGTCAACTTTAAATGCTCCTAGCCAGCACATTTTTTATGTTAGAACGTAGGTTTTTATTTTATTTAAAAGCTATTATGATAGACAATAATAAAAAGTCATAAAAATTTCTAGTATTATAGGCTTAATTTTAAGATTTTTGGAGTTTATTGGAAAAAAACAGCCTAAAAAATGTAATTTTAATACAAAAATTAAACTTTAAGTCACGATAGCCACTTGTTTGTGAGTTATTTGTTATTTTATCGTCATCGTCACATATCTGACATGATTATGGTTTTTATTTTAACAAAATAGACCTACTACTTTGGAAGAAATCATTTTTTTATTAAATAGAGTCATTAGTGAGCAATAAAAATTTTAATTCATCAATAAAGTATATACTAAATTTTTTTAATTTTTTTTTTCTATTTTTTTGTCGATAATTTTTGATCTAGTTTCACCCCCTTTCGGGGTTGCACTTTATCCAGGGACACACTGTAGAATATAAAAAACAAGTTGAATAATCAATTAATATTTTAAAATGATTTATTATAACACCAACTGTATTATAAAGTTAGTGAATTCTTTGAAATGATAAAACCATTATAACCAGAAGAGAGCTCGTAAGACTCTTTCATTCCTTGCGTCTATTTCATTGAGTAGCCTTTTCATCAGGCTGTACTAATGAAGTTCTTCTTCTTCTTCCTGCCCTTCTCACACACTACGCGGGGTCGGCAAAACATGTATTCCTCCTCCACAGCTCTCTATCAGCCGTCATCTCCGTTGTACCTAACCGTATAATTCTTCACACAGTCCATCCATCTCTTCTTTGACCTTCCTCTACTTCTATATCCATCCTCACTCATATCTAACACTCTTTTAGTCAACTGATTTTCTTCCCTACGCATGACACGCCCATACCACGCTAACCTCTTACTCCTCAATTTTTCTATCACTGGCGCTACTTTTAAACTTCTCTAATATACTCATTCCATATTTATCCATTCTCGTTACCCCACACATCCATTTCAACATTCGCATTTCCGCCGCGTGCACTCTTCATCCGTGGTCGTTTTGACAACCTCTGTGGCGCAGTGGGCGAATAGCCGACTGTGACGCAGGAGGTTGCGGGTTCGATTCCCGCCGCGGAACCAATATTTGCATGATCTGCAGATATTTGTTTCGGGTCTGGATGTTTTTCTATATATAATAAGTATGTATTTACAAAAAAAAGTATTCTATCAGTTATCTGGTTCCCATAGTACATACTCTGCTTAATTTGAGGCTAGATAGCGCTGAGTGAAATGTTCAGCAACATTTAAATTTTATTTATTATTATTTTTATTTATCCGTCCCTTTCGTGGCCCAACACTCAGAGGTACTATGGTGTACTAATGTGGTTGTTAATATGAACATCCTGACTTCGTTTACGTAAAACATCACTTGAATTTGGATTTCTGTTTCCTGTTTTTTATTCCTAGCTTTTTGAGTGTTTTTTTGTATATTCATTGTTTTCTAGAAAAAATATACTTCTTTGCATCGAATTATCAAAGTGGGCTAAAATTATGAAAAACTATTCTCCACATTTGATATGTTAACTAAGAACATCAATCGAAACATCTATAGAAACTGTTGCCCGCAAAGTGGCCGAAGTTTGAACGTAATTCTTTTTTTTTGCGCTTAATTTTATCTTGTTCAAATCTTTCTCCGATTTAAACTTTAACATTGCCAAATTTCACACACCTCTGTACGCGCAATATGCATAAAAAGGGGTACAAGGTTTTCTTGCGCGATGATATACCTACCTACTTCAAATGCAATGAATGCTCAATGATCCTCTTCATCTAAAGGTTGTCTGGAAGATGGAAGAAATCGTTTTGTTAAGCGATAAGACCACCCAATATGCTTACATTCATTTGTTTTTTTATTTCATTTTAACTGATATAATAAAGAATTTTAGTTCATTCTTATACAAACTTGGCGCGCCCAATTTGTATATATTGTCTTCAATTTACTCTATACGAGCTTCGACCAAAGTACAGAGGAATTATTATTGTCTATGATACTTTGATCTTCCCAAATTAGGGTTGTCAACAAATAAATAGCCTTTGTTATTTTCAAATTTATCTGGGAAATATATTTTGGGTCCTTTGATTTAACTTTCGCGGAGACAAATTGGCTGATATATATAATAGATTATTTGATCGCAAAACAAAGGGTAAGTGGGAAATAAATTGTATTGTTTTGGATATTATTAAATTAATATTTTTTTATATATTATAATTTTTATTACTTAAAAGGTTATACAGGTGGGATACAGGATTTATTACGTACAGTTGTATCGGTATACGATCGACAATGTTTGCGTGCTCCTGCTTTTTCTTTCGATTTGATATCATCACTATATCAGCCAGTGGACGTCCACTGCTAAACATAGACCGCCCCCATAGATTTCTAGATTATCACACTTTTTGTTGCACCCAACGGCTTTTAGCAATCTTCAATCTTTATCAGGTCTTTCCATCTAGTGGAACTGTCCTACGCTGGGCTTTACAGTGCGTGGTCTCCACTCCAGAACCTTTTTTTTTATACGTTATAGGCTTGCGTTTGAACACGATCTCGATGGTAAGCGATGATGCAGTCTACGATGGTATACGCTTGCCTAGAAGAAACCTATTCACCCGCGACTTAAAGACACCCAGGTTGTAGCTATCAGGAAACACAGACTCTGGCAAGGCGTTTCACTCTTTAGCGGTGGCGCACCGCAGTGCGTCTGGTTGTCCGATGATAGAATGGAGATGGTGGGATCAGGTTGAATATTTCTTCCTTTCTGCCCTAACGGTCGTCATTTCAAACTATGTGCCCTGCCCACTACCGCTTCAGGTTGCTAATCCCTTGTGCTATATCGGTGACTTTGGTCCATCTACGAATCTCCTCATTTCTGATTCTTATCATACTTGAGAACTTTTCTCGATTCAATATGTCAACTCATTAAACAAGAAGTTAGCTAATAAACCT
Organism: Philereme transversata; assembly: GCA_963924445.1. Lineage (NCBI taxonomy): Eukaryota > Metazoa > Arthropoda > Insecta > Lepidoptera > Geometridae > Philereme > Philereme transversata. Next base: position 4,135,611 of record OZ004347.1, read on the forward strand.
TTTTATAACAATTCTCAAACACAAATGTATGTTTCCACACACTGAATATTTCATCATACTCATAATTCTGTAAACTTAATTAGAATTTCCCATGAATACGGGGTTCGTTCCAAGCTCGGATTGTTGCGTGAGCAATTACAAGAATTACGTTCACTTCGATGAAAAGCATTTGCCAGAAATTCTAAGACAAGTTCATTTGTATCTTTCTTTTAACGTTCTTGAGATTTCTGTGGGTCTTCGCTTCGCTTCGCAAATAATGGGAAAATATTTTATAAATGTTATGATATTTTTTTCCCTGAATGAATAAAACTTTTACAATGTCACTCCGACCTATTCAGTATATACCTTAATTACGCAGGTTTTTTATGCATGTAAATAAGTACAATTATTTCAAAATCTATAGATAAATAAACTAGTGGTTCTGTGAGAACAATAGACCTCGCGAGCCTTTGCAATAACCAAAGACTTTTGAGCAAAATATTGGTATAAGTTTTAGCGGTAACTCGCGTTCCCTTGGTCCTAGGAAGTAAAATCGGGTATAGTTCAATTGATTCAAAATTTGAAATCCGTCCGTATATAACGCTACAGCAAACTTCCCCCTTTGCCCCCCTCCACTCCACCTTTTGGAAATGTTTTCGCAACATCTTGTGTAGAATGAAGTCATTGGTCTGCCTCTCAAGTTTGATTGAAATTCGTCGATAAATACCGCTACAGCGAACTTTCCCTCTTCCTCCACCCTCCCTATTTTTTCCGATCAAAAATCGCGATCGATTAAAACATTTATATAAATCAAAGAACTTGTACGCCCATTTTCGTCAAAATCGGTTGAAAAATGCAACCAGCAGGCGAGAACAGACACAGACGGACAAAAGCATTTTTGGCCAATCTCGAAACACAGACGCTTCGCTCGTTTCGCTGTCTCGGTCAATAATGCAGGACATTTCACACAGCGCTATCTAGCTCCATACTAAGCAAAGCTTGTACTAAGGGAACCAGATAACTGATAGAATTACTTTCATACATTTTTGTAAATAAATACTTATATAATATACAGAAAAATACCCAAACCCGGAACAAATACCTGTAGACCATGCTAACATAATTGAACCTGCAACCTCCTACATCTCAGCCGGCTATTCGCCTACTGCGCCACAGAGTTCGTCTAGATAGAACGAGTTTGTTCATAACGCTGCTAAAGTTTCCAGCTTGATGAACCTACAGTAGAAAGCATGCGCGCGGATGTTTCGTGTTTGGTTTGTCATTAGCCCACACCTTTATTTTAGTCATAATAAAATCTTTTATCTCTCAATAATAAACGAATTCTCAAGTTTTATTAGCAACTTTTATGCGGACGATAACTACCAACAGTATTTTAAAACCGTTATTAGTTATTTTTTAATCGTTGGGTTCCGTAACGTTAATCGACTTTGGATTGAAGAGCAATTTGTCAGATTGTGTAGTGGTCACACGGGCAATTTAATTGCTCCATTACAGGCAATTTGACAGTTGAAACCACACCAAGCAATTGTTAGTAATGCTTAAACCTTCAAAGCTGCTTTTGACGCATCTGTAGTCGACAAGGAAGACTTACTCCAAATCCTATGTACGCCGGGTGCCTGCAAAGAATAAGGATATTTTTCTAGCTCCCGATTTCTGGCAAGAATTGTGTTTCGACGCTATAGAGAGGCGCCAACGCAGATAAAACCCTCACTAATTAGTGTAGTGTAATTAAAAATTTGATTATGTAGATTAGATTAGATAATTTCAAGTCCAGAGTAAATAGGTACTTTCTAGGAAAGCGTGCTCCATCTTCGATAACACTATCACTTACCACAATCCTTATGCTTTGCAGGCACCCGGCGTACATAGGATTTGAAGTAAGTCTCCCTTGTCGACTCCAGACGCGTCAAAAACAGCATCGACGGTTTAAGTATTACTAACAACTGCTTGGTGTTGTCTCGACGATTAAATTGCCTGTAATGGAGTAATTAAATAGCCAGTGTAAGATATCTTTTTTTTGCTCTATCTCAGTCAAGCGCTTGACTATCATCATCAATAAAAAAAAGTCGTTACACACCATTAAAAAACATAAAACAAACAAAAGAGAAAACACAATTAAATCAATGGTACAATGGGCAGCACTTATCACTATAACCGATTTCTTCCAGGCAACCTTTGGATGGACAGTATGTTTTTGTAGCTAAGGGCCCTTATAATGAATAAATATTGCTGGATATGTCACACAACGCTATCTAGCCCCAAACTAAGCAGAGCTTGTACTATGGGAACCAGATAACTGATAGAATACTTATATACTTTTTTTTTTGCAAACACATACTTATCATACATAGAAAAACATCCAGACCCGGAACAAATATCTGTAGATCATGCAAACATTTGGCGGCGGGAATCGAACCCGCTAACTCCTGGCCGGTTATTCGCCCACTGCGCCACGGAGGTAGTCATGATGTCAGTCACGGGGGTGGTCACGGAGGTTGCTTTGTATTGATATTTTTTGCCATTTTATACGTTGCCTGAAGTAATCGTTATATTATTATTATTATTCAAATAAACCAGTTTTTTTAAACATGAAAGGATTTAGTGCAACTTCAACTGGTGAAGAAATTGCAATCTTTCTTGTTGGATCACACGAAAACGTCCGATTATATGATCCAACAGGACATAAAGAACTGAGGGACTTGACGCATTAAGATTTTCTTGATCACGCACCGGTAAGCGCAACAAAGTACTATACCAAATATGGGTTCCTGGAAGCCGTTGGGTGTAAACTACATAAGCTCACGCTTGCTCTAGCAATCAGTGAGGGACACATCTACTGTTGAAGGTAGGTCGTTCAACAATAGATGTGTGACGTCCTAATTCCAAAGTGACAATCAAAAATATCATATAAATTATGCCTGTTCCATCTCCATATAGTACCTATATAATATATTTTTTTTTTCGGCACAGTGCTCATAATGACTGGGTACGTATCGTTTTTTTATTAGTTTGCGTGAATTTATTGTTTATCGTTTATCGGGTTCGGATTATCCGCCGTATGTAGTTTCTATGTGTGTTACTTGTGTCGAATTAAATATCTCTATCTATCTATATTTTGTATGTACTTCAGTGGGTTCAAGTTAACCTTACTACTATTGCTCCACTTTGTTTTCAAGCAATTATTTCATTAATCAATTAATAATTGCTCGTTTAGAACTGACTCCATTGACTGATGTTAACCAACTTTTTCGTTTACTTATAATATCAAAACCATTTGGTTTTATAATTTCTCTAACATGTTTATCAAACATAAACTTCCTACATTCATTATCACTTGTAAAAGCAATCGATTAACAACTTTTCTCACTTTGCTGTATCGAAATCAAACAGTTCGGAAAATAATGTACACATTAAATAACTATCTGACAGAGTGACCAAAGCCAAACCTATTATTGATCGAGCGAGATCTCTAAATCAACTTGGCGTTGTTTGTATGTATGTTTGTTTATTTGTCCGTGGATAACTTTCGAAGAGTTGATTCGATCATCGTGAAATTTGATACATACATAGACAGTGATAGCACAATTTTGGTGTGATGTGACTAAATGAGCTATAAATGTTGGGGGGTTGTTGAGATATTAAGGATAAAGGGTGGTAAAAAAAATAGACTATTAGGTCAAGTGGGACGTCAAATGAAAGGTCTTTATTAGTACATTTAGACGCCGTTTTTATTTTTAGTAACTTTCTTATAATTTTTGAGTTATTAGCCATAATAAAAACTGAACTTTGTCAAAATTCACCGGGTACACCAGTGGCCCCACAGTGCTGTGACACAAATATAGGCAAAAGTCTGAAATCCAGAATAACTGCAATTTGTACCACAAAAAACCACAAAACATGAACTCCCGTTAAATGTAATTTGAATAAAACTGTAGTTCAAGTTAGCTGGTTTTTATTTTCGTGGCATATTTTAATAGTCAAAGATTCCAAATAATATTTTTTTTAATTGGAGAGATTTTTCTTCATAATATCTTTTTGCGTGACTTTTTCCGATATTTTAATAGTTACTCTGCTATTCAGGACTGAGAAAAATACGACAAATAAAAAGTCATTAAAATCGGTCCAGCCGTTCTCGATTTATAAGTGTTCGAACAATCCCGACTTTTTGTTTTATATATCTACTATATTAAGATTAAGATAGAGATAGAGAATATGTAAAATAAAAGTTACACCATTTATAACGCAAGAACGGCGGGACCGATTTTTATGATCTTTGATTTGTTGGATTTGTTTCCGCCCCGAATAGCAGAAAAACTATTAAAACATGGGAAAGTTTCATCAAAAAAAATATGAAGAAAATTAATATCTCATACATAAATGCAGCTAATGATGGCCGATTGACAATTCGACCGACGCATTAGCAGCCCGCGTTATACTTTACAGGTTGATTTTTGTAAATTTATTGAGCTTAATTCATTTAATCATAATTAAAAACTAAATTTAATTCAGCTGATGATCTCACCCAGGCCGGTTTCGACCACTGCAGCCACCGTTCTTCACGTTCATGCGCTCTCATATGAATTACATACCCTATCTTTGTTATGAACGTGCGTTTGCAGATACTGCACGTAAGGGCATTATTCTCGTAATGTTAAATTATGTCATTAGGTGACTTATTTTTCCCGTACATTCCAAGTCCCGATTTTTAAAGTAATATTTTTAATTGTTTTTTGTTCTGTCGACCATGTGGTTAAAGATGCAAAGGCAGCCGTGGTTACTAACTTCTTTAGATATATAGAATAAGTTAACAAAACTTTTATTGATTTTAAGGTAGTACGAAGTATGCCGGTTCAGCTAGTTATTGATAAACCAGTACAGTAAATTTAGAGACGCTTTTGTTAATCGAAAGGTGATTCAACGGCCGTGCGTTTTCGTCAGCGCGATCTAAGTTTATAGGAGTGACATCTAGTTTGAAATTTTGAACTAAAGTTACTATACACAGTGGTTATTTAGTTTCAGGGTATAAAACCTGTACAGCAGAAACCTGTCTGTAGAACTTTTCCTCAAGTCATACATCAGGTTTCACTTAAAACTTCAACACTTTCCCTGAACTGCAAAACGTTTCAAGTCTCGAAGTTGAGTCTCGATCTCAGCATAATCCGTCTACGCTATGTCTGCATAATGGTAAGAATCGTTATCCGTCCTTGTATCCTCGACTTAGCCGTCCGATTTCTGTCAGTTAGATCACTCGTCGCGCGATGGTTTTGTTGAGTACCCACATTGACTCACTTATTTTAACAATTATTGTTAGTTTGATATTCGACAAAACTCCTTTTCGTATTACATACAAACTCGATAGGTAGTCGTTAAGTAAATTATAATCACAAGGATCATTTATTTTAATATTATTAATTATAAAATGTTTAAGTATATTACCTATATTTTAACTACTCACATGCTCACTGAATATTTAACATAAGTTTAAACTTATTGTTTCTCATAAAGTGAAATGAATATTTTATTTTGAGAATTTTTTTTTACACAATGTTACTGTTACTTTTAGCCCATAATGCCCCATTACTGGGAAAAGGTCTCCTTATTCCCGCCATTTAATGCGATATTTTGCTACCACTTCCTAGTCCAAGACAAAGGTGTAAGAACTAAGAATGGCAAATAATGAATTTTTTTTTTTAATTTTCAAGCAGTACTACTGAAGCATTTAATATTATTTAAAAATACGGAGCGACAAGCTCATAAAATTAGTTAAATTGTCTAATAAATAGTTAATTCTTAGCCCGGCTTGCACAACGATCCCTAAACACATTTAGCGATTAAATATGTTTGAATTTGACGTATTTGTATGATTTGACAACTCCTTAAATCATATTTGGTCACTAAATACGTTTACGCATCGTTGCTCAAGTCGCCCTTAAAAATTATCGAATTAATCGCTACTTAGCGATAAGACCGCTAATTGTATAACGTTAATGAATAATAATTGAATAATGTTAATTTTAATTGTTTTATTGTTTATGGTGTGCAATAAAGTATTAACTTATATATCTATCAAAATTGCTATTCAATTTATATTATAAATAATTATAGTAGAATTGAGAACATTGATCAAAATTAAAAGTTTTTTTTTCTCTAAGCATGTATCGACATAGTTGTCATAATAATAATGTAGCTGTTTTTATTACGTTTTACATAAATATCACAGAAATCACCAGAAATTTGTGAATAAATAATTCGTATTCTTAAATCGATGTGTTCTTTCAATCAAAGGATGTCACAGCGTAAAAAAGCGTATGCACGTACGTCAGAACGTATTACTATTAAATAGTAGGTATACGTAATTTGCCAAAAATTAACTTCATGGTTTGTTACATCGGCGCGTGCAACTTCCGTCACATGATAAAAAAAATAATAAAAATTTATGGACAAATACATCTTATATAAATTTATTGTATTAAATAACTTAGAAAAATGCTAAAACTCGAAGTTTTTACCGCTATGCAAACTTAGGACGGAGTCTCCATCTCAACATCTAAATTTCAATAAAAATTGAATTTGAATCCGCTTGAACGACGAGTGCATTATCATAATACTTCCTCCATTTGCAGTATATATTGTGTTGTAACATTTTTGAAACTATTCTGTGATCTTTCTTCACGACAAAAAGTTAGTAGAGCTTTTTGCTAAAGGCCTCGCCCGGGGAGGTACTGCCGACATAGGTACATTTGCTGTCGCAAAGCAGCATTGATTGTTCCGATCTGAAGGTCTTTACACTTATGCGAATCTCCCAAAAAACAAAATAAACATTATGCTTATGGCTACTTGCTCAACGATGCTTAAACTTATTTAGTGGCTAAATACAAATACGTTAAATTTAAACATGTTTAGTCGCTAAATACGTTTAGTGAGCTTTGTGCATGCCGGCCTTAATATTTGTCTAATAAATTAGTGCCACGAAATGCTTAACCATATAACTTGACATACAGTTACATTCATATTATAGGTAACGGGGGTTCATGATAATTGGTTCCCTATTTTAGTGGTAGAAATTGCAGTTTTTCTGGATTTCAGACTTTTACATATATTTGTGTCACTAAAACTACACGAATACCAAATTTCAGCATTGTGGGGTCACTGGTGTACCCTGTGAATTTTGTCAAAGTGTTGTTTTATTATGGCTAATAACTCAAGAACTACAAAGATTAAATAAAAAATAGACACGGGGTTGAAATTTATAAATAATAATAAATTGACGTCCCACTTGACATAATAGTCTCATTTTTTTTATTCCTCTTGAACCCCAATATCTCAACAACCTCCCAACATTTTTAGCTCATTTAGTCACACCAAAATTGTGCCAGCACTACCTACCTATGTATCATATTAATTTCACGATGATCGGATCAACGCTTCGAAACTTATCCTCGGACAAACAAACATACATACATACATACAACGGCGATTTGCCCAAGTTGATTTGGAGATCTTGTGTCGCTCGATCTATAAATACGGGATTTATCACGAACCACTTTATCGATATTTCGACCAACAATGTGTCGGTTCATTCGTGAACCTTCATCAGGATGAATGCGATCCGCTTCGAACTGCGTTTCGCCTCGCACTACGCGCCGCAGCCCTCTGCGCGCGAAACACAGACGCAGGCAACTTCACTTTGTTGTATTATTAGGACATAATTATTTCCAAATTTCCCGGTCGTGGCTAATCGTGTCGGTGACAAAACCTCTCCCCCTAATGTGAGGAGTCGATAAAGCGAAAACGTATCGATAAACCTCTTGAGCCGTGCCTCCCCACCCTCGCATCCTATAGTACAGTCAGCGTATATAATATGAACAATATGTAATTTGAAACGCGAATATTCTAAATGATCTAATTTTTGGTTCTAGGACATTTATTTTTTTATTTGTGATTGTCAAGTGTTTGTCCACTATCTCACCTTATGGCAAGTAATGGTGTAGAGTACGCTTGCCTAAAAAACCTGTTCACTCTGGATTGAAGACTCCGGGATTATACTGGTCGGGAAAACTGTTTTTTTAAGTTGTCGATCCTTTTGAAGTATCCTAAACCTACTTCGTCTAAGTCTTTACAACGTGTTTTAAATTTATTTAATCCTGTCCATCCAAAGGTTGTCTGGAGAGATCACTTTTAGCGATAAGACCGCTCTTTGTACCGTTATTTATTGTTTATTTCCTTTCTTCCTGTATTTTTATTTGGTGTGCAATATATCTATCTATCCTACTGCAGTCTCTGGGGAAAAAGTTGCTAAAATATGTGCTACTGGCTTTATAACTTCAATAATGCCGTCATGGACGCTATTTACGGCAAACCTACAACTTACGATACTATCATGCTCATATTATAAATGCAAAAGTTTGGGTGTTTGTTTGTTACTCAATCACATCGTAACGGCTGAACCGATTTCGAAGACATTTGGTATGTACGTACATAAGATAAAGATAACAAAACATAACAAAAAGTAGCATATGCGTTAATCTAGGTTAAAATCTACGTAGATTATAACCTGGATTAACGCATAGGCTACTTTTTGTTGACAAACAACGCGTGCGAAGCCGCTGGCGGAAGCTAGTCTTTTAAATACAAACTGCAAAACTCTGTTTTATCCAAGACGTAAAAAGACAAGACTTTTTCTATGCATCGTAAAATTCGTTTATTCAATTCAATTGGTTTATAAATACTATAAGATATATCCAAAACTATCGAGTGAGCGGATCGCACTCACACTGATGAACCGAAACATTGTCGGTCGAAACACCGATAAGACGGTACGGGATAAATCCCGTATTTATGATAGTGGTTATCCAAAACTACTTAAAAAAATACAAAATATAATTGTAATATTACGATGTCTTAACACTTAAACATTAATTTTATTATTTATGAACTATGATTTCTCAGAACTTATTTTAGGTACATACAAAAACAAAAAAAATAAATTAAAAAAAGTATAAGCATAAAGGCAGTAAATTAATTCTGGATTCATACAATTCATTCGCATGTATGACAAAGAATCTTTATAAATTGCTAAATTTAGGCATTAAGCGTTTTTGAAAAAGACATAAACCGCCGACACCTTAGCATAAATCTCTTTATGGGAATCTCTTAAAAGGTATCGGCGACACGTCAGTAAGGTGTTGAGTTGCTATAATCAGCCATTCTATGGATTTAAATGTGAAATGTCTATGGATTGCTTTGTTGCTGGAAGAGTGAAACTCTATCTTCATTCGGGGAGTAAAATAATAGCTAGGTATATAGATACCATCTCGCGAACTTTGTACTGCCTTAGAATTAATACATTTTGTGTTATTAGCAGAGCAAAATCATTTTTTTTTACTCTAATGTTTTTTTCTGTGCACGTACCCACTATAATAAACTATATCTATATTCAAAGGTTTGCTGATCATTTATCGACCGCCAAGAGTAGAAAATTATTAAAGTACTAATATCGCTATTCAAAAATAGGGGTTGGTGGTAGAAGGGTGAAAATTTAGGATTGTGTGTATTTTTTAATACCGAATCATAAAAAATAAAATTAATAAGTGTTGTCCAATAAATTAAAAAATTCAATTTGGGGTGTACCACCCTTATCACATAGGGGTATACTAGCTGACCCCGCAAACATTGTTCTGCCATATAAATTATCAAATAAATCAAATGCAGAATGAAATGTCAAAGTGACGGGACACTTCAGATCAACACGACTTCACGTCAATAAACGACCGACGGTTAAATTATATGGATATTGTTTATACAAAAATACTAAACTCACGATTTAAAAATGGGGGGTGTGGATAAGAGGGGGAAAATACTTTACAACCTATTCTCAGACCTACCAAATATACACAAAAAATTTCATAAGAATTGGTAAAGCCGTTTCGGCGGAGTTTTGTTACAAAAACTGTGACACGAGAATTTTATGTATATGTATTAAAATTAATTTTATTAATAATAGTACGAACTGGTTCTGTTTTGTCACATTTTGTTCTAAGATATTCCTTTTCACAATCCTTACGGACGGACGAATGAAAGGATATTGATCAGGAAAAGGTATAATTAACGACCATCATAACTGGAACCCTGTGGTTCGTTGAACTGCAGCTTAATAAACTATTAATCCGAAACCAGATAGAGGTTGGAGGTTCTATGTAATTCTGGCGATGTGATGATTATCAGAGCCTCTTTAATTGAAACCTGATATCTAGTCTTCCTTACGAAAATCCAACTCGATTACGTAGGCGATGGTATTTCGTTATAGGCATAAGTCGGTAACATTTAAATTTATTATTAATGTTTTAATTTTAATTGCGACATAACTTTGGTACCTAATTAGTTGTATCGCATATCAAAAGAATGACTTTGCTGCACAGAAAAAAATTCCCTGAAGAATGTACCGATTATAATTGGTTTGAAATATGTTTTTTGGTAAATTTGGGAGAATTAGTGCAGCAAAACGCTACACATGTGTGTTTTAATAAGTGGGATTTGTTTTATGTTTTTTCTTATTGTGTATTGCATCCCGGATGGGGAATGTGGGCTACTGTAATATTAAATAAATAAATAAATATTGCAGGACATTTCTCAGAGCGCTATCTAGCCCCAAACTAAACAGCGTGTTGTACTATGGGAACCAGTTACCTAATGGAATAATTAAATACTTTTTTTTTGTAAATACATACTTATAATATATAGAAAAACACCCAGACACGGAACATATATCTGTAGATCATGCAAACATTTATTCCGCGACGGGAATCGAACTCGCTACGCGCTGCTATATTATTTTGAAGATGTATGTTTTCATAATACATTTTATTCGTTTCAATGTGGTTTAGTTACCACATTGAAACGAATAAAATGAATAATGAAAAAGATCAAGATTTTTCAATTTTGTATGAATATTTTGCCAAAAGTAAAGTCCCTGAGAATCTAACCTAGAAAAATAAATATTTTCAAAACCCATTGCATTGGCAAGAAGGACTAGACAATATGATGAAGGCTTTAGTGCACAAACACCCGAAATGCACAGATTAAAGTAATAACTATAGACATCACATGTCACGTCAAAAATGGATATGACATTGAATTAAAGTTACTGGAAACTAATAGAAATCTCTATCAAAAGTCACACAGATAAACATATTTCGATGAAACTACAAATCTTTATTACATACCTAGTATAAAATAAAGTCGTTTCCGCTTCTGTTCGCTTAGATCTTTTAAACGACTAAACAGATTTTAATGCAGTTTTCAACAATAGATAGAGTAATTCAAGAGGAAGGTTTATATGCACATACATAACTCTGTTTGTTTGTTAGTTTGTTTGTTACCTTTACACGACTAAACGGCGGAACGGATCGTAATGAAATTTTGCAAGATTATATGGGAAAGGACGTAGGCTACTTTTTAGCCAACTGTGCAAAATGAGGGTAATGTTTTATTGAAAAACCACTCGTGCAAAGCCGTGGGCGGGTCAGCTACTATACCATAATTGCCAGTCTTTAGCTTTAAAAGTTATGATTTGTAAGTTTTGATGTCCAAATTACTGTTAATTTTTTTATTCGAACTATAATATTGTAAGAAAATTGAATAGACTAGACAATGATAGTAATATTAAGTTAAATAGATCATTCCACACAAGTTTTTTTTAAATTCATTATATCAAATTTCTTTCTAACTGAAATTTCGATTAGTATCTTGATTATGATATGATACTATAACTTTAATATTATTGTTACGAGCTGAGGGTTCGGGATAAAATAATGATAATCGTTCTAACCAAAATAACACTTTTATTCAACACTAAGACGATGAATACACGAACTTGGTCACTCGTAATCACAACACACTAATTCACACAACTGTTGCACCACTTAAAGTCACCGAAATGTTCGCACGTATAGCTTAATCTAGACTGACTGTACGGCCATCTCTCCGGCCTATTTACATCGTGTACAATTCACAACACTAGAACGATCTCGATCGTTCCAGAAAAGGGTCGGTGCTTCGACAGAATGACTACTCCCCATTCTGCGAAACCGTAGACAATAACACAGCAGGTAAGACAAAATCGTTCGAGTAATTTCGATTATTGCTCATATTTAACAGCCTCGGCGTAACATTATAATTTCGAAAGTAACTCAGTCTCCCTTCTGTTTCGTTTTCACTGATCAGCTGAACCGGTTTTGATGAATGTATATGTAGGGAACGATGTATAGGTAGATTATGATCTGGATTAAGATTTATAAGGTCAAACCACGCCTGTAAACCACTAGTGGTAGCTAGACATATAGGCATTCAATTTGATTTTATTCTGAAGATCAGAATTAAAACTTCCGCGCGTTTCTTGAAAGTAAGTATCTTTAGTATCATAACTGAAAATCTGTGTTTGCTCTTGAAGCACAATTATAACCTTTTTATCGTTCACACTTGCCGTACTTGTCATTTGCTTCAACTTTTCTTGTTAGCACGAGTAAGGAGTGGAACTCACTTCCGGCGTATGTTATTCCTGACCAGTATAATCTCGGAATCTTCAAATTCAGAGTGAACAGGTTCTTTTTAGGCAAGCGTGCTCCATCTTCGATCACACCATCAGGAGAGGTACGAGGCATGCCTTTTAAGTTCTGTCGTGTCCATATTTTCCGGCAATTTTGAATTTGGAACTGTTCTATATTCGAATGTGTTTACATTTTGAATCTCAAAACAGTTGAAAGTATTAGGATTAATGCTATTGTTTAGTCACAGTTTCGATTTGAATTTGTCAGGTCACGTACGAAAATGAATCTTTCTAAGGAAAATGTTCGTGCAATAATTTTCTACAACTTTAGAAGAGGCCTGACACGGCTTCAGTGTTTAGAAAAGCTAACATCTGTGTTCAGTGATGTAGCCCCATGTCTGCGGACTGTCGAACGCTGGTATTTAGAATTCCAGCGTGGACATACTAGTGTTAGTGACAGATTTCGCGAAGGACGCCCAAAATCCGCCTTCACTGAAGATAACATCATTGCTGTGAGACAACTAATTCTCGAAGATCGTCATGTGACGTATCGAGAGATAGAGGCTCTATTAGGCATCTCAGGGACAACCATTCAGAAGATCTTGCATGAAGCGCTTGGTGTGAGAAAGCTAGTTTGCCGTTGGATACCGCATCTGCTTTCCGACGATCACAAGGCGGCCCGCGTCAGATGGTGTAAGAAAACTCTGCAAAGGTTCAACCGAGGGGAGTCAAATCACGTCTACGACATCATAAGTGGTGACGAATCTTGGATCTATGCCTACGATCCTGATACCAAACAACAATCTACAATCTGGGTCTTTCAAGACGAGCCAAAGCCGACTAAATTTGTTCGTTCTCGAAGCACTTCAAAGAAGATGGTGGCCACGTTCGTTGGAAAAACCGGCCATGTTGCGACTATTGCACTTGAAGATCGTAGAACGGTTAACGCAGAGTGGTATACTACAGTTTGTTTACCACAAGTCATCGCCGAACTTCGAAAATCTAACTCAAAGCGACGCATCATCCTGCACCACGACAACGCAAGCTCACACAGCGCTCGTCAAACGATTGAGTATTTGAAACAGGAAAAAGTAGAAATTCTTGACCATCCTCCATACAGTCCTGACCTAAGCCCTAACGATTTCTTTACATTTCCTAAAATTAAGAAAAGTCTTCGTGGTCAAAGGTTCCAGTCCGGTGAAGAAGCAGTCGACGCTTTCAAGACAGCCATTTTGAACACCCCACTTTAGAGTGGAATAAATGTTATAATAACTGGTTTGAGCGAATGGAAAAGTGTTTTAAGCTACGTTGTGAATACTTTGAAAAACAATAAAAAGTACTATAAGGTTCTAGATGTGTTTTTTTCTTCAAACGACAAAACTTAAAAGGCATGCCTCGTAATGGTCAAGTGCTTGACTTTCATCAATTATAAAAAAACATAGTTAAGTTAGTTTTATCGTTTGTGTTCTTTGATATTCATATATGCTGTTTTTGTTTATATATGTATATATGCTTCTTCTTCTTCTTCTTACTGCCCTTTTCCCACATTACGTGGGGTCGGCACAACACGTATTTTTCTTCCTTACGTCTTTATCAGCCGTCATCTCCGTTGTCACTTCTTTCTCACCATATCATTCTTCACACCATCCATCTCTTCTTCGGCCTTCCTCTACTTCATATTTGTAGTTGCAAATATTTTTTTTTATCTTATTATATCGGTAGCCACTTCCACCATCTACACATCCCAGTAGAATCGTGACGTTCCCGCCGCTTCTGGCGATGGAGCGGATTTTATAATGGCCCATGAAATTACGTACTGCTTCGTTTCCCTAACCGCACGCTCGGTTTGTACACATCTAGACGTGGTTTATCTATGGTGTTTTTGTTTTGGTTCTAAGTTCCAAGTAACTACTCGCGGGGAATATCTCTAAAAGCATCAGTAGACGCCCCAGTTTGGTTGATCCGTTTTGGCTAATGTGACGTAACGTACAACCATATTGCATTGTGTGTAGGCAGGGCCAACCATTTCATTGTGATTACTGATTGGGTGGTTGTATCTAACCAAACTGGGTCAGCTTTAAGGCAACGGAAACTTTCCATTTATTCCCTGTTTTCATTTTTCTCTGTCATTGGTTAATGATTGGGACCACTCTTTAGATACGCACGCACTTAGTTCATCACAATTCAAATAATTCTCGAATAGTTGCTTAGTTGTATTCTGCTAAATTATCTACAGAAGAAAATCGTTAAAACAATAAATAGTTATTTTAAATAACTAGCTAAAACCTTATTACTAAACTGTTTGTTATTACAAGAAAATACTACAAAACAGTTATTATAAATAACTATTAAAATAGCATTATACATTATTTGGAAGTTGCTTCAAAGCTATTGAGACTTGTACATAAATAACTAAAGATGTTTCAGCTAAAATAACTTGCCAATAACTGTATGAATGAATGAATGAAAATACTTTATTGTACACCACACAAGAAACAAACATAAAAATAAAAATTCACAAAGCAACAAGTACAATGGGCTGTCTTATCGCTTAGAAGCGATTTCTTCCAGACGACCTTTGCATGGAGAGGATTTTTGTAACATTACAATAATGGAGGGGGGTATACATTAACAGAACAATAATTAAATTTAAGGAGAGCGCTGATCGTTTACTGTAGTTAGGTACATAGCGTTTATGCAGAGAAAGATACTAGAAAATTAGTATTTTTCAAACTCTTGCGATCACGTACATGATCGTACATAATTCCTGATTTAAACGGGTATCTATATCTGCTCGACCCCGTCCCACCCCTGAACACCTCATGTAATTAAGACGATATGTAAAAAATTTGAGCCGCTAAGTAACTGTCGTATTCAATAACGAAAAATGGTACCGATTTCATATATAAGCAATATTTACTTGAGGATTTAAACTAGATAAATGAAAGTCAGAAACGCAATTGGTGAAACTTTCCTCGATACAATTATTTGTCAAAATTGGCTCTTCTAAAACACTAATATCGTTCATTCTCCGACTCTAAAAAAGATTTAAAGTATTTTTTTACATAGTTGTATGTAGGTAAATATGGTACCTAAATTAATGGAAAAGCATTTTTTTTTCATTTGTTGGTTCTCATGCAATTCGAGATTTTATCTTTTGTCGCTTACGTCATTTACTCCTGCGACAATGCGCGCGGCTATGATACATGTTTCTCTCGTTCTTCACTTAAGCAAGTAAATAGTACTCCTTAAATAGCATTTCCGGAGTAGATATATATGCTCCGCCCAATCGTCACCGAAATTTAATTTATATATCGTCTTAATGGACGCCCCAAAGCGGGGTGAATGCTTAAATTTAGCTAAAAAATATATAATACATTTATCAACAGAATGAATATACAATTATTTACAAGACTATAATTTACAGAAGAAACAGTTGAATCATTTCAAGACCGTTGCAAACGATCTATGTTTTTCCCTAGCTACAAAAATCATTATTACGCTCGAATTTCAACCACTCACTGTGCACTGGCAAAGAAAAAAAAGAGAAAAGTCAAAGTAAAAATCTTTTATTCATTAAAATCACAAGGATAACTTTGAAACGTCAATTTTACTGCCTGTTCCTTCAAGACCAAGTCAGAAAAGAAGAAGAAACCAAGCTGGTTGTTTTTTTTTTAATGATCCATTTAGAATACATAGCAATAAAGAAAATAAATTACGTCTAAATTGTAACATTTTTGAATGAGTTGGAGCAATTTCAATCCGAAGCTTCTCTATCGTCTAAATAATCCGATATGTCGTAGCAGGCTTTTTTATAAAGATTTTGTTTAATTACGTTTTTAAATGTGTTAATTGTAAATTTTTGTACATCTCTTGGGAGTTTGTTATAAAAGCGTACACCTTGCCCTTTAAACGATTTACTAACTTTATGGCGTCTACAAGTGGCAACAGGGAGTTTATCTTTAGTATTAAAATTATGATTATCGCTATTTTTCATAAACAAATTAATATTTTTGTGAACATACATCAAATTTTCATAGAGGTATGGACAAGGGAATGTCTTCAGAAAAAAGTAAAGATTATTTAACCAAAACATAATAATAAATAAATATATTGCTAGACATTTCACACAGCGCTATCTAGCCCCAAACTAAGCAGAGCTTGTACTATGGGAACCAGGTGACTGATAGAATACTTAAAATCATTTTTTTTGTAAATGCATACTTATAATATATAGAGAAACAACCAGACCCAGAACAAATAACTGTAGATCATGCAAACATTTGTTCCGCGGCGGGAATCGAACCCGCTACCTCATGCGTCTTAGCCGGCTATTCGCTCACTGCACAACGGAGGTCGTCAAATAATGTTAGGGTTATTCATTATTAATTAGCTCAGGTAATCTTAACCTATATTGATGGTAGAGATGTCCTACAGTCTTGGTTTTTTCAAGACCAACCTTTGTGTGCTAATTTTTAATGCATGAGAAAGATTGCAAGTTATGATTTCCGAAAAATTATAAATCCACAGATTCGCAAGAAATAATGAATTAATAATTTTATCCTCGCAGCGCACATTGCTGAGTTTATGATAACGAGCAAGATATATTTTCTTATAAGAATTTCAAATGAATCTTTTAATATTTTATACGACTGTTTATTTAATACAATCGTTTTCATCCTTCGACAAGTAATATACTGAGCTTTACGTCTTTCGAAGTTAAAAATATATCTCGACGTGACTGATTAAAACGGGTATTTATCGCGTATGTACCTTTTTATTTGTTATCCTGACGTTTCGACTGTTTTCTTTTGCTGTGGTCGCGGGCGGACTGGAGTACTTGGAGCTACCGTCGAGAAGTGATGGCAACTCCAACAACTACCCTCACTTGGTCTTCAGAATTAGAAATGTCCTCGTTCATGTTACGACACACTACGCTAACCGTATCTACGCACTGAGACGACCGATCACGACGCGCACCGTGATCACCGGGTTCGAGGACGCTGAGAGTATATAATCAGAGTTTAATCAGTAATTATGTACAGTGATCGCGAAAGATTGAAAAATACTATCTTGGCGTGGTAGTATTTTTTGCGTACTTATATAAGAAGAACAGCCAGCAGTTAAATATCTGTATATCATTCAAACATTCGTTTCGCGGCGGAAATCGAACCAGCAACCGCCTGCGTCTCAGCCGGTTATTCGCCCACTGCGCCATGGTGCTTGTCGAGACTACACAAGAGCATTATTCCATAACTTTTTCCCACGCCTATTCATAAATTATCTTACACGTAGACTTAAACACACGTACACAAAATTACACGTAGACAAAATAGATAGAAACAGAAGTTAAGTTTTGAGCAACGACTTGATGCGTCGTGCATCTGTTTTCGCTCGTTGTTAGTACAACCTTAATTTCTGTAAGTATCTATTTTGTGCTTGCAATTAGCTGGCCTTATTTCTTTCATTTGATTACACGAAGAATCCAATAACGAAATTTATGACTTGATTTGAAGGAATTTCCCTTTGATTCTTTGTAAATCCACTTCGTTTGTGTTAATTCAATTATCATTGATTTGGATCTTTGTTCCGCTGTTTTGAGATCTTGGGAAAATTCCAGTGAGCTTATTGGATGTTGATTTATGATTTTAATCCACCGATGCAAAAAGAAAGGTGTTATAATCTTGACGCCTATGTCTACGTGTCTGTATGTGGCATCGTAATTCCAAAACTGATGGACCGATTCGGACACGGTTTTTTTTAATGGAAAGCTGGTTTAATAGAGGTTGTTCTTAGATATATCAGTTTTAACTCCCAGCGCCAAAAGAGGTAGGTTATTAATATTTTGTAAAAATACCTTCTTATCAACACTACTCGTATAAAAAATTTAAGCAAATATTGCAAAATGTATTTTTTGTAAATGTTTTAAAATATATCAATAACATAAAACAATATTATCGAGATGTAATAATAGATATGCAGGATTCCAGTCCTAAATTCCACTTCTTCGTTTTAAAATCACCTCTTTCGCAACAAAACTTTGCTACACAGTCTTTTAGGTTATTATATAGCTTGTTATAGACATACTATTTGCGGGGGTCAGCCCCCGCAAAGGTTGTTCTGCCATATAAATTATCAAAGAAATTAAACGCAGAATGAAATATCAAAGTGACGCGACACTTCATATAAATGACTTCACGTCAATGAACGACCAACGGTAAAATTATATGAATAATATCATACAAAAATACTAACTTCACGATTTAAAAATGGGGGGGGGGGGGGGTGTGGATATGAGGGTGAAAAATACTTTACGACCTACTCAGACCTACCGAATATACCTACACAAAAAATTTCATAAGTATCGGTCAAGCCGTTTCGGAGCAGTTTTGTTACAAACATTGTGACACGAGAATGTTATATATGTATTTATTAGAGATTAAATTTCTATTTTACAGCTGAAATACTTTCACCAAATAGGTCCACAAAAAAACCAAAGGTTGTCTGGAAGAGATCGCTTTTAGCGATAAGACCGCCTATTGTACCGTTATTTACTGTTTATTTCCTTTGTTACTGTATTTTGGTTTGGTGTGCAATAAAGCGTATTTCATTCATTCATTCAAATAGGAAAAGTGCTAATAATCTTCGGCTCATCTGACCAGGGCCCGTAGCCAAATTACATTCGCCACGAATCTATTCGATTTCTACATACATTTGTTGTCGCTGAATCACGTGGTATTTCTATAGCATGTGTGAAATCCCATACATTTTCGGACGTATCGACTAGCGTCATCGCTAATCGACTGTAACTTGGCTAAGCCCTCTGATCTTCATCTCACATAGATAAGAACCACCTTGAATTTAGCTTTCTAAGACAACTTCCGTCCGAATTGATTCATAATCCGTTTGGAAACTCCTATGGTACAAACAGACAGACACCTAAACATAGGCGTCACATTTACTCCTTCTTTTTTTACTTTTTTTTATTATAAAAGCTAGCGTTTGAACACGATCGCGCCTGATGGTAAGCGATGATCCAGTCTACGATGGATCACACTTACCTAGGAGACACCTATTCACTAGTGACTTGAAGACACCTGGATTGTAGTTATCAGAAACACAGACTCAAGCAAAGCGTTCCACTCTTTGGCGGTGCGTTATGGAGAACCGCTTTGTGTGTATGAGGTATTTCAATCATATAGCGGTGGCGTACCGCATAGCGTCTGGTTCTCCGATCATAGAATGGAGATATAACGACCTCCGTGGCGCAGTGGCCGTATAGCCGGCTGAGACGCAGAAGGTAGCGGGTTCAATTTTCGCCACGGAACAAATGTTTGCATGATCTATAGATATTTGTTCCGTGTCTGGGTGTTTTTCTATATAAGTATTTATTTACAAAAAAAAAGTATATAAGTATTCTATCAGTTATCTGGTTCACATAGTACAAGCTCTGCTTAGTTTGGGGCTAGATAGCGCTGTGTGAAATGCCCAGCAATATTTATTTATTTATTTATATTGGGATTAAGGTTGAAAAGCTCCGCCGCACACTCCCCGAAATGTACTCGATAAAAAACCGAGAGGCTTGCAATCTTCTAGCGTGGGGGGTTAAAAACAAAAGCTGGTTCACTTATGTTCCAGTTTACTATTAGTAACTATAGTAGAATATAATAACAATATTTTACAATCATTCTGAATAATACGCTCGTCAAAACCTTCCAATCTCCCCCATCCCTAGAATACTAATAAGTTAATCTTTTATATCACGTTTTCGTGAAACAAAGAGATGAGGCCAAGTACCAGATAAGCGCCCATTTTACGAAGACCCTGGGCATGTTCCACAAAAGTTGTAGTGTCGTCCAGTTTTTGAATAGAAAGGGAGGTGGGGGAGGTCAACGTAATGGTTTAGAAAAGCGGTGGTCGAGTGTGAGGCCGTATTAAGCAGTAGGGGAATTATGAAGCATATTCTCTTTGAATACTAAACGCGTATTTTGTAAGGCGGTACCTCCCAAAGGGACAAGAAAGTTTTTTAGTGTGACTAATACTTTTAGTCTCTCATTTTGAATATTCTTATGTTAATAGTATGTTAATGGGGTGGGTTAAATAGGGCAGGTCTGCTCGTTACGTATGCTAATTTGAATAATAATAAGTTTTCATGTATTAATAAGATGATGACATGGTGCAGCTATTTAATCTATACATATAAAATGCTTTGTCCTGAATGACTGACGACGGATCAACGCACAGCCTAAACCGCTGATTGTAGATACCTGAAACTTGGAGGGTGTGTTCTTTGTATGACGAAGGCATCGGATAAGAAAGGATTTTCCGAAATGCTACCCCTAAAGTGGTGAAAAAGGGGGCAAAGTTTGTATTGGACAATGTGATTCCTTAGTCCAATCTACTTCAAATTTTGCATAACCCTTTTTAACAGAATTGATGGAAGACGTGTTTCGTATTTTCTTATTAGAGTCTCCCATAAAAACAAAAAATATTATATCTTTAATGATTTGCAAAATAGTGCCACGAAATGCATAACCATATAACTTGACCTACAGTTTCATCCAAATTACAGGTAATGGGATTTCACATTAATTGGTTACACTTTTTTGGGGGTAGAAATTGCAGTTATTCTAAATTTCAGACTTTTGCCTATATTTGTGTCACTAAATCTACACGCATACCAAATTACAGCACTGTCCGTCACTGTGTACGGTCACTGGTGTACCCTGTGAATTTTGTCAAAGTTCAGTTTTTATTATGGCTAATAACTTAAAACCTACAAGGTTTAAACTAAAACTAAAAACGGGGTCGAAATGTACTCACAAATATATTTTATTAGAAATTAGATCGGATAGTCCCATTTTGTTTTTTTTTACCCCTCTTGAACCCCAATATCTCAAGAACCTATACACATTTTTAGCTGATTTAGTCACACAAAAATTGTGCCATCACTGCCTATATACCAAATTTCACGATGATCGGATGAACGCTTAGAAAGTTATCCTTGGACAAACAAACATACATACATGCATACATACGTACAAACAACGTCTATTTGCCCAAATTAATTTGGAGATCTCGCTCGCTTCGCTCGATCAATAATTGGGAGCCGTTGGGTACAGGCCGTAGAATATCGATCGCTCTAAAGATTTAGGGGGAGGCATATTATGTCCAGCAGTGGACGTGTATGGCTGATATTGATGATGATTGTATTTCACGTTCACGTAAAATCATGTTTATCTAAAGATCGCTTTTAGCAATAAAACCGTCACATGAATTTCCGCGTGTCTCGTTATTTTTTTAATATTGTTTGGTAATTTAAGTGTAGTGTGCTATAAGAGGTTTTCACTCTATTGATCTAGATATCGAGGGATCTAGATCTATAGAGCAATATAGTACCATTGCTGTAATAAGTGTAGGAGTTAACATAACCCGGCCCGTTCACACGGCAACATCCCGTTTTTTGCAGGATCCCGTTTAGTAGTGCACGTGCACCTGTTTGCAGTATCCTGTTTGCAGTATCCAGCAAAAAACTGGAAACAGTATTGAAGCACGTACATTACAAGTACTAAACAGGTTCCTGCAAAAAACGGGATGTTGCCGTGTGAACGGGCCATAATAAAATAAAACAAGATAGAATAAAAATTAAAAATTAAAATCTCGGTGAGTGGGTGAGTGTATGTGCTTGACTTGTTAAATATTCGTTAGATGTATCAGCAAAGATTATTCTGAAGTACGCACAGGTGACGTGAGCAACATACTTTCCCTTAAACTGTCTTGATCTTTATAGCATCGTCATTAACAAACATAACATAATTAGCCGTAGAAAGTCCAGAGCTTTCCCATAGATTACCAGGGCAATGGATCTTGCGCGGCCTGTCAACTGCACGGTCATCTTTCCTATCTACTAGGGCCGTCCTACGCTGCGGTTTTCTTTTTAGTCTCCACACTTCTCGATCGCCTTTTACCTCCTTAATGGGATACTCAACGGATCTGTACATCCAGTGAAGACATGATAATAATGGAGCCCACAAACGACTTCGTTACGCAAGACTCTGTGAGAATAGTTTGTTAAATATTCTAGGCTATCAGAACACGTTGACGTGTGTGGCCAGCATAAGATTGTCACAGGTGTTCGTCAAATTGTCATAATGACTCAAACAAAGTTTCACAAAAAACATGCGTTATGCCATCATCTAAATAAATACCCAACAAAACATTGTTTAGAAAGCGGAAATACCACACACATGAGTAAATCATACTTGTTGTCATTATCTTGAAGAACGCTGACTCATATTCAACAATCATTCTTAATGAATTGCCTAATTTGTTGTACTAGACACTGACTGCATGACGGTATCTTATTAGAATAATATCGTAAGTAACAAAATATATAAAGCAAAGGATTGTTTTTTTTAAATAGACATTGTAATAACAGAAACAAATCAAGTATTTACATAACTCTCTTAAAATAAAAAATAACGAATTTCTAATGAATAAAAACAACGTCATAGTTTTAAAAGTTATAATGAGGCATTCCACGAAGAGCAACGATTTTTAGAACAGCTACTTTAAGAGCACCAATTGTATTCCACGAAGAGCAACGATTTAAATTTTGGCTTGGTGCTCTTCGTGGAATACTATAAATTATATCAAATGTTTCCACGAAGGATACCTACAATATATGTAGTAGCTTGTAGTGATGGGGTAATTTATATTTTTTTAATCAATAATTATTAATCCATCACTAGAAACCACTACATTGTAGGTGCCCTTCGTGGAAACATTTGAAATAATTTTTAGTATTCCGCGAAGAGCACCAAGGCAAAATAAAATCGTTGAAGACAATGGGTGCTCTTAAAATGGGTGTTCTAAAAATCATTGCTCTTGCCTCATTATGACGTTATAAACAAATATATATTTTATCAGGTCACCTTTCTATCTAGTGGGAGCCTTTTCTTTCCAGTGCGTAGTCTCCACTCGAGGACCTTTCTGCCCCAACGGCCGTCAGTTCTAATGAAAACTTATGTATTTTTTATCCTCTGAGGGTTATGTCAGTGACTTTAGTTTAGAACTATTTTGGTACTAGAAATGAGGAGATTCTAGAAATACGAAGCATAGCCCTCTCCATACCACTAAGCGTGCTATGGACTCCACACCACGTTTCTGTGCCATATGTCATCACAGGTATGTAACACACACTGACATAAACAGAGATATGTTGGACAAGAAGACATGCCATAGTTTCCCGAATGCTTCCTAACAGAGTTGAATTCATCGACTTACCTCTTTCTTACCTTATCTAACTGAACTATTACGTAATAAAATACTATTCAATTTATATTAGGTAGGTACTTCACTATATCATCTCACACGGCTCTTGCTACTCCGTGACGTGAATAGCGTCCAAATCATTTTAATATGACTTACCTAACTGTAAAACATCTCAAATGATACTTAGGCAATTTTTTCATTCAATACCTGATTGAATGATGCAGAAACACTTGACATAGTTGCATTGATGTATATGATGAGAATGCGTTGTGGGATCTCTGAGCCGATGTAGAATTGATAGTGGAATGATATGAATGCACATTCACCGCTAGGTTAGATATATCTATACGTATGCTTATTACTTTTGTTTGACTGTATAGTTGTGTAGTTTTTTTAATAGCTTTAATACAAATGGAATAGTAAAGCAAATGCCGTTCTAATATCAATGCTATCTGATTTTTTGATGTGAAACATCTATAGCCGCACGTAAAACCGATTTCTGGCGTGGCGACGCATGCCGTGGCGACGCGTCGCCACGCTATATGATGGTATATAATATATATACAGTCTATGTGCAGTAGTGTGTACGGTGTGGCGACGCGTCGCCATGCGCAATCGACTGTGCGATTCTCTATCTACTCGTATTAAATCGTAATATTTTATTTTATCATTATGACATATTTAGTTCCTATCACAATATGTTCTTTTCTGCATATTACTTTTACAAAATAATGTCGATGTTTCACATCTGCCAGGCGTCCCGTGACGGCTCACATTTTTTCTCTAATAGCTTTGATATTAGCTATTAGCCTATTAGTCACATCGTGTGGTTGTCTCCAGCTAAACCTCGATGTCTTTTAATACTTTAGCTGGGTAAAGGACGCAACCGCTGTAATTAAAACTAAATGTATGCAAGAAACAAGAACTTCCATAGGGATATCGTATTTATATATATCTCATTATTGTGTACAGCATATTTGCCGGAAAACGACTGAGCCCTGACCGACAACCGTCAACGACTTGTATATGTTATAGTCGCGCCATGGTGGCGTGCCTCTGCGCAAGCCGGCAAACAACTCGATGTCGGTGGTTGGTTAATAAAAGGCGACTTCTGTTTTATTAAATGAATAACAAAATAGTAAATATTGCCGAAGTAATCATAAAATTATACATTTAGTACAAATAATCGCGAACATGTATTTTTCTATTTTCGAAATCCGACGCCAGACGAAAGTCCAAAATATCGGAACAAGGGTGGTAGAACTCAAGTGGTACTAGGCAAGACGCTTGGCTAGACGAGGTGATGGCAGGTGGAGTAAATTTTTGACCGAATGGTGGCCAAGAACAGACCTAAGAAGTGCAAGACGTCCGACGGCGGGGTGGGTCGACGACATAAAGAAAGTCACGGGCAACTCCTGGATGCGCGCAGCACAGGTCCGGGAAGGGTGACGTTTACAAAGGGAGGCCTACTCCCAACCGTGGGTACTTAAGGACTGTGAATGATGATGACACAAAATATTGATGACATTAGAATTAAATGAACAACACAAAAGATTATTTAATAAAATAAATGTGGCCAGCATTGGCTTTAGTTAGAGACATTAATTGGGGGTAATGCCCAGGGCACGACTTTTAGATGTAGAAGGATTAACTACCCATCACCTACACTAATCTAAGTAATTTTTTTTCGTTTTAAAAACAGACGTGTATGTAACCCCAAAAGAGTCAACGATAGCTACAAATTTCAGCAAATCACAGGTTGTTTCTTCTGGCAGTATCTTATAAGAATCACCTTATTTTAGATACACTAAACACTAAATGGATCAAACATTATTGAACGAGCGAAGCGAGATCTCCAAATACAACTTGGGCAAATCGTTGTATGTATGTATGTTTGTTTGTCCGAGGATAACTTTCGTAGCGCTTATCCGATCACCATGAAATTTGGTATATAGGTGATGGCACAATTTTGGTGTGACTCAATGAGCTAAAAATATTGGGGGATTGTTGAGATATTGGAGTTCCAGAGGAGTAAAAAAAAATTAAAATGAGGCTATTAGGTTAAATGGGACGTCATATGAAAGGTCTTCATTAGTACATTTGAACCCCGTTTTTATTTTTAGTTTATTTTTTGTAGTTTTTGAGGTATTAGCCATAATAAAAACAAAACTTTGACAAAATTTACAGGGTACACCCGTGACCCCACAATGCTGTAATTTGGTATTCATGTAGCATTAGTGACACAAATACAGGCAAAAGTCTGAAATCCAGAATAACTGCCATTTGTACCCCAAAAAAATATAATCAATTAACAAGAACCCCCCTTACATCTAATTTGAATGAAACTGTAGGTCAAATAGGTTGGTTATGCATTTCGTGGCACAAATTTATTAGTCAAAGATTAAAGCCGGCATGCACAAAGATCACTAAACGTATTTAGCGACTAAACATGTTTAAATTTGAAGTATTTGTATGATTTGACAACTCTTTAAATCATATTTAGTCACTAAATACGTTTAGGCACCATTGTGCAAGTCGCACTAAGAATAATATTTATTTTGGGAGTTTCGCGAGATCTCAGTTCGGTTCGGACTACTAGTTATTAAAAGTCTTCACAACATCATCACTAGAAAACTCACCATCATGAACATAAAAACTACAAAGGCGAATACAAAGCACTGAGTAATAAAATTTGTTCAACGCGGATCAGTATCCTTCATCATATAATATCACTATTCTTCACATGAATAAGGCCTATTCTCGCTTGCATTGCCATTATGATGGCTCTACGGTATCCTTTCATCCAAACTACCAACATTGCAAAACCAATTCTCTATTAGAGATCGTGACGCGGCGATTACGGCGATCTACAGATATATCCACAGATAATATATCTGTAGCTGACAGTAATGTCTTCATTACAAGACGGCCAATTGATTCGGTGAATGAGAACTCAAAGTTTAAGAGTTCTTATATACCGGGGGCGCTGTATTAACCTTTCCTGATAAAGTCATTTATTCATCCTTTGACAAATTACAATGTTCATAGATAGGTATGTCAGTATAATAATAATATAATATCCCGTTTAGTAGACCGCTAATCACCACCTGCCTCAATCATTGTTGATATTGCGGAATTGGCAGGTGCCGTATCTCATCTCTCCCATAGCCCAGCATCTATTCCATTAGCATTATTCTGACCTGGGGCCCAATTCTGCTAATTTATAAGAAAAACGATTATGGAGCCATACCATTATTTAACGATTATGGTTGTTGTTCCTGTCATAAGCTGCCAAGTTTTCAATGGCGTTGTCATAGCAACGGCAGTCATTGGAAAAATATTGTGTTAGTAGAATACCAAAAGGTATCTATAGTGGCCATTTTCCAACGATACCATTGTCATAGTGAAACGATTGGTTTAGTAGAATTGGGCACCTGTACTCATAATCCATTACTGCAATAGTTTAACCATCTGTCCCACCTCCATCTTGCCATATATGAATTTTATAGATACATAAGACCAATGAAAACAGGCCTCTTCGTGTTTGGCTCCAGCCCCGGTAATGCCTATGTTAAAAGTCCAGGCTTAGTGCCTGTGTTATAAAATAAATATTAATAAAATAAGTACAAATTATGCACTGACAAGAAGAAAATATTATTGATCGAGCGAAGCGAGATCTCCAAATCAACTTGGGCAAATTGGCGTTGATGTACAGTACGAGTATGTATGTATGTTTGTTTGTCCGAGGATAACTTTCGAAGCGTTTATCAGATCATCGTGAAATTTGGTATATAGGTAGGTAGTAAAGACACAATTTTGGTGTGACTCAATGATCTATAAATTTTGGGGGGTGGTTGAAATATTGGGGTTCAAGAGGGGTATAAAAAATGACATACACTAAAATAAACAAACATACATACATACATACATACAACG
Source organism: Philereme transversata (assembly GCA_963924445.1). Classification (NCBI taxonomy): domain Eukaryota; kingdom Metazoa; phylum Arthropoda; class Insecta; order Lepidoptera; family Geometridae; genus Philereme; species Philereme transversata. The sequence goes on from OZ004347.1 coordinate 4,163,365, forward strand.
CCGATTTGCCCAAGTTTATTTGGAGATCTCGCTTCGCTCGATGAATTAAATATAAAAAAGGTAATAAGTTAAACATTTTTTCGAGTTCAGTGTGTCAACACCTTAAGAACAACTGAAACTTATGTATATTAATGTATATATGCAGACCAGTACAAGACTGAGGTAATCTTTTATTTTTGATGTTTGTTGAGCTCATGCCAGATATTTTAATGATGTTGTAGATGTGCCTGTGATAAGAATTGTTTTAATAAAGTTGCATGTAATGTTGTACTTTGTAAACTTGAAACTTCTGATGAAAGACCGCGAACGCACTGATGGCTTTGTAGTGACTAATACCAGTTTGTTAGATTCTGAGTTCAATCCATACAAGAACAAACAATTATGGACCCCCACGAATAGTACATCCTGTATCATGATCTTTTTGATCAGTATTTGTCTCATGATGCTTTTGTCAAATCCAGACAAGTGGATAAAAAAAGACAAAAATATATTGGTAAATTCGCATTGTAGCGTTACAACTCTCTCCTGTAAAAGGAGAGAGCTGAATTTAGACCTAAGAAACGGTTTAAAATGGAAAGAGGGATTTTTCAAAGTGTTATGATTTAATACAATGATTGACTATTAATACAATATATATCAAAAACACGTATAGTCCCACTAAGGTGCGCACACTCGATGAATCCGGGAGTCTGAAGGTAGAAAGTGCGCTGGTGCTAAAATGCTAGTGGAGCCTCTAGCCTACGTTGACGGGAGGCCGAGAAGACGAAGTACCGTGATCTCCAGGTCTAAGCAAAGGTCTTCAGTCTCGAGTGGTCAGGCTCCCAGGCTCAAGCCGGTAGAACTTCGCCGCCAAGAACACACTGTTTTCGGGCTGCGCTGACTGATTGATAAAATTAGAATGTTTTCAAAGCATTTCTCTCTGAGATCTTTCACCCTCACTTTCCAAGTCCAGACTGTCTGTTTTGAAGGTCTTTTTTATGCTCTCCATGCCATTCGGACCTGTTCCAGAATTAAATTACAAAATTACAGTTCGCGGCCAGTACAGCCTTACATCTAATTCAGAGGTTCTATGTGAATTCCAAGTAAAACCTTACGGTTTTACCAAGAATTAAAAGAAAAATTATATATATGTCCAAAATGTCATGTTATTACCCATGTCAGGTATGTTTATTTTTGCGTTTCTTGTCCTAAAAAGTTAAAATAAATATAGCATCATATAAACTCCTGTGACGAGAAAATTCTGCTCTTTTCACCCGTATAAAAAGGTAGTAATGGGCATTTTAAGGTTTCGAGAATGAATTTAAAGTTTTATGACCAAAATATTGATGAAAATGTTAAAGTATGGTAAAAGGAAACACGGAATCTATCTCACCATGTAAGTATTTACATTAGCTAACGTGAATATCACGATCAAAGTCTGCATAAAAAGAGAGTGATATTACAGCATGAGTTAGTGCCCAAACTGCATGAATACTGACGACCGTTGGGGTAGAAAGGATCTCGTAGAGACCACGCACTGGAAATCGCAGCGTAGAGTGTTGCCATTAGATGGAAATAGGACCTGATAATGGTTGTTTGAAGCCCTTGGGTGCAGGCCTCACAAAATCTGTTGGTCTGGAAATCTATGAGAGAGGCATATGTTCAGCAGTGGACGTCTTTTGGCTGATAAAATCAATACAAGTTATGCCTTGTTTGGTGGCCTTGTTAGGGTTCAAGAGGGGTAAAAAAAATGAAATGGGACTATCTGGTCAAGTGGCATGTTTAAAAAAAGGTCTTTGTAAGTACATTTCGACCCCGTTTTTATTTTTAGTTTAAACCTTGCAGTTTTTAAGTTAAATTGAAATTTATTAAAGTTAAAAGAAATTTGGTATACGTGTAGCTTTAGTGACACAAATATAGGGAGAAGTCTAAAATCCAGAATAACTGCATTTTCTACCCCAAAAAAATGTAACCAATTGACATGAACTCCTGTTACCTGTACTTTGAATGAAACTGTAGTTTAAGTTATGAATTTCATGGCACTATTTTGATAGTCAAAGATTACAAATAATATATTTTTTTGTTTTTATGGGAGACTCTCGAGATCTCAGTTCGGGATCATTTTCGGATCGATTTTGAAGAATAAACAAAAGATAACGGTAAACCGCAATTCATGCAGTATGATAGACCGCAACAGCTTTTTTGAGATGGCGGGAGAACCGCTCGTGTAGTAACCTAAAATAAATTCAAAATCCACCCTAGCAAAATCTGAAAACCAATCCCCAACTACGCTCAAAATTTCTTGAAAATACAGCAATATAAATATATCTAGCTAATATGGACAGAGCGAGCGAACTTTTAAGCGGTTTTAGTTTCCGCAGATATCCATTGATGCTGGAACCGGGGCCTCAGTGTATATATATAATATAACAGTAGATATGCCGGAACCACAGAGTATAGAGGTACAATCAGCTTGTTTTATTTCACTCTCATTTGGTTACTTCGATGATTATCACACTAATATTATACATGTTAAAATTTGGATGTTTGTTTGTTACGTAATCACGTCGTAATGGCTGAACTGATTTCGATAAAATTTTGCATGTTGATAGATTATGATCTGGATTTAAACATAGGCTACTTTTTGATGACAACAGTGCGTGTGAAGCCGCTGGCAGAAGCTGGTATACCATAAAAGCAAATAATAATTTACATCGGAGTACATTAATTATACCATTATTATAAATACGGGATTTATCACGTACCGTTTTATTGGTATTTTGACCGATTATGTTTCGGTTCAATTCGTGAACCTTCATCAGGGTAGTCCTAAAATCCTGCTCCGTTACTTCAAGGAGCTAGGATGGCTGTGTCAGGTTAGAAGGGGGGTAATGCACAATACACCTCAATGCCGGACGTCACTGCAGATCTTATTCCCCCCACCCTAGAATTAGAATTAGAATAACTGAACAGGAAATTATTTTGACTAAAATGGGATATTATTTTAAACGGGTAGTAAACCGTTTCACAAGAACAACACAAAAATTAACACCCAGACTAGAAATTAGAAATATGGCAATATTTTTATTTGTCATAGTCTCATTTTCTTATTGCTTGTAAAGAAAGTGTAGAAAAAGATGATTAATGATATTATTATGATGAGTGGAACGCCTTGCCTGAGTCTGTGTTTCCTGATAACTACTTATACCCACGGGATCTATCACGTACCGTTTTATCAGTGTTTCGTGTGTTTGCCTGTACCGAGTGCTACCGAAGACAAATGATGATACTGCGATTGGCCACCGTTGACGCAACCTCCTCCACCGCTCCCGACCACTCGCGCGCAGAGAGCTGCGGCGCGTAGTGCGAGGCGAAACAACGTTCGGAGCGGATAGCACTCACCCTGATGAAGGTTCACGAATTGAACCACAACATTGTCGGTCGAAACACCTGTAAAACGGTACGTGATAAATCCCGTTTTTATAAATATTTGAAATAAATCATGAAAGTTTTCTAAGTAAAATTACTAACGTTGATGTACTTATGTATCTGACTGTACTACCAGAGCTCACTAACGCTTATTAGTATTCAGAGCGAACTTTGGGCTCTTCGGTTTAGATTTGTGTAGATGATACGAATATAATATGGAGCTGATACGTACGATTGAGTATAACTTCGTGTTATTGGAATTGCAGTTAAGTTAGTTAGGAAATTAAATAATGAAAGCTTAGACCTCAATTTGTTATTTTAAGGGTTCCGGACCAGAATGGTGAAAACGTAAATCTTATACTGAAAGAAAGAAGATACATATACAGTTAACACTTGAACGAACTTCACACTATAATATATAAATGCGAAAGTTTAGATGTTTGTTACTCAATCACGTCGTAACGGCTGAACCGATTTCCAAGTTCAGCACGTGTAGGTACGTAGATTATAACCTGGAATTAACTCATAGGCTACTTTTTGCTGCCAAACAACGCGTGCGAAGCCGCCGGCGAAAGCTTATAATTATGTAAAAAAACGTATATACAGGAGCAAAATAATACATATCATATATAAAGACAACGTGCGACTTTGCCATGGGACTTTGTCCGTCCGTCCGTCAGTCCAGTACAGCTGATTATCTCAGCAACTAATCGCAGGAGGTAACGGGTTCGATTCCCGCCGCGGAATAAATGTTTCCATGATCTACAGATATCTGTTCCGTGCCTAGGTGTTTTTCTATATATTATATGTATGTATATATTTACGAAAAAAAAGTACCTATATACCTAAGTATTCTATCAGTTATCTGGTTCCCATAGTACAAGTTCTGCTTAGTTTGGGGCTAGATAGCGCTGTGTGAAATGTCCAGCAATATTTATTTATTTATTTATTTATAAATAATACTTGCCTACCTTTTTTACAAATAAAAATCAAATATATTTTGAGTGCCATAAGAGCCAGAATGGTGGAGGTTCAATTTGCAAAGTAGAGATACTAGGTCTAGCAGTATATCGTATAAAAGAGCACAAAATAAATAGGAAAAATAATAAAGTAAAAATAATTCAATAATTCATTAATTTACACATTCCAAAACAGTTTTACCGTAAAAATGTTGAAAAATACTCCTTATCTCTGGAGTGTAATAAAAAATCTGAATCAATTATAGTTTTTATAGTGATAACCGAACACTCACGGAAAATTCCAAGATTTTAAAAAAATTGGCAATGCATCCTCGCATCAAGAGGAAAGTTGCGGGTTTAGACCCGTCTAGGCTTGAACATTTTTGTAATGGTTTATAAAAATCTTACAATTATTAGTTGTTAGATTTAGTAAATATTGCAGGACAAATTGAACGAAAATTCTATCTAGAACAGTTTTTTTAGAAATCTGTCTCTGAAGTAGTTTACCACACAATTATCTAAATTAAATTTATTTTATGTATTTCTGTGATATTGTAATTTTGTTTGGATTAAAATAAATAAAGGTAGGGAATCCTCGGTGCACGAGTCTCAATCGCACTTGACCGGTATTTTTTTTACGGCCTTCTGACGGTCCCAAAATAGTAGACGATGAAGCAATACAATCAATTTTGATCACGTTGCACACAAAAAAGACTACACACTCCCAAATGTTCGAAACCACAGCAAGGTTTAGCAATGTCGTTAACACATTTACAAACAATAGGCAATAAGCATTTTAGACAAAGAACTAATCAATGAAAGACAGACGTTAAAACTTTTTACAACGCCACTTTCAAATTCCTTTTCTGCGTATTAAAGGTAACAGTCTGACAATCCAAATTAACAGACAACTATGACAAGCTACAAGTGCTTTTGACAAAGCAATCAATGCAGCTATTGATCACGAAACATCTGAACAGGAAGTCTCTAACACCAGTAAATAGAGATCAAAATTCACCGGCAATGAAATTGAGGATATGAATGATGTAGTTGTACATTGGAGGGCCATTGAGACTTTTGTGCCCGCTGTTGCAAAGACAATAAGCAATACAAAGAGCTCTCGGCGAGTGGTCAACAATTCTCAAGTCTTCGTAATACATGGACCGTTATTCGTAGACGTGACCAATGTTGAGATGCTTTGACACCAGAGAATTGTTGAAGATTTTTGCTGAATAAAGATTCTCATATTTCTCACAGACTCATTTGACATGATTTTTTGTTTGTTACGTATTAACTGAATAATGGTATTTTTTACGACCTGGAGATGACACCCGCCTGGCCCACCTGATGTTAAGTGGTTGCCATTGCCTATAACAAAGCATTGAAGGACAAGCATCGATAACATCTTTGAATATAGATTAAAACATATTCTAATGGAAAAGAGATTTACACGCTAGACGAGTTTTTAACGACAAGACATGTAAATAATTTACTAAGTACAATAATGATTTTACTAACCAATTAAATACAAAACATAAAATCGCTCAACTTCAATTCCACTAGACTCTGCCGGATGAAGTGAAAGATGCAGTAGATACTTGGCACTCTCTACAGACTCTTGACTAGTCAATAAGATCTGACATGTAACATTTTAATCCACTTTGTATGAACGCAATAAAATACTGAATACTGAATGCTGCGTAGATCACACACCTTAGAAACATGCTCTACGATTGGCTACGATGCACTGCCTGCATCCATCAACTTGAGGGATACAGGTGTAAAGCCGCATGTACCTTTAATTTCACCGGCAACTATACCCTTCAAATCGAAACACGAATGCTTGGCAGAAATAGGTATGCTGATATGCCAATTGTTTGATAAAACAATCTGACTATATGAAAAAAATGTCGGTGTAAGCCATTTCTTTAGAAGTGAAAACTTTTCACAACTTATAGTTATTAAGTATCTATATGATCATATTTTTCGAAATGAGAACGGTCTAATTCGGCGCTATCAATAGTTATTCTAGCATCAATAAACATTTTAACCGTTCTATAAATACAGATAATAAATTCACCTCGTGACTACTCTCCAGTAAGTTTATCACGAGAGAATGGTAATCGTGATCTAGCCTCCACAATTGTTACTGTTACGTCTCCCTGTTTCAGTTTTGATTTATACCACCATTTGAGTAATGAATTTATTAAGTATATCCGTTGCCTTATTGAGACTTTAATCTGAGTTGTTCGTGTCTTGAAACAGGCTTAGCCTTGCCTTGCTTAGGCTATACAAAAATATTTATTTTGTGTTAATTTTTAGGATTCCGTAGCTCAAAAAGAAAAAACGGAACCCTTAAATGATCACTTTGTTGTCCATCTGTCTGTCTGACTATCAACACCCTTTGTCGAGTTGAATTTAAAACCATATACTCAAGTCTACAGTCCCATGAAGCTGTGAAAAATCAAACTTCTAAGTTAACGTAAACAAAAAATACGGCCGTTTATGCCGCAAAAAACGTATACATATTCCTACACTCCCAAGGGAGTCAAAATGTATAGGCTACTTTCCGTTGACCTAGAACTATAAAATTTGGTAATTCATATCGTCGAATACTACAAGTACAGGGAAAAATCTGGAAACTATAGTATTGTAATTAAATTAAAAACCATTTATAGTTAAATCATAAAAATAAAAACTTTATTTAAAGTACGTAATCAATCATCGAAACTCTAGTTACAAATTTGTACGGTGAGTCCGACTCGCACTTGTCCGGTTTTTTTAAATTATATGAATACAACAGCGGAGTAACACTATATGCAACGTATAATGTGACGCCTTTAGTGCGTGTCATCACCAGAAAATAGCAACACGTGTTTACATAATAATTATTTAACATCTAAAATTTTACAGAAACTACAAAAAATAAATTAATATATTATTACAAAATAAACAAAAAATTGCACATAACTTATTAAAGCAATCTACTAGTGGTTCACCCCGAGCTGAGATCTCGCGAGTATCCGATTAAAACAAAAAAATATTATTTGTAATCTTTGACTATAAAAATAGTGACACGAAATAAATAACCTATCTGCTTGACCTATAGTTTCATTCAAATTACAGGTAACGGTAGTTCAATGAATGAATGAATGAATGAATGAAAACTCTTTATTATACCTTACAAGCTAAACACAACACATATAAAAATAAAAATAAAACAAATAAATATAAGCATATTGGGCGGTCTTATCGCTTAACAAAGCGATCTCCTGTATAATATTCTTCGCAACCCTCTATCTCCCAGCTACCTCAGAGAGCGATTTGCATCCGTATCAACTGAGGACAGACCTGTGCGATCGTCTCGTCGTTTCCAACTAATTACTCCACAGCATAACACGGCTACTTACTCTGACTCTTACCATAACCGCTACTCGTCTCTGGAATAATATGCCACCAAACTATTTCGAGGCTACTTCAGTGGAAGCATTCAGATTGAGAATCTATAGGCACCTTCTCGGTCAAACCGACCAAAAATGAGCAATTTAATATTTCCACAACACTTCTTCTATTGTTATGTATGTATTTTTATTTGATATTGGTATAGTTTAGTCTATCATATAAAGTATTTAAGTAGGTTTATTTATGTAGTATGTACCTATATTATGCTATATTTATTAGTCCTGTGCAAATTTTCTTTTTTACCTTTTCTGTGCACTACCTACACATCTTTGTCTACAATACACAAAGGTTATCTGGAAGAGAATGCTCTTTAGCATTAAGTTCGCCTTTGTACTAGTTTTATAAGTGCAATAAAGTATTTTCAATCAATCAATCTCTTCCAGACAACCTGTGGATGGATGGACTTTTGGTTCAAGTTATATAGTTATACTTTTTTGGAGTACAAATTGCAGTTATTCTGGATTTCAGACTTCTGCCTATATTATTGTCATTTAATCCACATGCATACCAAATTACAACACTGTGTGCTCACTGGTGTAGCCTTTGCATTTTGTCAAAGTTCAGATCGTATTATAGCTAATAACTCAAAAACTATTAAAACTTTACTAAAAATAAGAACGGTGTCTGTATGTACTAATGCAGACATTTCATTTGACGTCCCACTTGACCTAATAGTCTCATTTTCATTTTTTTTTACCCCTCAGGAACCCCAATATCTCTACAACCCCCCAACATTATTGGCTGATTTAGTCACACCAAAATTGTGCCATCACTACCTACATACCTATATATCAAATTTCACGATGATCGGATAAACGCTTCAAAAGTTTTCCTCGGACAAACATACATACATACATACTTACATACATACAACGCCAATTTGCCCAAGTAGATTTTGAGATCTCGCTTCGCTCGATCAATGATCTATGAGATCTAAAATACAACTTGCGAGTATTTTTTATACCCTTAGTAACTCAATAAAGATATTTCAAAGTTTGTGAGAAAATCGGTTTTTCGGTTGCTCTTGTAAAATTTGCCCAAATGGACTTATGAATCCTAATAGTTAGGCTGACGATAATTAAGAACGAAGGCAGTTATAATAGCTTTCTTTTAAAATAGATCGCATCCAAATCAGTCCATCCGTTAGGGAACTACGATGCCACAAACAGACACACATAGGCGTCAAACTATAACACCCGTCTTTTTGCGTCAGGGGATAAAAAAAGTAATTTAAATGTAACCCTTTTTGTCCTCTGAGAGATGTTGCAAAAAATCTAAGGTAACGAAGTTGTATTCATACTTCTATGTTTCCCGTCAACCCAAACCTTCCTTGATAACTCAATAAACATAATCTTCTCAAAAACAAATTAATGGGATTACGCCTGTCTCAGTGGAGGCTCATGGTTAATTCCCCAAATCTTTTTTCAAATCGTTCGCAGGTCAGCGAGAAATAAGAAAAATCTCTTTTTTATACTAATTCAAAGGGGTCCTATTCTGTGAGTAGCTAAGGGTTGCCAGGGGTGAACTACAGGGGGTAGAGTGTGATGATGTGTTAACTAGTACAGTAATTGATCAAGATATCGGGCAGAAAGATTGTTTCACCAATCAATAAAAACTTAACAACTAAAAACTGATGGTACTTATAATCTGCCGACCAGTGGGTAAAAAGCCGGATAAGACGCAAGAGGTCGCGGGTTCGATTCCCGCTGCGGAACAAATGTTTGCATAATATTTGTTCCTGGTCTGGATGTTTTTCTATATAATATATTATATGTATGTTAGGGTGTCCCTTATATACGTGAAAATTTTTTTTTTCGGATATCGAAATGCATACCCCGTAATTCTTTTTAAACTACCCAGATCTACTTAAATACAAAATTTTATCTTCCTATGTCAACATTAACCCGTGCCGACAAGGCCGTAAAGATTTTGAAAATAGCTGCCTTTGACCCTTTTCGATATTCAACTAAACAAAATGAAATATTTATATTTTATAAAAACAATAATAAAAATTTAGTAAGAAAATAGGTATTTATTTATTAAAAGAACATAAAATTACAGATTAGCAAGGATATTTTCTTTTAAGGGTCTCTTTGTTACAGTCTGGATAAAGATTTCTGTGCTCTTGTACACAGCGTAGTAAAAATTGTTTCTGTTATTCCTTTGCAGTAATTAAACCATGAAAATCTTGCATAAGTTTTACAGCTCTTTCAGCTGTATCATTCACTGCCCTTAAAGAAAAAACCTTTCTTTTTGCCTGTAAATAGGCAACATCTTCTTCCCACGTAGAAACAGGTTTCTCCAAGAAGTTATCATCAATTTTTAAACGAGAAAATAATTTTCTGCTCTTGATAGACACAAAATCACTCAATGATTTTCCTGTAACAATAGACAAGACAGTATTATTATCAGTTTATTAAAACAATTTAAGACATAGTAAAGTAAGCTTAGCGTTAGATCCTTTTACATATATTTTTTTTAATTAATGATTAATAGCTAACTTTAACATAAAATTAAGTATTCCCACTTGCCATGCAAATAATCAGACATATCTTCCTTCGATGGAATGTATCTCTTCTCAGAATCATACAAACTCTCTCTTTGTAAGTTCTCTACGATACTTCTCTTGGTTGCTTCATCAACTTCATCATCAAAGAGTGACAAAACAGTAATTTCTTCTGACAAGTACCAAAGATGTTGACTAAACTTTTTCAACGCTGCTTGGGAGATCTCTTTGTTAATAGTTTCGTATTCCTTAAGCCTTTTTAAAAAGGACAAATCTTGATTTGGTGCCTTCACCGCCAGACTACATCCCAGCCATGATTTCACATATACAACTGCAATGAATAAACAAATGTCTTGGAGTGCTCGTTTATCTTTGGCGCTAATTTTGAATTGAGATTGCAGCAAACATATTTTCAAACAGTAAATAGCTCTTGCCATCCACCTTGCTTGATGCATTGCTCCAGGAGGTCTTATTTTAATTTTTTTCTCACTATCGCCTCCTAAGAAAATAATAGACAGTTCAATCAGTTCTCGATAATCGTCACGTACAATAGATTTTTGCAGTTCTTCATTATAAAATGTCAACAGTTCTTTAATTTTTGTATTACAAAAATGTTGTGTGACGATGTGGCTGTGTGTTTCAATAGCAGCAGAATTAATAGTATTCCAGCTGTCTCTAAACTTTTTAAACATCGGGATATTAGGGCTATTTGTTATTTGGTGGATTTTTGTTTCAAATACACACTTTAAAACCAGTTCGTAAACGTGATGGCGGCAAGCAGAGTAATAATTCCCTGTCTAGCTTTTGTTCCAAAAGTACACAAGCTCCTTTCAATCGCCCTGTATTAGATGCAGTTGTATCACAGCACATTATTTGTACTTTGTCCTCGAGGTTCCAGTCATAAAGTGCGTTTAACACAGCTTTAGCTTGATCTTGACCAGAAGAGCTCTCCAGCTTAGGCACAGCCAAAAGTTGTTCCTTTTCTTCAAATGATATAAGCATTGGCAGGCGTTCTTCTTTAGAACTTCTTACGTCCAGTCCAGGTAATAATTTTCCATCCCAATGAACGGTCACACTTTCAGGTAAATTATTCTGAAAATCTGATTTTATAGATTCCGCTCTATCTTTTCTAGTCTTTGTACGAATGCGTTGAATAGACGACTTGTTTATCGGGAAATCATCACTACTAAGATTTAGGGCTTCCACTACAGCCTGAAGTATATATACGGAATCTCTTATGCTTAATTGACTTCTATCCAAAGCTGCAACTAATTTAGGAGTGATGAAATCTTTCCTTCCCCTTTTTTGTAATACTTCCAGAACTTACCGTTTGAGATGTCGACGGTAAGGGTTCGTCGATGCTTTCATCAGAGCTGGTAGGTTGATCGGGATATCCTGGTGCCTCAATAAGATCTTGTGTAGTTAAAGATAAAGATAAACTCTCGGAACAGATTTGATCATGTCTTTTTGTCTCTTCTTTTAATTTTCTCTGTCTGGATCTTTCTTCTTTCTCAGCTAACTTTTTATCTACACCGGCTAAACATCCTGGACGCCCTGGTTATCTTTACTTTTGTAAAAAGATTTTATCTTCTTCTATTTTCATCCATTCCAAAGCATTAGCGTGTGCTATGTCGAATAAATTATCTAAATTGTTTTGAAAGTCCTTCTCACGGTGCTTGTAAATATCTTGTGTTTTTTTTGGAATTTTTTTGCAACTCTCTCCAAGCATGGTGAAGATCCACAAGTTTCTTTACGCAGTTAGGAATAGCTCTGGTAGGGATTCTAGCTTTTTCCCAGAATATAATACACTCTCGAATAACGAGATTTGCGCTTTCACTAACACTCAATTTAACTTCACGAATGTTAAAAAAGAGTACTGCAAGAACTTGACGGTTAGACGGTAACTTTGCCCCAGTTATTTGATAGTTCAAGTCACGTACTAAGAAAATACTTTTTTTATTGCTTCTTAATTCCACTGCCATTTTTTAACGTAATACAATATGTGTTCATCACGAGATTAACTAATAACAAATGACAAATACGGCGAGTACGCGCCGCTATTTCTGCGTAACTTGTATGAACATGATTCGATGCAAGTCGGCACGGGTTTCCGTTCTCCAAATAAGGTAAAAATTAATTCCCGAGTGTTTTAGGTACTAATGAACAAAACTAAGACCTATGCGTTAAAAAATATAAACTTTGAAAAATAAGGGACACCCTAATGTATGTATTTACAAATAAAAAAGTATGTAAGTTTTCTATTAGTTATCTGATTCTTCAAGCTCTGCTTAATTTAGGGGTAGATAGAGCTGTGTGAAATGTCCAGTAACATTTAATTATTTATTTAATCCTATTTTGTTTAGTCCGTTCTGTTTCTTTGTTTGTCAAAGTTAAATAAATGTATTCTTTTGTATTCAGGCAGTTAACGGTGTGTATTGCATCAATACCGGTAAATCCGGTCCACTACATTTTTGAATGCGAAGTAATTTCTTACGATTTTCAAAATCATCGCGAAAATTACGAGCTAGACGTGACATGAACCTGCAACCTTTCTCTTGATACGAGGATGCGATACTAATTTCGCGACGGGCCCACTGCTCGTCAGGTGCAAATTTAATGAGATGATTATTATTACAAAGCACCATAGCCCCTACACCAAAGACCCTAGTTCCCAGACCCTGCATCCCTGGTCCTTTGCAACCGATTTACCGTGAAAGCTGTTTTAACCCTCAGCGATTGTTACGAGCTCATAAAAACTGTCGGTTCGGTTACCTGCGCAACTATGTATTTACGACAAGATTAAGTTTGCGTTTTGTTAGGGTTTGTAAAGTTCATGAAAAATTTTGTTTTGCGAATATAAATAGGGATTTTTATTTTAGCAAAATACGGGTCACATATATACTAGGACTTAATCTTGTGATGTGGTTTCGTTTATTATTTTGGTAAGTTTTTTCGTGGACTTGTTTTTTTAAATATACTGCAGTTTAATAAAATATTAATGGGGACTTGCGCAACGATGCCTAAACGTATTTAGTAATAATGATGATGAATATGATTTAGAGAGTTGTCAAATCATACAAATACGTCAACCACATACAAAATTAAACACTGTTTATTTATAAATTTTTTATGCTACGTGGAGACGGAACAAACATATGGCCCATCTGATGTTAAGTGGTAAACATCGCTTATAACAGTGAATTGCCTCGTAGGTCACGCAACTTAGAAATATGCCCTACGATGCACTGCACTGCGTCCATCAACTTGAGGCATACAGATGTAAAGTGTCATGCGCCTGTAATTTCACCGGCAACCATACCCTTCAAACCGAAACACGGCAATGCTGCTTGCCGGCAAAAATAGGTATGGTGGTTAGCGTGTGTGTGTGTGTGTGTGTGTGTAGGCCGGGCTAAATGTATTTAACTCAAAAGGTTCTCAAGTTCCTTTAGTTCCCAAATGAGCTTGACAATGTGCTAATAAAAAAAAAATCAACCATTAGTAGATTAAAGAAGACAGCCGCTCAATACCATATAAGACATAAGACATAGAAATGTACCATGTAAAACGCAATGGCTACGCAGCAGTATGTTCTGTATGGCTCCTACTATTTACAACAAAATTCCAAAGTATGTTCGCTCGCTCTCCATTAATGAATTCAAGAGCAAGTTGAATGATATTCTAGTTAGAAAAGCGTACTACACTGTAAAATAATTTCTTAATGACTAAAATATTTTTCAATAACCTATACTGTCCCACTGCTGGGCAAAGGTCTCCCCCATTTCCTTCAACTCCTTGCGTTCTCCAGAAATCTCCTGCCTGTCAGAGTGGAACCCATCCAGATCGTCGCGCCAACGTTTCGGTCTGCCTCGTTGCCGTCGTCCTGTAGGTTGCCGTCGGTGGAGATCTTAGTCCACCTTTCAGGGTGCATTCGAGTGACATGACCCGCCCAGTCCCATTTGAGTCTTGCAGCCTTGTACCCCACGTCGATGATTCCGGTCATAGAGCGTAGAGTAGTGTTGCGGATTCTATCGGTTCCCTTAACACCTAAAATGCTACGCTCCATCGCTCGTTGGCATACCCCGAGTTTGAACTTTTGTGAGTCCGTCAATGACCAAGTCTGAGCACCGTAGGTTAGGATAGGTAAGATACACATGTCGATGAGCTTTCGCTTAAGTGACAGTGGAAGGTTGCCCTTCATTAGCTCTTTCATGGACCAGTAGCTCTTCCAAGCGTTAGCGACACGACGGTCTACTACTAAAATATTATTTAACATTAATTTATATAAATCTATTATTATTGCAATTACTTTTAATTTATTAACATCTCCATTTGACATAATTATTATTATTATATATGATTGTAATTATTATTGTTCTTATTTATGCAAATCTTTTGACATTTTTCTTAAAATTTTAATAATTGTTTGCTCTATTTGATTTTATGTGACGGAAAAAATATGTGATGATATGATGATAAATATTGAAGTTATTGTTCTCTAAATGTTTGTACTCCTGAATGGCAGAACCTAGAATAGTTATATTTATAAGTTCAACCATCAATTACGTACCTAGGTTCAGGAACAATAAAGAATTATGAATTATTAATACCTCATAGAGGAAATGAATGGAAGTCGTAAGTGCCACTGGGTTTATTCCATACATGCAGCGTTAAATACACCAAACTGTAGCTCAATGCTCTGATGGGCAGATTGCAAGAACATAAGGAGACTAAAAAAATGTTAGTTCCCACTGCATCCTTCATTATTTAGGTAGCCCTAAGCGTCAACATCGAATATATTACGCTCAATAGCTTACACCTTATTTTTTTAGCTTGCTTTGACACCGGCACAATAGGCCACGACACTAGTGTAAGGTCTCTTATTCGCAGCCATGAATAGTACATCTCGTAACATGATCTTTGAGATCACTATTTGTCTCATGATGCTTTTGTCAAATCCAGACAAGTGGATAAAAAAAGACAAAAATGTATTGGAGTATCCCTATCAGTATAGGAGGAACTAAGTAAATTCGCATGAGTTACGACATGGAAATACGACCTGTAGACGTAGCACATTAACTGCAGAGAAGGGCTTTGTCTTGAATCATTTTTCGGAACAAAGAAGACAATTGTCGACCGTCTCGTGCACAGCGATTGCGAGAGTGAACGGGAAGAAACGTTGTCGACACTTCCTCGACAGCAGTCTACAACGCCGAGCAGGATAGCCATCATTCTAATTGACATTTAAGGATAGACAACTTTCTTCTGAAATTGTCTAGCTTTTGCGATGCCTAGACAACGCTGTCTTCTCAAGTTGTCTCTTTCGTACTCTTCTCAATCACGCGCTTGCCAGCAATTCTTGGTTAGATATTTAATTAGTTATATATACAACGCACGTTGTTATAGACAGAGTATCCTTCTCTTGTCTAGGAAAAAAACCTTATTAAGCCTGCTCTGGCCAAATACAATTTCGGAAGAACGACAGAGAGTAGAATAGAATAAGGCTTTATTGTACATCACACTTAAATTAAAAACAATATAAAAAAACCAAATAACAATACACGCAGAAATACAAATGGCGTTCAGAGCCTTGTCGTCTTTTCGAAGAGTAGACAAGGATAATGCTGTGCTAGCCTTGCTGATAAAGGTTGCTTGAAGCCGGTGGGTGCAGGCCGCAGAAGATCGGTTGCTTTGAAAATCTATGGGAAGGCCTATGTTCAGCAGTGGACATCCTGCGCTTGATATGATGACGATTGGCCAAACCTGGTAGAGAGTCTTACAGGGACTTACGGTTTGTGGTGATACCACGCACAGCCGACGGCCACAGATATGCACGCACCGCACCGAGGCTCTTCCAACGGTGCGTGTCTGTGCGAAGTCATTTTGTCATTTCAAATGCCAAGTGTGAAAGAGAACGATGGACGTTTCTCGCAAGAGCTCACCTTTGAAGCTATCGACTCCAGATTTTAGAAACCTATACAGACGGTCTGAGGTATCACGGACTATGCCCTTCCCAGGTGAGTCGGTGTGGGTTTTTCTGCGTCCGTCTGCAATACCACAGACCGTAGAAAGCCACCTTTAGGCCAACCGATGGCTAACGACATGGCGTGAATAAGTAGGCTGAAGAGATGAGATAAGGTAAGATAAGATAACTCTTTAATGTAATTACCACACAGAAACAATATACCACTAAAATAAAACTAAAATAGCAATACAATGGATGACCTTATCCATACCCTTCTAGGCAACCTCATCGCTGAGAGCGATCTCTTCCAGGCAATCTTTGTAGTAGAGTTCCTTGTTGAGTTGAGCTCGCCCGGGAAAGTACCACCACCATACCTATATCTGCCGCCAAGCAGCATTGTTGGGTTTCGGTTTGAAGGGTATGGTTGCTGGTGAAATTACAGGCACAGAGACTTTACACCTGTATGCCTCAAGTTGATAGACGCAGGGCAGTGCAACGTACGGCAAATTTCTAAGGTGCACATCAGGTGGACCATAAGCTATTTCCATCTCCATGTAGCATAAATAAATAATATTAAAAAAAGGCTAGTCTGAACCGTTCTCTCAGCTTAGGCAGCCTAAATCTGCATGGTCAATACTTGCTAACTACCAGTTTCCTTCACTGTTTTAAGTTGCCACAATCCGGAGGTTACGGGTTCAGATCTCGGCTATATAAAAATCAGTTTTCGTATATAAAAACTCAACATAGTTGACCATTTTATTCTATCTTTTTTTTTATAAAAAATGCCCAAACTCTTAACCAGCTTATAGGATAAAACTATGTTTACGAGTAAAAGGTTCTCAAATATCCAAAACATCAAAGGTTTAGGGGAATCAAAGACAGGAGGGGAAAACAGAGAGCAAAGACCTATAGATATCATTAATTCGTATTAAAATAAAAAAACTGAGCTCTCGGTGCGCGAGTCAGACTCACACTTGTGTGTTTTATTTCTTATCCTTTATTCACAAACAAAAATATCAAAATTCAGCACGTATAACCCTCGGTCTAAATATGATACCGGTAAAATGGATCGCCAACAATACCCTGTTTTGATTTTATTTTGACTAAAACCGACCCAAGTGCGGTATCAGATTTCGATAAATCTGTTTGCTATGATACAGAGTCTCCGGTTCTTTATAAGGTTTTAGACGTATAGTATATACTTTGAGTTAGTGCCTACATGTACCTATAGTTTTTAAGGGTTCGTACCTCAAAAGAAAAAAAGGAACCCATGTAGGATCACTTTGTTGTCCGTCTGTCAAGACTCATTGTCTCGGGAACGAGTGGAGGTTTCGAGTTGCAATTAAAACCATATACACTTGAGAGCAATAAAATCGCACATCCGCACATTTTTACTTAAAAGTTAAATTTTTTTTTATTTGGAGCTTACAGCAAATTAAAATCAAATTAAATTAAAGTGCATAATCTAGGCATTCGCAGAACTGATAAAGGGTTGACATTTACCTTTAAAAACAACTCATTAGCAACAAAACAATTTTTTTTAGTTATGTCAAAAAATCATGAATGTGCGATTTTTTTGCTCTCAAGTTTATGTACTCAGGTTTACAGTGTGAAGCCTTGAAGCTGTGAAAAAATCAAACTTCGTGAAAAAAGATACGGCCGTTTATGCCGCAAAAATATACTTTGACACTCTCAAGGGAATCAAAATGTATAGGGTACTTTCCGTTATCCTAGAACTATGAAATTTGGCAAGTAATATCGTCTTATACTATAAATACAGGGTACAATCTGAAAACTATACATTTGAAATTAAATCATAAAAAAATACAATCTTTATTTAAAGTACCTACAAATTTGTACGGAACTCGCGGTGGGCGAGTCAGACTCGCACTTGACCAGTTTTTTTTAAATTCATTTACTTTGTCCTAGTTTACTCAAGAAAACCCGGAATCAAGCTACAACTTTTTGTTTACGAGTGTATAAACCAAACGGAACATTTACACCGCTTTATATAAATTCTATGTTCCTAGTACTTTTGCTTGCAAATTATTAAACGCTTGAGTTTATGTAGCTTGTGAGATGTTTTGACCTAAAAAATATATGTGCTAGTTTAGGCGTTCTTAAACTGGTGACGTGAGTGTTAGATATGAGTGTGGATAGATATAGAAGTAGAGGAAGGCCGAAGAAGAGATGGAAGGACTGTGTAAAAATGATATGGGTAGGAAGGAAGTGACAACGGAGATGACAGCTGATAGAGAGATGTGGAGGAAGAATACATGTTGTACCGCCCCCCGCGTAATGTGGGAAAAGGGCAGGAAGAAGAAGAAGAAGCTGTAGAAACAAATCATCATGAACTCTCGGTTTAGCGTTAGATCCTAATCTTATGACCTTACCAACTTCGAATTATTATGTGACTTATCACTAGGAGGTATTCAAAGGCACATTACCATTGAATTTGGTATAAACCCACCTTTCGCAATTTTAATTGTAATGGCAATAAATCATTATCAATTTCATTCACTCCTGACAGAACAGTGTTTGTGGCAAAGGTCTTCCGATTTTGTGGTCGGTTGACAAACGCAACCTAATGTCATTTGGCATAATAGGTGTACCGGAAGTCCACGCATCCCGAAGATTTCAGAATGACAACAAATATCAATTGTCCCACATTTATTGACAAGAGTATAATACAGCGAAATGAATGGACTTAGCCGTTTACAAATAGCTGTGCTTCCTTCCCTTTCAGTTTTTTCTTTGATAGATTTGTATCAATAGGTTTATGCTTTTTTGGAAAGATTTGAACAAAGGAATATTTTTTCGATTCGACGTATTTTATGTTTATACGGGTTTATCAGTTAGTGCTCTGAATAAACTTGTAAAATACGACTTACCATCGAAATGTAGTTTAAAGAGTTTATAGAGCGGTACAATCATATGCCGGGACAGTTGCTCAACTTATACCAAGCACAAGTCCGATCATGTCTGGAGTACTGTTCTCACATCTGTGACGGATCAGCAAACCAGCTAGACCAGCTAGACCAGCTAGAAGCTCTAGATTCAATTGAGAGAAGAGCCAAGAAGCTCATTTGCAATGACGAGTTAGCAAATGCAAGGCTCCACTGCCGCGAGCATGGTTGAAAGGTTGCAAGCCTCTCGGTTTTTTATCGGATACATTTCGGAAAGTGTGCTGCGGAGCTTTTCAACCTGATCCCACCATCCCCATTCTATCATCGGACAACCAGACGCTCTGCGATGCGCCACCGCTACATGGTAGACGTACCTTGTACGAGTATACGCACAAAGCGGTACTCTTCCACCTTTATTATGCGCACCGCCTAGGAGTGGAACGCCTTGCCTGAGTCTGTGTTTCCTGATAACTACAACCTAGGGATCTTCAAGTCGCGAGTGAATAAGTTTCTTCTAGGCAAGCGTGTACCATCGTAGACTGCATCATCGCTTACCATCAGGCGAGATAGTGGTCAAACGCTAGCCTATAATTTATAAAAAAAAAAAAAACTAGCTTCCGCCCACGGCTTTGCACGCGTGGTCTGTGAATAAAAAGTGGTATGTTTCAATCCAGGTCATATTCTACCCATATACCAATTTTTATCGAAATCGGACGTGATATTAAGTAACAAACAACATCCAAACTTTCGAATTTATAATATTAGGGAGATTCAAAAAAATCCTTAATTGTCTAATTTTATAACTAATTTATTAATATAATGTTGACTGAAGAACTTGAAACAAGCAGCTCGAATAACTGACGGCCGTTGGCAGAAAAGTTCTGTCTCCACAGCATGCATCGTAGGACGGCCCCCACTAGATGAAAAGATTTTCACATTAAAGATTCACTTACATAGTCCAAAAACATTCCAAATTCCAATTTAGGTTGATTTAAATTCCGTGTCTTTTTTGGAACGAAGTTCCTTATCGCGCGTTGTGAAAGGGGGCTAGACGGAAAAAATTCTTACGAAAAGTTGTCACGACACTTTTTGCTATCGTAAGCTATTGTAAGCTGTGCGGCGTCGCATGTTTCTCTGTCTGTCTGTCTCTCTCTCTTATAGAAAGCAAGCCAGATATTTTCATTTCTATTTCGCATTGAACAGTGTGGTGTCGCGACGGTTATTTTTGTTGAGTGTATACAGGTTTTTTGTAAATAATAAATAACGTTTTTTATTAACGGAAGGAATTATGAAAGGAACTTCGTTCCATCCGGGTGACCCTTGACACCTCTCAAGTTTTTTATCTTTTATTTTTTTATATGACCAAGTTATTTTCTCATTACTTCATGTAACATTTTATATCAAAGCATAATATTCGTTATACGAATATTATTAAAATACATTAATAATTATAACGCATATTATCTTTCCTTTTATCTATGAGAAAGCTATTTTTTCATTTCTTAAAATCAAATAAATCACTAGATTGCGTTTAGTTTATGCTCGTACATGAGTTTTTATTGAATTTCCATTATGAACATAAAAAACTTATAAATTTTAATCATGCCTTTGTTATATTTACTTTGTAGTGAGTAGATAATTATGCTTATTGATTTAATGTATCTGATAATAAAGCAGTAATCTTCTTTCTTTACAATACTAACCTTTACAAAACCAAAATAATAGTAGATTATTAAACGAAGAGATAAAGCAGTGTCTTGCGGCACGGGCCCTATATTTAATCCCGAACGTAACGAAGGATTCTAGAGTTAACTCACGAGCGGAGCGAGGGAGTTGCTAGAATCCTGAATGCAGAGAGGGTACAAGCACGCCCAAGATGCATTCAGCTTTATTCACGAGGAGAATACTTTACTTTTCACACTTTCTGCGATACAATAAAAGCCAAATCTAGGTTGGTGCATTCTGTGCAGAGGTTGATTTACGAACAAGTTCTTATTATGTGGGCCTCTTTGGGTCAAATTTTAATACAGATGTTTCAAATTCAAATAACATTATGCCCGCGAGGGCATAACGAAATTCAGTACAACACTAAGATAAGTAAGTCCGAAAGCAGGTTTGCTTTCAGTGAGGTTTGTTTACATGTCATATAATTTGACATTCTTGAGTAGGTAGTGTGAAAAAACATTTTATTAAGCATAATTATCTAAAAATATATTTGCAGCGTCATTTTGACCCGACTACGACAAAGCCGCAAATTATAAAGGAAGGATCATCGCAAATTATAAAGATTATTATTATTTACTAGATCTGAAAAGAAACGCATCACTTCAAAGACTAGTAGCAAGTGCCTCTTAAAAGATCAGACCACCTGTCTAAAGTGGTTCTTGTACTATTTAAGTTCTGATTTATGTTCAGTTTTTTGATTTCAAGTGCCTTCTAACAGTTGCTTTTAATGGTTTGCGGTCTAGTTAGTGCAGGCTCTTATGCTTTTATCGGTGAACTAGGTTGTTTTAAGTTGAAACAAACTGTAGCTCCATTAAGTAGAATTTCGTGGAGTACGAATTTTGCTTTCGTATTTCGTATGAGGTATCGGGTAGTGCTTGTTTTACTTTGAAACTGTTTGTATTTCGAGTGGAAATATTTATCACATATGTACTAAACATATCCAATTCCTCATATTCCAATTCTACTAAACCAATCACTTCGCCACTATCGATAGAATTGAATAGAAAACACTTTATTGTATATCGCCCGTAAAATTAAGAGGAAATCCGGGATGCAAGACAATTGGAAAATAGGTATTTAACAAATCTATTGCTGTCGCGCTGTGCCCTATATACCCTATGTGCGTGCGATAAAGACAACTGCAGGTCGGACTGACTATACCTATTTAAAATAGACGAAATCACTGTTTCGTAGTCCCCTGTTTCCTCCTCCAAAACTGGACCGATTTTAATTTTTTTTCAAATTTTTAATAAGAAGGGCTTTGGCTATGTTTGTACGTTTCGTTTTTTTTATTTATATTCGTCAAATTTGTTTGCTGGATGTCTGAAAGTGAAAATTAGCAATTTTTGTGACTTTAGAAGGTTCCTAGTTCTTATAATAATTAATTTATGGAGAAAAACTAAACGTAGGGACATGACCGTGGTACTTGTAGATTGTATGGTAAAAAATATTTGCTCTAGTATCACTATCCAGAGAGGAAACAGGGGACTACGTTTGTATGGGCGAAACGCAGCCCAGATTTCCTCTTAACAAATCATATTTAAAACACTTAAAACTAGACGCGCGATAGTACAATTGGCGGTCTATCGCTAAAAGCGATCTCTTCCAGACAACCTTTGGGTGGACTGGATTTTACGTGAATGGTAAAGGACGGTAGCTTTATAACTTACGCTTTTTATTTAACTGTGTACTTACATAAGCAAAACAAAATAAATAGATACCTGCTTTGGTAATAATGAATATAAATGTAATACATAAACATTCAGGCGAAAAGCCGGCTGAGACGCAGGAGGTAGCGGGTTCGATTCCCGCCGCGGAACAAATGTTTACATGATCTACTGATATTTGTTCCTTCTTATTTGTAAAATAAGATTACTCAGATCTCTGATGCATACAAATAGTGCTTAAACAATAGCGTTTTGAACCACACAAGAAATAAACTTAAAAATAAAAATTCACAAAGCAACGAGTACAATGGGCGGTCTTATAGCTTAGAAGCAATTTCTTACAGGCAACCTTTGGATGGAGAGGATTGATATTTTAGGACTTGATATTAAGTATGAAAATATTTGTTTTCTATGGTAATTAATTTGAAAAACACCTATTTTACAACAATAATAGCCATTAGCCATGCACGTGTTTTCATTTAATGTCGTACATAACAAAACACGTAGTATAGTGTAAAAATTGCTCTCTATTGATAAAAAAAAATAGATATAATTAGCCATTGACATGAAATAAGAAGACCAAAACCTTTTCCAAAACTCTTTAGTAAACAGACTTTTTCAAAGAACTTTGAGCTCATCCAGTAAAATCAGTCATAACAGTTTCCATTTTGCTTGGAATCTGTGAAAACGATGGATCGTAAACAGATTACACATGAAAATAGAGGCACATGAGGCTTTACATCTGTATGTCTCAAGTTGATGGAGGCAGGGCAGTACACGTTTTTAATGTGACTTACGAGGCAAAACTTTGTTGTAGGCGATGCCCACTTAACATCAGGTGGGCCTTAAGCTAGTTCTATCACCAGATAATACAAAAAAAAAAGATTGAGTTCCAAAAAAATGGATAAAAACGTATAAATTTTCATCAGTCACGTGCATTTCTGTCACTCTTTGATCAGAAAATCAGTTATTACCGTTTGAGTTCGAGTGGGAAAATTTCTAGTGACAGATGGTGTATTAAAGCATTCCAAAGCCTCACATGAGCAGTCACTCATGAAATCTATGGAGGAGGCCTATCTTTAGCAGTGGACGTCTTATAGCAATAAGTTTAAAGAAATAAATATTATGACATTCCCTTGTCCATACATCTATGAAAATCTAATGTATGTTCACAAAAATATTAATTTGTTTAAGAAAAATAGCGATAATCATAATTTTAATAGTAGAAATAAAGATCTCGCTGTTGCCACTTGTAGACTCTATAAAGTTAGTAAATCGTTTAACAAGGTGTACGCTTTTATAACAAACTCCCAAAAAATGTACAAAAATTGACAATTAACAGATTTAAAAACGTAATTAAACAAAATCTTAATAAAAGAGGCTGCTATTAAATATCGGATTATTTAGATGATAGAGAAGCTTGGGATTGAAATTGCTCCAACTCGTTCAAAATGTTACAATTTAGACGTAATTTATTTTCTGTATGTATTGTAAAAAGATCATTAAAAAAAACAACCAGCCTTGTTCCTTACTTTTCTTTCCTGGCTTGGTCGCGAAGGAACAGGCAGTAAAATTGACGTTTCAAAGTGATCCTTGTGATTTTAATGAATAAAAATATTTTACTTTGACTTTGGCCGATGTAATGATGATGATTCCAAGAGTACAGTGAGAACAAAATAATTCATTGCACAAAGGTTAACCGGCAGAGAATGCTATCTAGCATTAAGTTCGTCTATGCACAGATTATTTTTATTTTCTGCAGTAAGTATTCATTCATTAATTTGCCACTTATTAAGTTATTAGCCAATCAAATCAAATCAGTCGTTCGTAACAATAGCTTTACCATATTTTCCCGACTACGGCAAATCCAGAAGGAAGGGTTATTTTTTTAGCAGTCTAGGTATGTAGTTTTTACCTATGTTCCACCGTAGCGCCTAAGCTACTCATCCGATTTTGGTGAATCGATTCATTATTATGGTCCGGTCGACATAGGCTACCATTGATATAGGTATTATGTAGTCGGGTTTCAGTTTTAAACTAATATAGCTTGTTTCAATAAACCATATACATAAAAATACAATGCAAGTAAAAAGAACCTGACAAAAGCTTTTATCGCATCAAATCGGAACTCTACAAAAAAGAGCATACGTCAAAACGTCACCAAGCTGAGCAGGGCCTAGCAGGGCATGGCACAAGAAAAATCTCACTTCGCGTTGACAATTTGCTACGGTCAGAATGGGTGACAGTTGTAATCGATCGCGCATTCTGCCAGTTTCCACTCGGTTTAAGCCGCAAATCCACTGCTGCGTACGGCCAAGCTACGCATTTTCTCCTCAGCCTCCAATCTTGGAATATTGTGTATAAATTTTACTTGTATTTGTAACTTTTTGAAATATTTTTGTTAGTAATCCTCAAAATCTGAAACTGAGGAGGAAAACATAATCGATATTGACATCTATCGCTTTCGTCTTCAAGGTTAGGCAATTACCCCGGCCATGGACGTGGCTCACATCCGTGGAAACGGTAGACAAACGCAACCAGACTCACGAAACCATGTAGCTCGCATGCTTCGCGTGCACATCCTACGCAACAGTGGATGTATGTACGCCTTTAGTTTATTTTTATTTTTTGAATTTTTGGAAAACTTACAGCTAGGTTACAGAAAAGGTATTTGAATAGGAAATAAACAACAGTAAATGCTACTTATTACAAGAAGGCCAATTAAAAGTTTCCGCAAGTAAGCAATGTCACCTAAAATTATGCCGTTTACACATGCCTTTAGCTTGCACAAGTGCGTACTAGATAGTATGGCAAGCATGAATATAATATTCTACCGTGCGTAGTACATATTATATCGATGCTGGATCGAGGTTCTGCTAGTATGTACCAAGTCACGGGGATGTGGGAAACAAACACGCATTTTGTGCTGTCTCACTTTAAAATTCTATCATTAATCATCATCATCATTTAAAGAGAAAATGGAAATTGATGAATGAATGAAAATTGTTTATTGCACAAAATAAATCAATCTGTGCATAGGCAAAATTAATATTAGTAACCATTCTCTTTCAGTTGACCTTTGAGTAATTTCTACAGAGAAATAATAATTCTAAGATGCATTTATAAATAGAGCCTGCTAGTAGCTGCGGCGGCTAATGTCTAGTAATGCCACCTGCAGGTATGTCTGGCGTCAGCTTTACTTCAGTGAAGGGTGGCGGCAGCCGATATTCAGTAGTTTAGGGGGGCGGAGGGTTATTTAGAAAGATTTCAAGGCGGACAGGACTAGTGGATTTCAATGACACGTATTAGAGAATTGGGTGGGAAATACTATTTTTATTCTATTATGCGAGCAATATCTATCTCTTACTGATATTATACTTAAATGGGATCTGGGATAACGAGTGAACAGATCTATTATAAGCAAGCGTGGTACATCGTAAACTGCATCATTGCTTACCTTCAGGTGAGATCGCAGTCAAATGCGTTTGTGATATTTAAAAAAAAAAAAAAAAACTACTATATATTTATTTCTACTTACATCTATTTTTAAAGGCGTAAACTTAATACAATGGTGAAGTTAACTTAATTTCTAACATATTTTTCTAATATTTTATTCCAATTACAATTAATTAATTAACTAGTGTCTTGGGGATACTTCCGCCTGGTAGTGATATTGAGTAGTTGAGCTATCTATAGATCGTTAGCAACGGTATTTAGATGTTTCAACTGTTTGTTCTGTATTTTAGGCCTGTAAAAAAAATTATATTATTCCTGTTATTAAAGCCTTAATAAAAATACGACACTAATAGTTAAACAAATTCACACATATAGGTACCTTATTTACAACTTAAAATAAATAATGTAAATGATTCAAAAATTATTATTATGTATTCAAATATTTTTTGAAAATTTTATCACGGGTTCCGTTTTTATCACGTTTTACCCAAAAAAATACGAAATCTAAACAAACTCAAATAATAGATTATATTAGCAAGCTTTCACGTGTTTTATTTGGTACATGTTACTTCTATACATCAATGTATCTTTTATTGATGTCAGAATAAATTGTGAGTAGGTACCATTATTATTTCCTTGCTCATAGCATTACCCTAAAAGCTTCCATTGAGTAGATATTTCTTAGATATTTCCTTATTTTATCTATCTCCGTGATATCCTAGTTTCGCCCTTTGTTTACGCGTCACTGTTTTGGAGCTTCGCTTCTCTGTTATCTGATAAAGTGTACTTGATTACTGTATGAAAAATAAATAAATATTGCTGGACATTTCACACAGCGCCATCTAGCCCCAAACTAAGCAGAGCTTGTACTATGGGAACCAGATAGCTGATAGAATACTTATATACTTTTTTTGTTAATATGTAAATACATACTAATAATATATAGAAAAACACCCTGACACGGAACAAATATCTGTAGATCATGCAAACATTTGTTCCGCGGCGGGAATCGAACCCGCTACCTCCTGCGTCTCAGTCGGCTATACGCCCATAATGAAACATAAACATTTTTTTTTGTGTAGAAACCGAAGCTTCAATAAAATTAGTTTGAAATTAAAACCCCAAGCGCGTTGTGAAAAGTTTCAGCATTAACTGAGTAAATAACGCAACTGCTGCAATGCCTATTTAAGGATTTTGAAAAGAAGTGAGCTTGCCATCCTATACCGTCCTCTCAATTAAGAGGAAATCTGGGCCGCGTTTCGCCCATACAAACGTAGTCCCCTGTTTCCTCTCTGGATAGTGATACTAGAGCAAATATTTTTTACCATACAATCTACAAGTACCACGGTCATGTCCCTACGTTTAGTTTTTCTCCATAAATTAATTATTATAAGAACTAGGAACCTTTTAGAGTCACAGAAATTGCAAATTTTTACTGCCCCTTTTCAGACATCCAGCAAACAAATTTGACGAATATAAATAAAAAAAACGAAACGTACAAACATAGCCAAAGCCCTTTTTATTACATATTTGAAAAAATATTAAAATCGTTCCAGTTTTGGAGGAGGAAACAGGGGACTACGAAACAGTGATTTCGTCTATTTTAAATAAGTATAATCAGTCCGAACTGCAGTTGTCTCTATCGCACGCACATAGGGTATATAGGGCACAGCGCGACAGCAATAGATTTGTTAAATACCTATTTTCCAAATGTCTTGCTTCCCAAATTTCCTCTTAACTAAGTAAATAACGCAACCGCTGCAATGCCTATTTAAGGATTTTGAAAAGATCTTAACTAAGTCAGCCTCAATCCGCAGAAACGAAACGGTCTAAACGTACTTTCACTTACTACGCATGACGTTTTCTTTCACCGTTTTGCAAGCGTTACTTAGTCTGTGCTCAACTAAGCTAAACTAGTTAGAGTTGTTGCTTATGAAAAGGCTCGCCCGGGGAAATACTACCACCATACCTGCCAAACCTGTAATATGTACCGGAATGCACATATTCTATCACTTCTGTATAGCATTCTTTTGACGACCTCCGTGGCGCAGTGGGCGAATAGCCGGCTGAGACGCAGGAGGTAGCGGGGTTGATTCCCGCCGCGGAACAAATGTTTACATGATCTACAGATATTTGTTTCGGGTCTGGTTGTTTCTCTATATGTTATAAGTATGCATTTACAAAAAAACTGTATATAAGTAGGTATTCTATCAGTTATCTGGTTCACATAGTACAAGCTCTACTTAGTTGGGGCTAGATAACGCTGTGAGAAATGTCCAGCAGTGTTATTATTATTTATTCTCTTTAATCTCACTTCACCTTCTTATCTAAAGGAGCGTTTCGAGTTTCTGTATCCGGCACACTCTCGAAACCTTCGTTCTTCCGAAGCTCTACTGCTTCGTACTCCCGTCCATAGTTCACAATTTTATGGTGACTCCTTCACAGTACAAGCTGTGCGCCTGTGGAACGCTTTACCTTTGTCCATAAGGTCGTCCAATCTCTTCCTATTTTCAAAGTCAAGGTATACAACCATTTTCTTTCGTTATCTCGTAACTGCTAGTTAGTGTTTATGTTATTTATCCTCCATATGTAGTGTAGTTTATTTATATATTATTTGTATGTATTAAAGTTTATGTTTATTATTATACATAATCAATAGGTATATATTATTTTATGGGTTCTGTTTATATATGTGTTATATATAAAGGTAGATACTCTTACACCGCCGTCTTTTGATTTTTGTTTATCCTGTCCATCCAAAGTTTGTCTGGAAGAGATCGCTTTTAGCGGTAAGAATGCCCATTGTACCGTTATTTATTATTTATTTCCTTTGTTACTGTATTTTGTTTGGTGTGCAATAAAGAGTATTTCATTCATTCGTTCATACCTATTTCTACCGCTTAGCAGCACTGCTGTGTTCGGTTTAAAGGGTATGGTTGCCGGCGAAATTACAGGCACATGAAGCTTTAAACCTGTAAGCCTTAAGTTGATGGACGCCCAGGGTATCGCAGGGCACATTTCTACGAGAACCTACGAGGTAATTATCTGTTATAGGCGATGGTTACCACTTAACATCAGGTAGCACAAAAAAGAAATAATTTACCTAAGAACATTCAGAAGCTTGTTTTTCGAGCGAGTGCGATGAATAGACACGTGCAGTGGCCCAAACAGGCGCACGCGACGGCCGTTGCGCACGCTGTTTTAGATCTTATTATCTCGGGATATAGGCCGACAGCAGAGCTGGGGCGCGCGCTGCGCGGGCTTGCTTGAGAAACTGTTCCTTTTATGTTGAACAGTAGGCTAATTATTTTTGTTGTATTATTGTCGTTCGCTCGCAAATAGTTATTTGCATACCCCCGCCAGTACAATTTTAGCGACGATACTAATTTTTACTGTCTAGGCCTTTCAAACCTATACTGGTGGTTCGCCCCGAACTGAAATCTCGCGTAACTTTTGACTATCATAATAGTGCCACGAAATATATATCCAATTTACTTGACCTACAGTTTCATTCAAATTACAGGTAACGGGAGTTCATGTAAGTTGGTTACTCTTTTTTGGGGTACAGATTGCAGTTTCAGATTTCGGATTTCAGACTTTTGCCTATATTTGTGTTACTAAAGTTACACGCATAACAAATTTCAGCACTGTAGGATTACTGGTGTACCCTGTGAATTTTGTCAAAATTTTGTTTTTATTATGGCTAATTACCCAAAAACTACAAAAACTTTACGAAACATAAAAACGGAATCAAAATGTACTAATAAAGACCTTTCATTTGACGTCCCACTTGACCTAATAGTCACATTTTCAACTTTTTTACCCCTCTTGAACCCTAATATCTCAACAACCCCCCCAACATTTTTAGCTTATTTAGTCACACCAAAATTGTGCCATCGTGCTGCGAAAGTTATCCTTGGACAAACAAACATACATACATACATATATAATAATATAAATAATGCATCTTACCCTTACCATGTGATTGAACACCGAAGGGTTAGCATTGACAGTTTTATCTGACTTTACTATCACTTTTCGATCCATTTTCTCCTCAGTGGGATTCCTCGCGGTGTAATATATGACTTACCTTGGCCTGCCGGTCGTTTTTTCTCGAATACTTATAATAGTTTCTGTAAGTTACATTCGTTTTATTGTTTAAGGTTTTGGTTTTATTGCATGGTCCAATAGTAATCTATTAGTTAAGTTACCCGTTAGTAGTTTATTGCTACTTTGAAATATGTATGTGAACCCGAGAAGGGGTCATTGGCATTATACTCATATGAACTATATTTTCACTAAATATGGTTTATTTACAATGATTTCTGCGTTTTTTTCTTAATATTTCGGCACAGTAATTATCCCGTTTTAATAAAAGGTTTGTTCATGGTTGTTTCAAAAATCATATTAGGCTATGTTACGATATGTTAACACGGCTATTTTTGAAAATTCTATGATTT
Source organism: Philereme transversata (assembly GCA_963924445.1). Lineage (NCBI taxonomy): Eukaryota > Metazoa > Arthropoda > Insecta > Lepidoptera > Geometridae > Philereme > Philereme transversata. The sequence continues at coordinate 4,193,876 of OZ004347.1, forward strand.
TCTTAGATGTTTATTTGGTAAAAATCAGACGTTTTATGGGTAAAAATAGTAATGCAGCTGTTTTAGATACAACACTTCTTTTACGTCAGCTCAGTCATCATCTTTTAGCACACAATCTAAGAAACATCTAAGATCCACAGTTCAGTGCATTTCCATGCTTTTTTAATAAGAAAAGTTGTTTAGTCTCATGAGTAGAATCAACTTTTTTGAGATAACTACATAATTCAATGCCCTCTGTTCAAAACATTTTGACATTTATTTAATTTTCAATTAAATGTCACACATCGCTATCTAGCTCAAAACTAAGAAAAGCTTTTTTGTAAATTGATATCAGTCATTGATAGAACATATTATGTTTCTAATAAAGCCTTGATACATTTTAACAAAGGTTTTCATAGGATAAAACAGGTCTATTTAAATTATGTCACAGTCTATTTTTTTGGTTTAGGATATAATAACTTTGTTCCCTAAATGCAAGCAAAACGTTACTACTGTTATTTCTATAGCCACGATATGATGATAGTAGAGTATTTGAGTTCAGTTAAATAGGTTTTAAGTCAATATTTGTACGGCTTAGGGAAGCTGATCAAACAGCCGGTATTGCGCATGGGATGTTGTTAGCAATGGGATTGGTAAGCTAGTGGAAATCTTATAGGTCCGATTTGACAGCTGTTAAAATACTACTAACGAACAGCAAAACCAAATGAAAACAAATTGAAATGACCTCTCGTAATATGGATCAATATAATATGACCAAGGATTAATATAGATTGATAACATATTAATAATTATTATTAAAGTGAAACTTTTATCACTTCGTCTCAAACTTTTTCGTCTGTGTGTTGCATGTCGCGTGACGGTCGGCCGCGGAGTAGAGATAAAGTGAAATGCGCTCGTCAGAGCAGCCGAGGCCAATATGGCGGCGCCTATAGTTCGCATCAGCTGACCGTGTAGTGTATTTGACAACCTCCGTGGTGCAGTGGGCGAATAGCCGGCTGAGACGCAGGAGGTAGCGGGTTCGATCCCCGCTGCGGAACAAATGTTTGCATGATCTACAGATATTTGTTCCGGGTCTGGTTGTTTTTCTATATATTATAAGTATATATTTACAAAAAAAAATGTATATAAGTATTCTATCAGTTATCTGGTTCCCATAGTACAAGCTCTGCTTAATTTGGGCTAGATAGCGCTGTGTGAAATGTCCAGCAATATTTATTTATTAATAGACTATTACTCATTTGTGCCAACGAAAATTTTTAGTTAAATGTCTATAATGTGAAACAAAGTTTCACTTTTACCGTGGTTTCATAAAACCACACAATCCTTTTTATTATTATCAGCCATTTGTGTCCCACTGCTGCGCAAAGGCCTTTCCGCCATTCCTTTCAGACTTGGCAGTCCTTCAGCTAATTGTGGCCAATCCGTTAGGAATTTATCCAGCTCGTCCCGCCATCTACGTTTCGGTCTGCCGCGTCGCCTTCTCGCTGAGTCAGGACGCCACTCGGTGGATATCCTTGCCCACAGCTCACTTGGCATGCGACACATGCCCAGCCCAGTTCCACTTCAGCTGAATGACTTTGGTGTCTACGTCAATAATTTTGGTCTTTGAGCGCAGTTCAGTGTTCCGCACCCTGTCCGTTCGCTTGACAACCAATATTTCCATCGCACGCTGATAAACTTTGAGCTTGGACTTTAAAATGTTGGTCAGTGACCAGTTCTGCGCACTATATGTCAAAACGGGGAGGATACGTACGTCCATTAGCTTTCTCTTGAGTGATAAGGGAAGATCTCCATTTATCATACGAGGGGTGATCCAAAAGTAATGATAATCAATAATAAACACAATGAATAAAATAAAAAAAAATTTTTATTTCGCAACATAGTCTCCTAGCAAGTCTATACATTTAGTCCATCTCTTTTCTAAACCTAAAATTCCCTTAGAAAAAAAAACTTTATCTTGACTCTCAAAAAAGTCCTCAACCGCGGCCATCACGTCGCTATCATCGTCAAATTTCTTGCCTCGGAGGTGTTCCTTGAGTCGTGGAAAGAGATAGAAGTCACTGGGGGCTAGATCTGGTGAATAGGGGGGGTGTTCCACCAGCTCGAAGCCCGCTTCCTGAATGGCAGCCATGGCAATTGCAGCTTTGTGAACCGGTGCGTTGTCTTGATGGAACAGCACTCCAGCCCGCAGTTTGCCTCGCCTTTTCTCCTTAATAGCCTTCCGCAATCTTCTTATTTGTTCTGCATAGTAGGAGCCTGTAATAGTGGCCCCCTTTTCCAAGTAGTCCACCATGATTATTCCTTTAGCGTCCCAAAAAACAGACGCCATAACCTTCCCTGCTGAGCTTGACACTTTGAATTTCTTCGGCGTCGGTTCATCGGATCGTTTCCATGTCATCGATTGTTGTTTTGTTTCAGGATCAAAATGGTGGATCCAGGTCTCGTCCATGGTCACAAAACGTGACAAAAAATTATCTTTGTCTGCCTGACTTTTCGAGATTTGCTCTTGACATGTCGACTCGTTTCTTCTTTTGCTCGTCGTTTAACATTTTCGGTACCCAACGCGCGGATACCTTTCTCATATGCAATTCGTTCGCAAGGATTCTTTGAATGCTGCCATATGAGATTCCTGTGACCTCAGCTACATGCCTGATAGTCACTCTTCGATCTTCCAATACAACTTCTTCAACTTTTTTCACATTTTCTTCAGTGAGGGACGTCGACGGGCGTCCTTCGCGGTGTTCGTCTTCTGTCGATGTTCTTCCCAGCTTAAACTCCTTAGCCCAGCGTGTAACTGTGGAATATGGAGGAGAAGAGTCCCTTAATGTTTCTACCAAGTCGCTGTGTATGTCTTTGGTACACATTTTTTTCAAGCAGAGGTATTTAATGACAGCTCTGATTTCGTGTTTTTCCATTTTTATGTTCACTCCTTGACAGTCCGTATTCAAATGAATGTAGCTCCCGGGAATCGTGGCCTATTTATATGATTTTTTTTTCCTGAACTAGTGGGTAACTGAGCAAGTGACTGATATTTTTTTGTATTTTTGTGTGCACTAGAAATAACTGATTATCACTACTTTTGGATCACCCCTAGTATCTCTGATGGCCCAGTAGCTCCTCCAGGCATGTTCGGTTCGCCGAGCGATTTCCTTAACCTGCCTCTCCTCGAAGAAGACTATTTGGCCTAGGTAGGTGACTCTTGTACGGTATTCACATAATAATTAATTATTTGTCATTATTTGATTACTGATTTATTGTGTAGACGTTAGTAGAAGATATAACGGCATGTAAAATGATAGACGTCAAATCGGATATTAGATTTCAAGGATAGATTTAAATACTCATGTAATTTTTGCACGTTTTTAATCCGAAATGTTGAATTTTTTGAATTAGATTTTATCACAGGGTTTCGTTTTAGGTGCAATTTCTCATAGTTACAAAATAGTGTATGTAATGTAAATTTTATAGCACTTAACAAATATGTATCATTCTAATAATCTGGAGCCACAAGGTTTATGGGCAAGTCATGTTCAGCATTGGACTACATATGGCCAATAAATTATCCATACTAATATTATAAATACGAAAGTAACTCTGTTTGTTTGTTAGTTTATTTGTTTGTTACCTTTTCACGAATTGTAATGAAATTTGGCAAAGAGATATCCTGGAGAAGGACATAGGTTATCTTTTGTCTCAAAAAATAATCTTGAAGAGTTTATATGGGCACTTCATAATGTAGGCTTTTGGTAAGCAATAAAAAAATACGTGTTTTAACTTTTTTGCTAAATAACACCTAAAAGGGGTGGGAGAGGGGGGGTTCAGTAAAACTATGAGGTATTCTTTAGATGCACTCTCTATGTATATAGATAGATTGTGACCGGGATTGGGACATAGGCCACATTTCACCTGACTGCGCAGGAAGGTAATGTTTTTATTCATAATACACGTGTGCGAAGCCGCGGGCGGGTCAGCTAGTTTTCTAAAATATAAATTGTGACTGCACACTCCCATGACCCACCGAATGTGTGTGAGTGGCCATTTGCAACGATATTATTGTCGTAGTGAAGCGATTGGTTTAGTAGAATTGAGCCTGGGGCTCAATTTTTGTATTGCACCCGTCATCCTGAGATATATAGATGGGAATTCTCATGCACCTCTAATTTTAACGCCACCCATACCCTTCAAACCGGAACACAGCGAGCTTACTTGTTGTCAGCAGAAATAGTAAACACTGTAATTACGATTTAATTTCAGCTAATTATTAAAAATTATTAACAATCCAATGTTACCTGTCCGTAACTACAATTAAAATAATTGGCATATTCGCAATTATGTTGCAATTTATTCGTTGAATTCATTAACATGATTTCAATTTGATTTGTTAACGAAATGCCGGGAGAGAAAGCTTATTTGTGTAGCCATTTATTTAAATTTAATTACTGGCACATTATTGTTTCCAAAATAATATATTTTGGTAACAAGAGGGGTTCATTTTAATTACTTGCGAAGTTGCAATTCTTTCGAGAACACTTGTTCTTTCTAAATTAGGTTTTTTATTTAATAAGTACACCACCCAATACCTAAAGCTTATTCCAAGTAGGTACCTACTTGGAATTGGTACCTACTTTGGTGGAGCAATGCCTTGATGAAGCAGCCACCAAAAACTGCCCAATGCCACCCTGGTATCATTAGGTAGACGACATAATAAAAGTAAATTATTTATTGCTCAAAACATTTTGTTTGCATCAGGTTAGACACTAAGTTTATTGTTGAAAAATTACTTTTTCAAAACAACGTTTTATAAAATTCATAATCGGTACCGCAAGCAGATTCAAATGAGCCCAAACACTAGTAGCCTACTATAGTAAATTCAGAAGTTCCGTTGTCTAGCATCCGTCTCCATCATGAGACCACGTCCATGGTACCATATTATTGCATTGTCACCAATTGTCACAAACAAGTTACATAATGTATTCCAACTTTCAGCTCAATCGGTTGACGGGAACGGGTTTAAAGTTCAGTTGCAAGATTCTATTCGGACAAACATACATACATTGCAAGTTAATAAAAAGCTTGTAAAAATGGGGTATTGCTCTGCCATGGACACGGCCGTGTGTTGTGAATACGCGAACGTAACAGGTCATATTTTCTAAACAAAATATAAAATGTTTTATATATTATGCAATCGATTGATTGAGATTGAGAAATTTTGACGAGAACTGACGATTAAAACTCAATCGAACGTCGTAGCTTTTCCGAGTCAAAAGTGATACTAATGTCACAATCACAGTCCTCACTTAGCGTAACGAATTATTGTATCCTTTAGCTATCCAGTGGTGTAATTAAATTTTGGATGGAGATGATGGATATGTAGATGCAACACCAAACTTAGTTTTTTGAATTTCCTCCCACTACGGAAGCAATTTTAAAGACGTATTCACATCAAAAAACACTGAATGTCGAATAGAGTTTCAAACATACACCCTGAAGGGTACAACAATTATTACATCTAATTAGGTAGCTATATTTAGACTATAGCGAGAACTAAGAAATATACAATACAGAGAATAAAGTCACAAGTATAATAGTAAAATTAGATGTTATCAGTATCTTCTTTAAAAAACTCTTGCAGTCACGGGTACCACATATATCAGAGAATATCAAGTGTAGTGGGTGAAGCGAAAGAACTCCCATACTCAGCTGTGGCACAATAACCTTCTATACTCTGTTTATAACTAGTGGTTCGCCCCGAACTGAGATCTCGCGAGTCTGCAATTAAAACAAAAAAATATTATTCGTAATCTTTGACTACCAAAATAATGCCACGAAATATATAACCATCTTACTTGGCCTACAGTTTCATTCAAATTACAGGTAACGGGAGTTTATGTTAACTGGTTACTCTTTTTTGGGGTACAAATTGCAGTTTTTCTGGATTTCAGACTTTTGCCTATATTTGTGTCACTGTACCAAATGTATGTGTATTATGTATATGTGTACACTAATTCCAAATTCCAGCATTGTGAAGTCACTGGTGTACCCTGTGAATTTTGTCAAAGTTTTGTTTTTATTATGGCTTATATTTCAAAAACTGCAATAATTAAACTAAAAATAAAAACGGAGTTGAAATGTACTAATTAAGACCTTTCATTTGACGTCCCATTTTACCTAATAGGCTCATTTTCATTGGTTTTTTACCCCTCTTGAACCCCAATATCTCAACAACCCCCCAACATTTTTAGCTCATTTAGTCACACCAAAATTGTGCTATTACTACCTACCTATATATCAAATTTAACGATGATCAGATCAACGCTTCGAAAGTTATCCTCGGACAAAAACATACAGACATACATATGTACATACATCATACTTACATACATACATACAACGCCGATTTGCCCAAGTTGATTTGGAGATCTCGCTTAGCTCGATCAATAAATAACTAATACTGGTCATTTCACATACCGCTATCTAGTCCCAAACTAAGCAAAACTTGTACTACGAGAACCAGAACTGATAGAATATCTTCATATATACATACATACATATTTTTTTATACTTATCTAATATATTAAATTCTCCATGTACCGGGAATCGAATCCGCTACCTCCTGCTAGCCGGCTTTTCGCCTACTGCGCCACAGAGATCGTCAGTCGGTTTAGTAAGTCCAATCCTCTGGAAAGACATAAAGACATAAATACCTTCGTAGTTTTTATAAATTCTTGAATGAACAATAACTTGAATAAGACCTTTCATAATCGCATTTATGAATCGATAAGATTTCTTCGACTCGCTTAGCTACAAAAGGCTAGGGATGTGTAACGTATAGATGTTTTTATCGCGAGAAGCGGATTAGAGGGATAATTCGCGTCGCTCGACGACACTTTATTTCTGTTAGGTGCGTGACAACGGTCGTTTTCCTTTGAGATAGAGTTATAAGAAATCCTGTGGGACTCAAGTGAGTTTAATTAAGTACTCGACGCGTGGGATTTGATAAATGCCTTGGTTTACTTATTTGCTGGTTCTGAGACTATTCGTCTTTTAAGCCCGATTTATTTAGCTTTGGTTCAATCGTTTTTGTACATGCATTTTGTCATTTTTTGTCTACAATATGGATGTTTTTTTATTATTGATCGAGCGAAGCGAGAGGTCCAAATCAACTTGGGTAAATCGGCGTTGTATGTATGTATGTTAATTTCTCCGAGGATAACTTTCGAAGCATTTATCCGATCATCGTAAAATTTGGTATATAGGTAGGTAATGATGGCACAAGATTGTTGAGATATTGGAGTTGAAGAGGGGTAAAAAAATATGAAAATGAGATTATTAGATCAACTGATACGTCAAATGAAAGGTCTTTATTAGTACATTTCGACCATGTTTTTGTTTTTGGTAAAATTTCTGTAGTTTTTTAGTTATTAGCCATAATAAAAACTAAACTTTGACAAAATTCATAGGGTACACCAGTGACCCCACAGTACTGTAATTTGGTATGCGTGTAGCTTAAGTATCACAAATATAGGCAAAAGTCTGACATCTAAAATAACTGCCATTTGTACCCCAAAAAAGGATAAGCAATTAACATGAACTCCCGTTACCTGTAATTTGAATGAAACTGTTGGTCAAGTTCGGTGGTTTAATTTCGTGGCACTATTTTGATAGCCAAAGATTACGAATATTTTTTTTTTGTTTTTGGTAGACTCGCAAGATCTACATAAGTTCGGGGCGAACCACTAATTACTATACAGAACTATCGTGGCCGGATTATAAAATTATAACCACCGGCTCCGGGGGCAAAGTCTTAACATTATGAGCGATGTCTTAGCGAGTGTATTCGAACGCAAAATCATAGCGTGTCACATTATTGACATTGTCAGTTAGGACTTAGCGACCCATAAGTCATCGCTAACCTTATTAAAATTGTTTGTTAGCGACAAGTCATCGCTAACAATGTCCAGACTTCCGCTCTTGGCCTACAAGATATTGACGAAATTCTCAGAGCAATTCAAACGTCAAATGTAACAGATAAAGGTCCAATCCAAGGTCTCCAATCGATCACTCCTATCGTTACACACGTGTAGAATACCCAGTAATCCATTACCGCTTCCCAGTACCCCGATCACCAGTCCTAACGTTAGCGTTTTCTACGTTAGCCAGCCAGTTGATGTCAATAGTTAGTTTGATTGATCTGCATAATGTGATAACTATCAAATAAGCCTAATAAAATGGTTACAAGATTTCAGGCATGCTCCTTTCGTGATTCTAGCATGAATAATCTTTTAAAATTCCACATATTATTCGCAAAAAATGATAGGTAATAATTCTTAAAATTAAGTTCTAATTAGGTTTTCATACCCAAAAACTCACAAATCATGGTAAGTATCCCGTTTTTAGTATAAATAAGTTCTTAAAAAATCTCCAGTTTCTCATATTAACGAACCCGACAATTGCATATAAAATTTAGTATTGGAAGTTAATACAATTGAAAACAATAACAAGACATTTTTTACTACATCAAGTTGTAAATGTTATTTGCATCGAAGATATTTTCGTCCAAAACGATTCCGTTGGTAAACTCGGGATGCCAGACAGTAAATAAAATGAGTTAATAAAAACACGTCACACCATATTTACAAATTGATAAACTCAGGTAACAGCTACTTTATTGGTGGCGTTGGATTGATAAGGTATGATTGAAGACAGGGCGGTTGATAAAGTAGGTCGTGGGGAATGATTGATGAAATAGTTTTCGAATTCTAAATTAATACTTTATTTTAAAATAAGGAATGTTTATGATGAAAGAAAGCGCCAGTAATAGAAAAGGTTTCTGAATTTGCTTCTGCAGTAAAAATGTCATCATCATATCAGAGGACCGGTCTTATGCGACCTGCATCCAACGGCACCCAGCAATCTTGCGGTGACAAAACTAAAGTATTTTCCACTCGAAGAACTGATGGCTATTGGGGCAGAAAGTTTCTTAAGTAATCTCTATGTACTGGAAAGCTCAGCGTAGGTCCCTCACCTAAGCAAAGAGATGATTTAATAAAGTTGCTAGGAGCTGTTCGGTGCAGGCCACGCAAGATTGACCATTGTGAAAATCTATGGTAAAGGATCTTCAGCAGTGAATGCCCTATGTCTAATTTGATGATGATAGGATACACCACATTCATTTTTATCAAATCCCAAAAATAAACTTAATTTATAAAAGTATAAAATCAAAAGTATTTGAATTATTCGAGTAATCAGTCTCAAAAGATCTGTAAATATAAACGGGTGAAACGAACCGAAACCTGCCAATGTCTTGAAGCATTAATTTTTTATTAGCATAGGCTCAACGAAAGCTGTTGATAGAAGGCACACCCCTACAAAATATTATTTAGGGTTCCTTTGAATATTAGGTAAAGGAGATTGGTGAATGTCTAAGAACTTGGAACCCAGACCTTTTGGCTAAGAAATAACTTACCGTTGACACAATATTTTAAAACATTTTCTGATATTTAAAAAGTAAAGTACCTACCTGAGTATTTGAAACTGTTTTAATTTGGCGGCAGATTTAGGTATAGTGGTAGTACTTTATGGAGAATTCCTTGTGAGCGAGCCCTTTGACAAGGAATACTACGCTTAAAACTTTTACTTCTAAAAGTATGAATGCCCACCAAACATACGGAACCAAAAATGTATTTTCACGCTTGTTTTTACTGTTTTTTAATTTGAAGCGAGTCAGGATTACAATTTGAATAATGCCGTCAAAAAGCCGTGGACGAATTAAACAGTTAAACAGAAAGCAATGAAAACACTCCGGGAATTTATTTTGTCTTACATTTTGTACATATTATTTAGTAACTCCGTGTATATATTATTTTTGTGAAATGCGGGCTGCAGATATAATACCGTTGTTGTACTGCAGAAGAGAGCTGTTCGTGCAATTTATAATATGGGCCTCAGAGATTCATTACGCCTATAAGTTTTCATTTATTTAATCAATTGGAAACGATGATACAGTCTACGATGTTCAGAAGAAACCTATTCACTCGGGACTTGAAGACCCCTAGGTTTTATTTATCAGGAAATACAGACTCAGGCAAAGCGTTCCACTCCATGGCGGTGCGCATAATAAAGGTGGAAGAGTACCGCAAATAATTATGACATTCGTTTAGCAATAAACCTATGAAAATCTAGTTTATGTTCACAAAAATATTAATTTGTTTAAGAAAAATAGCGATAATTATAATTTTAATATTAGAAATAAAGATAGACTCACTGTTGCCACTTGTAGACTCCATAAAGATAGTAAATCGTTTAAAGGTCATATTGTGTACGCTTTTATAAAAAACTCTCAAGTTAAAATTGAATTCCAAAATGATTTCTATACGTGATTCAAGAGCTGGCGCTTATTTGGGTATATGTATAAGCGAATCAGTTGGATAAGAAAACAGAACAAAAAAATATATACCTATTTTAGGCAGTCGACAAATTACAAGAGTCAATAACAATATCGTCTTTCGGATCATACTTACTGTTGACGGGACCTTAAGTGGAGCTCAGAATAGAACTCTAAAGCGTATCTCAGAACAAAATGAAGAAATTAACTCTAAATCGGTGAAACAGCGGGGAGATGACTTAATCGTGAGCGGAGGAACCGGTATTTTTTCTCGAGGTCAGAGTGCCGCGTCTGTTTGTAGACTTTGTTGTGCCGCGATTGTTTTTCATTTTGTGTTTTGTTCAATTTTGACTCATTAGTACTCCTATTCTTTTCATCGTCATCATCATTCTTAGCCCACGTCAACCCACTGCTGGGCATAGGGCTCTCTTCGTTATTTCCTTATTTTTAATTTAAAATAAGTCAGATAATTTGTAAATCGCAATGAGGCGAAGGACTACGTGATGTTTTCTCTTCCAAAATTCTTCACTGTCCTAAGAAGAAAGTATTTGATCAGTGTGATACCAGTGATTGAACGAATGAATGAATGAATGAAAACACTTTATTGTACACCATATTGAAATATACAAAATAGAAAACACAAAGCAATGGGCAGTCTTATCGCTTAGAAGCGAACTCTTGCAGGCAACCTTTTCATGGAGAGAATTTTGTTATAACTAAAATAATGGTCGGGGATGTACATACATTAATAGTTTAAACATAAATGTACACCCCCGCCCATTATCTTTGTTATACCAAAATCCTCTTCATCCAAAGGAAGGAATAGATCGCTTCTAAGCGATACGAGTAAGACTGTCATCATCATATCAGCCATGATGATGATGATTGTAACACATACCAAAAAATGTATGATAATCGTTGATCGAAATTTTGGTGTTAAACCCATTTTTAACTAGAACCTTTCAAAGCTATCATAATGAATGTAAATAGATTCCAAAGCACTTTATGCATCCAAATGTCTTCACTTTTCGATCGTTTTGTTTATCTCTGTTTTATAAATTCTTTACCACTTAAGTATCCAAAATAATTTATTTGAGTCAAATATTTGATTATACTTTTTTTTTTAATTTAACTTAGTTACAAATTGGTTATTTCTATTTGTAATAAATAAAATCTGCCACATTATTATCATAAACATGAATGAATGAAACATCATAGACTTAGCCTGGTTTATTATTCTAGCCTTTTTTATCTGGTGCGTCTTTTGACCAGCCGATTAACTTTATTTTTAACCTACACCTATATATATCCTTCTGGGCAACGCGCAACGGTCTCCCCCTTTATCTTTCAGGACTTTCGTTCTGCTGTATCCCACCATTCTGCCTGGAAATAATCGAGATCATCACGCCAGCGTCTACTATATAGTATGCATTTTTTTATACCATTTTAGACATATACATACATTTGAATGCTATATTTATGTGCAGATATTTGATCGAACGAAGCGAGATCTCTAAATTAACTTGGGAAAATCAGTGTTGTATGTATGTATGTTTGTTTGTTTGTCCGAGGATAACTTTCGAAGCCTTTATCCAATCATGGGAAAATTCGGTATATAGGTAGGCAGTGATAGCACAATTTTGGTGTACCTAAATGAGCTAAAAATGTGTGTGTGTGGGGAGGGAGGGGGGGGATTGTTGAGACATTGGTATTCAAAAGGGATAAAAAAAAATTAAAACGAAACAATTAGGTCCAATGAAAGATCTTCATTAAGATTCCATTTTTATTTTTTGTAAAGTCCTTATAGTTTTTGAGTTATTAACTAGCCATAATAAAAACTTAACTTTGAGAAAATTCACAGGGTAGACCAGTGACCCAACAGTGCTGTAATTTGGTATGCGTGTAGTTTAAGTGACATAAATATAGGCAAATGTCTGAAATCCAGAATAACTGCAATTTGTGCCCCAAAAAAGTGTGACCACTTTACATGAACTCCCGTTACCTGTAATTTGAATGAAACTGTAGGGCAATTATTTTGGTTATATATTTCGTGGCACTATTTTGATAGTCAAAGATTATTTTTTTTTGTTTTTTTGGAAACTCGCGAGATCTCAGTTCGGGGCGAACCACTAGTTATATACACACAAAATACAATAAGATAATAATGTATATAACAATAAACAAGCAGAAATATCTAAAACAAAATCAAATATCAGAAAATAACAGATTACAAACATAATAATAATAGATGAATATAGGTTATAGTCATATTATTATTATTATAAGCCTGTTGTGTCCTTGTGTGTTGATTGCAAGTAGGGGCCAATCCTTGAGGTAGGAGTTTAGCTTTTCCCGCCACCTTCGCCTGGGCCTTCCACGCGGGCGCCGTCCGTAGTTTGGGAGCCATTCAGTGGTGGTCTTCGCTCACATTGTGTCTGGCATACAGCAAACGTGTTTGGCCCAGTCCCACTTGAGTCTTCCAGCTTTTTGAGCTACGTCGGCCAGAAGTAGTCATACAAAATAAAAAATAAAATACAAAACGAGAGGTAGATAGATGAATGGTTGTTTGTGCTACTGCATCAAATGGGTTTCAGCTCAGCATTATGCATCGCCAGCGATCGACAGCTCAGCGCTGTTATTCTGCCGAAACCTTCGTTATTGTGGTAAACAAGCCTATGGCCCATCGGCCAAAACTTTTAAAAATGTAAGCTCTCTTTAAAAAAGAGATTCTGGAGATTATTTTCTAATAATGAATGAGCAGATTAAGATGATGAAATTTGATTATAATGAATAAATTTATAAAGAATTTAAGCAGGTTACATGTATAGCAGCAAATCGCCTTAATCAGACTACCTTCAAAGCAATGAAAGTAAATTCTGCTCCAAAAGCGCTCGGTACATTTCATTCAACTCAGCAAGTCCTAGTTGTGCAAATGTAACAGTGCTCTGCCGAGTGTTCCCGTGAAAAGCTGTCGGCGTTTCTCTGAGGAGTATTAGGTCCCGCCACACGGTCGGTCTTGGGATCACGAACGTGTTCTGATGTTCGGCACAAGTTACAAGCGTATGGACCTTAGTAAATGTTGTTTCAATTCAAATTCCAAAACTATTATTTATTCATTCACAAGGATCATTTTTGCATGTAAAATTATAAGAAAACTAGTGGTTCGCCCCGAACTGAGATATGACATCCCAAAACACAAAAAAAATATTCTTAGGGCGACTCGCAACGACTGCTAAACATATTTAGTGGCTAAATATGATTTAAGGAGTCGTCAAATTACACAAATACGTAAAATTTAAACATTTTTAGTCGCTAAATACGTTTAAGGATCGTTGTGCAAGCTGGCCTTAATCTTTGATTAATAAAATAGTGCCACAAAATGATCAACCAAATTACTTGATCTATAGATTCATTCAAATTACAGGTAACGAGAATTCATGTTAATTGGATTTTTTTTTGGGGTAGCAATTACAGTTATTCTGAATTTCAGACTTTTCCTATGTTTGTGTCACTAAAACTACCCGCTTACTAAATTTCAGCACTGTGGGGTCACTGGTGTACCCTGTGAATTTTGTCAAAGTCAAGTTTTTATTATTGTCAATAACTTAATAACTACAAGGTCTAAACTGAAAATAAAAACGGGGTCAAAATGTACTCACAAAGACCTTTTATTAAACGTGCCACTTTACCGGATAGTCTCATTTTGTTTTTTTTACCCCCCTTGAACCGCAATATCTCAACAACCCCATTTTTAGCTCATTTAGTCACACCAAAATTGTGCCATTACCTACCTATATACCAAATTTCACGATGATCAGATTCGAAAGTTATCCTCGGACAAACCAACATACATTCAAACATAGAACGCCGATTCTTCCAAGTTGATTTAGAGATCTAGCTTTGCTCGATCAATAAAAGAAATTGGTATTTTTGTATACCATTAAGGTGGTAAACAAGTTCTGTTGCTCTGTACCTTAATAAGGTTCCACAGTTACCAACAGCACTTCGAACAAAAATTCACGTTGATATTACGGTGTGAGAATAAGTTCGATTTTTCTTTTGATTTCATTATAACAATCACATGCAAAATAGGTATAACTTGCAACAAGCTATGGGACGCACTAGCCTCGGAGTTTATCTGAAGGATTTAATCCGTAAAGAAATTATCTGATGGAGAACCTAGGCCATCGTCATATCCCAGAGAATTAGCAGGCTGAAGTGGCAGTTGGCTTGTCACATATGCCGAAGAACCCACCACCTTTGGGCAAACGAGTTCTTGAGTGGAGATCGCGTCTTGGAAAACCTCCCGGCTAGGTGAAGTGATGATTTAAAAAGGCAGCAGTCAAAATATGAATAAGATGAGTCGAAGACTATTGGTATTGGGAGAGGGTAAGTCCAGCAGTGGGGTAATATCAACTGATGATTAATAAAATTATTATATAGAAAGGATAAATGGTACCTAGCCATCGACACGGGCTTTTGTGTCAAAAAAAAAACCAAGAGTAGAAAAATATCTGATCTGAGTCAAACAGGGATCCAATTCTGCTAATTTATAAAAAAAACTATTATGGAGCCCTACCATTATTTAACGATTATGATTGTTGTTACTGTCATAAGCTGCCAAATTTTTAACGGTGTTGTCATAGCAACGGTGAAAGATTGTGTTAGTAGAATACCAAAAGGTATCTATAGTGGTCATTTCGCGATGATATAATTGTCATAGTGAAGCTATTGGTTTAGTAGAATTGGGCTCTAGGCTCATCGCTCGCCACTTGTACCTTGTAACTAGTTCCCCTGTCTAAGATAAATTATTATTTTTATAGTACTCGGTACTCAGATAGATTGCCGTGATTTGAGGCTTTTAGGATTTCGGCTTCGGAAGCAGGGGATCATTAGTTACATCATCTGAGATTATTGTATTGTTCTCCTTTAGTAAGTGATTTCTTTGCGTAAATGAGTAGACAAATTGACGAGTTTTTTGAAGTTGAAAGTAAATCACATCACACGCGTTGAATTGCTTATTGTATGTTACAATATCTAATGTCGTAGAAGGTAAAGCGCATCACACGCGATGAATTGCTATAATATCTTATGTTACAATATCTAATGTCGTAGAAGGTAAAGCGCATCACACGCGATGAATTGCTGTAATATTGTATGTTACAATATCTAATGTCGTAGAAGGTAAAGCGCATCACACGCGATGAATTGCTATAATATCTTATGTTACAATATCTAATGTCGTAGAAGGTAAAGCGCATCACACGCGATGAATTGCTATAATATCTTATGTTACAATATCTAATGTCGTAGAAGGTAAAGCGCATCACACGCGATAAATTGCTATAATATTGTATGTTACAATATCTAATGTCGTAGAAGGTAAAGCGCATCACACGCGATAAATTGCTATAATATTGTATGTTACAATATCTAATGTCGTAGAAGGAGAAGCGCATCACACGCGATGAATTGCTATAATATCTTATGTTACAATATATAATGTCGTAGAAGGTAAAGCGCATCACACGCGATGAATTGTTTTAATATCTTATGTTACAATATCGAATGTCGTAGAAGGTAAAGCGCATCACACGCGATGAATTGCCATAATATTGTATGTTACGATATTTAATGTTATTAAATTATAATATCTTATTTAAGGTATTATATTATCACACGGGTAAAATATGTTTAATATAAGGAAATCCTTGTTATTCTCCTGAAAGTCTGTCAAACTTGTTTAATCCTTTGTATAATAAGATAACATATCTGTATCGCTTGGTATCTTAAGATACTATAAGATGAAATTAATATTTTATCTTCGTCGTGTGTTATGAACGATGGTCATTGCATTGTATGGTGAGCGATATTTTACCTTAACATGAAATATGATCGCTTCTTCACCGTCTGTGACGCGTTTAAGAAAAAATAAGGATAAAGGATAATCTCAATACATCTAGTCTTACTCCTGTTTTTTTTTCAAAAGTGTTAAGGTGTTAGGTTAGGCCTTTAAACTTTAACTATGCCAAATCTCACTCTCCTCCGTAAGCTTAAAAAGGGGTACAAAGTTTTCTCTTCACGTATTTGTATAACGTATTAGGTTATGTACGAAATTAAATGAAGGACTATGGTTATGGTACTGTTGTACAATACGTTTTTTTTATTTTTTAAACAAACTTAATATCAAGTAATAGAAATATTAATGAAACAGCCTGGATAAAATAGGTAAACAATTCATATGCATTCACCATGTAAGTAGACTGACTAAGCGGCATCGTCGCATAGGCGCCGCCGATTTAATGTTTAAAAATGTTAAAAATTGTTTAATGGAAATGTATCGATTACTGGATAAATCGTGTTTGGAGTACTGATCTCACCTCTGGGACGGATCAGCAAAGTACCAACTTGAAGCTCTGGAATCAATTAAGAGAAAAGCCAAGAAGCTCATAGGCAACGATGAGCTAGTTGATGCAAGGCTCCTCAGCCTGGAGCATCGACGAAAGGTTGCTAGCCTCTCGGTTTTTTATCGAGTACATTTCGGGGAGTGTGTGGCGGAACTTTTCAACCTAATCCCACCATCTCCATTCTATCATCGAACAACCAGACGCTCTGCGGTGCGCTACCGCTATATGGTAGAAATACCTCCCATTCGCACAGAGCGGTTCTCTTCGACCTTCATTATGCGCACTGCCAAAGAGTGGAACGCCTTGCCAGAGTCTGTTTCCTGATAGCTACAACCTGGGTATCTTTAAGTCGCGAGTGAATAGGTTTCTTCTAGGCAAGCGTGTACCATCGTAGACTGCATCATCGCTTACCATCAAGCGAAATCGTGGTCAAACGCAAGCCTATAATGTATAATAAAAAATTTTAGGTTACCAGTATTAAACCCACCTCTAAAATCTGTAAATATGTACGATTCTGGATGGGTATTAATTTCGTACATAACATTACAGATTATGTATATTGACGATAAAAATATTTCTTTATTCTTTATTCATTATTGCTCACAAGAAAATACATTTATAAATACAGATAAAGAGCTCATGTACAAAGGCGAGCTTAACCCTAAGAAGAGTTTTCTTCCAGCAAACCTTTGAGCCTAGAGAGAGAAATGATTTTAAAGGTAGGTCAGTGTACAAAAACATAAGTAAATATATATATACCCAAAACGAATATGAACATTTATCGATTTTTTTAACATACTGCAGTTAAATAAAAGTAATTATTATATTTTTATTTCTCTGTAGTTTGCCAAGTAATTTGTAATTTTTATGTAGTGAGTCAGGCACCAAGGGGAAGGTTGAGGGTTACAACTTGTTTATATTAGGATTTTTAAAGTGAAACTTTAATTACATCGTCTCAAACTTTTTCGTCTGCGTGTTGCATGTCGCGTGACGTTCAGCCCTGGAGTAGTGATAAAGTGAAAGGCGCTCGTCAGAGCAGCCGAGGCCAATATGGCGGCGCCTATAGTTCGCATCAGCTGACCGTGTAGTGTATAGACTATTACTCATTTGTGCCAGCGAAAATTTTTAGTTAAATGTCTATAAAGTGAAACAAAGTTTCACTTTTACCGTGGTTTCATAAAACCACACAATTCTTTTTAAATTATTATAAAGCCCTAAAAAAATAGTAATACAAGTTTATTTTTCCTTTTCGCTACACTACAAGTAGAGCATGAATAAGTCCAATTTACAAAAAAAAATAGCGTTAGGATGAATTCAAATTAGGGATACAAATGCTTCAGCTTCAGTTATTCCTCAACATTTTATAACCAATTTATTTCAGTCTATTAAGCAGAATGGCTCTTGTCCTTTTTTATTTCATCTCATAAATCAGAAGAGCAATTTTTCTAATGGATAGTCCAAACGGAGACCTATAAAAGATGGACCAAAGTGGAATTGGGGTACAAAACCGGTTAACAGGACAATCTTCAGCATAAACTTACTGGTTTAAATACAATTTTTGTATAAATATTTTAATAATTTTGCGCTAAAAAAGACATGACATGACATGAGGTTTGCTGGAAGAAAACTCTTCTTAGGGTTAAGCTCGCCTTTGTACATGACCTCTATTTCTGTATTTATAAATGTATTTTCTTGTGTGCAATAAAGAATAAAGTATGTCATTGGTCAAAATTGAGCAATCGGACGCGGCAGAACTTGCTGAGGACAGACCAAAATGGAAGAAATGTTAAAGTGAAGCTGATCTAACTATACATACATCCCCCAGAACCTACTGTTAGGTGTATTCTTCCTTGGTCTTGAGCAGGTCTGATCCATTGCTGACCAACTGCCTCTACGAGATCGTCAGACCATCGGACTGGTTTGCCCTGCAGACCGACAGCAGACGTCGACCTCTTGGCCACCAATCTGCCTTGGTCATCCAGCCTAGCCAAATGTCCTGACCATCTCCATTTAAGCTTCACGATTCGTATTCCTACGCAAACTCAATTCATTATTATCTAATAACATGGTTTCATTCTCAGTGAACCAGTGTCATGCAAGTCACAAAAACCGGCTTACGATGTCAACGTCTGATGGGTTCTGCGATTGGCGTCCCTATTATTTGTGATTAAGGAAACAATAAGGGTTTTATTGGTGACAATCAGCGAAGTGGAGACATTGTTGTGATAATAATTACTTAAAATACAGTAGAGAATTGCTGCTTTTTATGACAAGATATAGAAATTGAATAAGTTCAAATATTCATCTAAAGGGGCAAAGTGCCTTTTTTAACTTTATGGATTTTCGTTTGACCATTATCTCACCTGATGGTAAGCGATGATGTAATCTAAGATGAAGCACGAAGATCTATAAGAAAGCTGTTCACTCTTACCTTAAATAGGCCCGGATTGTATTCTTTAGGGAAAACAGACGACGGCAAAGTATTCCATACCTTAGCTGTGCGCATCAAGAACGTAGAACCAAAACGGTGTGTGCGAATGGGTGGCATATCAACTAGGTACGGATGGTACTGAGCCGTGCGCCTGCTTGTCCTTTGGTGGAAAGGAAATGGCGGAATCAGATCGTAAAGTTCCTGGGCACGTTCCCCTAAATGTATTCTGTAAAATATCGATAGGCTTGCAACTTGACGGCGGTGTTCGAGACTTTGGGTCTTAGTCCTTTAATAACAGAAAAAATACAAAATTATTTAGGTACAAGACTAATACAGGAGAAAAAGTTGAGTCATCTATAGACCGTTGCAAACGATCTATAGATAACTCAACTAACTAATATAAGAATTGGGAAAAGCAAACATGATTATATAAAATGCCTCACAAAATAAAGAGAACAAAGAATATTTTAGTAAAAATATATTATTTTTACGTCTGGGATTCAAAATAATGATAAATTAAACTTTGGGGCAGACGCGGTCTAATAAAACAAACAATTTACCTACGAACAGCAATTCTTAATTAGCAAAGATTTTTTATTAGTTTGAAGTAAAATGTTTAACTAATTTTGCTACTAAATATTATTTCTCCATCATATAGAACAATTGCTATCAAATTGTAGAACCAATTCTTAAAAAATACATAAACATTAATGAACTGTTCAGAATTACTATGTATGACTATTTAAACAAATCTTACTCAAAATACATTTTGGAAATAGTAACCACACAGGGACGCAATAAAATACCAAATGGTACGAAAAACACAACAAAAATTGCATTGAAATTAAATTATTAATGAAAGTACGTTTGTAGTGGACCGCATTAAAATGAATAAGACCTCCGTCTTAACAATGTACTTACTAAACATTAGCTTGGATACAATGATATGACCAAAAAAGTAGTGGCCACATTGACACTGCTAACTGGATGAAAACGTAAAATACGGCCAATATATCCCATAAGTTGGATGAAATAAGAAGGTGCAAAACTAGAACGAATCGCGGCTGTTTACCAGACACTAGAGATGCTTTCAACTGCACGGATAAGTTGGTGGCATTATAAGAAGTCTTGACGTCTGAATCACGACGCCGTCCGTCGCTGAGACACGGACAGCAGACAAGGTCAACTCGCGGCCACCTAGTAAGATTGATGAAGGCTTCAGAGCGGATAGAATTTCTTTTCCTTGAGATATTGGAAGCAGTATATATGATTTGACGATATGTAACGGCTGTGTCGAATTGCTTGTTTTGTTATTTTTATGGATACATAGATGAACGATTTATTGTACATCAGGATTACTTTTAGGACTATATTAAGTGAAACATAAAACCTTTCGATTGACAGTGAGCGAAGCAGCCCGCCCGAAGACAGTGGTGTTCATAGTAGAATGATCTATGGTAAAAATTGTACGTACCTAACATCTACATAGATGTTTCTGTTTGTTTTAGAACATGTAATTTTTTCTGATATTTTTAATAATATTGCTTAGCGTGTGAATTGCTAACAATTGAATTAATTAAACTTAATTGGATATATTATAAAATTATACACGACATATCAATCTTTCGCTTATTATATATTTACATCAAAGGGTTGTCCCCACGGACTAAAAGAATCGATGCTGTTAAATTTTCATTCCGTGCCCCCGACTCACCTTTTCAGAATCAAACACATTCGTATGATTCATGGCTACATCCCACAGCACTTACAATTCCATTTACCACCACGTCTTTGTACGACTCTCGACCTTATGCACTTCTATTTTGTATCTTAGATACTCGTAAATTGTTGTGTGCGCTGCAATATGGCTATCGTTCGATTTCTTTTTTTGCTTGTCTTAGTGGCAGTAATTGCTTGAACTCACACCATCTTTCAACATCAAGTCATCACTTGTGCGGTTGTCTATAAATCCTCTGTCTTGGACTTTGCCGTTATGAATGAATGTGTCAAGGTCTAAGGTTAGCTGTTAACGATTACTTTAATAGGAATGGTGTGCATTTTAACATCTGTGAAATTAAACTTTGTCTTTTATTCGAGTAATGATGACTATTCATGTTTTGCTAGCTTGCATCTTTTAAAATATAATTTAATTTACAAGTGGTTTGCCCCGAACTGAGATCTCGTGAGTCCCACATAAAATATCACAATCCTATCCACAAGCTTTAAAATAGTGCCATGTAAACTTTATAGTGTAATGGCAAATATCCACGAAATTCACAACCTACGTAATATGACCTACAGATTCATTCAAGTCACAAGTAACGAGAGTTCATGTAAAATGGTTTTTTAGGGTAAAAATTATAGTAATTCTGGATTTTAGAATTTTTCCGATATTTGTGTCAATAAAGCTACATACGCATACCAAATTTCAGTTCTGTGGAGTTACTGGTGTACTCTGTGAATTTCGTCAAAGTTCAGTTTGTACTGACAAACCTTTCATTAGACTTCCCACATGACCTAATTGTATTAATTTGTTTCTTTTTAACGCTCTTGATCTACTATCTCAACAACTTTCCTCATTTTTTATTTAGTCACACCAGAAGAGTGGCATCACTATATACCAAATTTCACAAAGATCGGATCTACGATTCGAAAGATATCCTCGAACAAACATACATACAAACAACGCAAATTCGTCCAAGTCGGTTCAGAGATCTCGTTTCGCTCGATCAATTAAGGATTGTGACTGTTATGCTGACAATTTTTAATTTATAAATTTTAATAGTTGAATTATTTTAATTCTTAAGCTTTATTTATTAATTTTATTTATAAAATTTTATTTTTTAAGACTTGAAGCATTTTCTTTTAACATTTTATGCACACAGGTTTTAGTAGATTTTAGCACTTTTCTGTTTCTGAAACCATAAAATTAATAAATCATTATGATTATAAATAAATATTTTTAAAGTATAATCGTAAAACCGAGGTGTGAAAATATTTGAGTGCTGGATCACGAACATTCTATAAATCTAAAATTCTCTCACACGAATGTAATCAGTATCAATATTTGAAGAGGAATAAATTATACGGACCCATAAATAAATCCGAAGCCTTTCCAGTAATGGAGCATTTTAATAATCTAGTTGTATATCGCCAGAGATTTGTTATGTAACAATAGTATTGAGTGCTCTCCATTTTGTTACCATATTCTTCGACTTTCATTTTATTCATGTTTTATTCCTACGCAGTTGGCACCATACAGATTTGAAGCAGTATGTCATATCAAATCATTGGTCCTTTTTGCTCCAAATCGCAAGACAATACAAAGTTTAGATAAGCGCAGTGCATCTAAATCATTGGAAATTATTTATAAATTATCATAAAAAGATGGTAGTTTGTCAAAAATTATGTAATTAAATTGATTGAGTTCTCTCTTAATAAAAAAATACATATCACCTGGAGATGGATCAAGCATATGGCTCACCTGATGTTAAGTGGTATACAAGAAAGAAGATATCTGTCAGTTTTCCTACTAACTGGGGGAGGAAACTTAGACACACTTACTTATAAACATACAGCAAATAGTTTACAGTATGTTAAAATGTATTTTAGTCACTAAGGTATGTATTTATATGGGTCGTAGAATTAAATATCTATTATCATCTTATTCTTTTCTATTTTTGCCTGAAATAAAGATTTAATAATATGATTATGATATACGAATTCTTTCACGACGTTTCTTTCAACCCAGTATCCTTACTGTTTGAGACTGTATTGTGCTCTGGTTATAAACGAGGTGGCAGATCGTAAAACTGGCTTTATCGGCGTTTGTCTCACATTGTTTATAGCCTTACAGGATTACGTTTTGTGATTGATTTGAGTCTTTCTTAATAAATTTCTGTGAAGATTACTCCTAACTTTGTCAGTCAGTTTGTTTTATGTTTTGGTACTAAATTCTCAAATCAGATTTATAACGTCGATCATCGTTGATAAAGGAGTTGGGCTTATTAAAATAAAATTTATCTATCCTTTCTATCTGACAGGATTTGGAAATTTACTAACGATTTTACGACGTCATTACAAATCCATCTTAAGGAAGTGGGTTGAGGTTGCTTATACATTTTTTTAGGAGTTTGGGATACATTTTTATGAAAACAGATCCTCTGATGCCAAAGTAAACATTACGTGTTTATTTTTATTATTTTCCGTAGAAATTTTATATTATCACACTAATATTATAAATGTGAAAGTTTGGATGTTTGTTTGTTACTCAATCACGCCATAACGGCTGAACCGATTTCAATGAAATTTGGTATATACATAGATTATAACCTGGACCACTACATAGGCTACCATTTATCCCATATATCAGTTTCCATGAGATAAAAATTGGGTGTCAAAGTTTATATAGAAAAATTATTTGGGTCTTCGTTACCACTTTACGCCAAAATTACCGAACGGATTGAGCTCAAACATTGCACAAAATCAGTTCAAGACCTAGAATAACATATAAGTTATTTTTTATCTCATAAATCAGTTCCCACGAGGTAAGACTACGTCGTTAAAGTTTCTATAGAAAATATATTTTATTCTTTGTTATCCCTTCACGTCAAAACCACTGAAGGGATTGGACACAAACTTTGCAAAAGTTTAGTTCTAGACCTAACATAACATATAGATCCATTATTATTGACAAACTACACGTGCGAAGCCGCTGGCGGAAGCTAGTTTCATATAACTTCAATATGAAGTCGGTTACAATGTGTCAATACCAAAAATATTGATGAGGCTTTCAAAGCAAATTAATATTGTTCTACAAAAATACACATGCAAAGCCCCCGATACTAATGAACTCAAAACGACATGCCGTTACCGATTCCGTTCCCAGTTTCATCATACGTATAAATACAAAACATCCCTAATTGACTTCTTGATTGAGTCTAATTTTGAATGTGATCACCGGTATTGTATCTTAAAAGTAAGAGTATCTTGGTGCCAGCATTTCTCTCGCTTGGTTAATTAAGACATAGATTATCGAACGTTTTGGAGTAGTAAATAAAATTGTAATCTTTTACCGTAACGTATAGGCGTCTCAATAACACGGTTTTATCTTGAAATGGTAAGCCGAAGGCATCTTCTTTGATCCTACTCCCACACGTGCATTTATGGAGTAATATCCTTCCAGTGACCATTATTTACACATAAAACAGGGGTGCGAGTCTTTTCTTACTTTATTCTTACCGGTAAAAGCCCTTATACTATCGTCAAAGATAATTTGGATCTAGTAACACACAGAAGTAATATATGTAACCACCCTATAACTACCGAGATACTGTGCGAACTGTGACAAATCAAAATCAAAATATTTTTATCATCAATATCACAAGGACATAATTTTTACAGAAATTAATCAAACATACAAAAATTCACATTAAAACATTTAAGAAGAAGTTAGCAAGTACGTAAGTACAATCAGAAACACATGTCATAAGAAAATAATTTATCTCTACAAGATTCTATGTTGTACATTTGTAAAATCGACTACAGCGGTCATAGACGAGGCGGAAAAGTCGCATGGCTGACTTCTCGACCTTTTCATATACTCACACAATATTGTTTTTACTACCATAATAATTATAATGTACCTACCTACCTACTATAATAGATACTTCTACTGATTACTTTTACCTTTACATATAAATAAGAATAATAATAATCAATAGTCCCAATAGTTTTATCCTCTACAGGTGTCATCCCAAATCAACTGTTTCAGTCCCTCTCACTTCTGGATCTCCCAAAACATACCTTTGCCTTATTGCAGAAGGCAGTAATTTTGAATACATGCAGGATTGTAAGAAAGGTCTTGCAGACTGCCCTATCCACCGAATTATCATCTACACTACCATGTACAACGGTTCAAAATGATATTACCCGAACCACTGAGGGGTACTTGGCTTAGGCCCGTGCACCTCAGTTATTCTCCGGCCTTTCTGAGACGAGTTGATAAAAATCATAAATAAAAATAATAATAATAAATATTGCTGGACATTTTACACAGCGCTATCTAGCCCCAAACTAAGCAGAGCTTGTATATGGGAACCAGATAACTGATAGAATACTTATATACTTTTTTTTTTGTAAATACATACTTATAATATATAGAGAAACAACCATACCCGAAACAAATATCTGTAGAACATGCAAACATTTTTCCGCGACGGGAATCGAATCCGCTACCTCCTGCGTATCAGCCAGCTATTTGCCCACTGCACCACGGAGGTCGTCTACGTAACGACACAAGTTCCTTAAAAAATAGATTTAAAAAACCTACCTGTACCTACTAACGTAATAATCTGCTTATTTGTAAACTTAGTTTCAAACTAGATCGCTCTATTGCTTTAAGGTGGTTTCGTAGTATATTTTATATACAAAATGGAGGTAGAACGAGCAAATGCCCATCTTGTGTTAGATACCAATAGTATTAATAATAATTATTCTGTAGCGGTACCATATTCGTGGTAAAATAATAAATAATATAACTCTTGATTTGATAAATAAAAACAAAGACAGTACTAAAACTTAACGTAGCTGTTCTATAGATACTAGCG
Source organism: Philereme transversata (assembly GCA_963924445.1). Lineage (NCBI taxonomy): Eukaryota > Metazoa > Arthropoda > Insecta > Lepidoptera > Geometridae > Philereme > Philereme transversata. The sequence goes on from OZ004347.1 coordinate 4,219,706, forward strand.
AACTAGTTAATACCGAGCTCATACCGGTAAAAACCGGTACCTGCTTTACTTGTGAATTCATCTAATCTAATGTACTGTCCAATTTTAATGTATCAGTGATAGTGAAGCTCCGTTTGTTGTTTAATGGATGTTTGACAATTCTGTTTGGTTCCAGGTCTGTTCCAAGACTCATCAGCATAAATTGAGGGTAAGTTTACTTTGAGTGCCGAATACTTGGAAAGTAATCTTCAGCTTGTTCGGGTTACAGTTCGCGGCAAGCTTAAACGTCTGTGTTCTTAAGTCATTGAGTCTTGCATATCTGGACTTCTGTTCGGCCTAAATCATCTGTCATCAGAGGTTGTTGTCGAAATAATACTTAATCTAAAGCTTAAACGAACTTTCTTACCTATGTTACGTTTTAAATTACATTTATGAATCTGAGGATGGTTAAATGTTGGAATAGCAAAAAATACTAATGAAACGTAACAACCATCTGACTACTACCGCAACTAGTACTCTCTAGAGATTTTGTACTACCAACTTGATGTTAATCTTACAACTAAATTCATGTGCGTTGACAAAAATCACACAAGATCAGTCGCATTGGAAATATATTGGGGAGGCCTATGTATACTTCTGCCCTCATCACTCAGTGACATTTCTTGATAGCATTTCTCAATTTCGGGCAGTTGTTATGTGTACTAGTCAAACGTGATTTTTAAGGAACAAGGTGGTTAAAATAGGGGCCCAAAACAGCCATTTGGAGGCTCAGACACTTCCGCAAAATCCGGAGATAGATGTACAAATATGCCAGGGTAAAACCCAAGAATTGTAATTTTGTTTTCTTCCCCTTACATATCCAATTTAGAGTAAAGTCTACAGAATATAAGTCATGTCAAAACTTTCTCCAGTTGAGAGCTAGAAGTAACTGATTAAATACTTTAATCTTTATTTACAGTGACGTTTGCAATTTTGTTTTTAAGGATTTATTGTTAAAGTTTTAATGAGCCAGGATGAAGTTCTTGACAAACTTGACGACTTAAGTAGTTCATACTTCTCAAACAAACTCAAGACTTGTCATAATTTTAAACAATTCAAACAAAACTTACAATGCTTTATGAGAATTATAATTGTTTTTAAAATTAAAGACTGAGATATGAAAATATGAGAAGACAGCTGTTGTCAAAAAACTTGCAGAAGTTAGTTGATACTATTCTGTCTTTATTTATAATATCTACAATTGCTTGCAACTTTGACGTTAATTATGACTATTATACTTCAAACATCTTCGTTTTAATTTAATTGTACCGCTATTACACATTTTGGGGAATGTGCCCAGGAACTATACGATCTGATCCCGCCATCTCCCTTCCATCAAAGGACAAGCAGGCGCACGGCTCAGTACCATCCGTACCTAGTCAATATACCACCCATTCGCACACACCGTATTGGTTCTACGTTCTTGATGCGTACAGCTAAGGTATGTAACACTTAACCGTCCACCGGGAAATCCGTGCCTCTTTAAGGTAAGAGTGAATAGGTTTCTTCTAGATCTTCGTGCTTCATCTTAGACCAGTGAGATTGTGGTCAAGCGAAGATCTATACAGTAAAAAAAAACATGTATTACCTGCATTAGGTTGATCTTACTATAAAGATTGATATAATATTCTTAATCTATAACATAACTGCGCCACAGTGGTCAGTTTTCTAGGCACCTTCACTCACACATAGACCGAACTCGCACACACTCTTACTCCTTCCGATCAAAACAACGCCAGTGAAGTGGGTAATTATTTATTAAAATTTACCCACAAATTAATAGTATTGCATTTTTGTGATTTGTATTATTTTAACTATACTAAAGTAACAAGTATCTATAGCTCAATAAAACGCATTGATTGTCACCAGCACCTATTAATATGTACCATAAATATACTTAGGTCTTACCTAGGTATTATAAAACTATATCTCATATAAGTGAACTAACTGTATATAATATTAAGTTCTTTTGAGAATAAAATCTTTAAACCGAATCTTCTGTCATAACTCGTACAACTTCCATTATAATAACACCAATGTCATTATTAGATACCATTGACATCCTTTCTTTTTTTATTTTGATATTCAATGGGATGCCTAATGGATCAAGTATCCAAACATCACCTATCCATTTCTCGTATACAACTTTACTTTGAACTTTGCAGTCTTCTGTTGTAGGTTCATTATCGATTATAGGGTTGGCCGGATAGAATTGCGTTAGTAAAGTGAAGAAGTCATTCTGACGTTGTCCCTGATGGGTTTTCAAATATTGACTGACCATTATCTCTGGAAGCGTGACGTCGGGTTCGACTTTGATAAACTATAGTATGTCGCCCTCCTAAAAGTATTCGTTTGTTTTCGTCTGTGTTTGTTTTGTACGGATATTGAAAGGTGTGGGGCATTTGTAATTAAAATGGACAAGCGGGATCAGGTTTCTGACCGTAGGTTTTATGTTGGTCCACGGCTTCTTAGCATATCAAATCTTTATTATTTTATGTAATAACATGTTATGAAAGTATGATTTCATTTGAAGGAAGATCTTTTATTATATCTGTTGGATCTGTTGGAAGAAGCACAAATGTACATTTTGTACATTTGGCAGATTGCCTGCTATCATGAACATTAGGGAAATTAAATATGTATGTAGTACAAGCATCTATAAAGTCAAGTTAAACTAGTTTTATGCTATTTGCTTATGCAAATTCTAGGAAATACCCAATCATTCTAATTCACACTAATTTATGTGATTGTAAACAGGACTAGTTTGCTTACTATAATTTAACGATAAAAAATCTCTATTACGTACAGAATGTTATTTATATTTTATTTCTGTTTAAGCTATTGACTTAGCATATTTAAATTACATCCAAATCTCATTATCTATCAATAAATTAACCCCTTTATCTAAACTAATAACAGTTAAAAGACATTTTTAGACGATTAAAATTTACATAAGTATAGAACTCCACCCTATATATCTTTACGTTCCATTTAGAGAGAAATTTACACACTCAATTTTTTTAAAAACAAAAATTATGCAATAAATCTGTGGCATCCACACGTGTTGAAAGGATATTCATTACGGACAGACATCCGACCCGAGCGATTCACAGTGTATATATCAACGGTATAATTGGAAGCAAATGTTGATGATACATGATCATTTACAGCCGGAGTTTCATCTTTATCATGGCACTTTCTATTAGCTAAATAAGGATAGAAAGACAAAAAGTGTTCAACACCAGTTTATTTTTGATAACTGCAATGGGAGTTGATATTTATTTAAAGATTGTCTAGAATTTTGTTTGGATTTTGAAATAAGAAACAAACAGTAGTGGATGGAGTAATTATTGGAGGTAAAAAACGTGATATGCATGGTTTGGAAAAATGTTTATGTAACAATACAGAACAAATTGACGACCTCCGTGGCGCAGTGGGCGAACAGCCGGCTGAGACGCAGGAGGTAGTGGGTTCGATTCCCGCCGCGGAACGAATGTTTGTACGATCTACAGATATTTGTTCCGGATCTGGTTGTTTTTCTATATATTATAAGTATGTATTTACAAAAAAAAAGTATATAAGTATTCTATCAGTTATCTGGTTCCCATAGTACATGCTCTGCTTAGTTTGGGGCTAGATAGCGCTGTGTGAAATGTCCAGCAATGTTTATATTTATATTTTATTTATTTATATTTAATCACTAGTATTATAAATTCGAAAGTTCTTCGAAGGATCTTTTTTTTTATACATTATAGGCTTGCGTTTGACCACGATCTCGCCTGGTGGTAAGTGATGATGCAGTTTACCATGGAACACGCTTGCCTAGAAGAAACCTATTCACTCGCGACTTAAAGATAGGTTTTAGCTATCAGGAAACACAGTCTCTGGCAAGGCGTTCCACTCTTTGGCGGTGCGCATAATAAAGGTCGAAGAGAACGGCTTTGTGCGAATGGGATGTATTTCTACCATATAGCGGTGGCGCACCGCAGAGCGTCTGGTTGTGATGGTGGGATCAGGTTGAAAAGTTGCGCTGCACACTCTCCGAAATGTACTCGATAAAAAACCGAGAGGCTAGCAACCTTTCGTCGATCCTCCAGACTGAGGAGCCTTGCTTTGTTTATTTATTTGTTTGTTTATTTATTACTCAATCACGTCGTAATGGCTGAATCGAATCGAAATTTTGTATGTACGTAGATTATAACCTGGATTAACACATAGGCTACTTTGAACTGGGCAAACACCCGTGCGAAACCGCGGGCGGAAGCCAGTAAAATATAAATCAAAATTCTACTTAACAAGAATCTGATCAATGTATAGTCACTTTTTACGATCTACAATTACGTCTAAAAATACCAACGATCATATTATAAATAAACAACATTGCAGGAACATTAATCTTGTAGGCAAACAAGCAATAAAAATATATTTATCTCACATCATCGAGGTCTCAATAAGAAATCTGATTAACATAACAATATAGGTAATTGCATCGCTTGAAATCCTTTATAAGAACTTCATCGTTAATTTTTGTAATTAATGGCATTGGTTCAGCTTGAAGTTTATGAGTATTGGTTTTTCAAAAGAATTGGTTACTGTAATCATATTCGATTGTTGAGTAATTAAAACATTTGATACAAAAGCTCACATACTTATTACTTAAATATTATTTTGCAAAGTTATATTGTGCATCAATCGTTATTATTATTTTGCAATAATAGCTAAATTATTGAACGTATTATTATTATTGCTAACATCAATAAACATTTTACAGCATCTAGACAAGAAACCTCTAGAGAGTACGACTATGAAAGTTCGTTGCTCTATTCGAGTTAATCAACAAATGTAATTTAACTACAATGTACCTTAAAAACCTTCGTTCATCATCAGCACCCGCGCTCAGTATTTGCTCATCCAGTATTGATACCCTACTTGGTAAAACACACAACAACCATTCCATCCTATGGTTGTCTGGTAGAGATCGCTATACATTCATTTGAATAATGTTAATTTGAATTATTTTGTTGTTTATGATATGTAATGAAGTATTATCTATCTATTGAACATTATGCCTTCCCCAACCGCTTCCAATTAGTTCTACCCTGCAGCTATCAACGTGAGGCTTACAGGTGTAAAGCGTCATTTGCGTACACGTAAAGGTTATTAAAAACATTACAGTATAATGAAGTTGCTACCTAGCCACACCCACGCTACTTAGCTAAATACAAGTGCTAAAGCCCTAGAGCTTATGTAAAACACTATATGTATTTGGAACCTTTGTGAAAGTGAAACAATTGACTATTCATGAGCAAGTAATAAAGAAGAATTTGCGTTCTAACAGAAGCTAGACAGAACTCAGGAGCTAAACGATGCTACTATAAAACTGTCTCCAGTCACACAGAACGCAGTAAACCACTCAACGTTAATTACAACCAATTGTTAGTACATAGTACAGATAATTATCCTTTGCACAGTAAATCAACTCTGTACCTTGAAAAGAAACTACCTCGGGCGTAAATTACGAGGTATCCTGCTGTTTCAGTTGGAATAAAGTTGTGTGTTCGACGCTTTGTAATTATGCTGTTTAGGGCTCGAGGTTTCTTTGGCTTGTGACAGGGATATGTTGCACTGAAATTAGATTGCTAAAGTTTATCTTTTATTTTGTCTGATTTTATTCTGTAGAATATCTTTTTAATAACGTTTAACTACGTTTAACTAGTATTATTTTTTATTTGCGTGTCCTTACTTACTTTTAAACAGATTTTAGTCAAATTCACAATTCTTTTTTTGATCGGCGGATACTAAAGTACAATTATTATAGTATATAAAAATATACAATGACTTTACAATTATTATTTTAGCACCTATATCTTTTCTAAGACCAATACCGGCCGTTGACAAGAAACGTGCTATTCAAAAAACTAACTAGGTATTTACCTGGAATCGCAATATTCATATCATACTCGTAAATCCCAACATTTCATCGCTTGCTTTACCAGAAGCTCGCAGCCCCATATCACTGTGTCTCACAGCATTCTTGAGTGTTGGAACGGGTTTTCAGCAAAAAGGGGGACTGCTACCGGTGTCCCGGTATTCATAACAGTTTTTGTCACCTGTCGCCACCAGTCCCGGCTATAGCTTTGAGTAATATGAATCGGGGTTTTAAAGTTTGTTTGGATCTTGTTGTATGGTATGTTGTTGTGTATTTTTATAGAGCTATTGTTAAGAAATATTTCAAAAGATGATTGACGGGATGTTTTAAACCAGTTCTTTGCTTTGTTGATAAGAAAACAAAATGAATATCTAGTTTCTAAGAATATAAGTACTTGAGTATCACCTGATGTTATATTTCAAACATTCACTTCATTTGCAGGAAATTCAACTAAGCTTGTTGAGGTAATGGCTTCATTTTAGATGAGCTACTTTGCACTTAAACTTTGCCGCTCCTAACATTTCTGCAACTGCTGCACTCAATACGTTTGAACTATCGAAGCCACTTGTTCAACAGGATTTCTATTAATCGACTATCAGAATCCTAGTTTCTGCCCACTGAACTACAATCTAGATAAACTAGTTCTTAACGAGATCAACTCTCTAAGGAACACTGATCACAACACTGTTATTTAAACCGAACTCATAGACATCATCGTAAAAAATAGTAATGACTTTATTCATGAAAATATATTATTAAGATGCAAGCCTAATCACTATAATGGTAATTACATGCCTTGCTTGCAGATATAGAAGCCGTATAAAATAAATTAAAAATGGAGTCCGTTTATTTTCACCCGCAGCAAGTACTTCTAATAACTAACTTTTTAACTGGTCTAAAAACGTCGAAACTTTAATTATTCGTAACATCTTAATCTTTAAAAAAGTGAGTGTTCATTGAACATCAATATTAATAGTAGCGGCCACTTTATCAAGATCTACAGTTTCTTTTGCTTTGTTTGATGTTGGAATAGTTCAGTCTGGTTATTACAGCTAGATTATTACGTTACCCTCACTGCAAGAGACTAGTTTACTTGTCAGAGCCTCCCGCTGCGCGTGATGTGAGGCGCCTTTACAGTTCACCACGAAAGTTGTATCACTTCCTATACAACTTGTTGAGCAACTTTAACTTGCAAGTGGCTCTGTACGCCCCACGTCGTTTCATTACAATGGTTACCATCGTTTATCATACTTTACATTGCAATAATTTATTCATAAAATCGTTCCGTTTTATTTCGAACGAGATCGCTTTACATGGCGTTCTCAAATTTCTCAATACGTGATGCAATTCTTTGTATGAAGTCATTGGATTGAGATATTGTTGTTTTATTATCGATAACAATATTTTACACGTCGCCAAGAGTATCTTGTAAGGTGAAACCTTTGTGTTATTTATGGTACGACCAGTGAGCCTTTATCAAAGATAATATTCTTTAATGCGTCTTCATACCACGTATCGTATATCATCCCCTTGGTTTTATGAAGTGCTTTCGTGAAATATAATTTTATAGTGATCATTAAATTGCTCTAAAATGTTATTGCTTATTATAAATTCCTTTCAGTTGACTAACTATGGAAATTAGTAATACATGAGTCTAATTATGAGATTGCGTTTGCGCAATCATTGTTATACTCGGAATAATTAATACAGTGAATAATACTTCGCTGAACCGCTTTTGAATATGTGAAAAATCTACTACACATTAAATAATTGTCAGATTGTATCAAAATCATCCACAGCCTGACTTTACCTATTGTTGGGTATAGGCCTCCCCAAGTTTGTGCCATCCAACAAGATACGATCTTTACGATGTCGTCTACTCATCTCGCTGCCGAACATCCCACCCTTCTATACACGCTCCTCAGCCACCATTCAGTCGCTGCTTTGCTCCATCTGTCATCACCACGTCTAGCCAAGTCTCCCGCCCAAGACCTTTTGAGTTCCATAACTCGATTACCAACTCGCATACCGTATAGCAATTGTTATAGGTCACTGCCTAATAGCAAATGGTCCACTTTTACCACTTTAACTTATCATCAGGTGAGGCATGAACAAGTGCCGACATCTCAAGATATAAAAACACACACGTGAGAATTATATTAACTGGTTCAGGTTCGCTTTCGACATGATTAATAGATGTTAATGTAGTTTTGAACAAAACCTCCGCATTAATGTCCGTGATTATTAGTATTGACCAGTGAATATTGGTTTTGAAGTGATAATTTATAATGAAGTTGATTTAGAGTTTGTGAAACACCTTTTCAGTTATATTAATTTGAAGATCAAAGATTATTAATTTTTTGAGTGTAAAATTTATTGCTGAGGAATCAATTTTGAAAGTCAGAACTGAGTTAATGTAAAAATAATATTTATTTTCTATTAGGATATTGTTTAAGTGTTATATACAATGTACCCTATTACAGTAGAGTGTCACTAATCCGGCACTGTAAAATCTAGGGAGTGTCGGATTATGGAATGTTCGGATTATTGGATTGTATAGACAATTTCATAATAAGTAAATAAAATAAATTTTATAAAAAAGCGCGGAACGAGAGTAGGGGGGTGTGAAGGAGGCGTGAGCGGAGGGTGCCGGATTATTGGACGTACCGGACTACTGAAGTGCCGGATTAGTGAGACTACTGTATTACATTCCACAATGTAATAATAGGGGGAAATTAAGAAGGTACTAGGTTCCTACTTATATTATCATTACAGACCTTCTTGGGCACACAATATCAAGCGAGGAAGACGTCATTATACGTAAACATAGTGTTACGAGCTGAGGGTTCGGGATAAAATAATGGGAATCGATCTAACCAAAATAACACTTTTATTCAACACTAAACGACGAATACACGAACTTGGTCACACGTAATTACAACACACTAATTCACACCACTGTTGCACCACTTAAAGTCACCGAAATGATCGCACGTATAGCTAAATCCAGACTGACTCGCGAGCAACTACTGTTCACGCGAGACCCTTCTCCACGTCAGTCCTCCAGGGCCTCGCTGAGACTGACTGTCCGACCATCTCTCCGGCCTATTTATATCGCGCACATTTCGATTGTTCGAGAACGAACTCGATCGTTCCAGGAAAGGGTCGGTGTTTCGACAGAATGACCAATCCCCATTGTGCGCAACCGCAGCCAATAACAACAATAACACAGCAAGACAAAAGCGTTCGAGAAGTTTCGATTATTACTCATTGTTTAACAGCCTCGGCGTAACACTAAATTGACCTATTATGACTGTAAGATAATCTATATTATTCGATGGAAAATATTGCGTTGGGTGACCATTAAATGAGTGTCATTGTAGTAATAAATCTTAGTACCTAGATAATAGCAACATAACTCATGCGTTGAACTTCCGATACTTATAGACCAGGCAACGTAAACGCTACCTCATCTAAAACCAGTACATGATTATCAAAACCTCACTGTCTGGGTGTAACCTGATTTTATACAAAAAATAAATATTATGTCTCAGTGAGTATAGTCTCAAGTCAGGCTCCACTCCAGCAATGCTAAAAATAAATTAGCTACCTACTAGCTTCAGACTACGCTTTCTGCCTACCTAAATGGTCATCAGTTCTACGAGCAATTTACCCCGCCCGCTGCTACTTCGTCTCTTTTAGGTACTCACAGATTTTATGATGTAAATAAATATTAAGTTATTGATCGAGCGAAGATCTCCAAATCAACTTGGGCAAATCGGCGTTGTATGTATGTATGTATTTATGTATGCATGCATGTATGTATGTATGTATCTATGTATGTATGTATGTTTGTTTGTCCGAGGATAACTTTCGAAGCGTTTATCCGATCATTGTGAAATTTGGTATATAGGTAGGTAATGATGGCACAATTTTGGTGTGACTCAATGAGTTAAAAATGTTGGGGGGGGTTGTTGAGATATTGGGGTTCAAGAGGGGTAAAAAAATGATAATGAGACTATTAGGTCAAATAAGACGTCAAATGAAGGTCTTAATTAGTACATTTCGATCCCGTTTTACTTTTAGTAAAGTTTTTGTAGTTTTGAGTAGTTAGCCATAATAAAAACTAAATTTTGACAAAATTCACAGGGTACACCAGTGACCCCACAGTGCTGTAATTTGGTATGCGTGTAGCTTTTGTATCACAAATATAGGCAAACGTCTGAAATCTAGAATAACTGCAAGTCGTACCCCAAAAAAGTAACCAATGAACATGAACTCCCGTTACCTATAATTTGAATGAAACTGTAGTTCAAGTAAGTTGGTTTTTATTTCGTGGCACTATTTTAATATGCAAAAATCACGAATAATATTTTTTTGTTTTTATGGGAGACTCGCGAGATATCAGTTTGGGGCGAAATGCTAGTAGACGGATAAAGAAAGTTGTCCTCGGACAAACAAACAACACACATACAACGCCGATTTGCCCAAGTTGATTTGGAGATCTCGCTTCACTCGACCAATTATCTCTCCACTTCTGAAATACTAAATAGTTTCTATTCTAGTACTCAATGAGGTAGAAATATTTACACTATCTCAGCCTTCAAAACAAGTTCTCTACACAATCTCATCGAAGCTAGATCATGATTTACCTTCATCAGCCAGTTCCTTATAGGCCGAATCTATTAAAATGTCCGTAAAACGACAGTAATGTGCTCTTAAACTAGCTCTTTTGCTCTTATTGAGGGTGTTTAGTCACGCGAGGAGCGTCTTTATAGATGGAAGATTGCGGAAAACTGGCCTTATAATATAGAGCTTTAAGGGAATTTGAGTCTGGTTTTAGATAAATGGATCCTTCTAATATTGGTGTTATTGTAGAAGGGTGGATCTTATGCTATATCAGTTTATACTATGTGTACGTCATTAAATGAAAACACGGGTAGGGCTAATGGCTAGTATTATTGTAAAATTGTTTTTTTTTCAAATTCATTGCAATATATTTTTTTAATTTTCAAACAACTTTAATATTAAGTCCTAAATAACGAATGAAATAGCCTGTATAAAATACGTAAACATATAATATCAATTTATTATGTAAGTAGGTGAATCGTCGAAATGGCGGCGCCGTTAAAATTGTTTATTGGAAATGTATCGATTACTGGATAAATATTCAAGTTAATGGTATTAAACCCACCTCTAAAATCAGGTAATACAACTCCGGATATGTGTTTTAAATTAATGTCGTACAGAGCAAAACTGGTTGTATAAAAAATACATTTGTTAACAAAAATAATATACAATTATTCATAAGACTAAAATACAGAAGAATCAGTTGAATCATTGCACATTGAGACCATTGCAAAGAATCTATACACACCAGGCGAAAGTGTACCCAAGACACTGGCTACATATTTTGTTAATTATATTGTTATTTATTCATATTATTATAAGTCTGTTGTGTCCTACTGCAGGGCAAAGGCATCCCCTCTTTTTACTCGTCTGTTGTTCGCGAGTAAGAGCCAATCCTTAAGGTAGGAGTATAGCCCATGCTGCCATCTTCGCCTACTAATTATAAAATTTATAAAATAATCGACGACGTTTGTCATTGTTACACTCGTATGACGTCCACTGCTAAACATGTGCATCCCCAATATATTTCCAGAGCTACTGATCTTTTGCAGCCTGCACCCAATGGCTCCCAGTAACCTTTGGTTATGACGAAGTCCTGACTTAAGTACCATTTATTAATTTTATTTATGATAGTTAAGCGCTTGAACACCTCAACTGATGGTAAATGATTCTGTGGTCAAAGATGGAGCACGCTTGCCTAAAAAGAACCTATTCACTCTGGACTTGAAGACTCCAAGATCTGATGTACCTTATAAAAGAGTACTGAAGGAAATTACCAAAATCTTTACATAGTATAAAATGAAGTCACTTTCGCTGTCTGTTACCTTAGATCTTTTAAACTACTCAACGGATTTTAATGTAGTTTTCAGCAATAAATAGAGTTATTCAAAAGGAAGATTAATAAACATAGTAACTGCGAAAATAACTGTTTGTTTGTAAGCTTGTTTGTTACCTTTTCATAACTAAACGGCTTAACGGATCGTAATGAAATATGGCAAGGAGATATATTATATCCTGGGGAAGGACATAGGCTACTTTTTACTCGAATGCGCAAAAGGAGGGTAATGTTTTTATTGAAATACCACGCATGCGAAACCGCGGGCGGGTCAGCTAGTAATTCTACTACTATTACCAGAGACCAGTAATATTACTGGTCTCTGCTATTACTAACCCAAGAACGGCTGGACCTATTTTGATGATCTTTATTTTGTTGGATTTGTCGCCATCCCGAATAACAGAATAACTAATAAAATATTTGAAAAACTCACGCAAAAAAAGGATTGTGTGGTTTTATGAAACCACGGTAAAAGTGAAACTTTGTTTCACATTATAGACATTTAACTAAAAATTTTCGTGGGCACAAATGAGTAATAGTCTATACACTACACGGTCAGCTGATGCGAACTATAGGCGCCGCCATATTGGCCTCGGCTGCTCTGACGAGCGCCTTTCACTTTATCCCTACTCCGCGGCCGACCGTCACGCGACATGCAACACACAGACGAAAAAGTTTGAGATGATGTAATAAAAGCTTCACTTTAAAATTATGACGAAAATTCATTTTCTCATACATAATGATGGCCAATTGACAATTCCTTATATATTGGCAGCCCGCGTCATATGCATGTCATGTCAAAGCGGTATAAGTTCAGCGGGTCAACTAGTAGAATATATATCTATAACAACCAGTTTTCAGTTTATCACAATTTTATTTATATTCTGAGTGACGTCGCGTCAAATTAGTTTTCTAACTCATACATAGTTGGGGCGCTTGGCGCGCCAAAATGATTTCTCTTTTTACGAGCAAAACTAATAAATTGTTTATTATATTTACGTCCAAACTTGGGTTGAATAATATGTTAATAAGTATAGTTCGTCCACTCTGGCTTTGAATTCGGTCTAGAACTTGTAGACTGAGATAAATAGGCGTTATAATACGTACTTAGCTATGAGTCTATTTTACTCTACGAGTGAAGCCCAATTAGTACGTTGCGTTGCGCCGCTTTGCGTCGTCGCAGCATCAACGCTACGATATATATATACATATATATTTTGTGATATGCCCTAATAATGCATTGCGTCGTCGCACGTGACGTTTCAACGAATCGATGGACAAGAGACGAAGCGGGAGGGAGGGTGATGCGCTGCGCTGTCGGAGCTCCGGTGTGAGACGACGTATACTCACTTTTTTTTAATGCAATCAAGGTAGATATCCAGAATCTTTTATTACTTCTACGTTTGTTTCGGCGGTAACGTAACAAAAGCGTTGTGACGTCGTGTGTCGTCGCAACGCAGATGTGGCATACAATGCGTTGATACGACGCAACGACACAACGCAAAACAACGCACTAATGAGGCCTCTCTCTACCAGGGATTTTTGTCACTTCTATAAGCGTGACAGGAACATGACAACTATTAATGCTTAGCTCAGTAAACACTTAAATCTTTAACAAAAAAGGTTGGACCACAATCTTACATGATAGCAAGAGATGATGAGCTTTTAAATGGGGCAGGATATATCTAATATATAACTATTTCTCTTAAACTTAAATAAGTACCCAGATTGTAGTTTTCAGGAGAGAGAGACGACGGCAGAGTGTTCCTTAGCTGTACCTAAGCATTTAGAAGGGTTATTCCTGTATGCCCCCACCTCTTAGCCCCCAATGGTCATAAAGGCAAAACAATAACCCTTTATTCCACCATTGGTACCGGATCTGCACCTGAGTTTGGGCACGTGTGAGTTCGACTTAATAGCTCAGCAAAGCACCGGTTAAGTAACACTTATTTATCTTGACCCTAGGACCAGCTTGTATTTGTTTATGTAGAAAATAGCTTTCTGTGTAACAAAAACTAGTTTTGTACATCGCGGTAAAAGGCAAAGTAATATTCGAATTGAGTTATGACCAAAAAGTTTTGCTTTGGACTTAAGAGACTTCAATTGAATGCAACATAATGCATTGACTCATAATTAGATATCGGATAAACGTATGCATATTTACCTAAAGTTAAAAGTTGCCTAGTATGGATATACATTAGATTTTCATAGATGTATTGACAAGGGAATTGATTCTCTGGGGCCCTTATTGTAAATTGCTCGTGCAATTGCATAATGACATCTAAGAGTTGTTTGGTAAAAATAAGAGTTTTTATAATTATAAAAGAATGAGAGGTTGACGTCTTGAGGTCTTAGGAGTTCTATTCTCATTTGAAACTAATCAGTACTTACTCCTAGTTAAGCTATGTTCAGTAATTTAAATAATTCTGTTTGTAATTTAAATTTTGATTTGGAGGTTACATGATCTGTGTATTTTGTAAAATATAATAAAATTATGCAGTCAATTATGCAGTCAAATAATTAGAACTAAGTTATTTTATGCATATTCAAACACATACGATAGTTTATGACTACTTTTGAGGCTACATTTTAAGGCATTTCCCACCATTTAGACCCAAATTGGCGTTGTCAACCTGTAATTTTAATATAACCACCATAAATATTGCATAAATCACGAAATCACGATTAAATGGCAGAACGTCGAGGTTCCATTATCAAAACTCATTTAAATTGTCGTTTCTTGGGATTTATGATAACTACAGCTATTTAATAGTTAGACACTTTGAATTTATGACTGCCATAGTCAAATACAAGGTGCCACAGAACACGTATGTTGACCCAAAAGAGGTTAATTCTGTGAATATAAAACTGTTTTTAGCTAAATATTCCGTAAGTCTAAAATAAAAAGAAGACGTTTTGAGCCTTAGTTATATATTGTTCAGTCTGTTGTCTGTTTTCATTTATTTTTGCATATTTAAGTTTGGACTGCCAAATTAACTGTTGACGAAAACAGGTATTTTTTTTTCAATAAAACTTCCGAAAGTCAGAGCCAAGGTTGTTTTTTTACTATTAGAGTTAAATAACAATTTTAGGAGTTGGTTACACATTCTGGAACACCCTGTAACAGTTTGGCATTTCAATTAAAGTAGATTGATTCCTTAATTTTAAATATGCAGGTGTAAACTAGCTATTTCATTCAAAATCTCAAATTTATCTAGTTATTTATTAACATGTAGTGATAGATTTATTGTTCAAATCAACTTGGGCAAATCGGTGTTGTATGTATGTTTGTTTGTCCGAGGATAACTTTGAAATGGGACTATTAGGCCCAGTGGGACGTTTAATGAAAGGTCTTGATCATTTCAACCCCGTTTTTATTTTTAGTTTTATTCTTGCAGTTTTTTATATAAACTGAAATTTGACGAAATTCACAGGGTATACCAGTGACCCTACAGTACTGAAATTTGGTATTCGTGTAGCTTTAGTGACACAAATATAGGCAAAAGTCTGAAATCCAGAACAACAGCAATTTTTACCCTTAAAAAGAATAACCCATTAACATGAACTCCCGTTACTTGTAATTTGAATGAAACTGTAGGTCAACACAACAATTCGGGGCGAACTACTAGTAAAATGAATATTTAAAAGTAACTTTAAATAAAAGTCGTCGACATCAGAATTACCGAACAACAGCCATGCTGCGCTGTTCTTTTTTATTTTATCTACAAGCAACTTTGTGCTGCGCGAGGTTGTTATGTGTAGCATGAACTCGACAAGAGAGACAACAGTGTGTGTGCGAGATGCATGGAAGACAACAGATGGGCAGTGCGATGAGAAGGTCTACACAATATTGTGTGATAACAACGCTGTTGGATGCAGCAGGCGACACTACTGTCTTCTGTCTCTCTATGCGTATGGCGTGTCATTAGCTACGAAAGTTATTTCATAGTGAAACATAGAAACCACATAAAATGCAGCGCAGCGCGTTTCGTATCTTTTCTCATTATTTTCCTCCTCATCTGTTTCAACGACAGCGACCCTAACTATAAATGTATTAAAATTTAATCTTTAACAAAACGAAACTAAATGAAACTACGATAAACTCTAAACTAATTTGATTAACCTAAATTATTCTAGCGTGAGCCCTAATATGACTCTCTTATCTTACTTAGTTTCAATAGAACTTAGTTTTAAATATCCTGTCACAAGTATGGCAGCAGAGTTGGCCTGCTGCGTTATATATAGGTGTATGTATATGAGGGCGTAGCCTCTCTTTACGTATTACGTCGAGTGTGTCAAGACGACTTTCTTTAAATGTTGTATTTTTTTTCCTCATTTAAATCTATACGGATTTTATTAATAAGAATATAACACAGCACAGCGCAGCGTAGCACAACGCAGCATAGCTTAATGTTTGGTCACCCTTATTTCGTACGCGTTGATGCATAAGGTGGAAATACGTGTCTGATTCGATTAATATTTCTGACAGTGCAGTTAGTTCGGGCGATGCATTCGTTTTTTCTTCGCTTACTTTGGTATGAGAATACTCTATTTTTACGGTTTTTTTTATTAATTTGAGGCTAGTGCTTGATCACGATCTCGCCTGATGGTAAACTATGATGCAGTCTACGATGAAACACGCTTGCCTAGAAGAAATCTATTCACTCTTGACTTGAAGACTTCTATGTTGTAGTTATCAGGAAACACAGACTCAGGCAAGGCGTTCCACTCCTTGGCGGTGCTTTATTCTATTTTTAAATGGTCGTGTATGTATGTTTTTATTGGTAAATTACATAGATAACTCTTTATGTCGATACGTTTGGCCTCGTCTAGGTTATTTATCCCAGTGCTAAAATAATTTTTCACTCCAATAACAATTTAATTTCATTGTTGATAGAATTTTCGAAGCTTCGAGAGGTTTAATCAGTTAATAAAAAAATATCCAAGACTTAGACATACTCGTACCGCCAGGAAAACAATTCTAACAAATCTAACATAAAACTCATAGATTTTAGGGCAGTGCGAATTCTCAATTTTTATCTCTCATCGATAAGGTCACCTATTGCTCATATTTTAGTCTCAATAAATAGTTATATTACTATCTATTCTACACATTATAGTAATAAATAATGCTGGACATTTCACACAGCGCTATCTAGCACCAAACTAAGCATAGCTTATACTATGGGAACCAGATAAGTTACATACTTATATTAAATAGAAAAATACCAAAACCGGAACAAATATATGTAGACCATGTAAGTATTTATCCCGCTGCGGGAATCGAACTCGCAACCCCCTGCGTCTCAGCTGCCTATTCGCCCTCTGCCCCACAGAGGTCGTCAGTAAAGTAAAAGTAATATAATACAAATAAAGTTCACATATTAACCAAAAACTAATTCTAAACCGAACAAAGTCTTCAAACGCTCTTCAAATTCTTCACCGATCGAGTTCACGTACCACACTGATTGATTCCAGCCGATTGTTGCCAAACATCCCAACTATCCAATAACAAAAACCGCTAAACCCCAAACTTTGACCATTTTAGATTGAAACGCTGCACACAAAAATAACTGCCGAACAAAGCGTTCGACGAATATCTTCATTCTGCGAATCGAGTGAAGTCGGGACCGGGTGGTCACTCTACTTTATTTATTTTATACTTTACTTTATTAAGTACACACATATATGAGGTAATTAGAGGGTACAAGATACCGTATAAAAAATTGGCTAAGCTAGGTACAGAGACAAAAAAATATTTGAAAAAAATATCGCATATAATTTGAATATAGCATAAAACACTCGTGATTCTGACGATTAAAATGATAGGTAGGTACCTCACTTCTCCAAATCCGTCAAGCTGTTTAGCCTAGACGATGCTCCAAATAAACAGACATACACCCTAAAAACATTACCCTTCTTCTCAGCCAGGTAAAATAATAAATCGTCTAACGTCCAGTGGTCTAAGCCATACTTTTATCGCTTGGCTAGATTATCGTCTAGATTCTTATCAATCATTATTATAAATACGGGATTTATCACGTACCGTCTTATCGGTGTTTCGACCGACAATGTTTCGGTTCAATTCGTGAACCTTCATCAGGGTAGTGCGATCCGCTCCGAATAACGTCTCGCCTCGCACTGCGCGCCGCAGCCCTCTGCGCGCGAGTAGACGGGTGCGGTGGTGGTGATTGAGTCAACGATGGCCCAGCGCGTTGACAGGCTGCATCATCATCATTATCATCACTGCTTCTCTTTTCGGTAGTTCTCGGTACAGGCAAACACACAACACTAACTATAAGATAACACCGATAAGACGGTACGTGATAAATCCCGTATTTATAATAATGATTGAAATAAATCACGAGAGTTTCTAAGTAAGATTCTTATTAAATACAGATTTGGTTTTAGAGATAAAGAAAATCTGTATGTTTTACTGAGCAGTATCAATACATTTAAAGATACAGTCATACAAGTCGGAGAACCAAAGTTACGGCTTAAATCCCTCGTCTTCAACTGGTGTGACGAACAAAGCTGCCGTCAAATATCTTTATTCCACGAACCGAATACTAACGGCCAACAATTTGTCGGTCTCGTTGGCTTGATATCTAAATTAGTATGGAGACAGCCTATCCTTTTTTTAGCCCCGACGACTGACGTCTCAATTAATGATGTGCAATTTCAAAGATTTGAATCGCTGACGGCAGTGTGCAGCCAAGCGGTCATTATAGCATTCTGTTTATTCATAACTTTATTAAAAGCTTCACTTTGTTTGTTGAACTTTTAATTTGTTTCAAATCCTTCCAACTCTAAAGGAATATCATAAGTGAAAAGGAACTCGCTAAAAGCGGAAATGTTAGAATGTAATACCATTAGCCTTAAAATCCCCCGTACAAAAGTAACCCTAATGAAATTCTACACAAAGTATACTTTGTCAAAAATGAATGCAAAATAATACAATTTGGTTGAGAGCGTTCATCGGGAGCAGAGATTCGAGGAAGGCAGAAAATGCAAACACAGCTAGCCATCCGTAGCTTATTTATTTTAGTACCTAATTTAAATAAAACAGGCTAAGTTCTTTTGTGTCTCTGTCGGCATTCGTAAACAAATTAGCTGTTACCACAGAGAATATTTCATTTCCAAGATCCACGTTATCATCCCCTCACTAATTGTTCTCACAGAGGAACTTTGAAGGAACTCCTCACGCGTTTTTCATTGAAAGTTTCGAAGCTAATTAAGCTAATGACGTAACAGCGAGTCAAAGCAGTAATTTAGGAGGATCCCTTGAAGCGTTAAAAAGTATACGGTGAGAAAATACCCACAAAAACTGTACGATCCATCATAATAGTGCCAGGCAATTACTGTTAGAAGCGTTAATGTCTCGCATCCATTTAATAATCTATACGAAACGTGTTTTGAACTTACGAGACTTATAGCGATTTCGATAATAATCTTGTTTTAATAATTACTCACTTATTTCTCTTCCCACAATCTTGATTGTCTATTTGTATGTTATTTCTCTTGGTGCTCCGTTAGACTTAATTTGGTTGCTTGACAACTCTGTTAGGAATGTTTAATTCTAGTGATTTTTCTTCGTTGGTCTTATCTGGGAAGGGATCGGAGGGAGCGCTTCTAGGAAGCACTCGTTTTATATCGTCCGTTCTACTTTTTAAAGCTTTACATTTTTGAAATGGCGGTAGTATTATATTAGGGACATAATGATTCATTATGCCTTTGCCAATTTATTTATTCTCCTCTCCATTCAAATATTGTCTAGAAAAGATCGCATCTTTAGCAATAAGACCGCCCATTATACATACAGGGTTACAGGAAAAATCGTGCTAGATCCGTTAAGGGCGTGGAGTACCCATCATTTCTGACTTATTTCACTATGAAACACCCTACCCTAAACTTAACCCTTTTTGAGATATTCGACTTTTAATTTTTTTATTGAAAATTGCCGATTTTTAGGTTACTAAATTTATTTTTGTTTATTTTGTGTATCTTATTATCATTATTATTGCATTTTTACATGTGTAATAAGATGCTTTAGGACGTCTATCATTAAAATAGTGCATAAGTTAATTGAATAGACCGTAGTAGACAAGTGAAAGTTAAGAAATAAAAAAAAATATTAGAAAGTTTATTTTTCTCTAAGGGATATCTAAAAAAAATATTATGGCAATTGTTCGGCAGATGTTTTTTAAAATATCTACGTTTCATCAGCTATCTAACAAGGTATAATAATCTAGGGTTTTATTCAAATGCATTGAAAAAAATTTAGTTTTATAGGCGACAGTGGAGAAGAAAATTTATACTTAGCCCTAAAAAGTAAAATAAAATAATAGGTAAGCATGAAATGTCATTTATTAAAGATTTTCACACAACTTTTTCTTATTCTACAGTTCATGTTCAACATGGCCGCCTCTATTTCTGATACATTGTCGCATCCTTCTACGGAGACCAGTCTTTACTACAACAGTGGTTAACGTGGTCCTCATTTTATTGGCTGCATCCACAATCCTTTCTCGTAAGTCTTCCACAGACGAAACTGGATTCGGCTCGCTGTACACAAGACTTTTCATGCACCCCCACACGTGAAAATCCATGGGGGTTAGGTCCGGACTTCTTGCTGGCCATGGCAACGGTCCACCTCGTCCTATCCATTTGTTTGGATAATTTGTGTCCAGCCAGTCTCTGACACTTCTCCTGAAATGGGCAGGGCAGCCATCGTGTTGGAACCACATGTCCCTGATCAGGTTGAGTGGCAGATCATCCAGCAAATCACTTAAGTCTGCTCTCAGGAAATTTTCGTAGCTTTCCCCATTTAGATTATCCGGGAGAAAGTAAGGTCCAATCAAATGATTGGAGATAATGCCCATCCACACATTCACGCTGAATCTTCGTTGGGACCCCTTCACTCTTTTCTTATTGGGATTCCTTAGCTCTTTTGGGGCCCAGTAACGGGCGTTGTGATAGTTAGTTATGCCATCTTTATCAAATTTGGACTCATCCGTCCACAAGATATTTCTTAGAAAATCTGGGTCTCCTACGTCAGCATTTAGCATAAATCTGCAAAAGTCCACGAATTTTCCACGAAATGTAATACAAACCCTAGATTGTTATACCTCGTTAGATAGCTGATAAAACGTAGATATTTTAAAAAACATCTGCCGAACCATTGCCATAATATTTTTTTTAGATATCCCTTAGAGAAAAATAAACTTTCTAATATTTTTTTTTTATTTCTTAACTTTCACTTGTCTACTACGGTCTATTCAATTAACTTTTGCACTATTTTAATGATTGACGTCCTAAAGCATCTTATTACACATGTAAAAATGCAATAATAATAATAATAAGATACACAAAATAAACAAAAATAAATTTAGTAGCCTAAAAATCGACAATTTTCAATAAAAAAATTAAAAGTCGAATATCTCGAAAAGGGTTAAGTTTAGGGTAGGGTGTTTCATAGTGAAATAAGTCAGAAATGATGGGTACTCCACGCCCTTAACGGATCTAGCACGATTTTTCCTGTAACCCTGTATATTACAGGATATACAATATAGGTATCTAACCTCTCTCTAGCCTCAAAGGTTTGTTGGAAGAAAACTCTTCTTAGGGTTAAGCTCGCCTTTGTGCATGACCTCTATTTCTGTATTTTTAAATGTGTTT
Organism: Philereme transversata; assembly: GCA_963924445.1. Lineage (NCBI taxonomy): Eukaryota > Metazoa > Arthropoda > Insecta > Lepidoptera > Geometridae > Philereme > Philereme transversata. The sequence continues at coordinate 4,241,296 of OZ004347.1, forward strand.
TCTTGTGTGCAATATATAATAAAGAATAAGTGTTTAATAAGGCTTAATACATTTAAATCCTGTTCTTCAATAGGTTCTATGAAGTTTCTCCACGAGATCGAATCATGTTAAGGAGATTCGTAGATAAACCGAAGTCACTGACATAGCCCAGAATATAAGTTACCTACCTGAAGTGGCTAGGTCGAAGCACATAGCTCGAAGAACTCACGGCTTCTGTGGAAGATCCCCTACTAGATGGAATTGTCTTTCCATCTAGTAAGACTGCTGGGAGCCGTTGGGTGCGAGTCGCACAAGATTGGTTGCTCTGGAAATCTATGAGGGAGATCTATGGTAATCTAGGTTCAGCAGTGGTCATCTCATGGCTAGTAATGACGAGATGATGAAACGCCTAGGTTTATTATGACATTACTGCTATCTCAGTAAACTTCACTTTATACCTTCTACTTTATACCTTCTACTTTATACTTCTTTATCTATGAAGGACTATTTGGTAAGTTTCTAAAAATTCTTATGCGGTTAAACTGCGCACTCTATTACGATGTATATTATTTTTCATACGGTTATATTTCGCTCATTCTGAAAAATTGCTTTAGTCCTGTTAAATTTAAATTTTGGGGTTTATTGTGCCTAATTGTCAGTGCACAGTGGTCGAAACTCGACCGTACTTATTTTTTTTTATTTTAGCCTAGTTTTAGCATTCCCCCTTCTTCTCCATACAAATGTTTTGTTATGTACGACATTAATTTAAAACTCACATCCGGAAACGTATTAACTAATTTTAGAGGTGGGTTTAATACCGATAGCTTGAATATTTATCCAGTAATCGATAGCTTTCCAATAAACAATTTTTGATGAAAATCGACAACCAGGAGGAAGGAAAACCTTTGCGACGATGCCGCTTGGTCAGTTTAACAGGTACCTGTTAATTGATGAATGAATATGATTTGTTTACCTATTTTATACAGCCTATTTCATTGATATTCTAAAGCCTTGATATTAGGGTTATTTGAAAATTTAAAATTTTCTAAGGTAATGAATTTGATAAACCTATTTTACAATAATACTAGCATTGAACTCTAAATATGCCAAATTTTACACGTCTCTATTACACGTCATAACCTTAAAAAGGGGTACAAAAAGGGGTATATATTTAACATAGATTTACGTTTTCTAATTTAAAGTATTATCTATTTTGTATTCTATTAGACAAAGTTTTCTCTTCAAGTGTTAATACATATATTATTTTGTAGGGATTATGTCATTTTTAACTCTTAACGCAAAAAGGGGTGTTTTATAAGATCAACGCCTATATCTGTCGGTTTGTGGCAAAGTAATTCCAAAGAGTTCGGAATAAAAAAATCTTCTAAACTCCTATTTTTATGTGTAACTCCCAAACAGATGGCTGGAATCGGATGCGGTTTTTTGAATAGAAAGCTAGTTGGACTAGGACGGTTCTTAACTATGTCAGTTTTTTAGCTCGGACGCAAAAAGAGGTGGAAGGATTTTTTTTCAACCTATGGTGGCCCACTGCTCTCAAAGGCAAAGGTCTCCCCCAAGTCTTTCTAGGAATGGTGGAGTATTGCACAGGACAGAGACAGCTAGTTTTTTTTGATGTAGTAAAAATTAACTTGTGTTGATAAAAAGTACTCAAATTAAATTACCAGAAACATGAGCTTCGTTTCATCTCAATGTGTCTTTGAGTGGTAATTTTATACATTCTCCATCATATAAATTTTAATGAATTAATTCTATATCTTGTCTTGTTATTTTCAATGAGACAGACAACCCAATTAAATTTCTCATTCCAACCAAATTCATTCATAAAATTAACATTTTTGTAGTGAGTGCGCAACTCAAATTGGGGACTGCCTGCTTGCTTCACTAATAAATATTAATCACTAACTCATGTAAATGCTTCCTGCTACTGTAAGAAAAATTACAAAGAATTTACTTTATAATATGGTCCAGTCATGGTAAATCTGCATAGTATAAATTAATACAATGTGTCGGAGACAATTTCACCGCATCACTCGACGCCTTCGGGGCCGGGGTCAACTGGAGGGGGAACCGAAGCCACCGGCCGCCCGCGCGCGACGGCGCCGACCCGCACTCATCATTCGAATCGACGGAGACTAGTCGCGCGTTCCTTGACGTCCAATAAATTAGCATTATAATACAGTCCACTGCTTTTATTTCAAACCAACTGAGGAAACCCAACACAATGAATGAAAACACTTTATTAGACTAGATTAGATATAACGAACAAAGGAATACAAACAAGAGAATTTATTGTACACCATATAAACAAAACAACATAGAAGCAAAGCAAACAGTACAATGGGCGGTCTTATCGCTAGTAGTAGGAACGCTAAATTTCAAAGTAAATAAATAATACTGGGAATTTCACAAATCGCTATCTAGCCCCAAACTAAGCCAAGCTTGTACGTTAGGAACCAGATAACGAAATTACTGGGACTAGCCTGTACCGCGGGAGACGGATAAGTGAAAAAGGTATCTAAATTAAATAGTGTTTTTATTGTATTTATATTTTTATATGGAATTTTCCGTATGTGTTCGGATAACACTTATATTGTATTTTCCATCAATCAAGCTTTTTAAAATCAACACACAAATTTCAAGCCTAGACGGGACTTGAACCCGCAACCTTCCTCTTGATACGAGGATCTAAATTATTTTAGACGCCTGAAGACGGAAGGCGACGTCGGAGCCGGCTGAGAAAGCGTTGGCGGGACGATCTCGAAACCTTTGAAAGAGCATTGCGATAAATATCCACGGATAAGGATGGCTGGAAGAACTTGGGGGAGACATTTGACAACCTCCGTGGCACCGTGGGCGAAGAACCGGCTGAGACGTGGAGGTTGCGGGATCGATTCCCGCCGTGGAACAAATGTGTGGGGTTCATAAATAAACCCCTACATTTATAATAATAAATAATTTCTTTTACGATGCTATACCGCTAGGACCTCAAGCCGAGGCAGGAGCGTGACGTCATCGCATGGCGTGACCGGTTACTTCCGCCGTGCCGCTGCGCCCTTCGACCGCCGAGCTCCGGTCTGCGTCCCGCGCCCGCGTCGCTTGCACCTCTACTGCCCGGCACTCCGCTTGCGTCTGGCTTGGTGTCGAGACACCTTCGCGCGCGTCTATTGCCTGGCTTATTTCTGTTCTGTTATCTGATTATTTATTTATATGGTAATTGTTTTCGTTCATGTTCATTAAAATCACTTGTTAATTTCGCCGCTTGTCTTCTTCGATTACACACGGCGAGGAGCCACGCTTAAACACCTACCTAGGCCTGCTAAAAATTGGTGACCCTACGACAAGAAAGGAATTTCGTTTGCGTTTCACGGGATTTAAAGGACTTCAAGACTTCAAGAATAAGGAAGTATTAGCCCCCAGCGGTGGTACAACGTCGCATTGGGAGATTCGGAAACCGAAACACGGCTCAAGAAAGTTCGAGATTTCGCAGTTTACGGCCCCGCGGTATTAACTTGTAAGGAAAAATACGAGTTTTGCGGTAAATATTTTTTTATCATGTCAAGTGAAGAACAAGCTAGTGCAAGCAAGCCAGCGTCGTCTGTTAACCTGACTGAGGCGCTTTTGGAAGCTTTAAGAAAAGACGTGCAGACGGTTAAAGTGAAAGTTCCACCATTTTGGAGTGACAAACCCGCAGTATGGTTTGCGCAAATAGAAGCACAGTTTGAGTTGGCTAAAATTACCACCGATTCCACCAAATATTATACAGGGGTAGGAAATTTAGATGCTTCGATTATCGCCGAATTAGAGGATATTATCAGCAACCCGCCCGCTACTAAAAGGTACGATAAACTTAAACAGGAATTAATAAAGCGATTGTCAGCTTCGCAGGAAAAGAAAGTGCGCCAGCTCTTGGTGCATGAGGAGCTGGGAGACCGCAAGCCGTCAGCTTTTATGCGGCACCTGCAAAGCCTGGCGGGACCAAACGTTCCCGAAGATTTTCTTCGGACGATATGGACGAGCCGATTGCCACACAACTTACAAGCGATCGTGGCGTCGCAGGCTGATACTTCCCTGGAGGCAGTGGCATCCTTGGCAGACCGGGTAATGGAGATCTCTCCGGTGAATCCGGTAGCCCAGGTAGCCAGCTCATCGGCATCATCGGATGTTTTCGAGGTAATGCGTAAAGAAATAGCTACACTCACTCAGAAAGTCAGCGAGTTATCCAGCAAAGTCGATGGAGGTTCTCGTAACCAAGGTGGTTACAATAGGAGGCGGTATGGTAACAATAACCGGGATCGCTCTCGTTCCCGCAGCAGGTCTAGGAGCCGCCCCTATAAGATGGAGAACAACAGTCCTATATGCTGGTACCACTATAGGTACAGGAACGATGCTCATCATTGCCATCAGCCCTGCAACTACACGTCGCAAGCGGAAAACTCCAAAGCCAGTCGCTAAGGACGGCGAGCGATTGCTGCAGTATTTCCAGCCGTCTATTTGTCACTGATCTCCATTCCAAGAAGAGTTTTCTCGTAGATACAGGCTCGGACCTTTGTGTTTACCCTCGTAGCTACCTGCACGAACGTCGGACTAGAGTCAACTACGACCTCTGCGCAGCAAACAGTACGACCATATCTACTTATGGCTACCTACACCTGCGGTTGAATCTTGGACTCCGGAGAGACTTCAGCTGGAAGTTTATCGTTGCGGACGTGTCGAAGCCTATAATCGGGTATGATTTTCTGTCATTTTACAATCTCATGGTCGACTGCCGCAACAACAAACTGATCGATGGAGTTACTAACCTGTCAATCACCGCAGCAACAGCAACTTCGATCATACCCAGTATCAAAGCCATGTCCGGATCATCAGAGTACCACGAACTATTAAAAGAGTTCCCTGATTTAACACGACCGTCAGGCACACCTCGACAGGTACGGCATTCCACGGTTCATTTTATTAATACAACACCTGGACCACCGGTATACTGTCGACCACGGAGATTAGCACCAGATCGGTTAAAGATAGCAAAGGCAGAATTCGAGGCAATGCTAAAGGATGGTACTGTTCGATCCTCCAGTGGACCATGGGCATCACCACTTCACTTGGTGCCAAAGAAAGATCAGACCTGGAGGCCATGTGGTGATTACCGTATGCTAAACGCGCGGACTGTACCTGATAGGTACCCGGTACGTCACATTGAAGATTTTTCTCAGCATTTAGAAGGACGTTCTGTTTTCTCTGTTATTGACCTAGTAAAGGCTTACCAGCAGATTCCAGTAAACCCGGAGGACGTGGAGAAGACTGCAATATCAACTCCTTTTGGTCTTTTCGAATGTCCATACATGTCGTACGGCCTCCGCAACGCTGCCCAGACTTTCCAGAGATTTATAGATGGCCTCGTACGTGGTCTAGATTTTTGCTTTCCGTACATAGATGATCTCCTGGTGGCATCTAGAAATAAAGCTGAGCATGAAGAACATCTTCGAGCTCTATTTTCACGGCTGAACGAGTACGGCGTTGTCATCAACGTTCAGAAATGCACTTTCGGTCAACCTCAAGTAACGTTTTTAGGATACTCTGTCTCTGGAGAAGGCGTACGTCCGTTAGATGAGAAGGTGCAAGCTATACAGAAGTTCCCACCACCTCAGACTGTAAAGGGCTTGAGAAGATTTTTGGGAATGATAAACTTCTATCGGCGTTTCCTGAAAAATGCAGCTGAGCTTCAAGCCCCTCTCAATAACCTCCTAGTCGGAACCGACATGAAAGGCTCTAAACCGGTTACCTGGACTCCTGATTTACTCACTGTTTTTGATGTTTGCAAGCAGAGTCTCTCAGATGCGGTAATGCTAGTACACCCAGTTTCAGAAGCGAAATTGGCACTAGTAACCGATGCGTCCAATGTGTCTTTAGGAGCTGTTCTCCAGCAACGAGTTGATAATGCCTGGCAACCCTTAGCGTTTTTCTCTAAGAAGATGAGTCCTACTCAGCAACGATATAGCGCTTATGATCGCGAACTGCTTGCAGTGTACGAGTCTGTAAAACATTTCAGACATATGCTAGAAGCCCGTAATTTCACTATTTACACTGATCATAAGCCACTGATATTTGCTTTCAAGCAGAAGGACAAACAAGGTTCTCCTCGTCAAATTAATCAATTATATTTTATTTCCCAGTTCACAACAGATATAGAGCACATCTCAGGTCAAGAAAATCTGGTTGCAGACGCTTTGTCCCGTGTAGAGGCTGTTAGTTCGCCGGTGGACATCAAAGCCCTTGCTGCCTCACAGAAAGACGATCCTGAGCTGCTTTATCTCCTAAAGGGTAATTCTTCGCTGAAGCTGGAAGAGGTAATATGCTCAGATGTACCTATTTACTGTGACGTTTCTATGCCTAAACCTCGTCCTTTCGTGACAGCTGCCCATAGACGACGAATTTTTGAAACCCTACACAGCCTGAGCCATCCAGGTGCTAAAGCATCCATCAGACTGGTCAGTGAACGTTTTATTTGGCCAGGACTTAAAAAAGATGTTCGCGTATGGGTCAGAGAGTGTACACCTTGTCAGAAATCAAAGGTAGCGAGGCACACTGTAGCTCCAGTTGGCAATTATGGACTGCCAGAAGCACGTTTCTCAGAGGTTCACATGGATTTAATCGGACCACTCCCTATTTCTTCAGGCTACAAATATTGTTTAACTGCGATTGATCGGTTCACCAGGTGGCCGGAAGTAATACCTCTTACTGACATTACAGCAGAAACAGTAACCCAGGCGTTCCTGTCCAATTGGATATCCCGCTACGGTTGCCCGAAGAAGATCGTCACGGACCAAGGCAGGCAGTTCGAATCTCATCTTTTTCACAGCCTAGCCAAGATGTGCGGAATCAAACTGGCAAGAACTACGGCCTACCATCCTGCGTGCAACGGCATGATCGAGCGCATGCATCGCACGCTGAAAGCAGCCATCATGTCTCACGGCGGTAAGGATTGGATTTCTTCTCTTCCCATAGTCCTTTTGGGACTGCGAACCGCTTGGAAAGAAGACTTGCAGTGTTCATCCGCAGAGCTGGTATTCGGAGAGCAGCTACGCATTCCCGGCGAATTTTTCACTTCATCATCCACTGAAGTTGAGTATCCAGGCTTTATTAGTCAACTGCGCCAGAAGATATCCCAGCTGCGTCCCAGTCCAGCATCTCATCACGGTCAGCACAAGGTGTTTGTGCATAAGGACCTAGCCAGTACGTCCCACGTATTTCTACGCCAGGATCTACTCCGTGGATCGCTAGAACCACCATACGCAGGTCCCTACAAAGTGATGTCCAGAACACCTAAAACGATTGACATTCAAGTTGGAGATAGAACTGTCAAAGTCTCCATTGATAGAGTGAAACCTGCATTCATCAGTACAAAATGCGAAGATAGTACAACACCAGTGAAACCACCTGTATTGGAAGATAAAGTACCGAATACTAGTACCAACCCTATACGTACCACTAGATCGGGTCGGGTAATTAAACTACCAGTACGATTTAACACTCCATGTTATTCGTAAGGGGGTCCTGTGGGGTTCATAAATAAACCCCTACATTTATAATAATAAATAATTTCTTTTACGATGCTATACCGCTAGGACCTCAAGCCGAGGCAGGAGCGTGACGTCATCGCATGGCGTGACCGGTTACTTCCGCCGTGCCGCTGCGCCCCTCGACCGCCGAGCTCCGGTCTGCGTCCCGCGCCCGCGTCGCTTGCACCTCTACTGCCCGGCACTCCGCTTGCGTCTGGCTTGGTGTCGAGACACCTTCGCGCGCGTCTATTGCCTGGCTTATTTCTGTTCTGTTATCTGATTATTTATTTATATGGTAATTGTTTTCGTTCATGTTCATTAAAATCACTTGTTAATTTCGCCGCTTGTCTTCTTCGATTACACACGGCGAGGAGCCACGCTTAAACACCTACCTAGGCCTGCTAAAAATGTTTGTATGATCTACAGATATTTGTTCCGGGCCTCGGTGGTTTTCTATATATATACATATTTATTAAAAAAGTACATAAAGTATTGTACCAGTTATCTGGTTCCCATAATACAAGCTTGACTTCGTTTGGGGCTAAATAGAGCTGTGTGAAATGTCCAGAATTATTTATTTATTTATCAAGCAGTGTGACGAGAAAATTAGTTAATAAAATGTATATCTACCAATTTTAATTTTATGCAAACTTAGTGTAGATGGACTTTAACTTCATTACCATACGAGACCGTAGGCTTCTATGTAACTGGTTATTTTAATAACATTGTTCGCTTTGTTTATGATTGTCTTTTTATAGTCTTATTTTAATGTGAAAATATCAGGCTTATTAAAAATGAAACTTTTATGTCTTTTCATTTTGTTACATAAAAGGCTTTTGTTATAAAAATAGGAAGTTGAGAAAGAATTATGCCTTATTTTGTTTCTTGTGTATGGTATTCCTGAACTAAACTAAATTCAAATTCAATGGGTATCCATTAAAATTACGTTTTATGCGACCAGGATAAGACAGGACTTGGCAAAAAATAATGATATAATATCACGTAATGATATGACAGTTCCGTCAGAAAGAAACCCTCGATTATACTTGATTTATATTTGTAAATAAATAATTAATTTAACCCTCTCTCTTTGCGTGAGTAAAAACTGTCATGGCTATGAACCACCTCAGTTAAACTAGACCTCTATTTAAAAAAAACGGACAAGTGTGAGTCAGACTCACCCACCGAGGATTCCGTACAAATTTGTAGGTAAAAATTCTAGATAGTTTAGGAATCGAGTCACGCAGTTTATTCCGAGTTGTTCCCGAGATTCAGGATAAAGACTATGGATTAAATAACAGAATAAATGTATAGTTTTCAGACTTTTCCCTGTACTTTTAGTATAAGACGATGCGACTTGCTGCATTTATAGTTCTAGGTCAACGGAAAGTACCCTATAAATTTTGATTCTCTTTAGAGTGTCGAAATAAACGTTTTTTGCGCCATAAACGGCCGTATCTTTTTTACGTTAACTTAGAAGTTTGATGAAGTTTTAATTTCAATTCGATAACTCCACGTGTAGGACCACAAGAAATGATCCTACCAGGTTTCCTTTTTTTTCCTTTTGAGGTACGGAACCCTAAAACACGTCCAAATCGGTCCATTCGCTTGGGAACTACGATGCCACAATGTCTGTACGTAGACGTCAGACCTATAACATCCCTTTTTTGCATCTGGGGTTAAAACATACAAAATTCTGAGATAAAAAACATGTAAAAATCTGCCTGGACCTACCACAAAAAAATTAAAAATGTTTAGCGCGTGTTTAAAAAAATCCTTACCAATTTTGTATAGGTTTTTTTAAACACGTGTTAAATAGTGTTTAATTTTATTGGTGGTAAGACCCTTCGTATTTTATTTTATAGTATTAGCCGTAAGTGTTCTAGAAAATTCTAAGATTTTTAAAACCATCTCAAAAACTTTCAAGCTGGACGGGACTTGAAACTAATTCGACCCTGACGTAACAAGAGCCTTAGCACAATTGGCAGTGCATCCTCGTATCAAGAGGAAGGTTGCGGGTACAAGTCCCGTCCGGCTTGAAAGTTTTTGAGATGGTTTTAAAAATCTTAGAATTAAAACTATTGTAAAATATCGTCGGCCTAATTATCAGAATTCGTAAACCCATATTGTTAGATTTTTCAAATTTGAACAAGATTGATGTTATAAAATAAAGCGAAATAAATACGATATCCCCATGAAAGTTGTTGTTTCTTACATTATGGACAAATTTTACACTAGAACATAAAACTGTTATTCTCACAATGTTTGAGAAATTTTTATTGAGTCACTCTTAGTATAGGTATGAAAAATACCCTCATTTTATAAAATGTAAAATTCCTGTGAAATTTGCCCATATGGACTTTCGAATTTTGATAATTAGGCCAACGATATGTAAAATTATGATAGTGGCCCATCTAACTCTTATCTAAAAACAAAACGTTACTAAATCATTCAACTCGTCATATCCATCATTGCAATCAACTTATCAAGCTTACACCTTTGTATACAAATATCGACGCCATTTTGTTGAGGCTCGTTACAAGTCGACGCACGCGACCGGACCCTCCTAATTATAATGTTGGAGTGGTGTGCGTAGGCCCTAAAGGTACGCGAATAAGTGCGCGTACGCATGTGTGTATGTTGATTATGTGTCGGCTTTTTTGAATGCATCTAATAATTACTATATAGCTTGCCCCGATACACCCGCTGGCGTGGTCGTCCCCTTTAGGGTTCCGCCGTGTTCGTCAGGAAACGGCATGTCTTAATATAAGTGTTGATTGCCGCTTCCCTTGAGGGAGTCACTTGTCAATCATAGTGAATTAGTTTTGATATGTCTTAACTGTAATCTTGTTGGGTTCTGACCTTGTCAGTTATTCGTTAACTGTCGGGTATCATAATCCGGTTAAAGTTGAACCACATTTATTTACCTTTCTCTGATCTTTTTAACGTCTGTTTGATATGAGTTTCATCTCTCACAATTCATTTATCTACCGTAGAATTTATTTGCATCATATCATGCCATTAGACGTCCAATGCTAATCCTAGGCCTCCCCCATATGTTTCAAGAGTGAGCGACCTTGTGCGGCCTGCACATAACGGCTCCCAGCGACCTTTATCGAAGTACTGTTTGGAACAAATTTTTGCATGATCTACAAATATTTGTTCCGGGTCTGGATGTTTTCCTATTTTATGAGAACCACATAACTAATAGAATACTAATATACTTCTTTTTTTGTAAATACATACTTATAGTATATAGAAAAACATCCAGACCCGAAACAAATATTTGTAGATCATGCAAACATTTGTTCCGCGGCGGGGATCGAACCCGGAACCTCCTGCGTCACAGCCGGCTATTCCCCCACTGCACCACAGAGGTCATCAATGACTATGACTATAAAGGCCGTCCCAATGGCCGTCAGGTCTTTTTAACTTTTACTTTGTAAAGTAAAAGCATGTAGTACTCAACAATGGGCTACTGTTTAAGTGTCACGCGAATGGCTTCTTGTATAATGTATGTATGTAGATGAGTTTTACAAATCTGCCTGTTCTCTAAAATGTATTTATTATTTAATTTAATAGTAGTCATTTTTTATGTAATTAAATGAATTTGATTCTAATAAAAAGATGATATTTTTGCTAATTTTATTTATAGAATTATATTAGTATGAACTTATTTGCCATGTAACAATGGTTAATTAATAAAATATTGTATTGTATGCAATCAAAATCGTGAGAAGAGGCAGTATACTATTGAAATGGTCTAATAGTTAATCACGATCGCAATCAGGAGGGTTGGTACAGTGCTGCAAGCCAAATATTAGCTGTGCACTTGGCAGCAACTGTATACATTTGCTTTCATATCAACCCGCTTTGTTCATTCGAATATTTGAATCCAATCAAATTGTTCATATTAGTAAATTACTCGTAGAAAACAGCTGAGATTTTTGATAGTGGTTTTTCTCGATCAGAATTTATCATGAAGAATGTTATGTTGCAACATGCATGATACTCGTTACGTGAGATAGATGCATTGCATTTGTCCTAATCATTGCCTGGGCAAAGCTTCTTACTAACACAGAACTTGCCAACAGTACGTGATATTATGATTACAATAATAATTTATAATAAATTACCCAAACTTAAATGAAAATGCATTCAAGAAATACATAAAAAATCACTTAACGAAAAAAGCATATTATAACACCAATGACTTTATATTAGACTCAGAAATCTGGAATTAATATTTTTAGTTTTGACAAAGCCCTGTACAGCTGCAAAATTTGTATTTTATTGGACAAGACCTTTTTACAGCCGCTCTTATTTTAATTATTTTTAAGGTTATTTTTAATTTTTATAATATTTGACAAAGCCCATCAGCTGATCAGCTGAGATGCCATGACAGCTGCATCTTTCACTTTTTGCTTTTATGTTTGCATTTATTTGTAACATGACGTAACTAAGCGTTCCTAGTGATTCTAAAGTTTGAATAAATGAATGTCTAATGTCTAATGTCATTAGGAGTTAGTTACCAATTATCGTCAGGTCGGCCATTTGCTTTTTCCATCTCCAATAAAGTCCATGTTGTGTTAAAACCCTATTTGTGTGTGTAGCCAATAAAAACACTTTGTAAAAAGCTATGTTTAAATATTATAAAGTAATGTTTTGAACCGGAAAAAGTTGTAACGCCAAATTGAAAAAAAAAATTACTTTGTAATACATTTTAAGTTGCTATATTACCAAAACTATCTTAAATTATACCAGTGGTTCGCTTCGAACTGAGATCTCGCGTGTCTTCGATTAAAACAAAAAAATATAATTCGTAATCTTTGACTATCAAAATAATGCCACGAAATATACAACCACCTTACTTGACCTACAGTTTCATATATTTTACAGACTTATGCCTATATTTGTGTCACTAAAGCTACACTGAAGACGTCGTTTTTGATTTGACGTCTCATTTGACCTAATAGTCTAATTTTCATATTTTGTTACCCCTCTTGAACCCCAATATCTCAACAACCCCTCAACATTTTAGCTCATTTAATCACACCAAAATTGTGTCATCACTACCTACCTATACCTATACATATATAAAATTTGACGCAAATCGGATTAATGCTTCGAAAGTTATCCTCGGACAAAGAAACATACATACATACATACATACAACGCCGATTTGCCCAAATTGATTAAGAGATCTCGCTTCGCTCGTTCAATAAGCATATTTTTTTTTAAAAGATAGTTCATTTGCATCTACATTTTGACTCTGTCTTACCAATATGTAGATAATGTAATGGGTTACATTGTTGATACTTCTATCACATGAATACTGTATCTTAACTAATGTTTTTAGTATTACAGCTGTTGATTGATCCGAAATAAGTAAATAATAAATAAATATTGCTGGACACTTCACAAAGCACTATCTAGCCAAAAACTAAGCAGAGCTTGTACTATGGGAACCAGATAACTGATAGAATACTTATATACTTTTTGTTTGTAAATACATATAATATATAGAAAACACCCAGACACTGATCAAATATCTGTAAATCATGCAAACATTTGTTCCGCGGCGGGAATCGAACCCGCTACCTCCTGCGTCTCAGCCGGTTATATACCCACTGCGCCACGGAGGCAGTCAATAGACTAACATAAAAATAATATATCATAATATTTGATCAAAACTAAAAAAAAATCTTAATAGGTAGATAGTTCCAAAACAACTTTACACCTTTCACAGTCAATCCACCTTTTACAAATCTATAAAAGGAACATTAACGATTATAAACCACAAGACCCTAACAAAGTTTACCTTGCACTCACGAGGTCCTTAAAAGCAAAATAAAAGCAATCATTAGACCTCCAAGATACAAAACAACGAGTAGACCCTACAGGTTGCAACGTCTCAATCTGCAGACATTTACAACGCAAAAGATACCTTATACATGCCCGGGCCGGATCAGGGACATCTGAGCCAAAAAGTTATTTTCTGTAAAGAAAATTGAACAAAATAATGTCTAAATATAATTTTAACAAAACGATACAAAGTTATTGAGAATTCTGTTCATTATTATCAGCAATAAGACGTCCTTTACTGAACAGGTGAGGCCTCCACATAGATTTCTAAAGTGACTGATCTTGTGCGACCGCCTGGCAACACTAACTCAGAAACAAAACACTAGTTAATCCTGGATCAATATTTCGGCAGGTCAATATTTCAATGTTGTATCATTTGGTTCTCGTGTTCTGTGGTAATATTTTGACATCCGTCAAACCTGTTGAGTTGAGTCTGGAAGAAATTTCGTAAAAGAAAAACAATGAACTTCCTAACGGTGCTCCAAATACGTCCCGGTGTAACATCAACTACCCCTAGATTGGGCCCTAACAAACGAGATGCAAATATCCGTATAAACTATGGAATCTGGGAGCATAAATTGATAAAATGCTGAAAATCAATCTAACACATACAGGACATTTTGATATAGTTTTTTTTTTTTTTTTTTTGGATAGAACTTCGTTTGACCACAATCTCACCTGATCGTAAGTGATGATGTGGTCTAAGATGAAGCACGAAGATCTAGAAGAAACTTATTTACTCTTACCTTAAAGAGGCCCGTATTGTATTCTTTAGGAAAAACAGACGACGGCAAAGTGTTCCATACCTTAGCTGTACGCATCAAGAAAGTAGAACCAAAACGGTGTGTGCGAATGGGTGGTATACTGACTAGGCACGGATGGTACTGAGCCGTGCGCCTGCTTGTCCTTTGATGGAAGGGAGATGGCGGGATAGTTGTTATTGAGAGACATCAGAATAACCATGCAGAATTGTTATTTAGTTTACACCCACTTATTGTGTTAAGTCTTGTGTTCTTTATATCGATTCCTTGTTGTAGTTTATAACTGTACTAGCTTCCGCCTGCGGCTTTGCACGCGTAGTATGCCAATTGAAAGTAACCTTAGATTTATTTATTTAGAGAAACCAATGGCGATACAATTTATTTGGACAACTTGTAGAACTAAAACGCAAGGCTGATAACAGGTTTCTACATACGTTTGAACATTGTAAAGAAAGATGTCGGAAACAAAAACATTATTACAAATGTTGTGTGTGTAAGCAAGCATATCAAGTCAATTATGTGAGTAAATAAAAACCATAAATTTGATAAATTTAGACTGAGTAAAGGAAAAAGAAAAAAAACTTCTATAATAGTTGAAATGTACCAAAAACACGTTTCAATTGACCCAAGGTGTTTTAGTGTAGAATTGAAAAATAAACGCATCAATTTCATAGCTATTATAAAAACATGTTAATAAAAAAACAGTAGGCAAATCCTCCCCTCCACCGCACCAGAAGCTCCCATCCACCATCCGTTAATCCAGGTTATATTCTACGTACATACCAAATTTCATCGAAATTGGTTCACTGTTACGACGTGTACGATTGAGTAACAAACAAATAAATAAACAAACATCTAAACTTTCGCATGTATAATATTGTTACGAGCTGAGGGTTCGGGATAAAATAATGGGAATCAGTCTAACCAAAATAACACTTTTATTCAGCACTAAACGATTGAATACACGAACTTGGTCACACGTAATCACAACACACTAATTCACACCACTGTTGCACGACTTAAAGTCACCGAAATGATCGCACGTATAGCTTAATCCAGACTGACTCGGGAGCAACTACTGTTCACGCGAGACCCTTCCCACGTCAGTCTTCCAGGGCCTCGCTGAGACTAACTCACTCAGACTGACTGAGACTGACTCACATCTGACTGTCCGGCCATCTCTCCGGCCTATTTATATCCACACATTTCGATTGTTCGAGAAGGATCTCGATCGTTCCAGGAAAAGGGTCGGTCCCTCGACACAATGGCCACTCCATTGTGCGCAACCGCAGACAATAACAACAATAACGCAGCAAGACAAAAGCGTTCGAGAAGTTACGATTATTACTCATTGTTTAACAGCCTCGGCGTAACAATATTAAGTGTGATGTATTTTTTATTTACCTTTATATTTTTGTATGTGCTATTGACCTAGTTATCTGAAATAAAGATTAGGTTATAAAATGGTATATTAAAAGATTAAATAATTTACTTAATTACGAGTAACTACCTTCATCATATCAACCACAGGAAGTCCACTGCTGAAGATATGCCTCCTCTATAGATTTCCAGTCTGACCAATCTTATCTGGCCAGCACCCGACAGCTCCCAGCAACCTTTATCAGGTCATCTGTCCAATTGGTTAGAGGCCGACTTACGCTACGTTTTCCAGTGCGTGGTCTCCACTCTAGAACCTTTCTGCTCCAACTTCAGCTTCCTAACCCTCTTTTAATTACCTTAGATAGGTATATTCAGGTCTAATCTATTCCAAATATTCTAAATCGAACAGAATTTAAAAATAGCAAAAAATAATCAAAAAGCTTTTAATTTAAATCGTCGAGAATTGGTTTTACTAGCAGCAATTTGAGTTAAAAGTCGAGATCTAAATCTAGGCCAACAATCTAAATCATGACTCTAAAATAACCGCATTTAGAATTGTGGTTAGGGCTATTACCAGTCATCAGTAGCCATCACGATTGCCACACTTCAGTTGTGACTATTTCATTATACTAGTGGTTCGCCCCGAACTGAGATCTCGCGAATCTCACAAATTAAGTATTATTCTTAGGGCGATTTGCACAACGATGCCTGAACGTATTTAGTGGCTAAATATGATTTAAGGTCAAATCATACAAATACATCTAATTTAAACATGTTTAGTCGCTAAATACGTTTAGTGATCTATGTGCATGCCGGCCTTAATCTTTAACTAATAAATTAGTGCCACAAAATGAATAACCATCCCACTTGGCCTACAGTTTCATTCAAATTAGAGGTAACGGGGGTTTTTGTTAATTGGTTATTGTTTTTTGGGGTACAAATTGCAGTTATTTTGGATTTCAGACTTTTGCCTATATTTGTGTTACTAAAGCTACACGAATACCAAACTTCAGGATTATGGGGTCACTGGTGTACCCTGTGAATTTTGTCAAAGTTTTTTTTATTATGGCTAATAACTCAAAAACTACAAAGTTTAAACTAAAAATAAAAACGGTTTTCGAATGTCCTAATAAAGACATCATCGTTTGACGTCCTATTTGACCTAATAGTCTAATTTTTTTTACCCCCCTTGAACCCCAATATCTCAACAACCCCCCAACATTTTTTGCTCATTTGTTCACAAAAAAATTGTGCCATCACTATCTACCTATGTATAAAATTTCACGATGATCGGATGAACGCTTCGAAAGTTATCCTCGGACAAACAAACATACATACATACTACGCCGATTTGCCCAAATTGATTTGGTTCCTATTAGGCTTCGGAATATCTATTTAACTTCTTCTTAGCGTGTTGAAATTGCTCCAACACGTTCCGAAATGTTACATCATCCAGGTACACACGAAATATCATCCAGGTGTTCGGCCACAAAGGGCACAGTACCAAGTGCTGCATTGACTGCCCAGGATCACCGCAGTCGCACTGCGTTTAGTTAGGTTCCCTAAATCCCCATTTGCACATATTTCTACGTCTATTTTACTCCGATAGGCGTTGAATATTTCCAAAACTCTATCTAAGTATTTACCTACTCAGCCCAAATCTGCCAAAAAGCTGTATCAAGCATAGACCTCCTCGTTATCACGCCAGTCTCTGGGACCCAGTAATAAGTTATATAAATTATTTTTTAAAATATTATTTCTTTTTATGCCTTTTAATAAGATTTTTCTTGAATTATATACCTTAGGTAGGACTTGTATTACAAACTATGTACTTAAAACAAGTAATTAATAATAACAGTATTTAATTGAATGTTCAAAGAAAACAGTTGATTTTTGTTAGTGTCATTGATTTTCTTAAAGTCGTAGAACTAACATAATTCTCGTTACTCTGACTTAATTATCTGGAAAACAAATACATCATCAAAACGAAAAATTATAAGAGTAGGTGAGTAAAGCCAGGTCAAACAGTAAGTATAATCTATTTGTTCCGTTTATTTTTCCAAGTTTACTTGTTGGTTTTGTGAAGAATGTTAGACGTCTCCATTTCGATTCGACGCGCTTTAAGGATGACTATGTGATTTTTTTCACCATTAAATCTAACTACCCATACTCTGCCACTTTCAACTCTATGCTATGTTACGTTAGATTCGTTTTTAGTTTAGCGATGGTATTATAAAATACAAATGCAGTAGCATGAAGACCTCATAGTCAGTGATGACTTAATTTTAGTCTTACTTGCTATGCCTGTAGGGTTTGCATACTTGGAGTGACTTTTTGTTTCTGTTTGAATACGTAAGTGCATGAGAAGATTATGTGTTCAAAGAATCAGTAGGTTAATAATCTATAGTATTCTCTCATGTTACATGCGAAGATAATTTATTGAAGTAAAACTTCTTTATGCACGCTTGACTTGGTGAATGCGTGACGAGTGCGTTACGAAAAGTGTGATCGGGCTAGGCGAACGAACTTGAGAGGGAGATATAAGTTAGTGAAGAAGAAAGAGAGAGTTGCGTTTCATATATTACTGTAGGGACAAGAGAGAGGTGCGAGCACACATTTTCTTTCTCTCTTTAAATATATATTAAATACATACATATACATAGATGGAACTAAAGAAATTTTACTTCAGTGGTATGGTCTAAAGCACACTCGTTATTTTTCAATTGTATGTACCATGAATTAATTAATAAAACACTTTATTGTACACCATAAAAAATAAAAATTACAGACAAAATAGAAAATACAAAGCAAATAGACACAATGGGCGGTCTTATTGCTTTGAAGCGATTTCTTCTAGACAATCTGTGGATGGAGAGGATTTATTTATATCAATGATATGATGTCAATGTATCGATGGAGAATCAGAAATCGACAACAATATAAAATTCTGCCTAAAAATCAATACATACCAAGCAAGTGGTATGGTCAGTTTGCTTACAAACATTTCCATTGAATTTGTCTAAAACGGGTATTTATCGTGATAAATCATTTTAATCAGTAATTAAGTACAGTAAGTACAGTAAGTGATCGCGAAATTTTGAAAAATACGAATTTGGCTAAAGTTATGTAATTGGTTACTGATTACATTTGTAATTCCGAAAATTTTTGATTAAACCTTTTACACATTAGAAGAATGCTTTAATAAATAATGACATGATTAATTTAACGGAGAATAATTATAAATGAATACTAAATGTTTGACATAAATATTGTAATGTTACTATATAATAATATCTTTATAAGTGAACAAATATAAATAAATAAATAAATAAATAAATATTGGTGGACACATTTCACACAGAGCTAGCTAGCCCCAAACTAAGCAGAGCTTGTACTATGGGAACCAGATAACTGATAGAATGCTTATATACTTTTTTTTTTGTAAATATATACTTATAATATATAGAAAAACATCCAAACCCGGAACAAATATTTGTGGATCATGCAAACATTTGTGCCGCGGCGAGAATCGTACCCGCTACTTCCTGCGTCACAGCCGACTATACGCCCACTGCGCTACGGAAGTCGTCAAAAATATGAATTATAAAAATAAAATAAATAAATATTGCTGGACATTTCACACAGCGCTATATAATATGTAATATGGGAACCAGATAACTGATAGAATACTATATAGGAATACCTACTTTTTTTTGTAAATGCATACTTATAATATATATAGAAAAACACCCAGACACGGAACCCGCTACCTCCTGCGTCTCAGCCGGCTATACGCCCACTGCGCCACGGAGGCAGATTGATATGAAAGCTTTACAAGCATAATGCAGCCCCTGAGTGAGGTAGAGTATAGTGAGACTAATTTAAATTAAATGTGACATCTTTCTGTATAACCTATATTCTGGCCATAAATTATTATGATTTTTATGATTATGTAAAAATATTGACTTGTGATTGGCGGACTGTTTGCCAAGATTTTAGTCAGCTCCGTAATCCTACAATCCTTTTTCACCTTAAAAGATTGGATACCACAATCCCGTGCTCTCTAGCCGCGCAAAAAAACAATAAGTGTCACAAACACGTCTGGCACAACAGTTGTTGTTATTTATGTGCGTCGGATCGAGATATAATCTGTGGAAACATCCTCGGGATACGAGTTAACACAAGCGATTTATTTACTTTGGTGTAAAGCCTTTGAACAGAAGAAATAAATTCCAAACGCAATTCGAGGATGAGGTTAAATATTTTTAATCTAAATTTTATCGCCATGATTAGGCCTTCGGCTGCCTAGATATTTCTACATAAGAGTTGATCCATAGCTTAGTCACAAATAGTCACAATAAAATGGCTAATAACAGATTTAACGCTGTCATATGACAAATCTATGTATATATGAAACAAAGTCTAGTTAGTTACACCATTTATTGCATAGTAATTATAACTCAAGAATGGCGGGCCCGATTTTGATGATCTTTGATTTGTTGGAGTTTTCGCCGCCCCGAATAGCAGAATAACTAATACATTATTGAAAAAATCACGCAAAAATAAATTATGAAGAAAGTTAATTTTCTCATACATAGATACATTTAATGATAGTCGATTGACAATTCTACCGAGGCATTGACCGCCCGCGTCATATGCATGTCAAAGCGGTACGAAGTTTGGCGGGTCAACTAGTTAGGTATAATAAAGAAATTAATTGTGCCAAATCGGTGCTGCAACAATTTTGAACTACCTATGCTATCAGTTTACAACTATTGGGAATAATTGTTGTTTATGATTATTTATCTTCAAATGATTTGCTTAAAACGCTGAATTCTAGCAATTTTGTAAAGAACTTGACACATACGCTTTAAATTTTATTCACATCACACTCAGAAAATAATGCATGTACGTACAACATCACGTCTGTTACGTGTGTCTAAGGGTGCAACTAACATTATAGAAGCTTGTAAATCGTAATTCATAGAACTGCAACTCAATTTATTCAGTAGGTATTCAGGTTTCTACAGAATAGCTGCCATTTAATTAAAACGAATTCCCGGGGGAGTAATATTGTGACATAAATCATTAACGGCACACATTTCCGCGAGTGATGTTATGACAATTTGCATTCTAAACATTAGGAACTTTTAGACGGAGCAAGTTGTAACTGGCCTGCCAGGGTAACCTGCTAGATGGGCTGACGACATCGGAAGTATCGTTGATAAGACCTGAATACGATCTGCCCAAGACAATATTACATAGACTTAATATACATAGGCATAAGGCTTAATATACTAAGTGCTAATAGTGAGTGACCACTATAAAGTTTATAGATTCAAATAGTTGTTTAAGTGAAAACTTCTTTAGGCATAATGGGCATTTTTGAGATGAGAAAAACCATTGAACTCGCGACACTGTTACCGTTACCGACACCGTTCCTGACGATTAAAAAATATGGAGTGGTCAAAGATGGAATACGCTTGCCTAGAAAGTACCTGTTCACTCTAGAGTTGAAGACTAACACAAGTTTAAAGCGGATCTTTTTGTACGGCAAAGTGGAATGTCGACTATACACGGGTAGAATAAGATTATTCTGATTATTTGATTGCTCAAGTCACGTTGGACAGCACTAGCCCTAGTTACAACTTCATCATCATCATCATTGTCAGCTTGTCTCTACCCATAGACAGAAATGGCGAAACTATAGGTTGTCTTTGTTTGACTACAGAACTCTAAAAATGATGGGGATAATCATTTTTTGATAACTTTAAGGTGCAAAAACGAAGCAATCCAGCTCTAACAGTGCGATTAAAAAGACGGAGGATATCAAACTGGATTTAAATTTCTGTTCGTATGCCTGTCATTTAGTATCTAGTTGCACTATCACTAATCACGTCTATAAGCTGCCTAAATGCAAATGAACATTGAAATACTAATATTACGAGTCATTTATGATTCAAGCAATAAAGCAAATAATATTGCTCTGTTTCGGAATACGAATTGGACATAAATCTACATTTTGTCGTTCATGCAAATTGAAGTAAAGTGCTATCATGATGTGCTGGTTAATTAAAGCTTATATGAAATAAAAATACTAACAAGAACTTTCAAAACATTCGTTTTAATATATTATCATTTATTATTAATTAATTTTTTATTGCACAAACAGAAAATGTACAAATAGAGGACTTAATTCCAAAAGCACTTTCTACCAGTCACTAATATTTATTACCTGCCCCAGCTTCGCACGGACTTTTAATAAGATAAAGCGTTTAGTACTCAGGGATAATGTAGGTTCCTATCAGTTAAATAATTTTCTAAATAGGATCCTTACTTCCGGAGATTGAATTAGATTGGATTACATACATCTAAAAACAAACTCAGCAAAACTACCTCTTTTAGAAGCTTTTATTAACTTGGAATGTTTGTTAGTTAGTTTGTTTAGATCAAATCTTGCAACTGGACTTTGGACCCGTTGTTTAGTCTGTCTGTCTGTTATTCGTAAAAAAACAGACAGAGAGACAGACTTATTTTTAAGTTAACATTACTAGTGGTTTGCCCCGAACTGAGATCTCGCGAGTATCGCCAAAAAATCTTTGACTAATAAAATAGTGCCACGAAATGCACAGCACACTAACTTGACCTACAGTTTCATTCAAATTACAGGTAACGTTCATAATGACTGATTACCCTTTTTAGGGGTAGAAATTGCAGTTATTCTGGATTTCAGGTTTTTCCCTATATATGTGTCACTAAAACTACACGATTACCAAATTTCAGCACTGTGGGGTCACTGGTGTACCCTGCGAATTTCGTCAAAGTTCATTTTTAATTATGGCTAATAACTCAAAACTACAAGGGGAAAATTAAAAATAAAAACAATGTCGAATTGTACTAATGAAGTCCTTTCATTAGACGTTCCATTTGACCTTATAGTTTCATTTAGATTTGTTTTACCCCTCTTGAACCCCAATATCTCAATAACGCTCCAACATTTTTAGCTTATTTAGCCACAATAGGATTGGGCCATTCCTTTATATCAACTTTCACTATGATCGGACAAATGCCTCGAAAGTTATCCTCGGACAAACAAACATACATACATACAACGGTGATTTGCCTAAGTTGATTTGGAGATCAATTATAATACCTATTAATATGGAGTATGGATGGATAGTCATGCCCTGTTCGCGTTTCGATGCGCAAAACCAACAATTTTACCTACACGTACGAGTATATGTGATCGTATCCATTCAATTACTAACGGAAGCTTGGATAACCGGCGCAATAGGATAACAAAACACAAAAATATTTGACTTGTTAACTTTATATTCGTAAAGGTTTGCAAACTCACTCTCACATGATTCGTAACAAACACATTAATATTTTACACTTCAGCCGAGTACATTTTTAATCCATTAACAACTGACCTATTTACCCTACTGCGTACATTTCTGTGTATAAATATAACCCATTCAATTAAAACTCGCATGCAAACGCTACCGTTGATAAGTAAAGGCATTCGTGGTGACCACGAGAAACGTTCAAAAGTAGAAAAAAGAATGAAAGGCGTTGCTAGTGTAGACGCGTAGCTCGCACAAATGCATGCCAGATACTGGCAAGTACAAGTCAAATAATTTTGACACAGTATGCTAGTACCTGGCATGCCCGCCAGTGCCTGGTACCGAATTTTCCCATTTACTACCATGTGTGTCGGCGTAGTGCTAATCAATTTGGAAAAAAAAATTTAGTATTTTTCTAACTTTCGCGATCACCATACATAATTAGTCATTAAAACGAAGCCGTTATTACGAAGTTCGTGAAGCGATTAAAATCGTGAAATTTCCAAATTTCAATCGAGAAGATGGCTATAGACTCTCAGCGTCCTGGAACCAGGTGGTTATTTAAGTGTGCGCGTCGTGATCGGTCTTCTCAGTGCGTAGATAATTTCTAATTCTGAAGACTAAGTGAGGCTAGTTGCTGCAGCTGCCATCACTGACCACGGCTGTTGCAACACAGCCGAAACGTCGGGTTAACAAATAAAAAAGATACATACCCGTTTTAATCAGTAAAAGTTTTTTTATTCATTTGAGGCTTTTTTCTCGAACAACCGGTAGTAAACATCAATTTATAGATTAAGTTTGGGTAATTCTAGCTAGATGCTTTGCTCTTAGCCTACTTTAAAGCAATCATAAAATTTTACCCTCCCATAGCAAGTTTTTCGTACCGGCTTTTACTTAAAAGCAACCGTAGATTAGCATTAAGTATACCCACTATGCAAACACCATTAAATTTTACAACGGAAGATGGTCGATAGAGGCTTTTTAGCATTAGGGGTAGTGGAGCAGTATTAATCCAAAATCCACGTTCGATCAACACACTTCGTGCTCAAGGACTTTCAGCTCTATCCCAAGGAGGTAAAACCTATAAATGTTTGGATAGGAAACTGGCAACTGTATTGCCGGTCTCTCATTTATTCCTAGCCAGCTTATACATAGCGTTGTACGGAACCAATAAACCGTCAACTAATATACCTGAGCATCGGAAATTTGCATTTCAAACGGTATCCCAAAGGACTCACGATACTGGGCTAATGTTCTGTGCGGAGGAGACAGAAATTTAGCCATATTAGTTCGCCCGCATCGTTTAGCGGATGTGGTCTTTGGTAAGAGAGATATATGAAGCACAATTTTTTGAATCCCAATTCTCGTAAACACTTCATTAGCCTTTTACTTCTTTTCAGTTCCCATTCTCACAAGCGGTATTGAGCCCTTGAATCTGCGGAGAGAATTTGCCTCCCTGTGTGTGCTCTACCGCTTGTATAATGGGCTGTGTTCTGAAGAGTTGTTTGATATGGTGCCTGCAGGTTACTTTTATCATCACATCGCTCGCCATCGGCAGGGAATCCATCCACAAACCTTGGAGACTATGTGGTCGCGTACCGTGAGGTTCCCGAGGAATTTCCTCCCGCAAACAATTCGCTTGTGGAATGGTCTCCCTGCCGAAGTTTTCTCCAGGGACTACAATATGGGGTTGTTCAAAAAGACGTTTTGAAAATTTTGAAAAGGGTTGGCAACGCGCGATCTGCAAACGTCCATGGGTGTTACAAGCGTCCATAGACTACGGTAACCGCTTACCATCAGATGGGCCGTATGCTTGATTGCTACCTTAGTGGTATAAAAAAACGAGATTTCAGTCACGTCAAGCATTGAATTGGCAGACGCCTGACATTGGCCATGTCATTAGATTTCCTATAAGATAATATTACGTTGTGTGTGTTTACGTGGTGGATACTTATATCGAGTAACTTGCTGACAATGATGTTTTAGCAGCTTTTCTTTAACATGCAATGTTTGTTAGTGTAGGTGGAATCTTTTAACTGAATTTTAAACCAGAGGAACCCAACGATTGCTCTGAAACTTGGATTATATGTGTATTTTCGGTGACGGCAATATGGAACCATGGAGATGGTCTCCTGATGGAGACTGGTGTTAGACGAAATTTCGGAATGGATTATAGTAGGCTGCTACTGCTTGGGCTCATTTGAAACTTCTTGCGGTTCCGATTATAAATTTCAAAAAAAATATATATACGAGTACAGTCCTCGTCGATGGAAAAAGCAAATGGCCACGTTACGATCGCAACAAAGCATTGCACTGCCCTGTGTACATCAGCCACACTTGAGCCATACAGGTATAAAGCCCAATTTGCCTGTAATGTGCCTTCACCGGCACCTATACCCTTCAAACCGAAACACAGGCATGCTGCTTTGCGGCAGAAATGTGCGAGCCTTTTCACAAAGAACTCTACATGCATGGGGTATGCTGATTTATGTTTGAAATTTTGTTTTTAACTGGATACATCTTTGTTTGATCACAATCTCACCAGATGGTAAGCGATGATGGGGTCTAAGATGAAACACGAAGATCTAGAATAAACCTATTTACTCTTGCCTTAAAGAGGCCCAGATTGTATTCTTTAGGGAAAACAGACAGTAAATGATAAATATGATGTTACGGGAATTTACCTTATGTTATTTGTTTCTTCAGCGAGTTGTTACAAATAGTTCGAGCGAACATATAGCTACTTTATTTCGATACAGGAGATATATAAGTGGCTCCAGACACCTCTGATTGCTTATAATGATGAGGATTGATGAGGTAAACGATAGAGAGAGCGGGATGTATAGAGGGGTTTAGGGGAGGTCTACGCTATGGAGGCGACTATTGCTGAAGAGATAGATCAGATCAAGTTACTATTAATAACGTAAATAAGAGTAAATAATTAAGTAATCAATTTAATATGAAATAGAAATAAAAGCTTGTTTATTTATTTATTTTATTTTATTAATAGCCAGCAACAATACAAATAGTCTCTCCTCTAGTTTATAAAATTAATCGTTTGTAGTAATAATGATTTGTTTTTGATCCAGCTTGAGCTTTGTGAACAAAACAATATCGTTCCGTAGAATAAACTTTTGGATTGAATGATAGCTCACTATGCTTAAAACGTCAGTTTTTCAAACATCAAATCAACATAATATTGAACAAGGTTGGCGCTGAAAAAGCTTTTGCATTAACTGATAGACTTTATACATAGCATAGAAATTTTAATTAATAATGAAGTTTGTAATCTAAATATCTTGTAACTTGGACCGTATTCCCAGTAAGCGCTAGAAACAGCGATAATTCATCAAGAGGAGATAACACAGTGTTGTGACTTGTGACATGCGCGCTTATTACATTACGTATTATATTACACCTTGGGACGCATTTACGTAGTAGCAGGGGCCCATTCGATAAACGACACTACTTACTAATATTTTATTTTGTTGCTCGACAATTACTGCTGGCTTGCAACATAATTATGACAAGTAGTTTTTGAAGTGAAACCTTCTTTAGGCGCGTTAGGCATAGTAAAAACTTCTTGTATTGTAAACTATCTGTAGTGTAGTCTGCTTTTATTCAAGTTTTCACTTCTGTCAGTACTCCCGGAGTGCGACTTTTTTTTTGACCTAGAGATACGACATTGATGAGATAAACAAATGGCCCACCTGATGCTAAGTGGTAAACATCACCTATAACAAAACATTGCCTGGTAGGTCACGCACTTAGGAACGTGCCCTATGATGCATTGCCTTGCGTCTATCGACTTAAGGCATACAGGTGCACCTAAAGACTAATGTGCCTGTAATTTCACTGTAACCCATACATATTTTGGCAGGCTGCTTTCATTGTAAATTCGGTCTGTGTATATATTCCGTTTAGTGTTATGTTCACTCGTTTTGACGTTTCACGTAACTTAGAAGAGTATGCAATTAATTTGATGAATGTTGATGAATTTGGGGATTTGTGACAGTCATTTAGCCTGATGGGTGCATATGACTCTCTTAGGCTGTGCCCCCATTAGACGTACACTGAGCGGGTGAATGTTCGCTGGCTGACTCTGAGCGACGCATCGGTCGCTAACTCAATGTCGTGTTAGCAGAGTACTGTGTGGAGACGGGGAATGCGGGACCCTACATTAACTGGCTGCGACTGCGGGGAACCCATTCAAAGCATGGCCCACGTGCTTATATTACCTCTATGCCCTACCACCTGCACAAAGAACGACTTAAACTTAGCCACTGACACAATTTTTATTCATCCTTATTGAGATTGAAAAGTGATTCGTTGACTTGAAGAAGAAGAAGAAGTGAACTATTGTGTATTAGCCGCGAAGCGCTTGCGAACTCTTGGGAGACAGAAGAAAATGGGTTAGCCGCTCACTGTTCGTCTAGTGGGGACACGGCCTTAGTGTTTCGGAAACATCACTTTGTAGCTTATTTCCGTATAATTTTTAATTCTGAATATAACTCCTTGAACTGATGTCTTCAATTACATAATAGCTATTTTTAAAACTATCGTTTTTTTACCAATGGGAAAGTACCTGTCTTGGATGTCTTGACTAATAATAATAGAATGGAAAATACATACCTACACCACGTAAAAACAAACATTTAACAATTAATAATGATATAAAACTGTAATTATTCTATCAGTTCTGTTATCTGGTTCCTATAATACAAGCTTTGCTTAGTTTGGGGCTAAATGGCGCTGTGTGAAATGTCCATCAATATTTATTTATAGCCTGGCTATTAATTTAACTTTCAAAAATATAAATAATTCATATTTTTTATATTAATATTTTAATAACATAAATATTGAATCTATCAAACAACAAAAAATACTGGTAATTTTCAAAGACAATGATGGTAATATATAAAAGAGCAATGATGCATTATCCTAAGTCATTGTGATCTTGTCACTGTCATTTAGAAGATAATTTTCATGCCATTCTGACCTTCCGTCACGTCTAATAGTCAGATCACCATCGTCTATCAAATAAGGGATCTCCGAAATCATTTCCTACGCGTTAACTTAGACCTTATCAGCCAAGATCAATAAACAAAAAGGCTGTATGTTTTTTACAGACCTTGTTCCCATCAATCAAGACTCAGTAGACCAGTAAAAATTGTCTCTTCAAATTACAAATTGGGATTTCGAACAAAAAGTTTGACGCTCCAACGTTCTGTTTCATATTAAAATGATCAATTTTAAGGCCAAAGAAATTACACTTTACTCCAACGTTGGTTAACACTATTCGACTTATATTGAAAATACAAATTTATAATATAATAAATAAAAAAAATACAGGTAAGCAGGTTTAAACCGGTTAAACAGGATACTTCCGTTCATACTACTTATGAAAGTAAATAAAAATGTTCCGCGGCGGGAATCAAACCCGCAACCCTCCTGCGTCCCAGCCGGCTATTCACCCACTGTGCCAACTTAATAGCCTCCTATAGTACAAGCTCTGTTTAGTTTGGGGCTAGATAGCGCTGTGTGAAGTGTCCAGCAATATTTATTTATTAAAATCAGATGTTTAATGGACACTGCTCCTTATTAAGGACTTATCTTAAACGTACCCTCGTGTTTAATTTCGTATAGCTGTTTTTATGAGAGATCGACTATCATAATAATATTATTTGGATGTTTGTTTATTTATTTATTTGTTTGTTTGTTACTCAATCACATCGTAACGGCTGAAACGATACTGATAAAATTTAGTAGGTATGTACGTAGAATATAATTTTTTTTTACGTGAGGAAATCCGTCATGAGGACACCTTCCGCCTTGGGTGCTGGAAGGTCATCTCAGACTCTAACTGACTAAAACCTCACAGGGTTCCTTCTGGACACCTTTCCATCTGATGTCATGAGTCATGAGTCCCATCTGGTTCCAATTTCGTCGCCTTATCTCTGGTGTGAGAAGTGCGCGGAACCTTCACGCATTCCACCTCTAGGCTTTGGGTTAGCGGGCGACAAACACTCCACAGTGTCGTCGCCCAAGCCTTTATCATGGGGGACGGATATCGTGGAGGTTTCTCATCCTACCCCTGACTCTTTCTACGAATGGGATTGGTACTCTGGATTTATCTACCCGCAGCCTCCTTGGCGGTTAAAACTACCTCGCAAAAAACCACTACGGCTTTCCAGGCCCCCTGACTCCTGACCTAGATCCACACATAGGCCACTTTTTATCTCATAAATCAGGTCCCATGGGATAAAAATGGGTAGTCAAGTCTAGTCGTAACAGCGAGCTTAGCTTTATTTCTAGGTTACCTATACATTTAGTAGTGTAACGCGTACGAGGTCGCGGGCAACAGCTAGTCTTAAATATGCTTGAATAAACTTTGTTCTAATAATTGTGGATAATGATTCGCTCATATGATGAAAACTACCGGTTTGAAGAAGAGTCACACTAATTAATGCGAAACTTTTTTTATATTAAACCTAGATATACAAAATATACTTCATTTTATCCAGATACCAAAAGAAGCAGTGAGCTAAAGTATAATTTGATTGGGTTATACTAGTTTGTTAGGCGGGGCCTATTCTAATTAAAATGCATAGATTATATCGCCCTACGAGTAGGTTGGTTTCCGGCGATATAATTGTTAAAAATTTCATTTATCTTTAATTCTTTTGTTTTGATGGGAGAGTGTGGCTAAGCATTATAATGCTGTTAATGAAATTGTTTATGACGTCATTAAAAATAATTAAGTCATAGGTACATGAATAACGTTATCTTTTTAATTACTTAGAAGGAGTACTTATATGCTTATCTTAAGAAATTACGACCTCATAAAGTCAAGTTTAAGATGAATTCTGGCTTAAAAAGTATTAATATTTATATAGTTTATATGCTATATGCTATAGTTTATATACATAGATCAGAATTAGATTCATAAAAATGAATTTCTCTGCAAAGTCAAAGTCAACTATTTTAGTCATTAATATCACAAGGATCACTTTGAAACGTCAATTTTACAGCCTGTTCCAGCCAGGAAAGAAAGGCAAGAAACAAGGCTGGTTGTTTTTTTAATGATCCTTTTAGAATACATAACAATACAGATAATAAATGACGTCTAAATTGTAACACTGTAATTTCGCATAAAGGGAAAGATTGCCAGGTTCAAATCCTGTCAGGTTGGTACCTACTAATTTAAGGGAAGATTTTAAAATCTTTGGCTGTTTTCGTAAGTTTCGGATAACACTATACAGTGTGTCCCTGGATAAAGTGCAACCCCGAAAGGGGGTGAAACTAGATCAAAAATTATCGACAAAAAAATAGAAAAAAAAATTAAAAAAAAAATCGTATATACGTTATTTATTTATTTATTATTTATTTTTAACCTGTGTTGTCCCACTGCAGGGCAAAGGCCTCCCTACTACTACTACCTCTACTCCTCCCTCCCTCCCTATATACTTTATTGATGTATTAAAATTTTTATTACTCACTAATTACTCTATTTAATAAAAAAATTATTTCTTCCAAAGTAGTAGGTCTATTTTGTTAAAATAAAAACCATAATCATGTCAGATATGTGACGATGACGATAAAATAACAAATAACTCACAAACGAGTGGCTATCGTGACTTAAAGTTTAATTTTTGTATTAAAATTACATTTTTTAGGCTGTTTTTTTCCAATAAACTCCAAAAATCTTAAAATTAAGCCTATAATACTAGAAATTTTTATGACTTTTTATTATTGTCTATCATAATAGCTTTTAAATAAAAAAAAACCTACGTTCTAACATAAAAAATGTGCTGGCTAGGAGCTTTTAAAGTTGACCACTGATTACGTCACCACTCAGGTAGAGACACGTTTTTTTTTTGCTGCTCAGGTAGTATTAAAAATCAAATTTTAGTTACAACATTTTTATTTAACTTATTACATGTAAGTATGAAATAAGGGTTTTGTTTAATGCATTAAATGCTCAAAATGGCTTCCTTGTTGTTGTAGGCACATTGCCGCACGAAGAGCGATTTGTTGTGTGGCTCTAAGCACCATCTCTGGGTCACTTCTTATCTCATCGGCACATCGCATGATTTGATCTTGTAACTCTGCCTCGGTGTCTACGGTCGTTCTGTAGACTCTTTGTTTCATAACATCCCACAGAAAATAGTCTAGGGGTGTCAGGTCAGGTGAACGTGCCGGCCACCCGACTGGTCCATCCCGGCCGATCCACCTATTAGCGTAGTTTTCGTTTAAAAAACTTCGCACATTGCGCCCGTAGTGCGCAGGGCATCCGTCCATCTGCAAATACATCTGTTGCCTTGTAGCCAGCGGAACATCTTCCAGCAGTAGTGGCAGATCGTCTCTTAATAAGTTTAAAAAACTTTCGGCATTTAATGTTGCGGGTAAAATAACTGGCCCAATCAGCGTGTCGTCTATTAGAGCTGCCCATACATTAACTGAAAATTGCACTTGAAAAGTAGACGCCCTCTTTAGGTGTGGATTTTCCTCGGACCATACATGTAAGTTTCTGCAATTTGTGATTCCATTCCGGGTGAATTTCGCTTCATCCATCCATAAAATTTTTTTTAGGAATTGTGGATTATTTCTAATTTTTTGTTGAATCCACGTAGACATTACGCATCTTGCACGATTGTCTACATTTTCATGCAAATGCTGTACTCGCTGATAATGGTATGGATGCAATCCCTTCTTTTTCAAAATTCGCCATACGGATGTTTTTGATATACCGTGACGCAAAGCTAAGCGTCTAATGCTGGTTGTGGGATCAGCAAATAAATCGTTTAAAACGGCCTCTTCTATGGAATGGTCAATAATGGTAGCTTGTTGCTCACGGCGATCTCTTGCTAATCCAAGTCCGATGTTGGATAACTTTCGGTGAACTTCTTGGAAATTTCGTGCTGACGGTATAAGTCTGCTCGGAAACGCATTTATGTATGCAGAACGAGCGACTGTTGTGTGTCCACGTGACATACCATAATAATAATGGATGTCAGCGATTTCTCGCGGAGAGAACTCAGTCAATCGCGGCATCTCCACAACACAACAAAGTACAGTCAAAAACGTAACAAAAAGTCAAAAACAAAACAAAAGCAAAACAACGTAACAAAAACTTGAAGGCGCAGTAAGGTACGGTAGGCGGTAGCAGCGGCGAGAATATCGGAGCGACTGGCGTGCCTTGTTGTGAGTCCTGTTTCGATCCCCACCCTTCATCTTTCATAGAACAGGCCCAGCGACCATAATCTACAACAATATAAGTTAAAAAAGGGTCTCTACCTGAGTGGTGACGTAATCAGTGGTCAACTTTAAATGCTCCTAGCCAGCACATTTTTTATGTTAGAATGTAGGTTTTTATTTTATTTAAAAGCTATTATGATAGACAATAATAAAAAGTCATAAAAATTTCTAGTATTATAGGCTTAATTTTAAGATTTTTGGAGTTTATTGGAAAAAAACAGCCTAAAAAATGTAATTTTAATACAAAAATTAAACTTTAAGTCACGATAGCCACTTGTTTGTGAGTTATTTGTTATTTTATCGTCATCGTCACATATCTGACATGATTATGGTTTTTATTTTAACAAAATAGACCTACTACTTTGGAAGAAATCATTTTTTTATTAAATAGAGTCATTAGTGAGCAATAAAAATTTTAATTCATCAATAAAGTATATACTAAATTTTTTTAATTTTTTTTTTTCTATTTTTTTGTCGATAATTTTTGATCTAGTTTCACCCCCTTTCGGGGTTGCACTTTATCCAGGGACACACTGTATAAGTAAAAGTATATAAGTATTTATCACTGGTTCCCATATTACAAGCTCTGCTTAGTTTGGGGCTAGACAGCGCTGTGTGAAATGTCTAGCAATATATATTTATGAACTCTAGTAACTTGTTATTTATTTGAAACTGTAGGTCGAGTTAATTGGTTGTGCATATCGTGGCACTATTTTAATAGTAAAAATTCTAAATTGTAGGAGACTCGCGAGATCTCAGTTCGGGGCGAAAGACTAGATGTCGCCTGTTGTTATGGACATTTACATAATATTATGTCTGTGATTAATAAATGGTTTGATTTGAAGGACCATCAAGATCAAGTAAAAGTTCACCTAGAATACAAAAAACAATAAATAAATAAAATAAATGTGGCTGGACATTTCACACAGCGCTATCCAGCCCCAAACTAAGCAGAGCTTGTACTGTGGGAACCAGATAACTGATAGAATACTACTTATATACTTTTTTTTTGTAAATATGTATGTACATACTTATTATTATAGAAAAACATCCAGACCCGGAACAAATATCTGTAGATCATGCAAACATTTGTTCCGCGGCGGGAATCGAACCCGCCACCTCCTGCGCCTCAGCCGCATGATCGCCCACTACACCACGGAGGTCGTCATCTTCTTGATAAAATAATGATTATAGTTTTATAGGAAGCTTTTATAGGAAATATATCAGCTGTTTATAAAAAGTAACTTGACAAGACCCTCATCCTTCATAACAAATTATTCCTAACGGTGATCCTGCATTTCTGAACGAATTAGAACAAAAACATCTAATGATGACCACTTGAGCTCGCTTCACACGTCCCATTACCTGGAAGTAACCTTTCGAAGAGCGAGCTCTTCGGCGCCAATCTCTTTACACTCATCTCTTTCTACAACATTGAGTTCTATATCTTTATCTCTTTCGTTATTACCCTTTGCGGCATGAGTTCTGAATTAAGCAATTATGGTTAATTTCGAATCTACCCATATTATGGTCGAAGTCGGCGATGTGTTATTTCGGATCATAATTTGTGTGAAGGCGTCCGCCGCGCAGCTGTAAATTATATAGGAACCGGATAAAAATGTTGGGTTTTTTTGTTTTGTGTGTTATTGGACTACTTAGTTCGGCTGTTACGCTTAGGAGTTAGATAATGGAGACGTTAGAGTTCAGATCAGATTAAAATTTTGAAATTGTATTCTCAAATAAATCATGTGAAATATATATTATATTTAAAACTCAACTTCTAAAGATTTGCATGCTTGCATTACTTTTACTTGCACACGAAAATTTACACAAAAAATAATTTTGTGATAGAATATTAAACTTAGATTTTTATTTTCAGATGCCGTCCAGATTCAGGAGATAATACGGTTATAAGGTTTGTTAATTCGTTTTTAATACTTTCACACAAAACATAATAGTGCTAGTAGGACTTAATGCTAATAGCATTATCTACCAGTCATCCTGGTCGTGCTAAAAGAAGATAAGCCGTATGATATGATTATGATAAAAGCTCATTACAATAGCTAAATTAAGAGAGTGACTAAAGAATTGGTGAATTACAAAAGAGACTTACATATTGCCGTGCAGATTAGAAAAAGCAGAGTTTTAATTATAACTCATCAGGTCTTTTAATAAAAATAAGAAAGAAGCAACTCTCGTTTCGTAACATCCAATAAAAAATAATGATCTCATCCAACAAAATCAAGTAGGTACAATCAGTAGAATTATTCAGAACGCATTAAATACCTAAATTTAAACATCCTTATTATCTGAGTCCTCGAACCCTAAATTGTTTAACAAAATCCCAATAATTTAGCAACAATGAATACATATTGTGAACAATCTTCAATGCGCTAACGACTGTTGAAAATTTTGTAAACAAGTGATGTACAATCAAAGTTGCACGGACAGAATTTGCCACAAATAGTGCATGCATTCTTTTGGTTTCGACTTTAGCCGGACATACCGAGTTCAGAAAGCCGGCTGAATCTACAAGGCACAAGATATTTATAATAATAATAATAATAAATATTGCTAGACATTTCTCACAGCGCTATCTAGCCCCAAACTAAGCAGAGCTTGTACTATGGGAACCAGATAACTGATAGAATACTTATATACATTTTTTTTTGTAAATACATACTTATAATATATAAAGAAACAACCAGACCCGGAACAAATATCTATAAATCATGCAAACATTTGTTCCGCGGCGGGAATCGAACCCGCTACCTCCTGCGTCTCAGCCGGCTATTCGCCCACTGCACCACGGTGGTCGTCAATTTATTTGCATAAACAAGTATGTATCGGTTTAAAGATTACTTAAACTGAGCTTAAATATGTAAGTTTAGGCTGGTGTACAAAGCATGCATTCATTATGTAGGTATTTGACTTAAAATATTACATTGTAGAAACTTGTTTAAATATATCAAAGGTTTTCCAAAAGTAGGTACCAACACACTCAAACTATATCGAATTTACTTAGACATACATGGTCTTAGAAACTAGGTAATGGCACTTTTATACTCGTTTGCCCTTTACGAGCATCGCAAATTACTGATTACTGAGGGCGCTTTTTAACAATAAAATAAACTAATCAATGAACATTTTAACATTAAAGTACCGTTTACATGTTTACACAGATATGTTTAAAACAATTGTTAAAAAATATTGTTTATCTTAATATTAAAATAAATATTTATTTATTTAAAACATATTTTTACATAATAATAAATATCTTTATATCTGTAATTTTGGAAAAAAGGGGCAACGCTTGTAATAAAACGTAAAAAAGTGTGACCCTGTTTCAAATTCAAATTCATTTATTGCGTGATGGGGGAACAAGGTGTTAAGTGTTTCACAGTAACAAATATCTGTAGAACATGCAAAAATTTGTTCCGCGCCGGGAATCGATCCCGCTATTTTCTGTGTCTCAGCCGGCTATTCGCCCACTACGGAGGCACAAGTAGTTATAATCCTTTTATTTTTCCGGCTTTACCTTCTTCTGACTTCAGTCTTCTCTAGCCACGAAGGACAGTATCAGTCACGAAAATTCGGCAAGAAACAGACTCAGGAAATTGTGTGCCGCCGGCGTCTGCCATCATATTCTTTTGTAATAACTTTATGGCTTGTTTTTGATGGTAATTCTGTAAATAATGACACTCAAGTATCAAGTTTGGCGTTAATTTATTATTATAGGATCCTTTCCTAAATGCGATCTGAATTTTTCAAAGTTATAGAACTTTGAGACGCTAGTAATTTAGGACACTTTTTACGAAGATAAAAAAATTTAAATCACTTAGGAAAATATTTTAAATTTTCGAAAAATGTCCTTCATCTTATAGGTTTTGTTCGTCATTAAACGTCGTTGTAGTTCGGGCGGCGGCCGATCGCAAAATTCAATACATTTTTTTTATTACAACCTAGCCTAGCCATGCCTAGCTATTTGCCTACTGTACCACGGAGGTCATATGTAAACATTCTGAACACCTCACTCACACAAAGCTTTACACCAGTATGCCTCAAATTGATGGCAGTGCATCGTAGGGCACATTTCTAAGGTGCGTGACCTACGAGGCAATTCTCTGTTATATGCGATGGTTACCACTTAACATCAGGTGGGCCATAAGCTTGTTCTATCTCCAGGTAGCATTAAAAAAAGCTTAGCTAGTCTACTCTACAAACGATATGATGTCTACATGAATCCGTTCCACAGCATCCCATCTCCCACCTGTCAACCTATCTCATTTTAATGAAGATGCCTCATTTAAGCAGGTGTCCGTGACTCTTGTGTTGTTTAATTCAGTATTCGCTTTGTTTTCTCCCCTAGTTTTTTTTTACCCGCAAACTTTTATTGCAGGACAAAAGGTGCATTATAAATCGTGTCGACTTTAACAGATGTACATAATTAAGCTGTAAAGTTTTTATAGAGTCATCAGGCAGTATTTGAGCTTTATAAACTCAAAAATCGTTTTGTATGTCGATCGATACAAAGCGTTTAATATGATTTAAATTGTTAGTTGTATAGCTTTGTTTCCTTTGTTTTTTGTATTGCGTCTTAATTATGATGTCTTACATTGTTGTGGTTATGGGAACTCTTAATGTAGGACTATAGAGTTTATTATGGACTTCAGAAACCAGATTGGAGTTTTATTGTTTTTTAGGGTTCTGCATCTCAAAAGGTAAAAAATAACCCTTATAAGATCACTTTCTTGTCCGTTTGTCCGTCTGTCCGTGTGTTCCGACCGACCACCGGTTTTCTCAGGAACGGGTGGACCGAGCAAGTTTAAATTTATACCGGATACTGAGGTATATAGTCCCTATTAGATGCATAAAAAGCAAAGTCCTTTTTTTTTACGTGGAGGAATCCTCATGGATACCGCTCTAAACCCAGGGAGCGGTATGTCGGACTCCTACCGGCTAAACCTCCACGGCGTTTCTCTGCTCGCTGTATACCGGGGACACGGGAACAGAGAACATTCTTCCGCGACCCCGGTGGCGTTGATCCGCTCTTGCGGGCCCCATCTCTAAGGGTTTAGGGTCATCTCTACTAACTATATACAACTGTATATAGTTTGGCCACTGCTATGGGGGATGGAGGTCAGCATACGCTCTCGCATACGCCCTCCTCCTTCGCCCCGGAAAAAGCAAAGTCCTGAGTCAACACGATAAAAAGATATGGGCAAATTAGATTTTCGCGAAAACTTATACGTATCAAAATTTACCTTAATTTTCAACTTATTTTATTTTTCTGAATTTTCCCTTTACTTGGGCTGCTTTGCTTTTAACCAAAATTGACAATTCTATGTCAACCGGAGGTACCCTATAGGTTTTGGGTCGAAAACCTATATGGTAGTCCCGTTGACCTAGAATCACTAAATTTGGCAAAAAGCAAGGTCATAAATAAAGGAATATTTCCAAAAAATAAAAAAGTTGAAAATTAAAGGGTGTTCCCATACATACATAGTTGATGCCAATTAAGATAGTCCTCTTAGTTGTATGGGCGCTCATACAATTTAGAGGACAATGGGTAGGAACTGAACCCTCGGCGCACTAGTTTGACTCGCACTTGACCGGTTTTATTTAGCTAAAAATTTAGTAACGACAGACATTTGCTTCATACTTTTTTAGTCACTTCTCGTTTCGATCTACGTGGTTCACTTTACAATCACATTAAAGATAAATACAAATTAGCCAATTTTATCCTATTGCCTAAACCCAGTCACTAAGAACTTATTTATCTTAATTATATAATATACAATAATAATATATGTATAATATATAGTAATCTTAATTTAATTTGTGACTTCTACAGTTTTAAAAAACAATAGCAGAAATCTAAAACTTAATTGCCAGTTGACATATCAAACCCACATCGTACAAGCCAAGACCATCCGAGAGCATTATTAGTATTTCCAACTGAAAACTTTCCTTTGCAGAATAAAACGACCCAATGTTCACATTTGCAGCAAACGTTGCTAAGCCTTCAAGTGATTGCAATAAGCTTCTAAATTGATTGAACCTATCACAGGTCTCATGTCACTTTAAAAGTAAATCGGTTTCTAGATAACACACGATTCGATTTGAAGTTTCAGCGAATCGATCGCTTCAATACCGTCTTTACCCTAACCGATTAAAGTTCAAATCGGATTGATTCTGCTAAATCGGCTTGAAATAAAAGTTATTGAATGATCACTGATTAGATGATTATCGAATCGGACTTGGTCCGTCTTGTAGAACATTTTATATGGTAATTGAAATGTTATATAAGCATTCGCTTTCGGGTTCGTTATCGATTGGTTTACGATGATCGTATCGGGAACACGACTTTCTGACAGATGTAGATGTGGTGTTATTTTGTGTACCTCCGAGGAAAATTGAGGCGGACTCGAAAACAAGAGTCAAACAGTCTATTATTCAGATAAATTGATAAATATATTGTAATTACCTGATGTACAAGTATATTTTAAGTCACTTTAGAGAAACATAATTAATAAAAAATCTGGTTTTGTTATTCATCTGACGTATTCTGTTGAATACAGGGTGTTTGGTAACTGGTACTGACGATATTCAAGTGACGGTTTCTCAAAACATAAAAAAAAACTTCGCGAAAAAAACCTCTAGTTATATTATCAAATTTTAAAGAAAATCGACTAAGTTTAGGTGATTAATTCGATATAAAACTTACTGCTTACTCTTGCAATCGTCATCCAAAAATAAAGGCCGATTTTATATCTCTTTCGAAAATGGCGGCTGGTGGTTAGATGGCAAGCATTATGCAATAACACAACATAAGTTTAATAAAGTGTTTGTTTTTACATGCCAAAATAAATTTTACATTTCTATGGTAGGTAAACATTTCACAAATGTATTTATTATGCTCATCAAAATAATCCCTTTCATTTTGTGCGTATATTATCAAATACCCTATATAAGCCTTTGCTATAGACTTCCAGAGCGACGAATCTAGAGCGGCCTGCACCCAGCGGCTCCAAGCAACCTTAATAAGACCATCCTTCCATCTAATGGGTGCCATCTTACAATGCACTTTCTAAATGCACGGTCTCCACGCAATAACTTTTACTTGTTTTTAGTATTTTAATATTATCACGTTAGTATTTGTTTCCGCAGTGGCGTAAGTTTGATGGCATTTTGAATTCGTTTATTTAGCTCAAAACAGGCTTCATAGTTCATAATATTACTGAACTTTTACCTCGATCCGACTATCATAAATAATTATAAGTCCATATCGACTTCCGCGGCCGGTAATGAGCGAATACGTACCAAGCTTCGTGCAATTAAAATTGATACCTTGGGTTATTTTATAGGAGTGATGTAGATTAAAATTGGCTGGCAAGGATCGTTTCATTTATTAAAAACTTTAATTGTTTGATTATCTGTATCCTAATAAAAAGTGATAATAAACAACACCCAACAGCGACAGGCTTAAGAGGAAATCCTGGAAGTAAGACATTTGGAAAATAGGTGTTTAACAAATCTTTTGCTGTCGCGCTGTGTCCTATATGCCCTATGTGCGTGCGATAAAGACAACTGTAGGTCGGACTGATTATACCTATTTAAAATAGTCGAAACCACTGTTTCGTAGTCCCCTGTTTCCTCCTCCAAAACTGGAACGATTTTAATATTTTTACAAATATGTAATAAAAAGGGCTTTGGCTATGTTTGTATGTTTCGTTTTTTTTATTTATATTCGTCAAATTTGTTTGCTGGATGTCTGAAAAGGGGCAGTAAAAATTAGCAATTTCTGTGACTTTAGAAGGTTCCTAGTTCTTATAATAAGTAATTTATGGAGAAAAACTAAACGTAAGGACATGACCGTGGTACTTGTAGATTGTATGGTAAACAAATATTTGCTCTAGTATCACTATCCAGATAGGAAACAGGGGACTACGTTTGTATGGGCGAAACGCAGCCCAGATTTCCTCTTAATCCTCCACTAGAATTCGTTGTATCAAGGGTAAGTACCTGCTAGTAGGTAATATGGAACAAAAACACTTAGACTAAGAACTAGAGAAAGATTTGCTGTATTATGAGAATGGTGCATATCTCATGGACTGCTAAGAAAACAAACAAATCAATACTGGACCAATTTGCCATCAAAACAAGACTGTCGAACATCTATTTATCAACGAGCCTGAGCTATTTTGGTCATAAAGAACAAAGACAGTCAGATAACGTAATTTATTAAATTCGTGGTATATATATATAGGTATAGATTTATGATTTAACTATATATGTATATATATATATATATATATTCTATACTCTAGGTATTTTTTCAACCTATCTGTGTTATTTTTAGACTTTCTATTTATAAATTCTTTTTATATAAAGTAAATCCGTTTTTGGCCGTAAGTTAAGCTTAGTAATAGTTTGTTTCTATATAATAAGGGCTGTGGATTTTGTTAAATAAATAAATAAATAACCTAGACAAATTGGTTAGTAGAAAACCGAAGACAAGTGTGGAAGCAGCTCGTCTCAAACTCTACTCAAGTGTGCCAATCTAGCAAACAATAAGATTATCTGAGAAGTTTTTGTAATGTCTTCTTCGAACCAACCTGTCACCAAGATTTTCGGTAAATTAATAATTTTGGTTAACTATACGCCCTCCCCCGGAGGGTGCAAAAAATTTAATTTATTGCATGTAAACTCACAAAAACGTGACCCATTTCAGAAATATGTTGAAATATCTGGTTGTGTTCACTATAATTTATTAAAGCCGCACTAACTTAACCATATTTTTTTATTATTAGCTGTTACCCGCGACTTCGTACGCGTTACACTACTAAATATGTAGCAACTTGACTTGACACCCCATTTTATCCCACGAGAACTGAATTATGGGATAAAAGGTAGCCTGTGTGGTAATCTAGGTTATAAACTACGTATATACCAAATTTCATCGAAATCGGTTCAGCCGTTACGACGTGATTGAGTAACAAACAAATAAATAAACAAATATCAGTGTGATCCACATTTAAAATATTAGTGTGATGATCACATAAATTTTGCTTTAATTATATTTCAGCGTTACCGTGTACTTAGCCTGGGGCTAATAGCTGAACATACCTCCCAAAACATCAACGTGTAGTAATATAATATATTATAATATACAATAATACTGTAATATCTATACTTCGGTTCGGTCACTTACCACCTGACGACCGTGCTAAACTTTATCTAATTCAAATACAATATTGGTATCTTCCTAATTATTCAATTCTACCTATATCGAAAATAATTGACCACACCATATATTATAACTTCCATGATCACAGTACTAATACTACATTCAGTTTACGTCGTGTCATTCTCATCAACATAATTAAATTAGATTAGAAAATTCTCTATTGTGCTAATAAATTAATACATAGGCGAACTAAATGCTAATTAGGATTTTCTTCCAGCTAACCTTTGTGTAGTGTAGATTAAGTGGTATAAAATAGATATGCATAAAAATTATGCACAGTTGTAAAAAACAAAATCTTCTAACGGAATGTGGACAATTCTTATCTCTTTATAAAATATTCACGTAGATTTTTGCAGCTTTCGTGTGTGAACATAAAGGTGATTCGCAATTGCTGCTTTGTTAAATATACCTAATCTTATTACTCGTAGCTCGCAACATCCCCACTTTGTTTACTCTCATTGAATCTATTAACCTTATTCCCAAGCAAAATAAATCGTAACATAAAACTCCGAGCTTTAATAGTTTATTTTCTCTTAAAACAATCTTTCTCCAGTTACAGGCTCTTTAAAACGTGAAATGTTTAAAAGTCACGATGCTGGTAATTATTTCGCCTGTGTCGACGGCATCCCGGGGTGCGCGATTGGCGGGAATCTCACAAGATGGCCGACCCCGCCTGACCCATCCGTCAAGTGAAGGTGAAACATCTGTTTTAACATGTCTGACTGCCAGTTAGTTAGAAGTAAATTGTAATTGTTGACAAGGTGTATTTTTGACGTTGCAATTTATATAAATCTTAAATTCACTGAGCACGTCACTAAAAAGGTTATCATTCTGTAGCGCTGAGTGAATGGTGAAGATGCAAAAAGGTTAGATCATAACATAACGCCTGAACACAACATTATCTCCGCTTGCAGTGCATCTAAAAAGTAAAGACCTAAACGTCTCAACTTAAACTATAAAATAAACTTAACCATAGACAGAAGCTAAAACTCTGACCAAAACATATAAAACCCTATCTACTAGTATTCTACCATTAGCTTTGTGAGTAAGCTAAATTCCAAACTAAACTTTAAACAACAATAGACAACTGACCAAAGCCACACTCCGTTCCGAACTTAATATCATAAAAACAACTTTATTCTGATACAAAAACACGGCAGATGCTCCAAACAATTAATTTTATATAAACGTAACGTCTCTATTAAAGGAAACCATTTCTCCGATTTTGACGTGTTATAAATTTTTGTGTAGTTTTTGTGGGTCGGGCTGAGCCGTGTCGGTCTTGTAATTCTTGTATCTTGTATTGTTGAACTCAGAACTCCCAAGTCTCACAAGCACAACTCAGTCGTGGCTTGGACCTGGTGCAGTGAGGTTGTGGGACTGTGTTTTCATGTTTCGTGATCGCGCGGTATTGAGAACTTGTGTGATCGGGAACATGTTTGGTTCTGTAGAGTGATTTTTAGTGCGTTTATGCTTGGAGATTGTGTTGGAAACTTTTTGAAAGGATTGTTGTGGTTTTATAAAAATTACTGGTGAGTTATTGCATGATTCTTATTAATTAACCAAGGACTTATTTCATATGACTTAATATTATAGGTTTTACCAGATTGACTAAAATAAGCAAATAATTTCATGTTAAATGCGTTAGTATTTACAACATTTTACCAGAGTCTATAAACCCAAATTAAACAGATTCTGTTCCAAAAAGCCTACTAAAAGATTGACGACTTCATTGGTCAGAAAATCGTGGAGGAACATTTTGACATTTCTTTTACACCTGACTTTTTTTTGTTTTTTATCTATGCTCACATATAACTATTTTACCAAGTAAGTTATTTTAATATTTTGACATTTGTTTTCTTTTACCTTTGTGACATTTTATCGTTAAATATTGTGCTAATCTTTATTAATTTTGAAATTGTATTCCTAAAATTTTGATTAGTATTTTTAATGATCTGTCTGTACTTAACATGCTGTTAATTTTAATTTGTAATAGGTAGATGCCTACTAAAATTGTTGACTACATTGTGACATGCGTAAATGTACCTATACCTAGTATATGAAAGTACATATATGAATGAATGAACTGAACTGTTATTTTATTCGTCTTTTGTACATAAGTACCTACATACATTTAAACTTTCTAATACATATATAAAAATCTCGTGTCACGGTTTTTGTGGTCGAACTCCTCCGAAACGGGTCGACCGATTTTTATGTTTTCTTTTGTATTTTTGTAGGTAGGTATGAGAATAGGTCGTAAAGTATATTTCATCCTCCTAACCCTACTCCCCATTTTTTAATCGCGATTTTAGTATTTTTGTATGAACAATTTCCATATAATTTAACCGTCGTTCAAGTGTTGCGTCACTTTGACAAGAGTGTTTTATATAGTTTTTATCCCTAAGCTCCCACGGGAACGGGAACTTACAAGCGTGCAAGCCGCGGGTGGGTCATCTAGTTTATACCGCTATTAATAAACGCTCACGTTTAATTAATTTTAGATTTATTATTATTACGTTATTTTCAAGTTAACTCTATTATGTGAATTACTGATTCTAAGATAAATAAATATCTTCAGCCGTATATAAGTTTCACTCAACTCTAAACTTATTATTTTTATGGAACGGAATAATATAAGTAAATGATTGTGTTCTGAATTCTTATAAATAATTCAACTCTCCACCAACACTCTATATCAATTCAAGTAAAAAAAATCAAAGATATTTGTACACAAAATATACATAACAATAAAACATCCGACATAATAAGAATAATAAACGCCCGTATATTTTTTAAGGATGGAAATGTCATCCATATACAAAATTCCTGCTCGACAGATGGTCAAATGCCTCCCCACAATGCATGTTCCTATTGTGACAAAGATTTTATTTTCATACTATTCAAAATCAACAAATATGACCTGGGGAACTTTTGTATAATAAAACGACCTTAATTCAATTAGTATAAAGATCAGAATTGAAGAAATATATTCGTTAAAAGAGGCCGAATAGAGTTGGGTATAATAGAGCGATTTGCACATTTTTTTTGTTATACAGAAATAGTTGGACAATGTATAAGAATAAAAATCTGAACCCTTGTCAAAATTTAAAAGACAGGTCAAATTGTTACAAATATTAATATAATACAATTTTGAATTATTTCAAGTATTGTATAAAATTGCAATAATTATAAACTAAAGTACTTGGTCTGAACCGCATGATGACATTTTTCAAACTTTCGCGATCACTATACATAATCTATACCTATATAATAAAACAAAGTCGGGTTAGTTACACCATTTATAACTCAAGAACGGCGGGACCAATTTTGATGATCTTTGATTTGTTGGATTTGT
The DNA here is from genome assembly GCA_963924445.1 of Philereme transversata. Classification (NCBI taxonomy): domain Eukaryota; kingdom Metazoa; phylum Arthropoda; class Insecta; order Lepidoptera; family Geometridae; genus Philereme; species Philereme transversata. The sequence goes on from OZ004347.1 coordinate 4,286,070, forward strand.
CTCCACCCCGAATAGCAGAATAACTATTAACATATTGCAAAATTTGACAATTAATAAAAATTATGACGGAAATTCATTTTCTCATACTTAGGTGTAGCTAATAATGGCCGATTGACAATACATTGGCAGCCCGCGTCATATGCATGTCAAGGCGACAACTAGTTATTGAATACGCGCGATAAATACCCGTTTTAATCAATAATTACGCATGATGACAAACAAAATCATTTATTTTTAACAATATTACGGATTGCAGGTACACATATACCAATAAAAACCTCTTCTAGGTTTGTTCAAAAAAATGTATACATCATTATTATGATTTATTTTCCCGTACTTCAAGGTGTGTAAGACCTATATTCAATCTGCCAAAGATAGGAATACATTGAATAAAATCGAATATCCTTACTTATCATTGGTTTGATACAAGCTGGCAATCAGGATGTGATACGATTTTAATCAAAATTAATCTTATTATTTTCTTCAAGTTTATCCACTCTTGCATACTTATCGCTTCTAAGCGATAAGACCGCCCATTGTACTTGTTGCATTGTGAATTGTTCTTTTGTAGTGTACAATAAAGTGTTTTAATTAATTCATTCATTCACTCTTGTGGACAAGCTTCGAAAAAAACTTTTTGTAAAAACTGTTTTGTAAGTAGCCCTATGTTTAACTTACATCTTTTTTTGTATTTATTGAAAAGGGCTTTGTCGCACATGGGATTATGATGTTCTGCTAGATACTCAAAATCATTATGTAAAGATTAGTTTGTGAAGTGGTCTAGCTGAGTCCAAAAAAAGTTCAGCTAGTTCCAGAAACCTATTTCTCTAAAGGCGACCTTCGCAACGATGCCAAAACGTATTTAGTGGCTAAATATGATTAAGAGAGTTCTCAAACCATACACATAGATACAATTTAAACATTTTTAGTCGCTAAACACGTTTAGGAGTTGATGTGAAAGCCAGGCTTAATCTTAAAGACAAACAACATCTTCAAAACCTTCCCGATATTCTGACACATGTTTGCTAATGAGCCTTAAAAGTTTAACAATCGAGACTCGAGTCTCAGCAATAAAGTGGCATTCAGAAGCAAAACATTTTTAGTCATCCTGATGAGTAGTAAACAAACTTAATGTTCTATGAGGGGGTCGTTTTGTTCGCTTTTAGGGTTCCGTGAAGTAGTTAAAGACATTTAAAAAATCCCTACTTCTGCTCAAGTTTTTATACTACTTGGTTGTATCTGTTATCGGTATAAGGTTAAGTTACGGTCATATGACGACCTCCGTGGTGCAGTGGGCGAATAACCGGCTGAGACACAGGAGGTAGCGGGTTCGATTCGCGCTGTGGAACAAATGTTTGCATGATCTGCAGATACTTGTTCATATAAAACTAATGGTTCGCCCCGAACTGAGATCTCGCGAGTCTCCCATAAAAAATATTTTTTGTACAAAATATATTATTTGTACAAAATTATGAATATCAAAATAGTGCCACGAAATGCATAACCATCTAACTTTACCTACAGTTTCATTCAAATTACAGGTAACACAGGAGTTCATGGTAATTGGATACTCTTTTTTGGGGTAGAAATTGTTTGCTAGTCGTGCTATTTGACCGGACCCCCCCCCCCACATTTTTAGTTTATTGAGTTAAAAAATGTATAAGTATTCCATTATTATCAGTCATCTGGTTCCCATATAGTACAAGCTTTGCTTAGTTTGGGGCTAGATGACGCTGTGTGAAATTAATTATTGAATGAATTGAGTGAATGCATTATTTATTGTTTATATATTTATAAGATTCCTGAAAAAATAAAATAACTGGCAGAACTCAATAGCTTATCGCTGACGCACACTTGTTAATTTTTTGTGGAACATCGTTAACATCTAGAGTAGTTTAGTGCCATGTTTGGCGCCATGGGACCTAAAACAATAATGCTTAGCGCCGTGCTATGATACTTCAAAGGACGAGACAAGACCCAAAATGTACCAGTTATTTGAAGGTTTTTTTATACTTCCCGGAGATGGAACAAGCATGGTATAAAACCCACAACAGTGTAACTCGTTGCGAAAATAATCCCAACGAGTAACACTGACTCGTTTGGGTGTAACTCGTTGGGAAATTATGACCCACCTGATATTAGGTGGTAATCATCGCCTATAACAAAGTATTGTCTCGTAGGTCACGCATTTAAAACGTGCTCTACGATTATTCAACTTGAAGCATACAGGTGTAAAGCCTCATGTGCCTGTAATTTCACTGGAAACCATACCCTTCATACCAAAACACAACAATGCTGTTTGGCAGCAGAAATAGGTATTACGGTTATAAAATACTTTTTGATCTATTTTTTTTATTCATATAGAAAGGACCTTATAATAAGATTTAACTAAAAGCAATCCTATATCAATTTACTCCTTACTATAATTTATACAAAACACATCAAAGCGAGCCTAGCCCTAAAGAGTCATGTTTTAGTGTCATAAATCATTTATTCCTTTGCAAACATGGGTAAATATGCATTACAGCAGGCCCTGATGGTGACCTAAATGGTAACCATCGCCTATAACAAAGGATTGTCTCTTACGTCACGCATCTTATACGTGCCCTACGATGCACTGCGCTGAATCCATAAACTTGAGGCATACAGGTGTAAAGCCTCAGGTGCCTGTTATTTACCGGCAACCATACCCTTCAAACCAAAACACGTAATGCTACTTGGCGCTAGAAAAGTGATGGTAGTACTTCTCCGGACGAGCCCTTTCACAAGAAACTCTTCCACTGTTAGAATATTGAACGGCGAAATCAAATAGCATAAAACAAATAATAATCCCTACACGATAAGAATCAGATAGCATAATCCAAAAAAACCTCATTTGATCAGGTCTCACAAGTATATTTATATCGCAATAAGATTTATAGTAGATAAATTACGCTTCTATCCATTGTAAGAGTCGATAAATTTGGAATAAACTTAAGTCACTCATTTTATGACAGTCTGATATATCCAAATACATGCAAATAACTGTATTGTTTGGACAGCAAAAGCCATTTATTGCCAGCTCCATTATTTACGATAATGACACAAATACAGTCAGTTTCCTCTAAAGTTAAATTAAAATGCCACTGTTGATCCGAACACAAGTCAAAGTGTCGTAAAATACCAACAATAAGAATAAAATGGTTAATTTATCATCTGTATACATCGGATACTGGCGGCCATTGTATGACTTCACAATCAGAAGCCCGTGATTGCTACTTTACGTAAATGACAAACAAAAATAACCATAAAAATGATTTTTTATCGGAACTTTCAATTTTTAAGTGGAATGACTGAGAGAAAGCTCTTGATTTTCGATATTATTATAGTACTCTTCTCCATGATACTGGACATTGGATATACATAAATATGTTATTTCATTCACTATCCGGTTTGTAAAATCTAATATACCTTTGTTGGTGTCAGATTTTTTCTTATCATTGGATACATAAAACTTTGCCGGCAAAATATCAACACACAATATTTCATGTTTTCGAAATCAGTGAAACGTCTTCACTACGCTAATTTAAAAGTCCATCAATCTTGTATAAGAAAACGCAATTTAGCGGCATAAGCTGGGTTCTCTACCTGCGATGGAAGAACTAGAAAAAAAAGGTGACAATGACGCTCTGAAGAGAATAAAGTAGGAAGACATCTCAATTTATGAAGTTGACTTTACAACGCTGGGGTCTCAAAGAATCAATTTGTTCTTGGAAATTCTCAAGAGCTTGAAGATAAAAGTTTAATGCAATAATTATGTACTGTTGTATATAAATATATTTTTCTATCAACGCTTTTATATTTGCCGACTGGATATTATTTCTTCAATTTATTTATGGGTATGTAGAAATGAGATCCTATCCAACACGGTTCATCGGTGTTCACTCTCCGTGTCACATTCCTGCATTTGTATTTGGCTATAATTCACATTATCTCCGATCTAGAAAGGTTTCGAGTCACAGAGTTTGACAACTCATTCTTTAACTCAGAGCTTATAAAGTGTGAATTGGGGTAAATTATTCAGTGGAAACAATTTTCATCGGTTCATTTATTATATCTTGATGACTTCTTGGAAAAGACCGATGCCTATCAGGGTTTTCGCTTTGTGTCGGCACCACTAACGAACGTTGGTTTTGGTACCTGTTTGTTTTTTTTTGTCATATCCTTCGGTACGTCATTGAGCACCCACATGTTATGTGAGGGAGACAGTTGATTATCAACGGCCACCGATCGCTGTCAACGGGAGTTTTGTTACCGCAATAAATTTACAATTGTCATCGAGCAATTTATCTGTTACATTAAAGGCATAAGGTTCCTTTTATGTTTTTAGGGCGACAAATAAGATTGTTGAAATGCCATAGCTTTGATCGGCTCTGTGACATTTCAATACATCTTTCAATGTCACAAAAGATCAGATCACTTCTTTGAACGCTTTATCCTGATCTAGTTTGTTTGTATTTTTATACTTTATCAAGTCACGCTTATCTTCAAATTTACCCTAAACGGTGCATCAAAAATTGAAAAAAGCCAAATGATAATATGTTATCTTTATAATCCGGCTCCCAACCGTTGTTCCAACACATATGTTGATCAGTTAACGCTCTTTTGTAAACCGTATCAAAATTAAGATAATGGATAGTGTCCGACGAAATTTCTACTTTATTATTAGTCTCGTACCAGCTGTCGTGTTTTTTTGTGGTATATAGTGGGCAGTGGCCGACCGTTATAGATCGGCGGTCCCATAACAGGTAATGAGCTTAGAAATTGGTAATAACTATATAACTTTGATACGTGTACGCGCCTCGGTGTAATTTTGAATTATAGCTTCATATCCTTCATCTGTTTTATGATTCGGAACGGTATCGAATAAATTGTTTAGCGTTTTTGTTTTTGCTATATTTTTTGTGTTCTTAGTCTCTAGAGCGTTACCAATGGCTTAACTGAAACAGTTCCTACTAGTTTCTAAATTTGAATTGGGTGTGTGTTTGTTTGTATTGTCAAAGTGTGCAAGTCAATCTTTCCATCCCATTGTCTAATTAATAGAAATTTTGCATAATATAGTCAGCTTTAATGACATTATAGGTAAACTAATAAACTTCTAACAAAGTTCAAAAGCTGTTTGAGTAGAACATACCTATACCTATAAATCTACAGAAAAATATGTTGTTGAAGGACGCAAAACAAAACGAACAGCAGGCATATTTCATAAGTCATATTTGACATTTTGTTTGTTAGCTTTTATATTTCACTTCAGCATAGTTAGTTCCACATCCGATTTCATTTGTTTAATTGAGCAACCCAATATTTGCCCCGATTCTGTCTATGTTGTTAGTTGTTCTCGTTCTGTCAATACGTCCACTAATAAAGGACAACATGACGCTTTGTCACTTCCGTGATTTGCGATATTGCGACTTATTTACGCGCGTTTAGAAGCTAGAGTCGCTTCTGGGAGGGGTGGGAATAAATTGTAGGTGGAATTCGGCTGTGCAATTGGCGGGCCGTAATCAATAGAACGAGAGCTCAATAATGTTGCTAATTTCGCCTGTCACGCGATCTATTATACCGGCAATTAGCGTGTGTACCTTACTTAAGTCACTAGGCCCGGATAATTAGTGGCTAACGAAGTAAAGTTAAAGGGAAATTGACTAAAACATAATGCAATATTAACAAAATAGTTTGATATCATCTTCACCATCATCCACCTATAGATCTATTCGACTTAATATAGACCAACCGCAATAGACTATTTGTTTATACAGTACTTAGATAAACATATCTGATTTCTATTTTTATGTATGTGTTAGGTATTTCTATACACGCTTACCCCGTTATTATCTAATTAGTTTCCAACACTATAGACAAGTGAGCCTTGTTTTTAGTTATTCAAATACTTTAAAGGAATTTATGGAATTCAGTACATAAATTTAATCCCTTTTGATGTTTCAGTTGTAAAAATTTACTGTTCAGTTTTATGACTGACGTGTTCCAAGGTTTATTGTCAATTTTATGGGATCGAAGTTTTCTGACTGTTGACCACTCGGCGGCATTGTTTGGAAGTAAAAATCTACACTATGTTGTACCATTATTACTAAATCTCAATGGTAGTTTACTCATTCAAATTCCAGCTTCAGCCGTTATAATTTTTATTCATTCTTACATTTCAAAGAATTCGAATCTTCCGACCAAAACACATTATTCGCCAATGACGACATTTTCGGGGAAAGCACAACATTTGAACACCTACCAAATTAGTTTTCTTAATTTAGCCGTAGGTCTGATAGTCACAGAACACGTGACTCCAATCTCCACTTAAACCAACAATAAATCGTCTACAAACGGACGAGCAGTTTCACAATAAATATTCGATCTAACACCGTCTTCCTGCCCACGCCCATAATTTACAGAGAATTATTGGTATAAATTAAATAAACATCTCAAGTGAGACATTTACAACGTATATCTAAGTCACCGCGAAATTATTTATAGAAACCTTCCTAGAGGAGATAATTGGGTGTAATTTCGCAAGCTAAGTACCGAAGATATAAATGGATTAAGTAATACTTATGGCAGAATCAAACCATTGCGTTTAATGGTGCCAATAAACACACTACCTACATCCTTAGTCATAAATATTGCAATAATTTCAAAACCAAACGTACACTTAGTGTTTGATTATTTGATTATTATGGTTGTAAAACACTCGATGGACTCGAGTGGGTGTTAAATCTCTCTCTGGATTCTCTTAAGCCTGAACGAGCAGACGCGATAAAAAGCGAGATTTTACGATACGGGAATATTTAAAACATTGTTCATCTTGGGTGGTCATATAACTGGCTTGACGTGATCTTGGTCTAATAAACACTTGAAGTGTGTTTTGCCGGCCGGTTCCATGTTTATTTTCTAATCATAGACACGACAAACCAAAATCTATTCTTGGTTCCGTTTTGATGTAATTTAAAACAACTTAAAACACCCTAAGAAAACATTCGTTTAGTTAGAAGTGTCTCACTCAAAGTTTTATTTATTTTCAACGTGAAGACATAATATTTCATCTCTAAGACATCTGTCAAGTTGAACGAGATCAATTTTGTAGCCAACATTTGTATTAATTTCCCTTTGCTCTCTCATATTGACTGTGATTGGATTATTGCAGAAATAACTTTACTTTTCGAGTTTCAAATATATTGTTTACAATCCAAATTGAATTGTGCGTTCTGAAATCTTTAAGTGCATATTTTAGAAAGTTCTTTTTCCCTTTTTGATGATTAAGCTCGTTATCAAAGTATTCTGATGTATGCAACAGAGATAAATATTCGACATTAGTCATTTGTTCTCTCAACACTGAATTTGTTTTCAAATAAATCATTTGTCAAGACATTGATGGAGCTTTGTGATGTTAGAAGCATGGTGTTAAGTCCGATAAGGAAGAAAAGACAGGCTCGTATAATTCAAGAGTAAAAAGAACTCCGTTAACTCGAACATCCAAGAACTACTGGAATCACTTAAGTCTTTAAGCTAAGCATTGCACAATCCCTCAAGTTTTTATTCCCGTTTAAAAGTGACAAGAGGAACGGTCGGCGAGTGTCATACATTTTAATGTCACCGTTTTTACCCGTACTTGTTATTGTTCCCGCAAAAACGGGCTCGTTCACCCGCTGTTTTTGCCGGCATGACAAGTTACTCCGATACTTAAATTTGTTCTGAATAATTACATAATTGCCTGTCTTGTTTTACGTCGACGGTATATTTACGACAACAAAGTTTTCGAGACTCAAAGACACAATTAAAAGTATCTAATTGAGGTACTTACGCGAAGTTTGTCTAAATTGCAAATTAAAACATAAATCAGTCCGGTAGAATTGTGTTACACGTAACTCGGAGAAAAAGTTAGTTGTAATTGGCTCTTACCCAAATAAGGCGGTAGAATTGGGGGATCTTCGGGAATAACTTTTCATAATCTTAAAGGAATATGTCAAGGGACGAAACAGCAAAATGAACTGTCAACTGGGACGTCCAAATCCAATTTATTGTTGGGCTTACAAACGCAAGGATTCAAATTAACCTTCCCTTCGTTCCTTTTTGCGGACTGCGCCGAGATTGTGTAGACTTTACCCGGCTTTTATGCTATGATACCAGTTATTAAGATTCATTTTTACTTGCTCTCCGTAATTAATAACTGAGATGACTTTTGTGACGGGACTTTCTCGTTTTCTGTTAGGGCTTTTGCTGTTGGAATTGACCTGGGAGATAAATAGAATTGTGTGTAAACATGGCGGCAACCTTTTTAGTGCGGTTGCTTTGAACTTAACATTTCTGTAACATTCTGCTGCGTGTTTGAATTAGAAAACGGGTTTATAAAATGGTTCCCTGTGCTGCGTAAAGGTAGATTGATGAAAGATAGTCTTTAATTTTGAGGTTTCCTGTTCGATAGACCAAAGAAAAAGTATAAAAACTGGGAGTACCCGAAGATCAACTAAATCCTTTATCCATTGACACCTTCTCCAATTCACTACTTTCTTGAGGAACAAAAATAGCTACTCAATCAATCGTAAAGCCCTACTAAAGAAATCAGACTGCTAGAAGGAAATGTCTTGATAAATGACACAATAATTGTTCAGGATAATGGGGTAGACAAAGATTCGGGGAAAAAACTAATCGGCTGAAACGTTTGCGAGCAACTGATGAGATGGAGACAAATGGAAGCGGGACTTCCTGATGTTTCCGTGATTGAGATATTGTAGGTAGATTACTCGAGGTCTTATTTGAGTTTCTTTTAGACTTTTGGTAGGTTCTTGTCATCTTATGTGAATTACCTGTTTTATACTTGTTTAATTATGATTAAAGCAAACATTTTTCCAAAAGTTAAGCTAGTGACCAACTCTCATGATAGAATTTTTTAATATGTTTTAAAATTATTATGAATTTTTTTTATGAAATTCCTACTTGCATGAAATATTTTACCGAATAGTTTAGAAATACTAACATTACTTACTTCTACTAGCTACCTCAAAATGTTGCCTTCTCAAAAATAACTGCATAAAGAAAGACATCAACGAACCTCACAAATAAAACAAACAAATCCGTGCAGCGAATGCAAAAACCAGAGCCACGTCTTAATTTCAATAAGACGCGAGCAAGAAACTGCATTCGGAAACCAACAGTCGCTGCCATTAATTTTATTCACCTCGCAAACTACGGCAGGTGTACCCTTATTCAAAACTCAGCGGAGGTCCCGACTTTTCCCAATCTCCAACGACCCGAAGAACTCGAAAACTCGAGGATTTACGACGCTATACTATCATGCTCTGGAAAAACTCAAAAGTCGCGCTAAACGCTTTAGGGGTTTCTGAATGTCGCTGGCTGCCAATTTAAAAGTTCGATATGTTTTACGCCAGTACCCTTCTTTGATCCCATCTTTACTGTTGATAGCTCATTGTTGTTGCATTGTGATTTCTGATTCCTTCAATGTAGACTCCTTTTTAAGGTGATAACTTTTTCAACACCGATTGATTCTGGATTCTTGGTCGTAAAAAGTTTTTATATCAACGAATGCTATTCAATTTGAGTAGATGGAAATATTTGAGCTGCTTTCGAGTAATTATGAAATTGGAATAAATATAAACTTCGAAAACGAGGCATTCCGTTCGTTTTTGCGGTATGACCGACCAAATGGGTGAACCGGAAAATCCTTTGCAATGTTTTGGGTATAAAAAGTTTACTTGCTTTAGGCCTGAGTTAAAAGCTCAGTCCAATTATCATTTCCGTTGATTTCGAAAATTCATCTCTTTGTTTTTACTACCGTTTCACAATTTAGTATATTATCTTTTTTTAATTTATCAATACCAATTTTTTCCCGCTTAATCTTATCTCATCTAGTTTTATTGGTGTTAAGTTTAAACAACATGTTTTACGCTGTTCTTGGTTTTTATATCCAATATTATAGCTGTCATTAACATCCTACGTTCTTCGCATAGATAACAACCTATAAAATAGAAATACAGTCATAATTTTCGCCATCTCCTGTAATTTGAAGCTTTACAGGTGTATTAAAAGTGTTGGTGTGCCGACGTAGATTAATACCTGATATGAGTATATAGTTTCCTCGTTTTTGTCCGTGTACTGAAGGGGCTTATTAAACTTAAATTTAAACATGTTTTTGTTTGTGTTGCAAATAAAATAAATAAATCACGCTGGACATTTCACACAGCACCATCTAGCCCCAAACTAAGCAAAGCTTGTACTATGGGAACCTGATAACTGATAGACCAGTTAAACATATTTTTCTAAATACGTACTTATAATATATAGAGAAACAACCAGACCAGGAACAAATATCTGTAGATCATGCAAACATTTGTTCGCGGCGGGAATCGAATCCGTAACTTCAATATTATAAATGTGAAAGTTTGGATGTTTGTTTATTTGTTTGTTTGTTACTCAATCGCGTCATAATGACTGAACTGATTCTGATAATTATTGATAAATAAAGCTACGCTATCCCTAAGTGCTATAAGCTATATTTCGTTTTGATAAAAATCCGTTCTAAGCCGGAGTGGATCAGCTAGTCTTAATTAAGTAGATGTAATATCCTAATCTAACCCCGTATCGAATAGTTATTCTCCTAAACAAATATCTTTAAAATTGATTATTCTCGAAATCCCCACCGCATAGTCCCCACCGGTACGTAGAGGGTAACTGGACAATTACTATTATTAATTGGTTGCCGGTGAACTTACAAGCACATGCTTCTTTACACCTGTATGCCTCAAGTTGATAGACACAGGGCCTTTCTAAGGACCTACGAGGCCTTTGTTGTAAGCGATGGCTACCACTTAACAACAGGTGGACCATATGCTTGTTCGATATCCTGATAATATAAAAATAAATACATACATGCTTTTAAAAGGAGCAATTTGTTTTCAAATAATAAAATAAGAAATTCCCCATGTTCAAAGTGTAATGTTTGTAGTAATTGTCCAGTTACAAGGCCTATACGCACTGGTGGGGACAAAGCGTTGGGGGTTTCGAGAATAAACCCTAAAAACCTCCGTTTCTTTTTCTATTGACATTTTCGGTGCTTCTACTGTCAAAAAATCCACTTTTTGTTAAAATCGAATCACGATGTCGTTCAATCCGTACGTGCGTTAAGAATCAACTATTTTCATTCTGTTTCTTAGGCGATGTGGTTTGATGTCGTAATCAAAATCATTCACCGTTTTTGTCACTCCTCTATTGGTTTTTGAGAAAAAGTGGTTTTCATTTGGTTTCGAGGCGCGTGCTTTTTACTTTTTACTTGAGGTCACGACTTTCAAAGATTGTTTACTTTTATAGCAAACAAATAAATGTTCCGAGTGCTGACTTCTTACTTTGTTCATGGGGTTTCTTAGTTCTTAGCGTTTTAAAAATTATTTAAATGTAATTTAAGTTTCAATTATTTTAATTCGATTTGCTAGTTAATAGCATCTAACATACTACTATTTAATTCAGTCAGTTAACGTCAATGAGGTCTCGGGATTATTAACATAGCCTACTAGAATTTGACTAGAGTTAACTACGGGAATGGATAAATGATAACCATCGCTTATAAAGTATCACCTCGTAGGTACATCATGTAAAGCTTTATGTGCCTGCAATTTCACCGTTTAAACCAAATAAATAAATATTGCTGGACATTTCACACAGCGCTATCTAGCCCCAAACTAAGCAGAGCTTGTACTATGTGAACCAGATAACTGATAGAATACTTATATACATTTTTTTTGGTAAATACATACCTACTTATAATATATAGAGAAACAACCAGACCTGAAACAAATATCTGTAGATCATGTAAACATTTGTTCCGCAGCGGGAATCGAACCCGCTACCTCCTGCGTATCAGCCGACTATTCGCCCACTGCACCACAGAGGTCGTCAAAATGGTGCAATGGTGCTTGGGCGTCTGAAATAGGTATGGTGGTAATACTTCCCCGGACAAGCACTTGCATAGCAAACTCTACTTATTTTATCCATGTAGTTAAAAGTTACTAACAGCAAAAAAGAGCTCACTTTCGGCTGCATTACGATCTATAAAAACAGCATAACCTTTCAGTCAACGATAAAAGTTGCAAAGAGACATCAAGATTTTAATGGAGACTGACTTTGACTAGATTATCTACTAGATATATAGTGAATCGGCCTTCAGGCAACTTTTAAAACGTACTGACAGCAAAAAGCAAAGTCCACTCGGCAAAATGCGCACAACAACAAAAAATCCAGACTTATCCAACCGTAACCAATTACGGGTTAAACGTTCCAATTTACTTGAAACAACAGAACGCACTCGTCGATAAATTAAATATAGCTGCAAAATAAAATAATGCTTCAGGCGCCACTGCCTTCGGACTATAAATAAGGCGTAGTTTTTGAAGTGAAAACTTCTTTAGGCGCGTTGGGCATTTTTTTAGATGGAAAAAAGCCATTGAACTCGCGACACTGTTACCGCTACCGACACCGTAATTGTTCAAGTTTTCACTTCTGTTGGCACTCCCGGAGTGCCACTTTTCTTTTGTAACTTATTTACCATTTTAACAAAGCTTACATTATGTTCAGAAATATAGCATCTAAAAACCACGAAGTTACATATTATCATCATCAGTTTGACTTCCGTGGTGCAGTGGGCGTGTAGCTGGCTTAGACGCAGGAGGTTGCGGGTTTGATTCCTACCGCGGAACAAATGTTTGCATGATTTACAGATGTCCCGGGTCGGGTTGTTTCTCTATTTTTTTTTTTTATTATAAAATATTTTTAAAAAAGTATACGAGTGTTTTATTAGTTATTTAGTTCCCATAGTACAAGCTTTGCTTAGTTTGGGGCTAGATGGCGCTGTGTGAAATGTCCAGCGATATTATTATTATATGTAGGCCAATCAAACTAACCATCGAAATATATGCAAAATAATCTTTGATTAATACAGCTGGACAGCGAAAAAAAATAATAATACATAAATTATATAAAAATAAAAGTCAATTATATATAATACCGTTCTACAAATAGAAAACACTCTTGTCAAAGACAAATTCTGTTAATAAACTGCCAAGCATATACTATGCATTGCTATATTCCGGCTTGTAATGGCCAGTGAAATTACAGACACATAAGACGTTTAACTTGCATGTCTCAGGGTGACGGGTACATTGCAGTCTTAGTTGAACTAACCTATAAGATAATACAATTGTTATAGCCTAAATCACCTATTTTAATATTATATCAGTTTTAAGCACATTTTTTGATGTGTAACATCTTTCGTCTCGGTTTGTAGATTTACTTTTGGCAAAAGGAACGGAAATGTGTAACAGGAAACCGGGGAAGCGCTTTGACCAATGATCGCGCGCGGTGGTCAGATGTTTTTCACTACAAGACTATATTATGGCCTCTTTCATTTAATAGAAATAAGGATTTATCATGGAGGTTGTATTTCATCATTATTAAGAATAGAATGAGCCTAATTCTATTTTTAAATTTACTTACGGTTAACCGCATTTACGGAGCTGTTATCGAGTTTTCAATGACCAACTTTCAGAGTGATGAAATCGGTAGATAAGATAAAGATTTTCTTATTTTTTTTAACTAGCCTACATTTTCCCACTGCTGGGCAAAGGCCTCCCTCAACTCCTTCCACCTATCACGATCCTTGGCAGATTCTCACCATTCCTTCTCGAATCCATTGATGTCGTCACGCCAACGCTTTCGCGGCCGACCCCGACGTCGCTGTCCATCTTCCGGTACCCAATCTGTTACAAGATTTGCTTTGTGTTTTATTTTTTTTATATGGTGTACAAAAAGGTGTTTTACCGAGGCAGCGCGCGCTATTTGATTTGACCAATGAGCGCGCGGTAAGGCTCGTTTTTATTTTAAGTAACCGCTTAATATCAGGTGATTATTCCAATCAAATCATATATCGAAAACTATCGATAACAAGCTCTGATAAAACTATAGTTACCTATCTTTCGTGGAATGCCTCTTTAAACTGCAGTGATCGTGCTTAGAACAAAGTCGTTGTACCTTCGCCGCTACACGACTCAATTGAGAGAGGTATCCAGCCCGCCCCAGGAGCTGTCAGATGTCAGTTCCTACGTGCCTAGGAAACGTCAAGCCTCCACGACTTGCCAGTCTAAAAACTAAGGGACTTAATTAGGATCTCAAGCGACGCCAATTTACAACTGCCGTACGTGACTGCTATTAAGAAGAAAATCGAGGATTGGTTCAATTTAGGTGAAATCAGAGTGTTGTTGCCTGAAATAACTGGTTAATAATTATTATTATACACATTTATTCTATAATTTAGGCTAAGCATTTATACTTAGAAAATAGGCATTATCTGGGCTGAAGCCAACGAATTGAAGTCCTGTTTAATATCTTATACAATCCTATGCGCAGCATTGTTATTATAAATAGTTATCACGTGTGCTACAAGAAGGGGGACGGAATTCTAAACAAGCTTAGTTTTCATTGCATAACTTTCTAGGCGTCATTAATTCGTACCACTTTGCAATTTGTTTTCTGTATATGGCTTTATTACAATGTGACTTAACTTTAGGTGTTCTAAGTTCGAGTACGGACACTTTAATAAATAAATCTTTATTTCAGACTCATGGTCCATAATCCTTTCACAAATTCACAATACACATAAACAAAAAATTGATATATTAGATACATACTTACGTACTATTATAGGTTAGGTGGCATTATTCATCCAACGTCTGTAAATCCTGTATTTAGAATAATAAAAAATATTACTATTAAACAATACATAAATAAGTTTTTTGTTGCGAAATTACTTTTTCAAAACAAGCTTTCATAAAATTCATAATCGGACCCGCAAGCCAATTCAAATGAGCCCAAACACTAGTTGTCTAGCATCCGTCTCCATCATAAGACTTCATCCACGGTATCATATTATTGCATTGTCACCGAAGTTACATACCTACGTATTCCAAATTTCAGCTCAATCGGTTGAGGGGAACGGGTTTAAAATTCAGTTGCGAGATTCCACTCGGACAAGTATATATACTGCAATGTATATATATTTGTCCGGGTTAATATCATGTCATTATTGGATGGAATATACCCACTTAAATGGAAAGAGGCGAACGTTGTCCCGGTACACAAAAAATCTTCTAAATCAAAAATAGAAAATTATCGTCCCATCTCAATTTTAAATACATTCAGCAAAATTTTTGAAAAAATAGTATATGACCAAATTTATACTACAATAGGTAATGGGGTTAGTCAATCGCAACACGGCTTCCTTAAATGTCGATCCACCATCTCAAACCTAGCAGAGTTCACACAATTTGTTCTTAAAAACATGGAGGGAAGCGGGCAGGTAGATGTGGTCTACACGGACTTCGAAAAAGCCTTCGACCGTGTGGACCACATCATCCTACTGGCGAATTTAGAGAAATTAGGGATACATGGCAATCTCTTGCGCTGGATTACCTCATATCTATCTAATAGATCTCAAGCAGTAGTGGTTGGGGGTTTCAAATCAGATTTTATCAATATTCCTTCAGGAATCCCTCAAGGATCCCACTTAGGGCCTTTATTTTATAATGCCTACATTTTTGACATATATAAGTGTTTAGATTCTTGCAACCACTTACTATATGCTGATGACAAAAAAATATTTAATAAAGTTGCTAACCTGCACGATTGCTCTATTCTCCAAAACACTCTGAACCAGCTTTCTAAATATTATAATAGTAATAAAATTACGGTTAATGTCCCTAAATGCCAGCAAATCTCCTTTACCCGGAGACAAAATCCAATAAAATTCGTGTATACTTTAAACGGAAAACCTATAGAGAGAGTTAATATGATCAGAGACCTCGGTGTTAACTTTGATAATAAGCTAACTATGGCAGAACACATTAATATTATTACAAATAAAGCATTTAAGAATCTTGGATTTGTTATCCGAACTTGCAAACCTTTTACTGATCTGGCTTGTTTAAAATTAGTTTATTATGCATATGTCCGAAGCGTATTGGAGTACGCAAGTTGTGTTTGGTTTCCAAACTATATTATATACAATGATAAAGTAGAAAATATTCAACGTAAATTCTTAAGACACCTTAATTACCGAAGTAAAATCTATCGAGACTATGAATCTGGCTGCATTTATCATAAAATGTTGTCATTGGAAGATAGGCGCACATTATTGGGCATGATGCTTCTATATAATATTATAAATGGTGGTATTGATTCCCCGGCCCTTTTAGCTGCTATTAACATAAACGCACCCTATAAGCGCACACGTCATACTCGTGGCCTACTCTTTTCTCCCTCTCTTCAAAGCACAAACTACGCTAAAAATGCCCATATTAATCGAATTTGTTCGACTTACAATAAACGTTTTTCGAGCGTGGATATTATGAGTATTGGCAAATCTTTCTTTCGCACCAAAATAATTGGTCAATTGCTTAATGTTGACCAATAATTCTTATGGCAATTAAACGTTACTTACACAGGTTTTTTTAGTTTATCTTGATGCACTGAATGCATGCATGCTTGTATTGTAATATGTATTTACTTAGATATAATAAACGATAGGTATTTGGTGTATCAATGGTAAAATGTATGAGTTGCTTTATTCCGTTTGCTAATCTTATAATAGATATGTTTATTATAATTTATAATTTTTATACACATAGACACATTCCATACTAATAAATACTAATATTATATATACTAAATACATAATATTTATTTAATTTACACAAATATATAACATAATATAATATGTATATATAGTACTTAGTTATTTTTGCTTAATTAAAATATATCTTTATGTACTCATTGACTTTACTTAATTCACAATCACTATATTTTAAATTATCACTGTCATACGTTAATTGTAGGAACTATCACTGTATTATTTAGAGAGACCTTTAATTGGCTGTATTATCGTAAATAAATAATTTTAAAACTGTTATATTTTTGTAGCTGTTGGTCTTTTGAATAAAAAAATATAAAAAAAATAAATAAAAATAATAAAAAGCTTGTGAAATATTAGATACATACGTCCTATAGATACATACGGTTAGGTGGCAATATTCATCCAACGCCTGTACATCCTGAATGTAGAATGTTTTAATATTGTTCTTAAAACATAAAACAATACATGAAAAAACGAATCAACAAGGTCGGTTAATTTTCGGCTGAGAACTGATAAAAAAAAGGATTGTGTGGTTTTATGAGACCACGGTAAAAGTGAAACTTTGTTTCACATTATAGACATTTAACTAAAAATTTTCGTTTGCACAAATGAGTAATAGTCTATACACTACACGGTCATCTGATGCGAAGTATAGGCGCCACCATATTGGCCTCGGCTGCTCTGACGAGCGCCTTTCACTTTATCCCTACTCCGCGGCCAACCGTCACGCGACATGCAACACACAGACGAAAAAGTTTGAGACGATGTAATAAAAGTTTCACTTTAAAAATACATTTTATTATTTTATTTTGACAATTCTTTTCTTTTAATTATATATTTTTGACATTTTACAATTATTATAATTTATCGTAATGACAAGGCTCCTTTACAGCCGCAATTTGTAAGGTTTTTCCTTATTTATTTATTTTTTGACATCATAACATTAATTATTAATTTAGTATTGACATTGATTGATTGATTGACTTATTTGACATTGTTTTGCTCTGTGTTCTATTGATTTTTGTTTTGTTTTTATTATTTTAAGTTGGCATTATTTGATATATTAACTTAATTAGTCCCGATACCTGTCTGTTTGAGCTACAATAATGTTAATTACATCACAATTGTTATTGTTATATTCTAAATTTGACGTAACTTAGTGTTCTATAATGTACCTACAGTGGAAAATAAATGAAATTAAATGAAATTAGAACCTGTTCTTTATTTGTCGGTTGAAATGAACTCACGACTCTAAATTATAAAAACAGTGCTAATATCAGTTGTTTCCTAATTTTGGCACTAAGCTACTTCAAGATACAAGTATGGCAGTAATTCGGTTCCGTGCGAACAGCTCTAAGCCCCAAACTCGGTTCAAGTCAGTTGTCATAATCGCGTACGTGGTTCGATTTGAATTTGAGAATGCATTCCTCTGGAAATTAGGTTCCGTGCTTTATAGTCAGAGAGCTAGATGCTTACACGTATGATATTTGGCTCTTCTGCCAAATTATTTCCGTATAATGTTACACTCCTGGCGCAGTGGGAAAATAGCCGGCTGAGTCGCAGGAAGTAGCGGGCTCGATTCCCGCCGTGGAACAAATGTTTGCATGATCTACAGATATTTGTTCCGGGTCTGGTTGTTTATCTATATATTATAAGTAGATATGTATTTACAAAAAAATAATGTATATTAGTATTTTATCAGTTATCTGGTTCCCATAGTACAAGCTCTGCTTAGTTTGGGACTAGATAGCGCTGTGTGAAATGTCCAGCAATATTTATTTATTTATTTTATTTATAGTGAAGCGATTGGTTTAGTAGAATTGGGGCCCAGAAGTGTTGGAGTGTCGCACAGGACAGAGATAGATGAAGAAACTTAAAGCTAAAAGCAGAAGAGAAGAGCTAAAAGCAATTTACATACTAAATTTAAGACTAAAAACAAACTTAAAGGCAATAACAGTACATCATAGTAATAAAAACAGATATATCATAATATAGGTCATAATTTAGGTCGGACCACAGACCAGTATAAGTTAACATTTTCGCACTTGTCATTTGCGTCGTTATAAATCGAAATGTTCGCATGGATACACCAACGTAAGCATCCGATTATACCATATTAATATATTATTCTGTATCTGCATAGATTAAACTACATTTACACTTTCTCGCTCTCAAGAGCATGCCGTTTACAAATGTGAGCTCGCTATTCGTCTCGTCACCCGCGCTGATGTGTAAATGCGAAATTTAATGAATATATAAATAATGCTGTACATTGCACACAGCGCAATATAGCCTCAAACTAAGCAAAGCTTGTACTATGGGTGACCAGATAACTGATAGAGTACTGACATATTTTTTTATAGAAAAATACCAGAACCTGGAACAAATATCTGTAGACCATACAAAAATTTGTCCCCGTACCCGCAACCTCCTGCGTCTCAGCTGGCTATTCGGCCACTGTGCCTTGGAGGTCGTCTGAATAAAAACACTTTATTGTGCAAAATAGAAGACGCATATGATACCACAATGTCTTATCGATTTAAACTTCCAAAGGATGTCTTAAACATCCATTGGGTGAAGAGGATATAATATTTCGTTATTACCTTATGACTATGATAATGGTAAGAAATGAGACTCTCTCCCAGACTATAACTTAAAGTTTGTGTTTGCTCGTGTTAATTTAAGTTGCGAAGCTGGTATTGGATTGTTGAGCTGAATATTAATGGGTTATTGAATTTTGTTCGTTGTTGACGTTCTATGAAGTTCAGCATGTTGCAGCAATACATTTATGGGAGGAAAGTAATCACCACACTGAACAAAACATTAATCAACTGCGGTCTAGAATGTGGCGATATTAATTTATACGGAAAACCTGTTCAAACTATTTATTTAAAAGCAATTTATAAAACTAATGACTAATGTATAGTCGTTGAATTAAACTCACTAATATTATAAATGCGAAAGTTTAGAGGTTTGTTTATTTTTTTGTTTGTTACTCAATCACGTTGTAACAGGTGCACCGATTTCGATGAAATTTAGTATGTACCTAGATTATAACCTGGGTTAACATATAGGCTACTTTTTATCTCATAAATCAGGTCCCATGGGATAAAAATAGGGTGTCAAAGTTTCTATAGAAAAATTATTTTGGCGGGTCAGCTAGTTTAAAATAAAAACAAGACTGGCCAAGCTGAGTATTGGCCAGCTAGTAACTAATATAGTCGGTAAATATATTAAATGCAAATATTACAGGAAAAACCCCAATGTCTCTATCTATAACATTTTTTAGAAATCTGCCTTAAAAGTTTAGTTCAGTATTTATTATAGTTATTCAGTATTAATTTATGCACCATTTCTTTACATTGCATAACATTGGTAAAACATGTATAATCTATGTCTGATAATAATAGAAATAAATTAAAACAAATAAATTACTTTTATGCCGAGCATTAGAGCTTTACTGATTTCTGAGTCACATAACCAGATATACTCTACTAAATTAAAATAAATCTCTGTAGTTACAGGGACCCTCTGTGAGACTCACTGACACTTGACCAGTCTTGATTCAATAATGGCCAAAAATTCGTTGGAAAACTAAGACAAAAGCGTTGTCCAGTTGTAGATGCCCACTCCACTAAATGTACAAGTTCAAAAGCAGACATTTTATTAAACTCCCTGGCGCCATGTACGAGTATGTATGTACGTTCTATTTTGACTACGTCACTTTGAAACATATTTTGATAAATTGAGTCTTATCTCGCTTATTAAGAATAAGAATACATTTAAATAGTATTTTTATTTTATAGTGTTATCCGAACACATACAGAAAATTCCAAGATTTATAAAATCATCTCATTATTTTTAAGCCTAGACGGGACTTGAACCCGCAACCTTCCGGCGCTTTAATCGTAATTTGAATCATGTCACTAATTTCGACCATGACGTGAATTGCCTGGTAGCACAGTTGGAAGTGCGTCCTCGTATCAAGAGGAAGGATGCGGGTTCAAGTCCCGTCTAGGCTTGATATTTTTTTGTGATGATTTTAAAAATCTAAGAATACATTTAAGATTACATTTATTTATCTCCTTATGAAACAGGAGTATACCTACTTGATTATCTTAATAAATAATCTAAAAATATTGTAACAATCTTAAGATTGAAGAACTTTACCTTCCGTGCTAGTTAATAATAGATTTATTTGAGCTTAATTATAAAAAGGACAATTATAAATACTGATTTAAACGGGTATTTATCGCACATGTACCTTTTTTATTAGTTATCTGCGACCACGGTTGTAGCAACACAATCGAAACGTGGTAACAAATACAAAAGGTACATACCCGATAAATACCTGTTTAAATCAGTAATTATGTACTGTGGTCGCGAAAGTTTGAAAAATATTATCATGCTAATATGTTAAGTCAGTATTCCATTAGTAAATCAAGGGTCAATTATAATCATCATAATAAGTGGCAGTTAGAATAATAGTCCAATGCACGATAATGAGACTAACAAACCTCCTTGAGAGTTTCTTCAATCGACCCTTCGGCACCCGTTTTTCCCTTTACTGGTCCATTTCGTTCTCTAGCCGTTTCGTGTCAAAAAATCTAAGCTTGTTTACTTAGACTTTATTTAGGTAGTTTAGCTGAGTACCTCTTTAGTCACCTTTAAGTTGACGTCTTATTTGGATTGACAGGCTTCGTAACTTTAACAGTTCTAGATTTAAATAATCGCCTCCAGGTAAACTGGTAATATTGATAATGACACTATCGGCAGCCACGCTGAAGACAGAGGACCAGCGCTTTGGCAGAACGAATCTGCCCTAGCACATGCTGAGTTGTGGCAATTTTGTCAGTATTTTACCCTACGCCTAGTTTTAAGATTTCATTCCATTTCTGTGTACATTGGTGACAAAATAAACGTGTTTTAATCTTATATTTATCTAATAAAATAAACCTAAACTAAAAAAACAATTAAAACTAAATTAAATAAATAATATTCATTATTTATCATTACCAATTTAATTATTAAATTTTATAAACCAATTGGATTCCTGGGGTGTACTTGAATGTACCTACTAGATTTCATTATGAAATAGTCCTTTTGCAAGGCTAGCACAGCGATTTCCTTGTCTACTCTTCGAAGAGACGACAAGGGTCTGACCGCAACTTGTAGGTATTGTTATTGGTTTTTCTATATTGTTTTAAAATTTAAGTGAAACTTCTGTACCTTTGTACTATAATCTCATCTATGGCACCACGTCTGTCCGTACTAGCCGTGCCATCAGTATTTATGTTGTCAATAAAACTGAGAGGGCTCCGTATACATGAATGGGAATAGGGTAGATGTTACCGCTTTCGGGTAGGTTTTGTTAAAACTACTTCTAGTGCATTTTGGCAGTTGATGCTTTTAGTGTGTTTGAAACATGCGGTTTATTTAGCTTTGCAGGTTTACTATTCCTAAGCACTTCTTAGGAACTACTTAGAACTCCTTGGAAGTCGACCACGTCTGGGCAAGTGAAGTGTAGGACGCCTTTTCAGCTAGATGGAGTGACGATTTGCGTGCTGTAGCTGGCAAAGATTGAATGAGCAGAGCTGAAGATCGGGCTCAATGGCGCACTCTGCAGAGCTAACACAGCGATTTCCTTGTCTACTCTTCGAAGAGATGGCAAGGCTTTGACCGCAATTTGTATTTCTGCGTGTATTGTTATTTGAATTGTATATTGTTTTTAAATTTAAGTGTAGTGTACAATAAAGCGTTGTTCTATTCTCTGTCAATTCTTCCAAAATTGTCTTTGTTCTGAGCAGGCTCAATAAGGTTTCTTCTTAGACAAGAGAAGGAAACTTGTCTATGGCAACGTACGTTGTATATGTAATTAATTAAATATCTAACTAAAAATTGTTTGCAAGCGTGCGATTGAGAAGAGTGCGAAAGAAAAAAACTTAAGTCAGTTTTGTCTAGGCATCACAAGACCTAGACAATTTCAGAAGAAAGTTGTCTATCCTCAAATGTCAAAGATAGAGAAAATGATAGCTATCGTGCTCGTCGTTGTAGATTACTGTCGAGGAAGTATCGACAATGTTTCTTCCCGTTCACTCTTGCAATCGCCGTGTTCGAGACGGTCGACAAATGTCTTCTTTGATCCGTAAAATTACTCATGTCTAAATCCTTCTCTACAGTTACTGTGCTAGGCCTTGAGAGAGACCTACGTCCAGCAGTGGACAGCTATAGGTAAATGATGATGATGAATACCTACTGCATCTAAAACAAGACCGAACAAGTACGAGTAGGACTCACACACTGAGGGTTCCAAACCTAGATAGGTTTATTTATGTTAATTAAGCAGCGCCATGTAGTTTTGTGACCAGTAAACCAAGAAAACTTTTAAAACTGAGAAACTGAGACTAGAGTAGCGGCGTCTCTTACCCTATCAGTGCTGTAACTCATCACCGGGAGATGTTTTATATGGATTAGTCCCATCTGGCCCGGCCCCGGAACTGGGCCGTATGTGAAAAAAGTATCATGTGTGCACAAAAAAGTGCCATCAGGCCCGGTGAACAGATCCCCGGGCCTGATGGCACTTTTTTGTGTCATCTGACCCAGTAACAGACGTTCCCCGGATTCTTGCCCGGTACCGGGCCGGTTGGGAAAAATAAGTGCCATCGGCCCCGGTGATATGAGTATTTACAATAAGCTTATTTTTTTAATGTGACCTAGGGCTTTGGTAGTTTAACACTCGTGGATTAGTATTATTGTTTACTATTGTTAAAGATGACGTAAGAAAGCTAGAACAGCTTATATTTTAGGAACTTCAGAAAAAGGCGCTGATTCGAGCACTTATAGCTCAATTTCAATCTTCGTTTAAATTTATATATAATCTCTAACAAAAACTACCTTTTCGACTGGCAGTGGGGTTTTATGCAGCAGTTTCTGACTTAAATTGTTTGGTTCTAAATAAGTTAACAAAATTTAATGTAATGTACCTAAATTATTATTACCTAAGAGATTAAAACCTACATCACGGGTGCAAATAAAATATTTCATATAATTTCATCACACTAACATTAGAAATGTGAAAGTTTGGATGTTTGTTTGTTTGTTACTCAGTTACGTCGCAATGGATTATGACCTAGATTAAAACATAGGCTTCTTTTTGTTGACAAACAATGCGTGTGAAGCCGCTGGCGGAAGCTAGTTTCAAATAAAGTTTAATTTGTTATTCGAATACAAAATTAAAAAATGTCGTTTTATTACGGAAACTTACTATACACTTGAATTTCAACTAAAGGTGCTCGATTCAATATATCTTTAATAATTTATAACTAATATTCCACTTGCCACTTCATTGGTCTTCCTAAGGTAAATTGAAACAAAGAATATATTAAAGAATTTGCCTTCATTTTCTCTTTGATGTGAAAGAATGCGAACGAATAATGGAAGTTACTCGTTCCTTTTCGCTGGATGGAATGTTTTGTTATTTGAAAAGGAATTGTTTTAAACAATGCAATGAAAGTAGCAAGGATATGCAAATACGCAATTTAAAATTTGATTAAAATTAATTTCTTACTCAAACTAAATGATCCAAAATGGCACTTATTCATTTAATTATTTAGAGAATCCAGCGGCGATTAAACTTTATAATGTTAGATACATGTGTGTAAATGAAGTATTATTGATTGATCTTATAATAACTTCATTGCACTTATAAAACTAGTGCAAAGGCAAACTTAATGCTAAAGAGCATCCTCTTCCAGAAAATATTTATTTATCAAATTCTTAAACATTAATTTGAAAAAAAACATGCATTTTATAACTGTGCACTGGGCGGGCGAGAATATCTGTTTCCCGGCTCCCTACAATTTGATTAATGATAAAGAAGGGTGCTATGGAGAGAGCTATACTTGGTTTTGTTTTATGCTACATGGAGGTAGAACAAGCTTATGACCAACCATTTATAACAAAAGAACGGCTGAACCGATTTTGATAATCTTTGATTTGTTGGATTTTTCTCCACCCCGAATAGCAGAATAACTATTAAAATATTTGAAAATTCACGATGAAAAAAAAATGACGAAAATTAAATTTCTCAAATGATGGCCGATTGACAATTCTATCGTACATTGGCAGCCCACGTCATTTGCACGTCAAGCCGGTACAAAGTTCGCCGGGTTAGCTAGTAAATAAATAAAATAAAATAATTGAACTTAAAATGGTATGAGAACATCATTTTTATCACGTTTGATCTCTGTAGCGACCGACAGTCTCAAATCCAATAGATACGGTGTAACTTTTTCAAGGATAATTATTTTATTTTATTACACGTACATAAAACATTGAACCAAAAAATTTAAAACAAACATTAACAGGTTTAAGCCATTGGGAAAACTAAAATGTTTGTTTTTTATCATGTTGTATGTTTGTTTGTTCTTGTGTAGTCATTTATTTATTTACTTAATGCTAAAAGCATTATTTACCAGTCATCCTGGTCGTGAAGAAGGATTCGATATTAACTAAAAAATAAAAACAGTAACAAGCGAAACATGAGCCTACAAAATAGTGAATTCGTAAAAACTAGATATCTGGAAAATATCCCAATAAATTTGGCGAGCACGAGTCATCTCGCTCAAACAAACGTTGAACTCAATATGCGAGCAACCCGAATGGATGCCAAGACTTACCCCCTTAAGGGGAATTTTAATGAAACCGATACGATATCGATAGGACATTGAAACAGAATGAAAAAACAGTGCCTTATTTCACGATCTCCGAGTTAGAAAGGAAGAAATAGGTATGGTGGCATTACTTCCCCGGGCGAGCCCTTTCACAAGGAGTAAATATCGTATTAAATAAAAATAAATAAAATAAATATGGCTGGACATTTCACACAGCGTTATCTAGTCCCAAATTAAGCAGAGCTTGTACAATGGGAACCAGATAACTGATAGAGTACTTATATACTTTTTTTGTAAATACATATATATAATATATAGAAAAACATCCTGACCCGGAACAAATATCTGTAGATCATACAAACATTTGTTCTGCGGCGGGAATCAAACCCACTACCTCTCAACCGGCTATTCGTCCACTGTACCACGGAGATCGTCAAAATTTAAATCGGATAGAGAATATAAATGCTTTACAACCTTCATGGTATGTGAGCTACGAACCAGGCCTTGGCAGGAGTATCTTGCCAAGTGCCGCTCCGTAACAGATAGTACCTAGTTAGAGCTGCACCCATGTTCAGTTCTATCGAAAAATTGGGTTACAGTGTTACTGTGACGTGGAAAGTAATATATGAGCTCGAGTTGGAACAGATAGATGTTAGCGTATACTAGATTGAACTAGTGGTTCGCCCCGAACTGAGATCTCACGGGTCTACCATAAAAACAAAAAAAAAATATTATTCGTAATCTTTGACAATCAAAATAGTTCCACGAAATTAAAACCACGTAACTTGACCTACAGTTTCATTCGAATTACAGGTAACGGGAGTTCATGTTAATTGGTTTTTTTTTTTTTTGTGTACAAATTGCAGTTATTCTAGATTTCAGACTTTTGCCTATATTTGTGATATTTATGCTACATGCATACCAAATTACAGCACTGTGGGGTCCCTGTGAATTTTGTTAAAGTTTAGTTTTTATTATGGCTAATAACTCAAAAACTACAAAAACTTTACTAAAAGTAAAAACGGAATCGAAATGTAGTAATGAAGACCTTTCATTTGACGTCTCACTTGACCTAATAGTCTCATTTTCATTTTTTTTACCCCTCTTGAACCCTAATATCTCAACAACTCCCCAAAATTTTTAGCTCATTGTGTCACACCAAAATCGGGCTATCATTACCTACCTATATACCAAATTTCACGATGATCGGATAAACATTTCTAAAGTTATCCTCGGACAAACAAACAAACATACATACATACAACGCCGATTTGCCCAAGTTCATTTGGAGATCTCGCTTCGCTCGATCAATAATTTTAAGAACTTTATTAAAATCTTATGTGATGCAAATAAATGATTTGATTTGATTTGACGTCATTAGTCATCCCTGAAGTCATTAAAGAATTTCGTTATAAGACAGGTATTTTGGAGGTTTCTGTTACAAGAAACTAAATAATAAAGGAACAGAAAAATAGGGCTTAATGTAATTTCTTCCAAATTTTACGAAACCTTCGTATTAGTTTGTTTTATTTAGAAGAGGCGCTGAGATCACAAAGCGGCAAGATATCGATGAGTACACCGCGTAAGCCCCTAAGAGGGTAAAGTGTGTTTACTTGTTTGCTTTGGTGTTAGCTGGGGTCCGACTAATGGGACCGGTAGCCTCCTTGTTCTTCGGAAGCTGATATACACAGTGTGCTGAAGGGCAGTGGACTCATATCGTGGTTTAAACTAAAGTAAATACAAATATTTACAATAGAAACAGTTGGATTAGCTAAAATCTGTTATTAGAGATAAAGAAAAAAAACACGAATTGGGTACAAACATTCTTTTATTGCTAGCATATGCATAAGCATTTTTTTTTAATTCCAGATGTTCGGAAGTTAATTCTTGATTTAAACTGTTATTTATGTACCTTTTTTATTTGTTATCCCGACGTTTTGATTATGTTGCAACAGCCGTGGTCACGGGCAGACTCAAAGACAAACACTTTCTTAAGTTAGTCCGTTTATCAGTAAGTATTTAATAATAGTTGCTAAGTGTGTATATCCTTGGCTATACATTTTTTATTTAATCTTCTTTGTAGTGTCGATATTTAAATGGTTCTTTATTTTTTTACCTGGGTGGCAATCGTGCAAATTTTGAGCGATAATACCAAAGTAAAACCAAAATAAAAACGTTACAGTATTCACATTTCGAATCGCGCTAACACGCGTGATATCAGTCAAACCAACGTTAAACCGAAACCAAACACGTACGTTTCAAAGTTAGACACGTTCAAAATTAGCGCGGTTACCCCCCAGGACCTGCTACTTCCTTCTCGTACATTCGTTCAAGCTATTATACAAATACTGTTAAAAATTTAAAAAATTATGTGTTATTTTTAAAGATAGAGATATTTATTTGCTTAACATGTGTAGGCTAACATACATTAACATAATATAAATAGTGGTTCGCCCCGAACTGAGAGCTCGCGAGTCTCCCATAAAAAAACAAAATATAGTATTCGTAATCTTTGACTATCAAAATAGTGCTACGAAATAACAACCAACATACTTGACCTACAGTTTCATTCAAATTACAGGTAACGGGAGTTCACCAATTAACATGAACTCCCGTTACCTGTAATTTGTCTCTTTTTTGGGGTACAAAATGCAGTTATTCTGGATTTCAGACGTTTGCCTATATTTGTGTCATTAAAGCTACACGAATACCAAATTTCAGAATTGTGGGGTCACTGGTGTACCCTGGGAGTTTTGTCAAAGTTTTGTTTTTATTAGGACTAATAACTCAAAAACAACAAAGATTAAACTAAAAATAAAAACGGGGTCAAAATGTACTCACAAATACCTTTTATTAGACGTGCCACTTGACCGGATAGTTCCATTTTGTTTTTTTTTACCCCTCTTGAATCCCAATATCTCAACAACCCCCCAACATTTTTAGCTCATTGAGTCACACCAAAATTGTGCTATCACTACCTATCTATATACTAAATTTCACGATGATCGGATAAACGCTTCGAAAGTTATCCTTGGACAAACAAACATGCATACATACACACAACGCCGATTTGCCCAAGTTGATTTGGAGTTCTCGCTTCGCTCAATCAATGATATTGTGTATGTTGGATCTTAATGTAATGGCGGTAACAACTAGTTTTACCAAGAGTGGATTTTACGTAGATAACAATCAGTACAATGTATAAATTTGTATGAGTATTCTTGATTTTAACAATATAAAACCTTATTTTTAATTCAACAACCAAACTCACCAAAGCTAGACTCTACAAAAGTATGTTCACTAAAAACGGGATATTTGCCATGATGAGTTTTTTTCGTATCCCGATATTTCAATTATATCAGTTTTACTGTCCATAACCAAGTTTTAAAAGTTATCTCTCAAAATTTATTCGTTAAACAGCATCTCAAACCAAGTCGATCTACGGTAAAACTACCATGAGAGTGCTAAATGCAAGCAAGCGGGTTACGCTTATCACATTACAAAGAAGACCACCTAGAGATTGATGATTCACAGTCCTTATAAGCAGAACCTTTCAGAAAACAGATAACTGGCTGAGTCAAATAAATTCTTTATGAGTAATATATGAAATTAAGTAAATTTAAACAAATTTTTTGTCAAGAAATAGAAACAAAAATGTTGCTTACTTATGTTGTATTTGAATCTAAAGCGAAAAATATCTAATACCACTACTTTTCTTTCGATATTGCACCCAAATTCAATGAGAATGATAATGTCATAAATATAATATAATATATATTCCTTAAGAAGCACATTGTACACAGGGTGTTTGGTAATATATCAACGATATTCAAGTGACGGATTCTCAAAACGCAAGAAAATACATCTCGAAAAAAAAACTACTAGTTATATTATCAAATTTTAAAGAAAATCGATTAATTTTGGTGCTTAATTCGATATAACACTTACTGCCTACTGTTACGAGCTGAAGGTTCGGGATAAAATAATGGGAATCGATCTAACCAAAATAACACTTTTATTCAGCACTAAACGATGAATACACGAACTTGGTCACACGTAATCACAACACACTAATTCACACCACTGTTGCACCACTTAAAGTCACCGAAATGGTCGCACGTATAGCTTAATCCAGACTGACTCGCGAGCAACTACTGTTCACGCGAGACCCTGCTCCACGTCAGTCCTCCAGGGCCTCGCTGAGACTCACTCACTGACTCAGACTGACTGTCCGGCCATCTCTCCGGCCTATTTATATCGAACACATTTCGATTGTTCGAGAACGATGTCGATCCTTCCAGGAAAGGGTCGGTCCCTCGACACAATGGCCACTCCCCATTCTGCGAAACCACAAACAATAGCAACAATAACACAGCAAGACAAAAGCGTTCGAGAAGGTTCGATTATTACTCATTGTTTAACAGCCTCGGCATAACACTACTCTTGCAATCGACATTCAAAAATAAAGGCTGATTTGATATCTCTTTCGGAAATGGCTGCGGGTTTTAGGTTAGAAAGGGACAACAAGAGATACCTATCTCGAGACGTCACCAATACAGTATCCGTGGTTAGATAGCAAACATTATTCAATAGCACAACATAGGTTTAATAAAGTGTTTGTATTTACATGCCAAAATAAATTTCACATTTCTATGGTAAACATTTCACAAATTTATTTATTATGCTCATCAAAATAACCCCTTTCATTTTTTGCGTATATTATCAAACACCCTATAATATCCTGATTTGCTAAAAGTTAGTATTATTATTAATAATATATATTACAGCATCACAGCATACTTCAGTGGAAGCATTCAAATTGAGAATCTAATATATAAGCACCTTCTCGGTCAAACTGACCAAAAATGAGCAACTTAATATTTCCTCATCACTTCTTCAATTGTTAAGTACCTATTTTATTTGATATTGGTATTGTTTAGTGTATTATGTAACGTATTTAAGTAGGTTTATTTATGTAGTATGTGCCTACGAACATATGCTATTTTATAAGTCCTGTATAAATTTTCATTATTTTCCTTTTCTGTACACTACTTACACATCTTAATCTATAATACACAAAGGTTATCTGGAAGAGAATGCTCTTTAGCATTAAGTATGCCTTTTTTTTGTACTAGTTTTATAGGTGCAATAAAGTATTTTCAATAAATCAATCAAATTCCAACATTTATTGATCGAGCGAAGCGAGATCTCCAAATCAACTTGGGCAAATCGGCGTTGTATGTATGTATGTATGTATGTATGTTTGTTTGTCCGAGGATAACTTTCGAAGCGTTTATTCGATCATCGTGAAATTTGGTATATAGGTAGGTAATGATGGCACAATTTTGGTGTGACTTAATGAGCTAAAAATTTGTGGGGGTTGTTGAGATATTAGGGTTCAAGAGGGGTAAAAAAAATTAAAATGAGACTATTAGGTCAAGTGGGACGTCAAATGACATGTCTTCATTAGTACATTTATACTCCGTTTTTATTTATAGTAAAGTTTTTATAGTTTTTGAGTTATTAGCCATAATAAAAACTGAACTTTGAAAAAATTCACTGGGTACACCACAGTGACCCCACAATGTTGAAATTTAGTATTCGTGTAACTTTAATGACACAAATATAGGCATAAGTCTGAAATCCAGAATAACTGCAATTTGTACCCCAAATAATATGAACTCCCGTTACCTCTAATTTGAATGAAACTGTAGGTCAAGTTAGATGGTTATTTTTTTCGTGGCATTATTTTGATACTAAAAGATTACAAATAATATTTTTTTGTTTTAATCGGAGACTCGCGAGATCTCAGTTCGGGGCGAACCACAAGTAATAACTTTAACATACACACCTACATATCTCAAACAAACTATTCACTACTTAAAATTAGGCATGAAACAAAACCTCACCTAAAACCTATGTTTCACTATAAATGTTTCACCAAAATATGTACTTGCCAAATAACACGTTCTATGTTCACAGCTTTAGTAACAAAACTATTAAAGAGAACAATACTATGAAA
Source organism: Philereme transversata (assembly GCA_963924445.1). NCBI lineage: Eukaryota > Metazoa > Arthropoda > Insecta > Lepidoptera > Geometridae > Philereme > Philereme transversata. The sequence goes on from OZ004347.1 coordinate 4,317,502, forward strand.
CATAACGTTAAGGAAATAAGGTTGAATATCGAAGGTAGATTGCCCCGAAATATGGAAAGCAAATCTTCTTAACAGGCAACTAATTAACAGATCAAGAACACGCAGTGGATTAATGTTATTATTTTGGTTAACTGCGGTAGGTATGTTAGATCGAAACGTCGTTTCTGCTATTGTCTTTCAATTATAATTTGTGGGGTATTTGGAATATGGTTAAGTATTTGATTAGTGGCTACTTAGTAAGCTTGATATGGTTGTATGAACAGTAAGGTATAAAAGGGCATACATATGATTTCAAACTTTTTCTTCCTGCCCTTTTCCCACATTACGCGGGGTCGGCACAACATGTATTCTTCCTCCACATCTCTCTATCAGCCGTCATCTCCGTTGTCACTTCCTTCCTACCCATATCATTCTTTACACAGTCCATCCATCTCTTCTTCGGCCTTCCTCCACTTCTATATCCATCCATACTCATATCTAGCACTCTTTTGGTCACATTATTAACAATTTTACAATAGATTCATCTAATAATGATGAATATAACATACACACCCGAATCCACAGATACTTCATATGTTTTTAGTTTTACCCTTACTTGCTTGCACACAACACATTTTATATTATATAATTTAATATTTAAAAAAAAAGTAAATACATAAACACTTAATTATACACCAGGATTAGTATAACATCTACCTAAATTATATTGATCTATCATTGTAACTATTCTATCAATTGATGTTTATTTAGCATTGTAACTATTGTTACGCCGAGGCTGTTACAGAATAAGTAATAGTCGAAATTTCTCGATGGCTCTCGGCTTACCTACTGTGTCACAGAATAGGTAAAACTTGGTATGGAATATACCTACATGCTACGTTTTTACCTGCAGTTGCACAAAAAAAGGAATAGTTATTCTGTCGAAATACCTACCCTTTCCTGGAACGATCGAGAACGTTCGAGTGTTATGAACTGTGCGCGGTATAAATAGGCCAGAGAGACGGCCGGAGGGGTCAGTCTGGTTTTAGCTATACGTGCGAACATTTCGGTGACTTTTAGTGGTTTATTGTGCAACAGTGGTGTGAATTAGTGTGTTGTGATTACGTGTGACTAAGTTCGTGTATTTATCGTTTTAGTGTTGAGTAAAAGTGTTATTTTGGTTAGACTGATTTTCATAATTTTATCCCGAACCCACGAGCGCGTAACACTATTGTGCCACTTATGTATTTTCTTTTGTCATTTAATTTGTGAAGAAACTGACTTCTGATATAAGACTCACGCTAGTTCAGGAGCCAGGGCTTTAACCAGAGTTGTAAAAATTGGTATACAACAAATAAAACATTTTTGATTTTGATTTTGACATGATTTTCTTCCTTACGCATGACTTGCCCATACCACGCTAGCCTCTTTCTCTTCAATATTTATATCACTGGCGCTACTTTTAAACTTCCTCTAACATAGGTACTCATTAAATTTCATTAGATTTCAAACTAATTTTGAAAAAAAAATTGCAATGGAAGTCAAAGCAGCTAGCACTAGCTAGCTAGCGGCTATTTCTGCTCTAAAACGAAGTTTCTTAAAAAAAAATCTTAAGATCTTATTAAATGGGGAAACCTTTGCCCAGCAGTAGGATAGTATAATATTTATTAAAAAAGATCCACATCCGCGGATGTCAAAAAATCTGCATACGCAACATCCCTGGTCTGTATACAGTAAGATCTTCAGAACTCATACCGTTATTTCCATAGACGTAAGACTTCCAATTATTCTGTTATCTGAGCTTGAACAGCGGCGGAATTAATTGTTTATTTGATCACCGATTACAATCCTAAATTGTGTCTGTTTGCGATTTCTGCTTAGTTTGTTTAATTTCTGTTGTTTGTATTCGTTTGGTTTATTAGCTCTCGATTTGTCATGCGCATGGCTAATTTTAGATATCTTTATATATATACTTTTAGGGTTCTGAACCAAAATGGAACGATAAAAACGGAACCCTTGTGGTGCGACTTTGTCCGACCTTCCGGCCGTCTGTCACAGGTGATTATCTCAGCAACTACCGAACTTAGCAGCTTGAAATTTGGAATAAAAAAAATAATACAGACTTCTTCCTCTTTCTCTTCCTCTTTTGCAAATATTTTCTTGACTGCCTCCATGGTGCAGTGGGCGTATAGCCGGCTGAGATGCAGGAGGTAGCGGGTTCGATTCCCGCCGCGGAACAAATGTTTGCATGATCTACACATATTTGTTCCGTGTCTGGCTGTTTTTCTATATATTATAAGTATGTATTTACAAAAAAAAAGTATATAAGTATTCTATAAGTTATCTGGTTCCCATAGTACAAGCTCTGCTTAGTTTGGGGCTAGATAGCGCTGTGTGAAATGTCCAGAAATATTTATTTATTTTCGCTTTGTTCGCCAATAGAGCTAAAATGGTAGGGTTCAATATTTAATAATTAATTTCCCGGCACACCTAGAAAATTTTGCAGTTTAATCTTTAATTAAAGTTCCATACGTTGTCTTAATTATAATTTGGTGTATCAGGAACGAGTTCTCTATCTAAAACCTGAAATATTACTATTTATAATACTGTTTATATAACGGATAATTACGTGGCACATCATGAATTACTGCAATATAATATTTTACTTAATAAATTTCAAATCATAATTCCTTAAGTGAACACACTCCACTGCTATTAAACAGGAAATTACATTAATATCATCTCACCTTTCTCATATCCACCTTAGCACAATTAACATTTGGCATGTACCACTCCACGTCAGTACAGACATCATCACAATAGCTGAAGGGCTCTTCAGAACTAACGAAGCTATATTGTAGGTATTCTCACGTGAATTTATCGCGACTCGATTGCAATTGACATGGATTGTGGGTGATTACTGTTTGTTGCCGGACAGATATGCGGGGTTCAAGATGGCTTCCAATTTATTTGATGGCAATAAATAGACATAAGGACAGCTTGAAAAACTAATGCCTGTTGGGGCAGAAAGGTCTTTGAGTACCACGCACTGGTAAGCGCAGCGCAGGACGCCCCACACTCTAGATATTAAACACGAATTGATAAAGGATTATTACAGGTTGCTGGGAACCGTTAGCTTAAGATCGGTCGCTCTGGAGGAGGCCATGTTCAGCAACGGACGTCATGGCTGATATTATGATGATGATGATAAGCTACAAATGTAAATAGATAGATGATAGATAAACTCTTTATTGTACTTAATATTACTATAATTACTGATTTAAACGGGTATTTATCGCTTATGTACAAAAGGTACCTATTTTATTTTTTATCCCGACGTTTCGACTTTGTTGCAACAGCCGTGACCGTTTAAATCAGTAATTATGTATAGTGATCGTGAAAGTATGAATAATACTTTAATACTACCAAGTAACAGCAAAACCGCCGCGGAACAAATGTTTGCATGATCTACTGATATTTGTTCCGTGTCTGGCTGTTTTTCTATATATTATAAGTATGTATTTATAAAAAAAAAGTATATAAGTATTCTATAAGTTATCTGGTTCCCATAGTACAAGCTCTGCTTAGTTTGGGGCTAGATAGCGCTGTGTGAAATGTCCAGAAATATTTATTTATTTATTTATTTAAACCTAAAATTTTAGTTAATTTGTGTGATATGTAAGTACCTATATACCTAGTAAGTAGTAATATCTAATCTAAATCATTATTAATTTATATTCTTCAGTGACTATTTTTAATTTACTTTTTATGACTATTTTATGTTTAGGTATACATTTGTGATAATTTTAAATATTGTAATTTATAAATATGATGTAATTTCAAACACGATTACCTGATTGTTTCTGAATAAATAAATGAAAAATATAAAAAACCCAAATGGTATATTAAAGGTACGAGTAAGACCGCATTAGAGCGGCGCTGCGCGGTGCTGCACGCCGCGCCACAAAACGTCAAAATATTGTTTTAAGAGGAAATCCGGGAAGCAAGACATTTGGAAAATAGGTATTTAACAAATCTATTGCTGTCGCGCTGTGCCCTATATGCCCTATGTGCGTGAGATAGAGACAACTGCAGGTCGGACTGATTATACTGTTACGCCGAGGCTGTTAAACAATGAGTAATAATCGAACCTTCTCGAACGCTTTTGTCTTGCTGTGTTATTGTTGCTATTGTTTGTGGTTTCGCAGAATGGGGAGTGGCCATTGTGTCGAGGGACCGACCCTTTCCTGGAAGGATCGACATCGTTCTCGAACAATCGAAATGTGTGCGATATAAATAGGCCGGAGAGATGGCCGGACAGTCAGTCATACTGGGCTGAGCGCCATCTGCGCTCGCCAAAAGTTCGGTTAAGCTGTCACGGCCTCAGAGGCCAACAGCGAGATTAGTCCATTCGAAAAAAAAAAAAAAAAAAAAACCGGACAGTCAGTCTCAGTCAGTCTGAGTCTGAGTGAGTTAGTCTCAGCGAGGCCCTGGAGGACTGACTTGGGAAGGGTCTCGTGTGAACAGTAGTTGCTCCCGAGTCAGTCAGGATTAAGCTATACGTGCGATCATTTCGGTGACTTTAAGTGGTGCAACAGTGGTGTGAATTAGTGTGTTGTGATTACGTGTGACCAAGTTCGTGTATTCATCGTTTAGTGCTGAATAAAAGTGTTATTTTGGTTAGATCGATTCCCATTATTTTATCCCGAACCCTCAGCTCGTAACAATACCTATTTAAAATAGACGAAATCACTGTTTCGTAGTCGCCTGTTTCCTCCTCCAAAACTGGACCGATTTAATTTTTATTTCAAATATGTAATAAAAAGGGCTTTGGCTTTGTTTGTACGTTTCGTTTTTTTTATTTATATTCGTCAAGTTTGTTTGCTGGATGTCTAAAAAGGGGCAGTAAAAATAAGCAATTTCTGTGACTTTAGAAGCTTCCTAGTTCCTGTAATAATTAATTTATGGAGAAAAACTAAACGTAGGGACATGACCGTGGTACTTGTAGATTATATGGTAAAAAAATATTTGCTCTAGTATCACTATCCAGAGAGGAAACAGGGGACTACGTTTGTATGGACGAAACGCATCCCAGATTTCCTCTTAATGATTTTGAATGGTGCATGTCGCACAAGAGCGGCGCTGCAGTAGGCGTAGCTCCAAAAGAATATTGTGACGTGCAGCGCTGTGCCGCGCAGCGCCGTTCTAATGCGGTCTTACCTTAATATTGGAATATCGTCCTGTCAAAATTTTACACTAGGAATAGTGTTTCTGGGTATCATTTCAATATAAAGTGAAATTTGGTACATATTAAATATACTCATTGTTATAGGTAGTGTATCAATAACTAAATAATTATTTGTCATTATGTATTTGATTTTACAATATCTTGTGTAGACGTTTATATGAAAATTATATGCCTGTAAAACGAGACCGGATCTTTTAGATCATATCCTAGTGTTTATGATCATATCCTATAATTGACTTACAGACATCAAAATTAAATCGTCTGCGACGTTTGATAGATGCCCTCCATTTATGTTGATGCCATAGTTGTCCCATTCAAGCTTTTTGAAAATATATTCTAATAGAGTTCCGGAAAGATAGTATCTCTTTGACGAACGCCCTTCTCTATATTAAGTCTAGATCATATACGAATAGCCAAACTTTTTGTTATTATTATAAATACGGGATTTATCACGTACCGTCTTAACAGTGTTTCGACCGACAATGTTTCGGTTCAATTCGGGTGAGTGCAATCCGCTCCGAATAGTGCGAGGCGAGACATTATAACACCGAAAAGATGGTACGTGATAAATCCCGTATTTATAATAATGATTGAAACGAATCACGAAAGTTTTCTAAGTAAAACTTTCAGTTTTTTACAAGATTCATTTTAGTGGATGTACGGAAGATCTTCATGATCTTATCCCTAATTCCCCCTTCCACCATCGGACAAGCAGACGTACCAAGAAGTACCACCATACCTGGTGGGCATAACACCTTGCCGTACCAACCGATTTGGTTCAACTTCTCTTGTTAGCACAAGTAAGGAGCGGAACTCACTTCCGGCGTATGTTTTTCCAGACCAGTATAATCTCGGAGTCTTCAAGTCCAGAGTGAATAGGTTGTTTCTAGGCAAGCGTGCTCCATCTTCGATCACACCATCACTTACCGCCAGGTGAGGTAGTGGTCAAGCGCTTGACTATCAACAATAAAAAAAAAATCACCAGTCTTTTCTAATTTTACTCTTGCGTCACAATTCGTGTATGTATATTTCTTAAAAGTGTTACATATATTTTATGGATTCCCTGTTCGGAGAAAGCTTTCCAGTTTTGTAGAGTAGTAGTATAAAAACCCTTAGTAGGGTTTTTATAAACCATGTATCCCGCAATGTTTCCCATACTGAAAACTTTTTTGATAAAGATGTGTCTTGTCCGCAATTATGCATGCGTAAGCCGTACCTAAGATTGCTAGGTCGGGGGTCAACAGGCGTCGGCTCTCTGGATGAACGGATAATATATTGAGTGGCGTCGCAGCATACAAAGCAGCCCCTCGATTGCGGTAGCGACTGGCTTTGCAAATTCAATGGCAATCAATTTTGACAGATTTATAATGAAAAAAGTTTAATCATAGGGTGCGAAGAATGGGATCTACACCGAAAGAAATCTTTAACGTATTTTTAATTTCCAAAAACGTGTATTACGTTTACTTAGCAACGTTTACAGCTAAGGTATCGAACAATTTACCGTCGTCTGTTTTTCCTGAAGTTCAGAGGGCTTAGCCAAGTTACAGTCAATTAGCGATGACACTAGTCGGTAAGTCCGAAAATGTCCTGTACATTTAACACATGCTATAGAAATACCACGTGATACAGCGACAACATGTAGAAATCGAATAGATTCTCGCTGCGAATCTATTCGATTTCTATGTAATTTGGCTACGGGCCCTGGCCTCTTTAAGATTAGAGTGAATAGGTGTCTTATAGATCTTCATGCATCATCTTAGATCACATCATCGCTAACCGCCAGGAGAGTTTGTGGTCAAACATAGATCAATTCGCGATAAAAAAAACTATCTTTATAATCTAAACGCAACTAAATCAACTATTTGATATCGTGACTATACCATCTACAACAAATACACTAAGTACTGGTTATAGGCCTCATTTATGCTGCCTCCTGGTCCTGTAGCAGCTTGATCCAGGTAGGACCGGAAAAGACCCGAAAATTCTTAAAGTTAAACATGGTCATTCTTGACCAATATAATTAGACCGAGGAATTGGGATTGATGTGACGATTTACATTGAGCTGTATTGTATTGTACATTACTTCCCCCCACTCCCTAACCAAACGAAACAAGAATAGGTAAAACTCGGATATGTAATGACTCATATGTCAAACTGTTTGCCATTATTATTAATATGCTTTATTTTCAATAATAAATTGTATATAACCTTATAGATAATTACAATCCAATGCATTATAATCTATGTAGGTACATACGGATGATAAACCTGTCAATAAATATAAAAAAATAAGGAAAGAAGATGAGAACACACAACTCACAACTAGGGTTGCCATACGTCCGGAATTTTTCGGACATATCCGGTAATATAGGTCTTTCTCCGAGATTCGGGGGGAATCCTATCCCGTCTGGAATTTCTACAGTTTAAGTAGGTAACGAGTAAAATAAAACATATAATAAACCAAATGTTATTATTAAAAATAAATTAACAATCAACGTTACGTTATTTTTCATTTGGATCAAGTTTTTTCAAGATCAAGATCAAGGGACAAAGGATCAAGATTTGGATCATTACTGATATTTCTTGCTCCCAGAAATATTCTGCAACACATATATAGCACACATGCATAGTTAATTATAGTAATATTCATATGCATGATGCTAACGTCATTAATGTTATATTTACAAGAAAGTCAGGAGTTTTCATCAAATGTCAGGAATTTGATCCGGAATTTCGATTTTTTAATCTGGGAACCCTACTCACAACAAACATACATCCAACATTTAAACTGTAACTGGACGCATTAAAATAATAACAATTTTCATCGCCATTTAATAATGCAATTGAGGAGACGGTTCTGAAGTATAGTACTTGAATAGATTTCTATTATTGTTCCTGTATTAGGAATCACTTGTGTGAACAGAATTAACAATTTCCGTTTTGGTGTTTTGCATTGTTTTAATAATATTAAAAGGCATTTATTTACACACACACAATAAGCTGACAGAAGTATGAAAGTACAATAATTACTAATTACAGCTAGTTAAGTATAAAAGTAGGCCTAATTCTAAGAAACATTAGTATATCATTGTATCACTTCGATAGAAGGTGGTAATAAATAGGTCGAAGGTTATGCTGGTTTTCAGCCTCGCCCTGGCAGAAACAATTGCTGCGGCAGCAGCAATTATCTCGGGAACTGTCAGCTGTATGCTCTGAATAAATAAGAGTTATAAAGAGTGCTCTAGAATTTTCGGACCATTTAATCGAATTTTACTTTTCATAAGATTTCAGCTTTGCAACTTGTTTTTCGATTTCAATTATGTTAATTTTTTTTATAATATGTTCTTTATTGACAAGTTTCAAATCAAGCTTTCCTAGTTGCTAGTACATAGATTGATTTTTTGTGCAGCAATATTTATATTTATTTATTTCGACTGTCAAAAAATTTAAATCAAAATGTATTTATTTATTCAAATCACAAGGATCAGTTTGAAACGTCAATTTTACTGCTTATTCCTCCTCGACTAAGCCAAGAAAAAAAGGCAAGAAACAAGGCCGGTTCATCTTTTTACTGATCCTTTCAGAATATAGGTACATAACATTAAAGAAAGTAAATAAAGTCAGACTGATGACAATGTTTTTATTTATAAAATTTTAATATGTATTTTAATGACTCTGGCATTATTGACTGCCATGATTTGGTTTTTGGACTGTCACCTACTTTATATACTTATATATAGTATATATAAGTTATATACTTATATTACTTACCTACTTTATCTATTAGGACAAGCATATCTATTTTAGAATGTTGATTTAAAAACCTGTCCTTTAGAACAAAGTAACCAAATTGATGACTTTGTGTTCTTTACCTTTAACAACGTTTGCTTCATTAATACGAGATTTCATCTACAAACCTTACTAATACAGAACCTCATAAATTCAATTGGAAATACCATATATATCAAGATCATGCAAAACATGAATTTATACCCCTTTCGTTCGTACATGACTGAATGGAGTACCATCAGAGTTAAATATCAAAAAACGATGAACTTTAAACTTTCGAAATAACTCGAACGGACTGACAGGTACGGCGTGATAGCAATGAAATACCGAGCCAGGTAAGTAGAGAATAGCTAGCTAACTTCAGAGTCACACATTGATAAGCGTAATGAGGTAAGCTTTTACTAACTAAACATAATTAGGATTAGGTATTAACCTTGCATTTTTTTAACTATTTTATCATACCCCTTGTAGAGGGAACAAGCATATGGCCCACCTGATGTAAAGTGGTAACCATCGCCTATAGCAAAGAATTGCTTCGTAGGTCGCACACCTTAGAAACGTGCTCGACGACGCAGTGCCTGTAATTTTGTCGGTAATCATACCCTTCAAACTAAAACACAGCAATGCTGCTTGGCGGCAGAAAGGTGTAATGGTAGTACTTCCCCGGGCAAGCCCTTACACAGGAAACCTTAATACTCTTAGAAACTCTACTACTCCTAAATACTACTCATAGATGGTTAAAGCTTGATAAATTCCATATAAAATATGTAATTTATAGGAAACATTATGAATTAACAACTTGATGACCTCCTTGGCGTAGTGGGCGAATAGCCTGCTGAGACACAGGAGGTAGCAGGTTCGATTCCCACCGCGGAACAAATGTTTGCATGATCTAGAGATAATATGTGTTCCGGGTCTGGATGTTTTTCTATATTTATAAGTATGTATTTACAAAAAAAAAGAAATATAAGTATTGTATCAGTTATCTGGTTTCCATTATACAAGCTTTGCTTAGTTTGGGGCTAGATAGCGCTGTGTGAAAAGTTCAGCAATATATATTATTATAAACTCTCTCAATCATATTTCGATATGAAACACTATTACAGATCGTTAGAATCGTTACGCAACCATCCTATGCATAGCGCTTTTCCATTACTAACACGATCAGCTGTTCTCTTCTGACTGTGCTCAAGAGCTAGAAACCTTCCAATAGCATGCGATAAAAAATAAATTAAAATAAGCGCCGATGATATCGACCCGGGTTCCGCAGCATTGTAGTAACAATCGTAGCAGCCTTAATTGCGGCCGCTTTGTTATACAAAATGAGGTGTTAGCTCTTCTATTAAATAATAAGTACCTACGGATAAGGAACAGACAGTCATCTTTAAGAACTACTTACCAGGAGTCGGAGAATGTAGTTTAAAATCAATCTTTTTTCACTCAAAACAATCTTGAGAATAAAAAAAGCTAATCACATCAATAAAAATAAAGAATCAATAAAAATGTTGACACAGAGACAGTATTTTATCCGTCTTATTAAGTTGGTAGATTGAATACGTTATACTAAAAGTTAGCTAATCTTAAATATTATATGTTTTAATAATTATGTTGTTTCTCCATATGCCCATTTTATCTTTCGTTAGGTGTTATACTTAAAGTGTACAATAATAAGTATAAATATACTGGTCAAAATTTAGCTTGAGTTGATACAACATTTAAATACATTTTTGTGTTGTTTCAGATATAACAGAAGAACGCTGCGTATGGCCGAAAGATCCCACAGAAGTCCAATAAGAGCGTCTTCGTACGCTGTTTGGACGTATCAACATGTTCACGACAAACTCAAAAGCTTAACTTCCAAGAAACTAGAAAATGGTAAAAATAGAGAAAACAGCGTAAAATACAATACAGAACTAAATGGTGAAAATAGAGAAGATCGCGTAAAAGCAGGTCATGAGACAGAAAAACGAGAAACTACTGAAGAAGATGATAGACAAGTTATAGCAGAAGATGAAGTCAGAAAGAACGTATGGAGCGACGTCGACGACGAACTTTACATAGCAGAAATAGTTAAAAGAACCAATGTGCGTACTAAACGTGATACCAGTGAGGTTGTGAATAGTGTTAGTGTAGATTACGAGATGTGGGAGATTGACGCGGATTATACCGAGTGCGACTGTCTGGGTCCACCGCCTGAGTTCCTGCTGCCGCCGCCACCGCGACCGCCTTTCCTCCATTCGGAGTACTACTGCGGTGACGACCCTATCCCGGATCTGGAGACTTGCGATACGGAACCAGTAAGTTTATTATTTAATTTCCTAGGCTATAGCAAAAAGGTAGGTCAGTAAAGAAAACTTTCACAAATACACCAAGTATGCACCAAGTGTATGCGTTCTGTCCGCAAACGTATTGGGCTACATAGCCATGAATAAATGTTTGTCCCAACAGAAGACTGTCTAAACCATCTGTAACAGATGAAAAGGCTGATGCTAATGATGATGTTTCCATCACTATTAGTACAACTTTGCGTTAGAATTTAATTTTCAGATAATTTAGAAGTCAATTCAAGTCATTTATATGGTCGCAGACTGTTAGTAGGAGATTATTGGTGATTTGAAGAATATCCTATCTACTTAGCTTTTATTTTTAACAAATCAAGTAGTGTTAGCTCTTACTTCTCAATTTCGGTCATTCACACAAACAAAATTATCGTATTTGGTGCTACAACTAAAAATATTTATAGACTCTCTTAAACATCTTCATGTTGTGTGGCCAATTTTTAAGTAGAAATGCTACTCAGAATATTTATGCTTGGAATACACTTTGATTGGTAGATAAACCGAAACTAGAATATATACGTTTTTTGAATAAATAACATTCATGTCTCAATCATCCGATTGAAATGTTGATTTTTAATCTGATCACTGCATTGCATTCCTAATATTTTACCTTTGACACCTTGAAATTCAACGCGGCGGGCGTTTGCTCTTAATACTAAGATCAAGAAGCTACTGTAGATTCCTTAACCACATCGAGTTCCAGCGTGAGTCATAATGGAACATATGAAATACAAATTAGCGCCTTAAAATTTAAACCCTTTGAATAGACGACCAGGTTTAGTAGCAACAGAGAAAAAGTGTTTTATTTTTTGCCAGAATGCGGAAACTTGAAACAGTCAAACTGTTTCTTAGTTTTTGTAATGACTATTACCGTGCTAAATACCAACCAAAGGTTGGCATCTATCGTAAGTTAAGAAAACTTACTTTAAACTAACCCATGCGGGATATATTCAAGGGTTTGAGTGCCAAGTGAGTGCACAAGATACTAAAATGAGGTTTTTTTCCGATTTTTTTGTTCCGTATGTCGTAAACTCAATGAGGTGGGATTGCCAGCAATGGTCAATGTCTATAAATCTCAAGCTCTCGAAATAGATTCCTTGAAACGCTGCTCTAATCTATGCTAAGCATCTGCTAATAAAGCAGATTATGGAATACTGAATCCGGTAGAACGCCTGACTCACCAGATTTCATAATTCAAACATTTACCACTTATACAGGTTCACTCGTACGCGGCCGAATCGATACCACTAGTGCATCTGTGTCATGTACGACAGATCTTGAAACTTAAGTAAAGCGTTTTACGGTTCAATTTCGTTTTATAACATGTCATAAGCGAAGACCAGCTGGTGTATACCTTAAACAAGAATTTTGTCGATGGTTGAGAAGACAAAAATGGTATTTGGGTGCAGGGTTGCGCTTATTAGAGAAAATCCAACTCTAATTCTAGCAGTAAAAAGATTGCTTTTTATTAAATAGCTTTTTTTAAAGTGGCATAATTATGTCTCTGGCATTAACTGGATAGTAAAGTTATCTCAGCTTAGTCGTGGGTAATAATTTTCTCCCGTATTTGAAAACTTATCAACGTAATTTATTCCGGTTCATAAATGCTATGAATAATGCTGAGAAGATATGTGATATTTACATTTTGAAAACCTCTTATCTCTGGACTTATCAGAAAGGTAATCATAATTTTTTCTGTGTTCAAATCAAACAAACAGACAAATCTTCTTGGATATAATGGGGAGAGCTTCTTGTCAAAGATTCGTTGACATTATAATACTATTCGTTGTATTTCTTTGAGCCATAGACATTTTTAGTAATTGATTTTAATAATCATGTAAGTATAAAAATAAAAAAAATAAAAACATATCGCTGGACATTTCACACAGCGCTATCTAGCCCCAAACTAAGCAGAGCTTGTACTATGGAAACCAGATAACTGATAGAATACTTACATACTTTTTTTGTAAATACATACTTATAATATATAGAAAGAACATCCAGACACGGAACAAATATCTGTAGGTCATGCAAACATTTGTTCCGCGGCGGGAATCGAACCCTACCTCCTGCGTCTCAGCCGGCTATACGCCCACTGCGCCACGGAGGCAGTCAAATGTATATCACACTAATATCATAAACTAGCTGTTACCCGCGACTTCATACGCGTTACACTCCTAAATGAGTAGGTGGCCTAGAATTATAGATAAACTCGCTGCTGCAACTTGACTTGACACCCCATTTTATCCAATTGGACCTGATTTAGGAAATAAAAGGTAGCCTATGTGGTAATCCAGGTTATAATCTACATATATACCAAATTTCATCGAAATCGGTTCAGCCGTTATGACGTGATTGAGTAACAAACAAAGAAACATACAAAGAAACATCCAAACTTTTACATTTATGATATTAGTGTCACGTGGAAGTTTGGATGTTAATTGGCTGTTCACGGAGGATCTTGTCTTTGAGGTCTTTGATCATAATAATGATGATGAGGATGATGATAATGAGGTTTACTTACTTAGTTCCAAAACCTTTTGATTCGTTTCGTTAAGGAACAAACAAACAGCCTACATTCTTATCTGTCGGTAAACACGACGCAATGCGGGTCTTAATAAAGCTATGTCCTATTTTACGTCGTTTTACGAAACCGTCACATTACCTATTCTGTTTGTTCGTGTGTTTGTTTTAAAAATAGCTGTAGAAGTTGGGATTATGGTTATGAAACAAAGATATCATAAAAGTTATGAAACTACATAATCTATGTAGGATACGAGGACCCAAATAAAACCTTCGTTTCCACTTTATAACTTCTTATATGTCGCCTTTTACAAATTAATTTATTCTTCGTTAGACATCTTTGATCGAATGATTCAATCATTTCCCGTCTGCCAGACAACCATCCCTTAGTCATGTTACGTTTCATTTCACTTAAGTAACATATTAAATTAAAGAAAAAAAATAGAATCCTACATATATGCTACTTTATTATATATTTATTGTATATATGTCACTATGTGTGTCTTCCTAAACTTATTAACATAAGAGCGCTGGAAATGTCGCTTGCATAGCCGTTTTTATTAGATAAGCAACATTCCGCGCGATCACTTCTTAGATGGGTGACTTCTAGTAGCCTTTTTAACTGAGTGTTTATGTTTTGGCACTCTACAGATAGACGTCCACAAAATCACCAATGTGCTAGTATAATTAAAAATATTGAATTTTGGAAAATCGTAGAATAAATAGTTTTCTACAAAGTGAGGTCAATGACTTGTTTCGGCTTAACATACATACATATTTCGAAGCACATTGTATAGTGACCAAAACTCTCTTTTTCAAAATGAATGACTGTATAATAAATAACAAGTTATACACATTTATTATTGACAACCTCTGTGATGCAGTGGGCGAATAGCCGGCTGTGACGCAGGAGGTTCCGGGTTCGATTCCCGCCGCGGAACAAATGTTTGCATGATCTACAGATATTTGTTTCGGGTCTGGATGTTTTTCTATACGTTATAAGTATGTACATATTTACAAAAAAAAAAGTATGTAAGTATTCTATCAGTTATCTGGTTCTCTTAGTACAAGCTCTGCTTAATTTGAGGCTAGATAGCGCTGTGTGAAATGTCCAGCAATATTTTTTTTTTATTTTTTTTACAAACAAAATAGATAATATTTAGTTAATAGTGCAATGATTGGACTTTGTTTTGAAGTGATTTCTTTCAGACAACCTTTGAATAGAGAGGATATTTTTTATAACTCAAAAAATGGTTTCACATTAAGAGCTATGGATAAAAACTAAAGTCAAGTAAAAGCCGAACTATGCATAACTGCTTAAACCAATAAATGTCCCGGAACATGTGTCGCAAGCCATGTCGTGTGATGTCACCGGACATCGTGTGACATCGCAATACATTTTGTCTCTCATTTGTCAAACAACTGAAAGAATATAACTTAAAGAATATATCATGGTAACCATAAACTTAGAAACCAAAAAACTAAAAGAATCAAACAAGATGTCTGCCGCACAAAGGGGTTCTCTTCTATCTTAATTATGCGCACGGCCAACGAGTGAAACACCTTGCCTAAGTCTGTGTTTCCTGATAACTACAACCTAGGTGTCTTCAAGTCGTGAGTGAATAGGTTTCTTCAAGGCTTCCATCGTAGACCGCATCATCGCTTACCATCAGGCGAAGTCAAACGCGAGCCTATAAAAACTTTAAAAAAACCGGCCAAGTGCGAGCCGGACTCGTGCACGAAGGGTTCCGTACCATTATCTATAAAAACGAGCAAAAAATCACGTTTGTTGTATGGGAGCCCCCCTTAAATATTTATTTTATTCTGTTTTTAGTATTTCTTGTTATAGCGGCAACAGGAAACCTGATCTGTGAAATTTTCAACTGTCTAACTATCACGGTTCATGAGATACAGCCTGGTGACAGACGGACAGACAGACAGCGGAGTCTTATTAATAGGGTCCCGTTTTATCCTTTCGGTACGGAACCCTAAATACAAGACTGGTCAAGTATGAATAGGACTCGCGCACCTTGGGTTCCGAACCTAGCTAGGTTTATTTATGTTAAATTGGCAAGATGAGTTTTTGCCATCTAATGACCGGTAAATCAAGAAAACTTTTAAGACAAATTAAAAAAAACTGTTAGATAGAGACTTCGTTATAATTTTCATATACCGGTCAATCCGTCGCACAACCAAAGATTTGAATTTTTCCTGCGTCGACTACACACGATCCGAAGTCATCTGATTCCGATTTTTACCTGGAAGCAACCGGGATATGCTCCGGATTCGCAGGATTGGGGAGACCCGGATGTCATATAGTCCGAGCCTTAGGGTTCTGTTTTCACCATTTTGGTCCGAAAACGTGTTTCCGGATATTTGTCGCCTAGTGAATACGAGGCTTAAAAATGTACACGTTGCCCAACTTTAAGCTTACGTAAATAAGCTCTTGTAGATTAGCTAACTTGTGTCCATCTCCTAAAACCAACATTTGTTATAACTGTAGAGCTTTCTCTTTACTCTACAAGTTTACTTTAAGCTTACTCGGAGGTATTTCATGAAAACTGTTAAAAGTTTGACTTTTGGAGTAATTTCGTTTCATTCCTAGATTTTATGAAAACATTAAATGAAAACACGGGTTGGGCTAGTATTGGTGTATAATAGGTATTTTACATTACCACAGAATTCAAAATTTTCATACAACCTTCATAACAAGTCCTAAAATATCAATGAAACAGCCTGTATAAATTAGGTAAACAAATCATATTCATTCATCATGTAAGTAGGTAACTTTTAAACTGACTAAGCGGCGTAGTCGCAAAGGCGTCGCCGATCTACGTTAAAAATTGTTTATTGGAAATGTATCGATTACTCGATAAATACTCAAGTCACCGGTATTAAAGCCACTTCTAAAATCAGTTAATACGATTCCGGATCTGTGTTTTAAATTAATGTCGTACATAACAAAACAGGTTCTATAATAGTTTTAAGTGGCGTCCACACCATTGAGTTTCTATATTTGTATTCGACAGAAAGTTACCTACATACTAACAGTATTACATAAAGCACTAAAACCCTGGGGGTTTTACCACAAATAAAATTAAACACTGTTTAGTGCTTGTTTTAAAGTATCCTATACAAAAATTGATACGGAAATTTTTAAACACGCGTTAAACAATGGTTTATCTTTTTTGTGGTAACAAGGTAGAAGTTTATTTCGGTGCTCAGAGACACTCGAGCCTCTACACATTATTTAGATACTTAAAAACCCGTCAGCATTACCTAAACATAATTTTATACTGACATGATTACATCTTGCAAGCATACTTGCAAGATGAGGAATGAACTACCATTTGAGGTTTTCCTGTTAGGCTACGACATGGAACGCTTCAAGAAAAATGTTAAGAGGTTTCTACAGGGTAGGGCACACATCGACAATACCCCGGGTGTTGCCGGTGTAAATAGGCGACGGTGACAGCTTACCACCAAAAACAACCGACCTACCCAGCCAAACTATCGTATACAACCTGTTACCGAAATTATCTACATAAACCTGGCAACCTCCGTGGTGCAGTGGGCGAATAGCCGGCTGAGACGCAGGAGGTAGCGGGTTCGATCCCCGCTGCGGAACAAATGTTTGCATGATCTACAGATATTTGTTCCGGGTCTGGTTGTTTCTCTATATATTATAAGTATGTATTTACAAAAAAAATGTATATAAGTATTCTATCAGTTATCTGGTTCCCATAGTACAAGCTCTGCTTAATTTGGGCTAGATAGCGCTGTGTGAAATGTCCAGCAATATTTATTTATTTATTAAACAATTTCAATGTTGAATGAAAAAACGGCACAATACCGAACGCACAAATAATGCACGTGTCATATAGACATGAACCAGGCAAGATCGTGGTCAAACAATAGCCTAATATTATAAAAAAAATGGGGTGTGGCTGTGTCATGGATATGGCCGTGTGTTGTAAGTAAATAAGTGTACGTAACAGGTAATATTTTCTATATAAAAGATAAAATAAGCTAATTTATGTATGTTATGGTCATGTTTGAACACTAATAAGTCCTTCGGGGCATACATTCATAAATGGAAGTCTCGAAACGCAGCAAAATGACCTCAAAATGGCGGTGCTTCCCCCTCCACCGCGCGCGATGCGTCACAGTCCTCACTCAGCGTAACGAATTATTTGATACTTTAGTTATCCAGTGGTGTAATTAAATTTTAGATGGAGATGATAGATATGTAGCTGCAACACCAAACTGTATCCCCCGATTGTGTTATCATTCGTTTTTTGAATTGCCTCCCATTATGGAAGCAATTTTAAAATCCGTATTCACGTCAAAATAATATTAAAGAAGTTAAGTAAATATTTACTGCTCGCTGGGATGTTGTGCACAGTACTAATCAGATGCATAAAGCAGCTGGTAACCTGAACAGGATTTGAGATAGTCTAGGTACGCTTTCATTGAAAATTCTACTTTATATAAATGTTTAGATATGTCGGTACTGTGCTATGCCATATATACAGAGTTAACAAGGAAACTAACATTTACCCGCTACCCCACAACAAATGTAAGATTAAATGTCTAGATTGGCTTAAATCTTTAAATTACGAAGATACTGAGGACCTCCTAAAGATTCCCAAATAGTGCATACACACAAAAATACACACTCCATTACGCACATACATACACATACACCCTCACACAAACACACACACACGCACACACATACACACACACTCACAAATACATCCACCCACACAGATCCTTCTGGTCTGTTGGAAAATAACTAGAATTTTTAGTTTAGTTTTTTGATAATGTACCATTTACCTGATTGGAACTCATAGATATATAGGAGGAGGGCGTTGGTGTCTGTAACACAGTTTTCATACTAATTCAGGCATCATCGTTTCAAACTGTACACATGACTGTATATTTATTGTTCCTCAATAAATGCTTTTTTTTATTATGCCGACCGTATGGGTGATATGATATCAGATTGAATACATACAATTGTTTCATGGCCTTGCTTCTAACAGATCCAAATAAAATTGGGCATCATTAGGTACCTTACCTAGTTGGAATGATAAAACCATGTATATTTTTATTTCATATAAATAGATTTTATCCGACAGTGAAACTCATAATTCCTTGATCAATACAATCTTTTCGGTAAACCATTTTGCGTCATCAATACACGCCTGTTCCTCGCGACCAATCACTGGAATGGTTCAGGCAGCGAATTAGGCTATTTTTCAATGTATAGATATATCTACGTTGCCACACCAAATACTAAATAATTTAAGTTTTAAAAAAACAAACATGAGTGAGTTTTAAATTTCAAAAGTTTGTAAGCAGATATGTAAACAAAGTGAGTAAAAATTAAAATTGTTTGCCGTTTTATTATATAAAAATCTAATCATAATTATTTAACTAGTGGTTCGCCCCAAACTGAGATCTCGCGAGTCTCCAATAAAAACAAAAAATAATTATGCGTAATATTTGACTATCAAAATAGTGCAATGAAATGCATAACCAATTAATTTGACCTACAGTTTCATTCAAATGTTTATAGTTTTTTGTGGTAAAAATTGCAGTTATTCTGGATTATTTAGACTTTTGCCAATATTTGTGTCACTAAAGCTACACGCATACCAAATTTCAGCACTGTGGGATCACTAGTGTACCCTGTGAATTTTGTCAAAGTTCAGTTTTTATTATGGCTAATAACTCAAAAACTATTAAGATTTTACTGAAAATAAAAACGGGATCTAAATATACTAATCAAGACCTTTCATTTGTCGTCCCACTTGACCTAATAGTCTCTTTTTTTTATTTACCCCTCTTGAAGCCCAATATCTCAACAACCCCCTAACTTTTTTAGTTCATTTAGTCACACCAAAATTGTGCCATCACTACTTACCTATGTATCAAATTTCACGATGATCGGATCAACGCTTCGAAAGTTATCCTCGGACAAACAAACATACATACATACATGCATACAACGCCGATTTGCCCAAGTTGATTTAGAGATCGCTTCGCTCGATCAATAATTATTCATATTCTCCTCTGACTGCCTCCGTGGCGCAGTGGGCGTATAACCGGCTGAGACGCAGGAGGTAGCGGGTTCGATTCCCGCCGCGGAACAAATGTTTGCCTGATCTACAGATATTTGTTCCGTGTCTGGGTGTTTTTCTATATATTATAAGTAGGTATTTACAAAAAAAAGTATGTAAGTAGGTATTCTATCAGTTATCTGGTTCCCATAGTACAAGCTCTGCTTAGTTTGGGGCTAGATAGCGCTGTGTGAAATGTCCAGCGATATTTATTTATTTATTAATCATTTGGTGCTCATAAATAATTACAGTATATATTTGTCATTAAAGCCCTCTAGTTCCTCCTAAAATAGTTAGACACTTAATGGTCTAACATTGTAATGGTGAGACTGATTGTACTTCCAATCCGTGGGTAGATACTTTTGAAATAATAAACAAACTAGTAAATAGTAAATAAACACCAATAATAATCCAGGCGTAACACAAAATGCTCTCGTTTATAGCTGTGAGCAAATAAACTGGTATTAAACACAGACATTATTACCTGAGTATAGTGCACTAAAGGATTTGGTGCCAATTTTACTGTCAGTTTATACAGCATTGGATCGGGTTTTAGTGATTCGGAAAATTGAATTTTATTGAGAAATATTAAACTAACTCTTCTATATATTAACTATCTTATCTTATAGTTATAAGAAAACTAGCTGACCCGCCCGCGGCTTCGCACGTTTGAAATTTCTCGTCCCCGTGGAACTTGGGGATAAGTATAAAACACTCTTGTCAAAATGACGCGACACTTCATGTAAATGACTTCACGTCAATTAACGACGGTTAAATTATATGGATATTGTTCATACAAAAAAATCGATTAAAAAATGGCGGCTGGGAGGAGGGTGAAAAATACTTAACGACCTATTCTCATACCAACTCATACAAAAAAAATCATTAAAATCGGTTTATCCGTTTTGGAGGAGTGCGACCACAAAAACCGTGACACGAGATTTTTATATATTAGAATAATGCTGGACATTTCACATAGCGCTACCAAGCCCCAAACTAAGTAGAGCTAATATACTATGGGAACCAATTAACTGACAAAACACTTAATTTATGCAGGTTGGAATGGAGCAAAAGTAATCTTTTTTTATAGTCAAGCGATTGACCACACCTGTATGTGATGGTGAGATCGAAGATTGAGCACGCTTACCTAGAAATAACCTATTCACTCTTTAATCTAAATTCCTACTGAAGATGGCAAATTTTATTCAGAGAAACATTATTTTATTATTAAAAGAATCAAAACTGTCTAAAATGATTTTTGAAATTACGCTTAGCTAACCTGGAAATCCAACCAACACTAATTTAAAAAATAACATCTAGTAATTTTATGGCACTAATCGATAGGGTCAATCATAAGGATCAAATCTGTACAACAGACATGGCATCTTAAATTTAAGGAAAACCATGAAATCGGACTGGGGACGTCAGAGATAATATTGTTATTTAGGTACTTCGTAAACTCGATGACCATTTGAGTAAGATAAAATAAGATAAGATAACTCTCTATTGTACACCAAAGTAAAATACAGAACCTAATTTTTACAAATAGATTTAGTACATTTGGCGGTCATATCGCTAAAAGCGGTCTCTTCCAGACAACCGTTGTATGGCCAGGATTATAATTTATCACATAACGGTGGTACATCTATACAAAATTAAAAACATACTACATACTATAAACCTAAAATACTAATAATAACACAAATTTAATTATAATAAAGCAGCGACAACTTCAACGCAGGGTCTGATAATGGGTGTGTACTTTTGTTTTAAAATTACTAATAGACTTGGATGTTCTTCAAGAGTAGTAAATGTGCTTCATTTTATCTTATAACCCATAACCTCTTATGTCTCAGCCAGTTACTAACCCACTTAGCCACACAGGTCATCGAAATCTATTTATCTATCAGAAAAAAAACAGTATAGGCCCAAAAATAAAAAAAAATTAGTTGTATCGAAAAAACACTCAATAATCATTTACCTACCGCTAACAAGAAACCCAAGAAGGCTTCAATAAATTAGTTCCAATAAAAACTAACACAATAAAAATAAAAACCTTAGTTCCAAACAGAATCAAAATTAATAGGTTCGAATCGCCGCAAAATTCTTAGGGCGATTAACCCACCGCCTGAATACCTGTGGTTAAATCTGACAGTTTGATTAACTTGTCAAGTATGTTCTCGACACCTTGCACAAGGTGATCTTGTTACTTGACCATTTTAACTGACTTCTTGTTCTTTTATTCATACTTTTAAATAGTATTTAAACAAATGTCATTAACATCATAAACAAGTATTACAACATATAAACAAATATCTGATGAAGTACGTAATCGATATACCGTTCAGTCAGTGTACAATTGTACATAAATTTTTAACCTTATTTTTAATCAAAGATGTTATGTGGATATGTTAAATAACCAATTAATTTTTATAGATAGTTTTTACAGAGCTTACGAGATCGTGTTAAGCTTTGTCAAACTTTAACTAGCGTTTTCGCTCAACGCTATCTTCCTATGAATGTTAGCGTTGTGCGAAAACGTGAATATTATTCACGTTTGTCTACTTAAAAATAATTACACGGAACTATACCACTACAAAATAACATGCTAATGTAGGTATAGTTTATTAAAAAATATTGTATTTTATTCATTAATTTCTGATTAACTGACCCGTCCGCGACTTCGCACGGGTGGTTTTTAAACAAAACATTACCCTCATTTTGCGCAGTTGACTAAAAAGTAATGTCCTTTCCCAGGATATAATCTATCTCCTTGCAAAATTTCATTACGATCCGTTCAGCCGTTTAGTCGTGTAAAGGTAACAAACAAGCAGAATTATGTATGTAATAAACATATTAAACCTTCCTCTTGAATCACTCTATCTATTGCTGAAACTGCATCAAAATCAGTTGAGTAGTTTAAAAGATTTATGGGAACAGACAGTGGAAGCGACTTCATTTTATACTTTTTATACTATATAAATATAATTAAGTAATCCATTATTATTATTCAACTCAGTTAAAATAGAATTAAAATTATTATGAGCAAATTAAAATAAACAAATCAAGATAACATACCATTGCAATAATAAATTGAATTAAATTACATACAATTTCAATATCAAATAAAATAAAAATAAATTAGGCATCATTCACAGTCCACGCGCTGGAGCAACACACTCGACCAATAATAACAGTTTTTTTCGTTTTCGAAATTAATACTAATAACGTTACATACGTTACTATAAACATGCTTGGATTTAATTACACCTAATAAGGTACCTACACCTGATTTTGTTCTTTTCCTGTTTTGTTTACTAAATAAATTAATAAACGCTTTCACTGGTCAACACTCGCGACCAGTTGTATTTAGACTGATTAAGTTGTCAAAGAACCGATAAAACTCAACACCTTTCTTGAGAAAAACACAGTAGGTGTTCCAACAGATATGTGATTCACAATTCTCAGTATTATGAGGTGGTCTTCGTATGTGTTTTGTGGTTTTTGTCCTCAGTATTTATAAGTGGCGATGTAAACGTTAACATTTGCGGTTACTGCCTCACTTAAAAAATATTTACAGCATTCCAAGATTTTAAAACCATCACAAAAATATTCAAGCTTAGAAGGGACTTGAACCCGCAACCTTCCTCTTGATACGAGGATGCACTACCATTTGTGTAAAACTATGAAAATAAAATACTATTTGAAATATGCAACGCGACATCTCTTGTCAATGTACTAAACTGCAACGTTAGGCATTGAGCAGGTCAAAAACTGTATAAGTTTTCCTGTAGATGGAGCTAACGGCACTTTAGTCATAATCTGAATCTTACTAATTTCGACCCTGACGTGATAGAGCCCGGTAGCACAAATGGTAGTGCATCCTCGTATCAAGAGAAAGGTTGCGGGTTCATGTCCCGTCTAGGCTTGAAAATTTTTGAGGTGGTTTTATAATTTTGGAATTTTCTATAAGTGTTCGGATAGCACCATAAAAATATAAATACTATTTACAGCATTGCAAAATCTTTTTATTTAATGTTCTTCGCCCTCACCTTACGTTACCTGGGTTATACCAGTTACCCAGGTATGAGTGGTAGCCATTGTGAAAGGGCTCGACCGGGGAAGAACTACCATCATATCTATTACTGCTGTCAAGCAGCATTGCTGTTTCAGTTTAAAGAGTTGTTGCCGATGAAATTACAGGCACACGAGGCTTTAAACCTGTATGCCTCAAGTTATTGGACGCAGCGCACATTTCTAACGTGTGTCACCTACGAGGCAATTCTCTGTTATAGGCGGGTGAGCCATACGGTTGTTTCATCTCCATGAAATATAAAAAAAAGTTATACACTAATAGTAGGTTGGTACATTGTTATACAAGGGCTGTAAGTGGTCTATTGTACATCTGAGATTATGTTGGTGCACGAGCGAGCCAACAAGAGCGAGGACACTAATCGAGGGTGTTGTTGATCGCTTATACTCGTGTATAAAACATAACTTTACATCACGAATGCGAGGAAATTAAAAAAAGTATTTTCGTAACAGATTGTTGGTAAAAAGAAAATAATCCCGGTATTCATGTTTTTTTCACTATTCAACTATGGCCTCATTCATTTCATAGAAATAAGGTTCTGTCATGGAGATTGTATTTCATTGAAGCATATTAAGAACTAGCTGTTGCCCGCCACTTCGTACGCGTTACTCTACTGTGTAGGTAACCTAGAAATAAAGCGAAACTCGCTGTTGCAACTTGACTTGACACCCCATTTTTGTCTCATAAGACCTGATTTATTGTATAAAAAGTACCTACCCTATGTGTTAATCCAAGTTATAATCTACGGACGTACCTACTAAATTTCATCGAAATCCGTTCAGCCGTTGAGACGTAATTGGAATAAACAAATAAATAAATAAACAGACATCCAAACTTTCGCATCTATGTATAATATTAGTGTGATAAGATAAGATAAGATAAGATAAGATAAGATAACTCTTTATTGTACACCAAAGTAAAATACAGAACATAATTTTTACTAACAAATTTAGTACAATGGGCGGTCTTATCGCTAAAAGCGATCTCTTCCAGACAACCTTAGTATGGACAGGATTATAGCATATCACATGACGGCGGTGCATCTATATAAAATTAAAAACATACCTACATACTATAAACCTAAAATACTAATAATAACTCTAATTTAATTATAATAAAACAAGCAACTATAAAAATGGTTATGATGAATTAACAAGCAGCGACAACTTCAACGCAGGGACAGATAATGGGTGTGTAGTGTGATGTTGCCTCTTTCAATTTTAAATATAAATAAAGATTTGTCATGGACATTGTATTTACTTTCAGTAAAATGCAATGAGCCTCATTCTATTTTCACATTTACGAACGGCGCTAGGGCCGTAAATCACTATTAAGGAGCCGTTATCGAGTTTACAATGACCAACTTTCAAAGCATTAGTACAGGTAGTCCAAAATAAAATAGAAGAATTACAAATAACCATAGAATAACCAAAGCAAATAGTACATTGGGCGGTCTTATCGCTACGGAATTATATGGGGAATATTATTATATATTTAGGAGTGAATGTCCTATAAAGAACTTCTTCAAAGTTCTTCATGAGCCTTTAGTAATATTTAAACTTAACTCTAGCGCCCCCAGATCTTAAGAACTTTGGGATAACTTTTAAGTTATTATGCTCTTACGTTATGACAGGATTAATTAAATAAGTAATAGCTAAAGAGGGTGTTGAGAGAAGTTAGTTAACTTACATAAACTTCCATTGTAACCAACATTACAAAGACAAAATGGTTAAAAGCATGGCTTAGCATAGCTATCTTCTCTTCCGATAAAAAACCAGACTAGTGCAAGTCTGGAGTGCGAGGGATCCGTAAACATATTTTATTTATATGATACTAGCTGTTTTCTGCGACTTCGTACGCGTTACACTACTAAATGTGTAGGTAACCTAGAAATAAAGCTAAACTCCCCTTTGCACTTTGACTTGGCATCCCATTTTTATCCCTTGGGACCTTATTTATGGGATAAAAAGTAACCTATAAGGTAATCCAGGTTATAATCTACGTACATACTAAATTTTATTAGAATCGGTTCAGCCGTTACGACGTAATTGAGTAACAAACAAACAAATAAAAAAACAAACATCCAAACTTTCGCATTTATAATATTAGTGTGATAACCACAAATTAACGATTTTCGGATTTTTTATATTAGTATGGGATATAAAAACTCAATTGGTACAGTCAAAATCAAAATGATCACTCCATTTTATTTCTATCATTACAAAAAAACTCGTAATATTAAATTTAGTCATTAATTTAATCACACGTGTGTGGTTCTAATTAAATTTCAAACATGAACAGGCTTTTGTTGAAGGATATCAGTTTATGTATCAGTAAATTAAATGATTTGTTAGTTAGTAAATTAACGTGGGAACCATTATTTGTAATGATAGCCATTAAATTGAACTATGTTATTTAGATTTAGTATACGACTTAATTGTCGCCATAATCATTATTGCTACCAGAATTAATCACTGCTGCACTAAAGATTGGTTATTTCGTCATCATTTTTCAGCATCCTTTTCTTCTTCGTGTCGATATAGTTCATAGTATTTTAAACTAGCTGACATCCCGCGGCTTCGCACGCTTGAAATTTCCCGTTCCCGCGGAACTTCGGGATAAAAACTATATAAAACACTCTTGTCAGAGTGACGCGACACTTCATGTAAATGACTTCACGTCAATGAACGACGGTTAAATTATAAGGGAAATTTTCTGTCTCATTCACTCACTCACTTTTCATATTATGAGATTAAAAAAAATCTTTTCGGTTCTGTCAATGTTTTGTCAATATATTAAAGTCTTCACTCACAGTGTTCTGTCTCATTCACTCACTCACTTTTCATATTAATCAACTCAAGATTTGCCAGAGGGCAATGGAACGCAGCGTTCTCGGATTCAAACGGATTGATCGAGTGAGAAACACCACGCTGCGTTCGTTGGCATGCATTGTCGAAGTTGGAGAAAAGACAGGCTCAAATGGGATTGGGCGGGACACATTAGCAGAATGCACCCCGATAGGTGGGCTAAGGGAAAGTGTTGGCGAGACGATCTTGTTGCCTTCGAGCAGGAGTGGTGGAGCGTCGCACAGGACAGAGATATTATGAGATTGAAAAAAAAAAATCAGACCGATTTAAAAAAAAACATCTTATTCGTATTTTATACAAACCTTGTCCTGACAGTAACGAACACAAAAAAAAAAGAATTATCCAAGTTGGTGCAGTCGTTCGGAAGTTATGCGCGTACATACTGTTACGCCGAGGCTGTTAAACAATGAGTAATAATCGAACCTTCTCGAACGCTTTTGTCTTGCTGTGTTATTGTTGCTATTGTTTGTGGTTTCGCAGAATGGGGAGTGGCCATTGTGTGGAGGGACCGACCCTTTCCTGGAAGGATCGACATCGTTCTCGAACAATCGAAATGTGTGCGATATAAATAGGCCGGAGAGATAGCCGGACAGTCAGTCTCAGTCAGTGAGTGAGCAGTGAGTGAGTCTCAGCGAGGCCCTGGAGGACTGACGTGGAGAAGGGTCTCGCGTGAACAGTAGTTGCTCGCAAGTCAGTCTGGATTAAGCTATACGTGCGATCATTTCGGTGACTTTAAGTGGTGCAACAGTGGTGTGAATTAGTGTGTTGTGATTACGTGTGACCAAGTTCGTGTATTCATCGTTTAGTGCTGAATAAAAGTGTTATTTTGGTCAGACCGATTCCCATTATTTTATCCCGAACCCTCAGCTTGTAACAATACATTTCGGCGGTTCGTTTTTATTTATATCAAATCAAATACATATACCAAATGTGTTGGCAATACTTGGGCACTGCAACAGCTTTATCTGTGGCGGTACAAGTATCCCTCAGAGCACAATGGGCAGCTTAGTAAGTGTACCATATCCTGAGGGTCTGTACCGCATGGGCAACTATTCGCCGACTCTCCAATAATCTTGAATAAGTGTGCTCATAAATTATACTGCTACTAAAATTAAACCAAACCATACATAATACATATATATTAGACATATGCCTCTTCTAACCGTTGGCAATCAAATCTGCTCCATGTTGAGGAGTGACTTTTCAAAAAAGGATATCTAAACCATAACATTTTTTCAGTAAATGAAAAAACTGTTTGTGGAAAAACCAAGAGAGCTAACCTTTTTCTGTAAATATCCCGCTTTGACCTGAACAGGCATGTTAGGTGCAATTTTTGGACGATTTATTGCTTTCTGCGTAGAAATAAATGTAAGATATGGTGTATTTAGTGTAGAATAAGGACTTCATACTCAGTTAAAAAAATATGTACAAAATAAATATCCCATTTTGAGAAATCACGTTTCACGTCTCCATTGCTGACTAGATTAGATTATCAAGCGTAGGCGGGACTTGAATCCGCAACCTTCCTCTTGTGAAGTGACAGTTGCGAATTCATCTAGGCATGAAAATTTATGAGATGGATTACAATTTTCCGTAAGTAATCTTACACTCATCATCATCATCATCTTAGCCCACATCCACCCACTGCTGGGTACAGGCCTCCTCGTTATCACGCCACTCTCTCCGGTCCTGTGCCAAGCGCATCCATTGCCTTCCCGCAACTCTCGCGATATCGTCCGACCATCTGGCTGGTGGTCTGCCAACTGAAGGCTTAGCCAAGTTACAGTCGATTAGCGATGACGCTAGTCGATACGTCCGAAAATGTATGGGATTTGACACATGCTATAGAAATACCACGTGATTCAGCGACAACAAATGTATGTAGAAATCGAATAGATTCGTGGCGAATGTAATTTGGCTACGGGCCCTGGGCCCTGGGCGACTTCTACATACATTTGTGGTCGCTGAATGACGTAATATTTCTATAGCATGTGTCAAATCCCATACATTTTCGAACGTATCGACTAGCGTCATCGCTAATCGACTGTAACTTGGCTAAGCCCTCTGGTCTGCGCCCTTCTCGCGCCTACTCGGTTGCTGCCCTCATCCATCTTCCGTTCGGATAACACTATAAAAATTAAATACTGGATTATAAATAAATAAATAAATATTGTTGGACATTTCACACAGCGCTATCTAGCCCAAACTAAGCAAAGCTTGTACTATGGGAACCAGATAACTGATAGAATACTTATCTACATTTTTTTTTGTAAATACATACTTATAATATATAAAGAAACAACCAGATCCGGAACAAATATCTGTAGATCTTGCAAACATTTGTTCCGCGGCGGGGATCGAACCCGCTACCTCCTGCGTCTCAGCCGGCTATTCGCCCACTGCACCACGGAGGTCGTCAAGGATTAAATTTGAAAATTCTATAAAACACAAATAAAATAATGCACAGTAGAACTTAATAAGCATTTTCATCCAGCTAACCATTGTGTAGTGTTGATAAATTGGTAGTGCCAGAATATAGATAGGTAAAAAACTTTAGCTTTTAGCTGACTAGCCATCCTTTATGACGTCAGATTATCGTGCCGTAGATCTGTTAGCTTTTTGGCCTCCAGTTTGGCAATATTGTAGCTGCATCTATTGTCAGATCGTCGTTTATGTTGCGATGCCCATTGCCACTTCAACTGGGCGGTGAGCACAACTTGGCTGGTCTGCACCCAAGCGCTCCCTGCACAGGTTACTACCATGGCTATAGAAGAGCTAGGCTATCTTCTAATACAATCATATTTTTGCTTAAAAGGAGATACCTAACCCTATGTAAACTATTTATCTCTTTTACTTAAAAAACTTTCGTGATTTATTTCAATCATTATTATAAATACGGGATTTATCTCATCACTTACCGACATATCGGTGTTTCGACCGACAATGTTTCGGTTCAATTCGTGAACCTTCATCAGGGTGAGTGCGATCCGCTCCGAATAACGTCTCGCGCCGCAGCCCTCTGCGCGCGAGTAGACGGGCGCCGGGCGTGGTGGTGGGGATTGAGTCAACGATGGCCCAACACGTTGATTATTTATCTATTTATCTCTTGAACTAGAAGAGTCTTCTTTACATGTTCCCACTGTGGGGACTTTAAGTCAGTCTGTCTTGGGTCGTCGGGTCAGGTAGATCTTCCTTTTCGGGAGTCGGGTCATGCTGGTCCACCATGTTAATGGGGGACGTCCCCTGCATCTTTTTCGTTCTGGAAGACACAGCGCTGTTTTGACCATATTCTTCAGGTTATCTTATGACGTGGCCATACCACCTCAGTCTGATTTCAGATAGTTTATCTGGTATAGAAGCAATCCCAAAGCTTCCGCGGACATATTCATTCCGGATTCTGTCGTGCCTATGTAAACTATTTATAAGTTACCGAAATAAACAATGTTATTTTTCATTTATTACTAGCCCAGCGGCTTCGCACCCGTTGTTTATCAACAAAAAGTAGCTTATGTGTTAATCCAGGTTATAATCTACGTACATACCAAATTTCATCGTAATCGGTTCAGCCGTTACGACGTGATTGGCCAAATTTTCGCATTTATAATATTAGTGTGACTTACCTTTCAGTGGGTCGTCTCCATTCGATAACCTCTTCCTCAGCATCAGATTTTGAATCGCTTTGAAATAACGAGAGATAAGCTTTTATTTTCTTTGAAGTGGTCAAATTCCACTATCCCAAGTTCCACAGCTGTTTAATACCTTCAATAAAAACGAATAGTCCCTTTGTAGTGTTTATAAATAAAAGTCGAGCGGTCATCGACATAAACATGATGCCTCGTACTAAAAGACTCTCATGTGTAAGGACTTGTTTAAAACATACTTTATAATTCTCAGAGGGGATATCCTATCTTCTATATATGAGTATGTGCATATATCTCTTCTAATACATATATAAAATTCTCGTGTCACAGTGTTTGTAACAAAACTCCTCCGAAACGGCTTGACCGATTCTGATAGTTTTTTTTGTGTATATTCGGTAGGTCTGAGAATAGGACGTAAAGTATTTTTGATACCCCTATGTGATAAGGGTGGTTCACCCCAAATTTTTAATTTCTATTTTATGACAACATTTTTATTGTGATTTTTTTATGATTCGCCGATAAAAAAATACATACAACCATACATTTTTACTCTTCTACCACTAATCCCTTTTTTTGTTGTCGGTGAGGAAATCTGTAAGCCAGATACCCGCTGCATGGCAACGGGTTATGTGCGGTTCGACGCACTAAAACCATCCCCGGTGGCCAATCCTCTGTGCGATAAGTGAGCTCCGGGATCTCAGCAAGGAACTCGCAGGAAAACCCACCCACGCGCGACGCCCCGTAAAGGGCCCATCCGTGTGACCAGCTTGCGCCAGCTACCAACACCTCCCTCCATGGCGGCAGTACAGAAGACCACACCATACTACCGCCCACCAATGACTCGCGTGCAATAAGCAGCCAGAGCTACCACCAACCCCTATCTCAGCTCAGCAACACAAAATTTAGTGATCCTAAGGCGGTACGAAGATCGCGGGGTCAGCTAGTATATATATAAAAATCAGAAGCATTTATTTTTTGAACTGATGTACAATGGGATCTTATTAAAATACGTACAAGTTAACACAGTTTATTCATTTCAGGATGCACATGAATATAAAAGTAGGAAATATAAAAAAGAGATTGGGTATCTTATCGGTAGGTTTCTGTTTGTTCTGTATGCGGTATTTTATTGCATTCATACAAAGTGGATTAAAATATTACAATAATACATGTCAGATCTTATTGACTAGTTAAGAGTCGAGTACCCTGTAGGTAAGAGTGTAGCAATATTCTGAGGTATATGTAGGAAGACCAACACTAGTTTCATAAGAACCGATGACGTCATTTGATTGGCTATAGTCAAGCTTTTTCTGTATACCTGTATAAATGTAAGTGTATAAAATAGGAGATTTTTTTTTCCGAACTGTGAAAAAAATATTAAATTACTTTAAACATGATATTCCACAGTACAGAGCAACGCAAAACTATAAGTCATTTTGTGATGCTGAAATAAGGGGAATTTCAATAGCGCTCTTAAAGTGAGTTTAATTTATTACGAGCCTTCGCAACGTCTTCCAGTACAAGCCCAAGATAAACATCTAAGCGCATCCCAAAGTCTCTCAAAAAGGTACGTCGATTTGTCAAAAGATGGCATTATCTATGCAGAGATCCGTCATCGGCAGAGGACAATTTATTGGGCATATCTCACGGCATCTACCGGCGGTATCAGGAATCTTCCTGGATACAATATTCAAAGTGTTAGGGATGGGTAAAGTCGTCTTATTTTTATTTCGGTCTACGCGGGCGTTACTATAGTTAATTAAAGGTTGATTTTTCGATCCTCAGACAAACAAACAGACAAAACTTATTCGAATAATAGCAAAAAAGGCTTTGTTTGACGAATAAGTCGACTACCTGAAGAATTAATTTGTCTGTTTCTTCGACCGCCAAATAACTCGTTATTCAAGATATGGTTGCACATTTGCGCAGATGGTGTCCATCCGTCTTAGAATATAACAATACATTTCAATAAAGTAAATATTGCTTCTTTAATTTTATTTTTTTCTTTAAGTTTGACGACCTCCGTGGCGCAGTGGGTGAATAGCCGGCTGGGACGCAGGAGGTAGCGGGTTCGATTCTACAGATATTTGTTCCGGTCTGGATGTTTTTATATATATTTTGAGTATATATTTACTATATAAGTATTCTATCAGTTATCTGGTTCCCATAGTACAAGCTCTGCTTAGTTTGGGGCTAGATAGCGCTGTGTGAAATGTCCAGCGATATGTATTTATTTATATTTACAAAAAAAAGTATACCTATAAGTATTCTATCAGTTATCTGGTTCCCATAGTACAAGCTCTGCTTAGTTTGGGGCTAGATAGCGCTGTGTGAAATGTCCAGCAACATTTATTTATTTAATGTAATCCACACCAATATTATAAATTTGAAAGTCACTCTGTCTATCTGTCTATTTCTAACGTTTTTACGACTTAACGGCTGAACTGATTTAGATGAAGTTTTGTGTATAGATAGCAACCTGGATAGAAACATAGGCTATTTTTATCGACAAACCACACAAAATCGCAGGCGGATGGTAGTTTTTAATAAATTAAATTGCTAGAGTTAGCGTTGCTAGAATGGCTACTGAATCTAAACATACTTTGTTATGAACGAATTATAATTATCACTCTTAGGAACTCGTAATTATCCAAAGAAAAATAAGAAACAAAACATAATGCCAGCCACTGCAAGTTTTGATTAATTTAAAAGTATATATTATGTTTATAGAATTTGTCCGATTATCTAACTTTTACAAAAAGTTTATGTACTTTTTTGTTTCTCGAGCAAGACTATAAAAACAAGACTGAAAATATTGACATAGCCCATCACTAAACCGCTTCCCGCCTCCGTTTATCGCGCTGTCCATCTCTAGACGGTAGCCGATTTGTCAATGCCTGTCCTTAATTAATAAAAGGGACTTTCCATCGAAAAAAATTGAATAAAAGCTTAATTAATTTGGGTTGGTCTCGAGGTACAGTGAACAGGGGAACAGCTGATTTATTTTACAGAAACAAATAGTTTCGGAAGTTAACAATAACTAACTTTGAAACAACTAATATTAACAACTAAACAATAATAACAAACTAAGCAAAGCTTGTACTATGGGAACCAGATAACTGAATGAATACTTTTGTAAATACATACTTATAATATATAATCCAATATCCAGACCTGGAACAAATATCTGTATATCACGCAAACATTTGTTCCGCGGCGGCAATTGGGCCCGCTACCTCCTGAGCCTCAGCCGGCTATTCGCCCACTGCGCCATGGAGGTCGTCACACAAACAATTGTTTGCGTCTATTATATATAATGTTTAATTTTATAACAATTAGGACTTTTGAAATACAAATTCATTTCCAACTTGCCAGTTTGATGCGCAAGGGCCACGGCCGAGTTTTTGAACAACTCAAAATATATTATAGATAAGTAGTTAAAAATAAAATTCTTATTTTACAAAACAGGTCCTTCTGTACAAAGGCGAACTAAATGCTTGAAACATTATTTCAGTTAAACTTGGATGCGGAAAAAACAATTGTGATTCTGAGTCTCACGGTGACTTACCCTAATGAAGGTTCACGAATTGAACCGAAACATTGTCGGTCGTCTTTTTGTTCTTCTTCTTGCCATTTTCCCACATTACGCAACACATTGTACAACATGGCACAACATGTTATCCTCCTCCACATCTCTCTATCAGCTGTCATCTACGTTGTCACTTCTTTCCTACCCATATCATTCTTCACACAGTCCATCCATCTCTTTTTCGGCCTTCTTCTACTTCTTCTTCTACGACCCACACTCATATGATACATGATTTTCTTCCCTCCGCATGACATGCCCATACCACGCTAGCCTCTTAATCTTCAATGTTTCTATCATTGCCGCTACTTTTAAACTTTTACCCATATTTATAATAATGACAGAGTAAGTTCACGTAAGTTTTCTACTTTATTAGTGTACTTATTTTTACTTATTTATTAGTACTATTATTAGTAGTATTATTATAAGTACTTTATTCTTTTTTATTTAGTGATTGATTTAGCTGTATTTATTAGACTGTGTCATAGTGAAGTTCTAAATTATGATTATCGCTCAAAGTTTGCGGTTGAAGCAGTATTTCGGAAATTAAGAAACTTGAAGAAAAGGGGGATCGAAATTACTAATTGAATTACCCGCCACTTTGTGTAAAACGCTGACTTTTCCTAGTTGATATTGCAAAGTATCATTAACTAGATACTTTCCGTGACTTTTCCCATTTTCCGGGTAAAATAATGTATCGTACGGCATCTTATTTTATGTTTAATGGTTTGAAGTCAGTAAGAAACCAAGGTGTCAGCAATCATACTGAGCAGCTTCAAAAACCTGGTATTTATTCAAAGCTAGACGAAAAAGACAATAGGTGGCCTGAGCGCTTAGAAATGTTGTATTATCAACTAGAATAGTACTTTTCAATATACCCTCACTAATATTTAAATTATAAAGTAACCAGCTCTCTTTCAAGATGTCTGTTTGTTACATTTTCATCACTAAACGGCTGAACCGGTTTCGATAACATTTGGTTTTTGTATACATAGATTATGAACTATGATGCTTCATATTCGACGACCTCCGTGGCGCAGTGGGCGTATAGCCGGCTGAGACGCAGGAGGTAGCGGGTTCGATTCCCGCCACGGAACAAATGTTTGTATGATCTACAGATATTTGTTCCGTGTCTGGGTGTTTTTCTATATATTATAAGTATGTATTTACAAAAAAAAAGTATAAGTATTCTATAAGTTATCTGGTTCCCATAGTACCATGCATGCAAACCGCGGATGGAAGCTAGTATACTTTTAAAAATACAACATTTTTGGAAAGAGTTTTGTTCATAAAAATCTCATTTAAGATCTAATGTTACTTTACGTTTTTAACTAAGGGCCAGGACTAAACTCATATACAATACTGAATGAGATATTTTTGACAGATTTTTCGTTGTAAAGATCAAAAAATCTACGGTTGATTCTCCATTTACGTTTGAGCGCAGTTCTAGAATGCAGGCTTAAAACTCTACGCTTATTTGTACTGTGACTCACATCCATAGTCATAGTTTCATGCCCTACAAACAACAAACAAATAAACAAAACAATTTAGTTGAATTATGCATCCCATACATTCACGTCAACTAATTTACATACCGAAATATAATAGTAGGTGGGGCGGAAACAAAAATATGCATATTTATAAACGAAAATTGCTCTATCATCGTACACAATTAGATAAACAAGATTTACAGACAAAGGCTGAGACCACGCATCAATAATGTGTATGTTTTGACAATGCTTTTTTCTTTCTTAGGGTTCCGTACCCAAAGGGTAAAACGGGACTCTATTACTAAGACTCCGCTGTCTGTCTGTCCATCTCTGTCTGTCTGTCCGTCTGTCACCAAGCTATATCTCATGAACCGTGATATTTAGACAGTTGAAATTTTCACAGATGATGTATTTCTGTTGCTGCTATAACAAAAAATACTAAAACAGAATAAAATAAATATTTACGTGATTTTTATGCTCGTTTTTGCTCGATATTGATAACGGCAACAGGTAGACGCTTGAAATATACACTGAATATTTAGTCATATATTGATTTAAAATAAAACAAATATTTAAGGGGGACTCCCATACAACAAACGTGATATTTTTGCCGTTTTTATAGATAATGGTACGGAACCCTTCGTGCGCGAGTCCGACTCGCGCTTGGCCGGTTTTTTTATATGACTTTGAGATGGAGTAAGCTTTTGGCCCACCTGATGTTAAGTGGTAACCATCGCTTATTAAAAAAGTATTGCCTTTTAGGTCACGCACCTTAGAAACGTGCCCTACGATGCTCTGCTGTGCGTCCAAAAACTTGAAGCATACATGCCTCATGTGCCTGTAATTTTACCGGCAAACATACCCTTCAAACCAAAACACAGCAATGCTGCTTGGCTTCAGAAATATGGTGGTACTTCCCCAGACGAGCCCTTTCACAAGAAACTCTACTACTCGCGATTAAGCTAGAGTATATACTTGCCAAGTTTCCGTTTTGTTACTATTGTTGAGGGGACTCTATATAAATAAATAAATATTGGTGGACATTTCACACAGCGCTATCTAGCCCCAAATTAAGCAGAGCTTGTACTATGGGAACCAGATAACTGATAGAATACTTATATACTTTTTTTTGTAAATACATACTTATAATATATAGAAAAACATCCAGACCCGGAACAAACATTTGTAGATTATGCAAACATTTGTTCCGCGGCGGGAATTGAACTTGATACCTCCTGCGTCTCAGCCGGCCATACACCCACTGCGCCACGGAGGTCGTCAATATTGGTCTCTATTAGGTGTATGATTTGTGAAGTAAAGAAGAAAATCTGTTCGGTAGATCTTTATTCCATAATCCATCTTTAAGCTGCCAGCACACTAAGCAATCTGTCGCGGTGGTCCTGCGATCTGGCAATCAGATCGCCACATTTTATTAGGTTCATAAATTCGTGTAGCACTTGTTTACCGGGACCGTCGCGATAAATCTATGTCTGCAGTGTGAAAGATTGGCTTAACATTTAGATGGAACTTGAAGACATATTTTATTTTTAGAAGAAAAATATTAATATGAGTGCCATAAATACAACAATTTTGGACGGACGAGAGTTTGAAAAATACCCTTTAAGGAAAAGGGAAGATCTCCCACCGAGCGACCTTTGGCTTTGTGTCATGACATGACCAACAGATCTTGAGAAATATGAATTCTTAGAACACATAGCTTGCGGGATCTAGGATAGTTAAAACATTTTCTATAAATGAAGTATATTTTCCAAAAAAGCAGGCAAAACACAGTTGACTGCATCACGGCTTACCATTAGGCGAGATCGTGGTCAATCGCGAGCATATATGTAATCCACACTAATATGATTAATTCGATAGTGACTCCGTCTCTCCGTCTGTTCTTTCAGTTATAAACGGATTTTGATAAAATAATGTACTTATAATATGACCAGCTCTGCGACATAGGTTACTTTTTACCCGACTGCACAGGAGGGTAATGTTTTTATTGACAAACCATGCGAAGCCGCGGGTGAAAGCTTATTTATTATAAAAAAAAGAATCTCGACTTATCTTTAACACAGAAGGATTGGTTCATAATAGCTAAAAATAAAGAAGACTGGACATAGGGAATGGATGCCTTTACCCTGCAGTGGGACACTATAAGCTCTTAATAACAATAATAATCTTTAGCACACAAAACGTAAGTACGTCATTTGTATTATAATGTTACGCCCAAGGCTGTTACAGAATAGGTAATAGTTAAGGTAAGTTATGTGGTAAGTTATACCTACTGTGTCACAGAATAGTATACAGAATAGATACTTGGTGTCAAATATATACCTACTTACTACGTTTTTACCTACACTTTCACAGAATAAGAAATAGTAGTCCGGTCGAAATACCTATACATTTCTAATTGCAAGTGTAACCATCGAGACGTTCGAGAGATATTTCCTGGCCGCGGTATAAATAGTGCGTAGGGACGCCCGATGGAGTCAGTAATCGTCCCATCATGACGGACTCCTCTGTAGTATTTGCCCACTCTCCTAAAGTTGGTGCCATTCAGATAATCCAAAATCGCTTCCTGCGAAAAGCCTCAGGCTCGCCCTGGTATTTTCGCAATAACGATCTACATCGCGATATGAAATTAGATTCAATAGCCAAGTTCATGAAGCTCGCTTCCAAGCGGTATTATGAACTTGCCTCCCATAATCCGAACCCTTTGGTACACACCATTCCGGTCTACCCGTTGGATCCGCCCGCCAACAAAATCCTCCGTCGTCCGAGACACGTTCTCGGAGACCCGGATGACGATATCACCTCCGCTAATGCGGAAGCGATATCTGAGTCATCTATATCAGACAGAGCAAACACTTCACAGAAACACCGACCTCGCCGGCGAGGTCGACGAGTCCCTTCAGTCGCCGCCTATACGAGATACAGACATGTACCCGGGCGTTTTTCTCCTATCCCCACCCCGGCAACTGCCCAAGCCGAGGCTCGTACCTAAGTGGTGCCCTTGCGCTAGTTGCCTAAATAACTTACTGGGCTGAGCGCCATCTGCGCTCGCCAAAAGTTCGGTTAAGCTGTTTCGGCCTCAGAGGCCAACAGCGAGTATTGTCCATCCGAAAAAAAAAAACGATGGAGTCAGTCTGGTTTTGTCGATACGTGCGAATATTTCGGTGACTTTTAGTGGTTAATTGTGCAACAGTGATGTGAATTAGTGTATTGTAATTACTTGTGATTAAGTTTGTGTATTTATCATTTCAGTTTTGAATAAAAGGGTTATTTTGGTTAGATTGATTTTCATTATTTTATGTCTCAGCTCGTAACAATAATATTAACATACAACGAAGCATCCTTTAGATACAGGAATCATTGCGTACTGGTAAATCGGTGTAACGATCGAAAAATTGTTTCGATTTAATTCGTGGTCCTACATCATGAGTGCTATGCCCTCCGCGTTGCGTCACATCGCGCATTCCGGATCAGAACTCTATGCTTTCTGCTGAGTGTTTTAAATACCTTCTAAGAAACAAAGTTAAACTCATTACTCTCCTCGCAGTCCGTCAAAACTTACATGTTTAAACAGGCATATTGTGTGTTTTGGTTAAGTTGGTTTAATTAAGTATTTGAATA
The DNA here is from genome assembly GCA_963924445.1 of Philereme transversata. Lineage (NCBI taxonomy): Eukaryota > Metazoa > Arthropoda > Insecta > Lepidoptera > Geometridae > Philereme > Philereme transversata. The sequence continues at coordinate 4,356,824 of OZ004347.1, forward strand.
CGCTATTAAGATAATATATTTAGACAGTGAACAATTAACTGGTTAGTTGATGTGTTCACATAAATCAAATATTTGAAACTGTGTTTTGGAGTATAATTACTGTCTATTGTTTTAGGATTATGCAAAGTATGTACGAGTATTCAGAATTCCTGAAATATTTACATAGTATACAATGAAATCGATTCCGTTGTCTGTTCGCTTAGATTTTTTAAAATACTCAACGGATTTTAATGAAGATTTCAGCAATAGATAGAATGATTCAAGAGGAAGGTCTATATGTATAATACACACATAACTCTGTTTGTTAGTTTGTTTGTTACCTTTACACGACTAAACGGCTGAACGGATCGTAATGAAATTAAAAATTATAATAAAAATTGAACATTATATCCTGAGAAAGGACATAGACTACTTTTTAGACAACTACGAAAAATGAGGGTAATGTTTTATTGAAAAACCACCCATGCGAAGCCACGGGCGGGTCATCTAGTAATAATTAATAATAAGTTTTTAGATTATATTAGATTAAATTTGTTTTGTACACCAATATTTCTTAAATAACTAGCATAAATAAACTTTGTTTGTTCGTCTTGTTCGTCTATATGTCACCAATTCATACTTACAACTTTCATAGAGCGACGAAATAATGGCGGATCGGGACTATGTCAGCTTCCATACAAAAATTTTAAACCCCTATTAGTGTTAGTTAGTTCTACATTTTGGTAAATCTTAGTAAGTACATTGTGTTTGCGGAATATCTGGCTATACTTTTACCATAAAAAAAATGTTAAATTAGAAAAAAAATTATTAACAAAATCGGGGTTTAAATACCGAGTACCTACATTATTTTAACCTTAGAGTGGTTGTAGTTAACTTTCGTTTAGAAAAACATGTGAAAACTACGTTCGAGTGGATACCATCACTTACCAGTTACCACCAAGTGGTAACACGATTGGTTATTCCAAAAAAACACTTTGTTCCAAACAGCATTTTTTCAGAATGCGCATAAAAATTGTAACCAGTAGCTTCTATCCAGAGCTCATTTCAAATCGTCTGCTTTGCTCACTTCAACAGTTTATCTGATTTATGTTCGTACACCTCGTATTAATATTTTTACTACCCTCGCGCACATATGGATGATGTATAAAAAGGTCATTTTGACACAAAGCTTTTTTAACTTCCCCATTTCACCCCTACGACCCTCAAAGTGGCTGTATTATTTTTTTCTCTAAAAAAGAAAGGTGTGGGCCTCACGTTTCGCTATTAAGCTGGTTCGGGCCTAATGTTATTTTCTGGGGATACAGTTCGATATTTTATTTTTCGCCGAAACTAAATCAGGGGGAAAATTGGTTTTCAATCAAAATAATGTAATTTTTTCTTGAAAGAGTACTTTCCAACATGATGTTTTTAATAGGACCGTTGTTTTTGTAGGTATTGGTCTACTCTAAAAAGTACAATGTTTAGAAAATGTTATTTTTTTTAAGTGAAAACTTCTTTAGGCGCGTTGGGCATTTTTTGAGATGGGAAAAAACCATTGAACTCGCGACACTGTTACCGTTACCGTTTCCGACACCTCTGTATATAAGTATCTGTAGTGTAGACTGCTTTTAAATTTTGAATACCCAAACATTGAGCGTATAATTTTTCACTTCTGTCGGCACTCCCGGAGTGCCACTTTTTTATTATTCAAGTTACTAAAGAATATCCTAAAAGTAAATTTTCTTTTAATCAAAGCTAAGAATTTAGTATTTTATATATACCAACTTAATACAATATATTATACATAAATAACAAAAACTACCGTTTTTGTAGGTGCTAGGTTACTTCATTAAACCTTTTCAAAAACGCGTCAATTTCAACGGTCAATAATTACAATGAAAATGTGTTCTTATGTACCAAAACTTTACGGTTGAAAACGGCTTGAACTTTAAATTTAAATTATTCATTTTCACACAAACCTAATATAATATCACGCACGCTAGTAATAATTGCTGCAATTTTGAAAATATAATTAGAAAGGGGACGCGCCTTCCGACCGCAGTGCAACCCTCCAAATCCTATTTTATTGTAATTATTCTAACAATATGGCGTTATACCCCATATGTATTACAATGGAAATGAAAAACACGTTAATTTGGAACTAAATACAGAAACCACGCATGTTTTATTTTACTTAATATTATAATTTTGAACCTAATAGCCTGGTATTATAGAACAACACTTATCAAATCAAATCCATATGTTTTTATTCATTAAAATCACAAGGATCATTTTGAAACGTCAATTTTACGGCCTGTTCCTTCGCGACCAAGAAAAAAGCAAGAAACAAGGCTGGCTATTCTTTTTAACTATCATTTTAGAATAAATGACAATAAATAATAGTTCATTAATAAACGAGGGGGATAAAGCAATGTCTTGCGTCACGGGCGCTATATTGAATCCCGAACGTACCGAAAGATCATTGATATTCAAGGACTTAATATTATATGAGTACCGTAAAAAATTATGATCCATATTTTATTTTGGTGTACATTAAAGAGTAATCTTATCTTAATATTAAGGTTGTTGGAAAATTTTAAATTGTCTTAGTAAATTTGAAACAAAACTAAGGTAAGTGATACAAATGAGGCCTACCTAATTTGAAACACTCATATCTTGATAAATTATTCGAAAAAGGTAAAGAAATATGTATTTTTATATAATTAATACTCTAATAATAATATTCCTATAAATTAAGGCCTTAAACGCACATCATTAACTGCCGCTCTCAAGCTTTCTTCGGACCACGTACCCCGTTTTCGTCTTGGAGGAGACATACTGAGATAATCAATCTGTAAATAAACATAATAAAGTTAAAATTAAACAGAACTCCTATTAAGGCCTAGGGTCAGAAATTAGGCCTATTTTAAAAGTAGGCTTTATTTAGTACATTAAACTTCATAAATCTTATAAGCAATATGTAATTCGCATAGTTTTTCCGAGTCGTGGGGCTGTCGTCTATGCGTGTGTGGAGTATTTTTGATGTAAATATATTTTAACCTACTTTTCCGCACTGCAGGCCTTATTTTAGCATATGCCTTATTTGTATCAGGAACCTTATTTTAAAACATTACTAGCTATAGCACTACCCGTATATAAATTTAATGTAGTATATCAAAACTCGTAGCGTAAGCAATATTTTCCACTGAGTGATACAGCAGGCCATGCAGCAAGTGTTTTTGTGACACTTCCGGTATCTATGAATAGTTTACAACGGTCTTTACATGATTCAATTTTTTTTTTATTTATACGAAATGCATTTTTTTTTTGTGATAATAAAATGTGATCCATCTCAATGTTTATTTTTATTCTTTTACAGAAGATAGACGCATACAACCACAGTGGACCCTCGCTCCAGACGTCAGCTGCCATCGCACTCTGCTCCATCGTCCTGATAGTGGGCATCTTCATCGGTGCCATCCTTGTGTGGAAGTAAGCCATCTGCTTTCATATTGACCCCTCATCATCATCATCATTGCTATACAAAAACAAGCTTATGATACCTACTTTCCGACTCAAACTACATTCTTCAATACCTTACGTAATGTCGATCAAATTATTTAACAAACAACCTGATGCGTTGAAAAACGAGACGAATAACATAAAATCTATAAAACAACGAAAACATGCAAGCTATAAAAAAATCTATTAAGCTATTAAATTACCTGCCAAAATATAATAGCAAAATAGCAGTTAAACGTCATCAGCATTCCCTCACGCAGAATCCAATCACACTATTACTCTACTTTGTATTCAAAATTAAATTGAAACCGTAGCTCTCGCGTTTAATTATCCAAACGTCTGGACCACTGCGTATTGACGGTAAGCTGGGCATACACAAGGATGCCACTCCACAACACTTCACGCCAACACTCCAAAAGCTCCAAAAACCATCCGTGTGTGTAAAATCTCAAATGGATTGCGTGGAGTGATAAGAATGTTTGTACATTCAAACATTTCATAATCCAAAATCCACCGTTTGCAGCGTGCAGCCACCCCACGCCGAGGGCGCCCGTCTGTGGTCAATTCAATAAATCCAATTCTCTCCCAGTTGGCCGTCGGCGTAGGTCGAATATTTTTTTGGTTTTTATAATTCTGAACATTTTACACAGCGCTATCTAGACCCAAACTAAGTTAAGCTTGTATCTTGTTTGGGAACCGATAGAATACATAATTATAGATGTTTTTTTTTATATATACGTACTTAGAATACAAAGAAAAACATCAAAATCCGGAACAAATATCTGTAGATCATGTAAACATTTGCTCCGCGCCAGAAGAACCCGCAACCTTCTGGGTCTCAGCTGGCTATATGCCCACTGCGCCACGCAGGTCATCAAACTCAAAGGTTATAATTTATGACACGCCCGTTTCGAGTCTGGAATGGAGTCAGTAAAGTGTTCGTGTGCTTGATTTTTAACTATCACTCCGCCACACTCCACACGACGCGGAGTGATGGAAACGGAGTCCTCGTGTATGCTCAGCTTTATACTCACTTTACACTAGATAAACGACAATGCACAGAGAAGTGTGCTAGACATTTTAATCGCCAATCAAACCGTCGTCACTTTTGTGTGATCGTAGGGTTATAAGGTGCAGAAGGAGCTTGAAATATTTGTATATAAATACGTGAACTTTGTACCACTTTTTAATACTATTGCGCGCACAAAGGAGTGTGAGATTTGGCACGCTTAAAGTTTATAAAGACGGGCAAATGCTAAAATGAAGCATAAAAAAACATGAATAACGGTCGAATTTCGACTACTGTGGCAGGCAAACTCTTCATTGTAATTACACCGAAGAAAATACTTATAAATTTAGTACAATGGACAATATTGTCGCTAAAAGTGATTCTTTTACACAAGCTACGGATTCCGTACGGATACACAGAAATTCCCAGATTGACGAAAAGCACTCTTCGCCGCCGTATTACGCTGGGCTTGCCAGTGCGTGATCTCCACTCGAGAACCTTTCTGCCCCAACTTTTTTCTTTATAATTATGTAAAGTTTAATTGAGGTTTTTTATTTATTCAAGATAAATTTAACTCAACAGATCGAGATGAAAGAAGAGTGCACGCGGCAGAAATGCGAATGTTGTGATGGATGTGTGGGGCACGAGAATGGATAAGATAAGGAATTAGTATATTATAGGATATTTAAAAGTAGTGCTAATAATAGAAAAATTGAAGCGTAGGAGCTAGGCATGTCATGCGTAGGGAAGAAAATCATGTGACTAAAAGAGTGGATATGAGTGTGGATGGATATAAAACTAAAGGAAGGCCGAAGAAGAGATGGATGGACTGTGTGAAGAATGATATGGGTAGGAAGGAGGTGACAACGGAGATGACGGCTGATAGAGAGATGTGCAGGGGGAATATTGTTGTGCTGACCACACGTAATGTTGGAAAAGGGCAGGAAGAAGAGATAGAGATTAATTCTACAGTATAGTATAATATAAAGTACGTTCTATACCTTACAAGTTTGTGTTGGCATTGCAAAGCAATGATCCGAGAGAAAGTTGATTAGAGCGGCGCTGTCACTATTCGGGATTTAAGCCTGTGTTTAATTGTTCGGTTTATGTTGCTAACTGCTTTCCGTTTTGTTAAACATTCGATTTATTTTGTTTCATGAATTTAGAGTCGTGCACACCAGTCAGCTAATAATCAAAGCAAATTGGGTGTCTCATTCGGTCAAGCCCATTGAGTGACATTGTGGAACCCATTGCAGGGCACTTTATGAGCTTTATTACTCCTTTCCTCCAGTTCACATGGAAATTTTAAATGTTACCACATACGATACATACACACACAACACCACATAAAATTTAAGAGCCATGTTAGCCTTAACTTCAGATCGGGAGGATAAAGGCTTATACCCTGATTTTTTTCTACTTGAAAATGTAGTTCAAAAGTCAAAAGTAAAAAAAAATGTCAAATATTTTTATTCATTAAAATCACAAGGATCACTTTGAAACGTCAATTTTACTGCCTGTTCCTTCGCGACCAAGCCAGGAAAGAAAGGCAAGAAAACAAGGCTGGTTGTTTTTTTTAATGATCCTTTTACAATACATTATAGTAGTTTATTAGTAGTAGTAGTTTACAAATAAATTATAGTTTCATGTTTGTTAACCATTTACTCTATTTATAATTACAAGGAAAAAATAAGTGTCTGCCCTGCATGGGGAGTGAAGAGCTACCTCGCCGTAACACAGTTTTTAACTAGCACGGGAGGTATGTTTCGAAACCTTAGTGCTTGCAGTATTTATACTGTTTATTATATTAATAAGTCATTGTTTGTTTGTACACAATGCAATGCACTCTGTATTCCAAAGTGGTTAAATAAACTTATTCTTATTCTTATTCTTATAATACATAATACAGAAAAGAAATTACGTCTAAATTGTAACATTTTGAACGAGTTGGAGCAGTTTCAATCCCAAGCTTCTCTGTCATCTAAATAATCCGATATTTTATAGTAGGCTCTTTTATAAAGATTTTGTTTAATTACGTTTTTAAATTTGTTAATTGTCAATTTTTGTACATCCCTTGGGAGTTTGTTATAAAAGCGCACACCTTGCCCTTTAAACGATTTACTAACTTTATGGAGTCTACAAGTGGCAACAGCGAGTTTAATGAATGAAAGAATGAAAACACTTTATTTTACACAATATAAACAAAAAAATACAATCAAAATAGAAAACACAAATCAAATAGTAATATAGATAGTTTTATCGCTTAGAAGCCATCTCTTTCAGAGATCCACACACAGATACAGACAGACATAGTTGATTTTATTTCCAAACTCTTCGCAATCACTAGATGATTACCTTATGTGTTCCGCTCCAAAGTATTTCTTGCACCAATCCGTAGGAATAATTAGAAGTGTCACAATATTCCTGTCATCGGACAGACAGTTTGACGTAGGATTTGGAGCGACTTGATAAGTAGCTGCCCGGATTTATATTCTGTTAATAAGATGTTTAACGGCTTGGATAGACGCGTGGAGAGGTTAAAATTAGAGTAATTTATTAACTGCTGATATTTTAAATTAAAGAGGCAGAAAAAGTTCTGTCGCGTTTTATGTTAGAAATCAAGCGATTCTGTAGTTTTTGCTTCTGTTATTAGTACTCCGAGCCCTATAAAACTAGCTTATTCTTTAAGCTTAGCTTGAGGCTCAAGCAATGTCTGTAACTACCAAACTTGTGAACCAACTATATCTTAAACAGCATTGTATGGTTTGCAAATCTTCCTGAAGTATAAATGATTTGATTTCATTTTGATGTTTTGTCAAATAATAAGTTTTTATCGTGTTTTTATTGCGTAAGATTGAGTCTTGCACACTTTGTTCGTCTATGAATTTGTGACAGCGGAATATCTTCACTAGATGTCCGTATGTTTAACTATGGATAAACCAGTATATTTCATCGAGCACTAAATTTTATTGAATCCAAAACTAAGAAATCTAATACAAATAATTTTGTAATAGATTTCTTATGCTTCAGGATCATCATAGTCATCATGATACTATCAGTGAGACGTGCACTGTTGATCAAAGTAATAGATTTTTAGTCTTTCTGGTTCTTAATGGCATGCAATCATCGTTTCCCAGAATAAATCTTTAAACAAATAAAACAGGTTACCGTTCTAATTTACTTTCCTACTAATAAGCTCTAAAACAATTTCCTCAACAACCAAACGTAACGCTCTCACGCAAAACCTATTTCTATCCTCTTTTATTGCTATTAAATAGTAGAGTACAAGTGATAATGTCTCGCCCACGTGGTCAAAACACGCGATCAGAGATATTGAGGCAAATAACTAAACAAAAACATGATCGGATATTGAAACCGCTTCAAAAGAAAACTTGTGATCTAGAGAAAGCTATATTTAATGGTAATAAAGGATAAGTAAAGGGAACGGTTGATTAAAATAATATTAATAACGATTATCAAAGGAAAAGACAGATTCAACACAAAAAATAAGAAACTGAATGAGGTTTTTTAGGAACTAAAATTATGGATTTTGAAATACTAGGTTTCGCATATTTGTGAGTGCTATCTATACTAACCTGCCTTGAAATACCTAAATGACTGGATCGTATATATTACTCGTAAATAGCATATCAAAAGAATCGCTATCGAATCGTTAGGGTACAAGAAGTGTCAAATAATAAAAATGGCGGCCACCGCGTATAGTTTTGTACGGTTGGACGCAAAAACCACCTTCAGTTGTTTCCAAACTTTCTATAGTTTTTATTTTATTTACCCAATTACTGAATAAACAGTATCTCAACCATGACAAGGTCAAGAGGCTATGCTGATGCGCTTGGACAATTCTGTACAAAGGACGGTCTGATTGGAGTCGCGCTTCGGTGACCACCGCCCAAATATCACCCTGTCCAGACCCTATATTAACCCCAAACAACTCAGCTAGGCGATTCTAATATGTTCCTGTGACTAACTTCACTTGAACGTATGCCATTATATGTACGAGAGCGTATAAGTTGCGGTTCTTTTTTCAGTAATACTCGGTGTCTTAAGACTATAATTTTTATTAAATTTCGTTTATAAGAAAACTTTCGTGATTTACTTCGATCATTATTATAAATCCCGAATTGTTTTTATTGATGATAGCCAAGCGCTTGACCACTACCTCACCTGATGGTAAGTGATGGTGTCATCAAATTATTGCTTGTATTTATATAAATGTTCGTTTATAAGTTTCAAATAAAACACAAAAAAATCCAATGCTCTTTAATTCATAATTAAGATCATCTCAGCGAATAGACGTCCACTGCTGAACAAAGATCTCCCCTGTAGAACGCTACAAGTGCTTAAGTAAAGAACCTATGCCACCTCCAATTCTCGATGTCTTGTTGTAGACATTACAGAAATATGTATTGCAGTCATCAGGTTGGCTGTCGATTTCGCTCACCGAACTTTACTATGTAATGTACAGTGCGCAACTTGTGAATATAATGACACCAGTTTACGTGAACTAAACGACTATTTACTCTAATAGCACTTCAGATAGCTATAGCCTTTTCAAAATGGAGGTTTATAAAGCTACCAAAAGTGATTGTTATTATGGCCCTTTTCAAAATTGGATGGTCTTAAATGCCAATATTTTTCGGAGAGTTTGGGAGGAACAGTTTTGGGATACTGCAATATTGTAGACCAAAATATTATAACGCCTATACTCGCTATTAGATTCGAGTAGCCACGACAATCATAATAGAGCTTTTTCCTCTTGCCCCTATGTTGATAGGCAGGAGTCATCTTTTTTTAAATTGGATGTGTTTTTCTACAAACAAGGATGAAAAGATGTTAATACATTTAAATGCCTTTACATTTATTAAAGATGATAGCAAGTGATTTCAAGAAAATCTGTGCAATATGATAATAAACGCCCGGAAAGCGCTTTTAAGCTTCCAATTTGAAAATCAATAAAACAATAGTAGGTTATTAAATGAAGGGATAAAGCAGTGTCTTGCGTCACGGACGTTATATTGAACCCCGAAAGTAACGAAGGATTCTAGAGGTAACTCACGAGCGGAGCGAGGGAGTTACTAGAATCCTGAGTGCAGAGAGGGATATAAGCACGTCCAAGATGAAGACAGCTTAATCCACGAGAAGAATACTCTACTTTTCACACTTTCTGCGAGACAATAAAAACAAGTCTAAGTTGGTGCATTCTGTGCAGAAGTTAGTTCGATTTACGAATAAGTTATTATTGTGTGGGTTTCTTTGGTTCAAGTTTTAATACAGATGAGGTTCCAAATTCAAATCACATTGTGCCCGCGAGGACATAACAAAACTCAGTATAACTTTACTCCCGGCTCAGCCGTAGGGCGTTTATCACCTGCTTTTGGTGAGGTTAACATGATATTGTCGAGAAGGTTTTTCCAGTGGGCTTCAAAATGAACGCCTTCAAGAGAGGTGTAAATAGGGTTTTAAGTGCTAGGCAACGCGACTGCAGTACCTCGAGGGCTGCAGGAGTTTATAGGCGGCGGTGACCACTTAACATCAGGAAGCCCGTCAGCTTGTGTGCCTACAAGTTTAATGTAAAAAAAAAAACAGGGGGTGTGAAAAGATAATTACATTATAGCTGACTATAATATTGATAATAAAACCCTGTGGCCCCCTCAGTCTCTCGGCAGCATTATTATATATGTACAATAATCAGAGTAGTCAATTTATTGGTAAAATTACAACTAAGATTACAAATTATTAAAAATAAATAATTTTAAATTTACAATTAATTACAATAAAAAATAATTGGATTACAATAAAATATAGAGTAGTACCTACACGTTGATACTAATTAATAGAATAATCGTAATGTTATTACGATTGTTCATATTACATATATCAACTAGCTGACCCGCCCGCGGCTTCGTACGCGTGGTTTATCAATAAAACATTACCCTCCTGTGCAGTCGCGTAAAGTGTATCCTATATCTCAAGCTCATTCATAATCTATCTAGGAATTCCATCGAAATCGGTCAAGCCGTTAAGTCGTGAAAAGATAACAAACAGACAGAGAGACAGAGTTACATTCAAAACTGTGTGTACGTAGATTATAACCTGGATTATCACATAGGCTACTTTTTGCTGACAAACAACGCGTGCGAAGCCGCTGGCGGAAGCTAGTTATACATATTGGCCTTCTTCTTGAATCACTCTATCTATTGCTGAAAACTATGTACATTAAAATCCATCAGACAGCGGAAGCGACTTCATTTTATCCTATGTAAAGATATTACTAGTATGTAAATTTTGCAATATCTGTAGTTGTCTACACATTTTTTTCGAATTTACTATCTTTACTTTTTTTATTTTATATTTTATTATATATATATAAGAAACAAGGCTTGTTATTCTGTTTTACTAACAATATGTGTTAGTAAAACAGAATAAGAAGCCTTGTTTCTTGCCTAATTCTTCAATGGCATGGTCGCGGAGAAACCGGCGTTTAAATTGACATTTCGAAATGATCCTTGTGATTTTAAGGACTAAATATATTTTATTTAGTTGATCGAGCAAAGCAAGATCTCTAAATCAACTTTGGCAAATCGGCGTTGTATGTATGTATGTATGTATATATATTTGTTTGTCCGAGGATAACTTTCGAAGCGTTTATACGATCATCGTGAAATTTGGTATAAAGGTAGGTAGTGATGGCACAATTTTGGTGTGACTAAATGAGCTAAAAATGTGGGGTGGTTGTTAAGATATTGGGGTTCAAGAGGGGTAAAAAAAAATGGGACTATCCGTTCAAATGGCACGTCTAAAAAAAGGTCTTTGTGAGTACATTTTGACCCCGTTTTTATTTTTAGTGTAAATTTTGTACATTTTAAGTTATTAGCCATCATAAAAACTGCATTTTGGCAAAATTCACAGGCTACACCAGTGACCCCACAGTGTTTGGTATGCATGTAGCTTTAGTGACAAAAATATAGGCAAAAGTCTGAAATCCAAAATAACTGCAATTTCTACCACAAAATTGGAACCACTTTATATGAACTCCCGGTACCTGTAATTTGTATGAAACTGTAGGTCAAGTAATATGGTTGTTCATTTCGTGGCACTGTTTTACTAGTCAAAGATTAAGGCCGGCTTGCACAACGATCCCTAGACGTGTTTACCTTTTTTTTGTGCGACTAAACATTTTTTAATTTTACGTATTTGTATGATTTTACAACTCCTTAATCATATTTAGCCACTAAATACGATCAGGCGTTACGTTTTGGGTTGTTTTGGGTGTATTGGGAGACTCGCGAGATCTTAGTTCGGGCGAACCACTAGTATAAATTATACATTTAATAACAGAAATAATATACAATTATTTACAAGACTAAAATACAGAAGAAACAGTTGAATCATCTAAAGACCGTTGCAAACGATCTATAGATAGCTAAACTGTTTCAGATCCTGGCGGAAGTGGTAAATGGTTTTTTTTCAATATTGTATTCTTAACCGTAGAGCCATAGATATAACAACCATTAAGATGAAATCGCTACACCACAAGCTCAATATTTAGAACAATATGGTGGTTCACCGAGCGTGTTTATTGTTCATAAATCATCTGTAATGTCAATATTACATAGCTAAATCGAGATCCCGCTGTTAAGTTGCTTCGTATAATCTTAGTAAAGATAATATTACTTGCTTAAGTTCTGTTTGCCTGACTCATGTCGGATTTATGGGTTAGTTATTGATTATCTTGCAAATTTATGCAAATATATGGAACTGAAAAGTTAGGAACGCCATGCATAAAAAGACAGATAAAGGACCACTGCCGAACATAGTGATTTCCATTCCCAAAGCGACTGATACCCCATATATATCTCCATATATATTATACAGTCTGTCACCGCATTCACGACATTCATTTAAAACACATATCGCAGAATCGTATTAACTGATTATAGATATTGGTTTAATATTGGTAGCTTGAAGTTTTATCCAGTAATCGATACCTTTCCAATAAACAATTGTTAACATAAATCGGCGGCGCCTTTGTGGCGATTGTAGTCAGTTTAACAGGTACCTACTTCCATAATGAATGAATATGATTTGTTTACTTTGTTATACTAACTGTTTCATTGATATTTTAGGACGTTAAATTAAAGTAGATTGAAAATTAAAAAAAATTCATGCTAATAAATTTGAAAAATAAAACTATTTTACAACAATGCTAGCCATCAGTCCTACCCGTGATTTAAATTAATGTCGTAAATGCGGTGACACACAGTATAGGTTTATTTATGTAGTATGTACCTATATTATGCTATTTTTATTAGTCCTGTGCAAATTTTCATTAGTTTCCTATTCTGTGCACTACCTACACATCTTTATCTACAATACAAAAGGTTATCTAGAAGAGAATGCTGTTTACTTTGCCTTTGTACTAATTTTATAAGTGCAATGAAGTATTTTCAATCAAGCACAATCACCATCTGATTGGCGCTGCCATCCTTTTTTGTTCACATAGATCTTGTCCATCCAAAGGTGCCTGGAAGTGATCGCTTTTAGCGATAAGGTCACTCATTGTACCTATGATTTAAAAGTGCATTTTCTTTCATTTGTTTATTTTTAATGGTGTGCAATAAGGACTATCTAATCACATCCTGAGAACAGGCCTCCTTTCGCTTCTACCATTGCCTTCGATCTTGAGCTTCTCTGATGGAAGTGGTGCCTAACCATTGTTTCGTCTAACCAACGAACTGATAGACGACAGATACATACAATGACTCCCAGAAACTTTAATAGGTCGTTTGTATGACTCTAGTGAGAGGGTCGTTTTACCCTGAGTTTTCTAGTGCGTGATCACAGATAGATAGATAATTCTTTATTGCACACCATAAAACAATAAAATCAAAAAGAAAACAGACGTAAATCTATGTAATACAATTGCCGGTCTTATCGCTAAATAGTGATCTCTACCAGACAACCTATGGATATAGTAGACCTCGCGTCCTAAGTCCAAAAAGTAATTTGCGCAACAAAATTAACGAAAAAAGTCAAATTTTAAATCGAATTTCAGGTGCTTCAATTTTTTGCACTTCTTTTGACTTTTCAGCAATATATTGGTATAAGTTTTAAAGATTACTCGCGTTTCCTTGGTCATAGGTCTAATCTGGTTCGTCTCGTTACGGCAGAGAGGACTGCGTAGTCTGATTGGTGTAGGTAGGTATACATTTTCCGAAAAAAAATCAAAAATTGAAATCCATTTATATTAATGTGTACAGTTACAGCAAACATCCCCACCCTTTTCCTCATTCTTCTCCTCCCTTTTGAACAGACAGACAGACAGCCGGGCAAAATCATTTTTTGGCCAATCTCGAAATAGAGACGCTTTGCTCACTCGGTCAATAATAACAATTCATTATATATAATATTTATCATAATTACCATAACATATACATACTTATACGTATATAGCAATTATGATAAATAAAATAACTCTCAAATTAAAATTCAATTTAAAATGAGTGGAATGCACTCATTTCAAATCCGTTTTCGGTGTTCCACTAAGCAATGACTGTCCCACATTTTCTTAAAGACCTTTCTAACCATTCTGTTCGGTTCCTGAAGATAATAATTTGAAATGATTTGCGTAAGATGGGAGTTTGGATGTGTGCCAATATATTGGGTCAAGGCGTAACAATGTGCGTGAATTGGGCCAATGTAGACCATTTGTAGTCAAAGTGGGTGACAAGCTCAATTTATCAAGCAAGTAAATCAGAATAATCATTGCATAGTCTTGCGAGGTTAATTTTGCGACTCTTATCTTTTTTTTTATTTGCCACTAAGGTGCCACACAAGTTTACGAAACTGAAATAGTATTTTTATTTTTATACTGTTATCCGAACTAAACTAATCAATGTACTAATTGCAGTTTAGTGCATTGATTAGTTTAGTTCGGTTGTGTTTTGTGGTTTTTGTCCTCAGTATTTATAAGTGGCGATGAAAACGTTAACATTTGCGGTTACTGCCTCACTTAAAAAATATTTACAGTATTCCAAGATTTTAAAACCATCTCAAAAATGTTCAAGCTTAGAAGGGACTTGAACCAGCAACCTTCCTCTTGATACGAGGATGCACTACCATTTGTGTAAAACTATGAAAATAAAATACTATTTGAAATATGCAACGCGACATCTCTTGTCAATGTACTAAACTGCAACGTTAGGCATTGAGCAGGTCAAAAACTGTATAAGTTTTCCTGTAGATGGAGCTAACGGCACTTTAGTCATAATCTGAATCTTACTAATTTCGACCCTGACGTGATAGAGCCCGGTAGCACAATTGGGTAGTGCAGTCTCGTATCAAGAGAAAGGTTGCGGGTTCAAGTCCCGTCTAGGCTTGAAATTTTTGGAGATGGTTTTAAATCTTGGTATTTTACGAACCTCATCAACATCAACCTTAAGACGTCCACTGCTGAATATAGATCCCCATAGATCTGTAAAACAACAGATCTATTGCAGCATGCACCTAACGGCTCCCAGCAATCTTTATCAGGTCTTTCCATTTAGGTAGGTCATCTGACGCTGCCGCTTACGGCCCTATTTTCACTAAAATCGGGATATTGACCATGATTTGTGACATTTTAAGTATCCCGTTATTTCGGCACAGTTGCGTCCGATTTGAAATTAGTGTTAATGATAGCTTCAAAGGTTAAGCTTACGGTCCGACAGAAGGTACGCGTTTACCGTAGCCTAAGGACGTTTGTAATACTTTAGGTATAAAGCGTTGCCGACCAATTTAAATAATTTAATGTCTTATTGAAGGACCATTAACTGAAGTTTCTGGGAAAACCCTCGACACCTCAACTATTCCCCAAGTTAAGTAATTATATAACCCACACAATTTATTTCCGAGGGTCTATCCTGTTTACAAATATCTGGTGAAAGAAAGAGTCTAAGACTGAATGAATAAAATCTTTATTGCATAAAATAAAAATAATCTATACACAGGCAAACTTAATGCCAGATAGCATTCTCTTCTGGTTAACCTTTGTGTAAGGCGGATAAAGTCATTGTACCTACTGCATATTTGGTAAAGGGAAAAGTTTAATTGTTTTCCAAAACACATAATTAATTCCATATTACTAAACCTAGACAAACACAAGGTACCAATTTTAATAAACCTACCTACTTTCTAATAGTTTAATATTAATTAACCCGTAATACAATTCATAATATAATAAATACCATTATAGTATGTATTTCTCAGTTCATAGACATAAGTACAATAGACTTAACGACCTCCGTGGCGCAGTGGGCGAATAGCCGGCTGAGACGCAGGCTTTGATTCCCGCCGCGGAACAAATGTTTGCATGATCTCCAGATGTTTTCCTATATATGTATTACAAAAAAGTATATAAGTATTCTATCAGTTATCTGGTTCCCATAGTACTAGCTCTGCTTAGTTTGGGGCTAGATAGCGCTGTGTTAAATGTTCTGCAATATTTATTATTTATAAGATTTATAATGACACATTAGCAGAATGTACCCCGATAGGTGAGCTAATCTAGACACAACCTGGAGCCCTGATGGAAGACGCGGTCGGGATCGGCCAATAAAGCGTTGGGGAGACCTTTGCCCAGCAGTGGGACAATATAGGTTTACCAAAAAATATATTGTTTATTGAAACACAAGAATGCCCAAACCTATTAGATAGGAACTTCAGGATCTCTGGAAGTTTTACCCGCGATAATTTTAACAGTTTGAAACAACATGACATTAATCACACACACACAATCTCATCAATAAAACCTCTAGGCAAATTCACATGCGCAACCCATCGGAACAGATTAACGACCAAAAAACTAAACCATATCAAAACAAGCAGACCGAGTAATTGACCTCAACAATAGAGTTGTCAGTGCAAAAACATCAGAATACTCAGGCACCTCATTATACCAACGCATGACTAATTATGCCGAAATTACCGACCGTTTCCCGCTGAGCTCCTATTGGCTAGTTTAAAATTGGCCCACCAATCAGCGTCGAGGGCGGATCGACTCCGGCGCACGAGCTAGACATTTCGCGTGGAACGGAATATGAATATTCTGTATTGTTTTGTTTTTTTAATGGGAATTTCAGCGGATATGTGCCATCTGTCAACGTTTTATGGGATTGTTGATTTGAAGGGGAAATTTGTGACGAAATTGATCTACCTATGTCGTAGACTGAAATGTAGAAATTTGAAACACTCCCTATTTTAGAATAGAATAGAATAGAATAGAAAACCGTTTATTTTGAGTCACAAGGGTAGGTAATTACAATTTAGACATATGAGTATAAATTAGGTAGGTAGCTGTGTTAGCAAAAACCGTCACCACTCAGCATTGTGCTATAGCAGCATATTTTTACCACTATATAGCCCTGGTCTTACGTGTTGCCATTTTTGTGTGTGCAGGACAGCAGCAATCATCGATTGTTAATACATCAAGCATATCATTTTGCTTAGATGTGTTAATTTAGGTAATATAAAATATTATTGCATATACTTTAAATATTATTCAAATTGATATATTCGTTAAGGCGTGATTGATTTACAAATTTTATCCTATATTTAATCCATCCAACTATCAAAATACGAACCGATTATTCCCATTTGCCCCTTTAACTGGACCTAGAAATTTCTTCCACACATAATTTACCACCAGGTAAGTACCAATATACCTTAACTTTGTGTGCTTTGAAACCTTCTTTCATAGGCTTTCAAGTATTAATAAAAACTTTAAACATTTCCCCTTACGACCCTTTTCTTTAAGGTATAACATTTTTAACGCTGCACTAAAAAAATACAACCCATAATTTTATTCGAAAACATTCACACAGCTCTCAACAAAAAGCGAACTTCGCAGAATTTAACTTGAAAAACTCTTGTGAACTTGAAAAAGCCCGTATAAAACCAACCCCTCAACACCGTTCCACAACAATGCTCTATTTACACGCCTTTGTTTCATTGAGGGGCGAAACACAGATTAAAATAGCAGTTACTATGGCTGGAACACTTCAAGAAGATGTAGTTTGAATAGCAGTTACTACAGCCAGAACTCTTCAAAAGCCACAGCTCAAATACCAGTTACTACGAGCCAAAAGTAAACCATTGGATAAACCAGTTAGTAAGTAAGAGTCCTGTCTCGACGTAAATGCTAGACTCGATCAACATTTTATGTACACAAGTAACTTTTTAACAAAAATATAACCAACTTAACCAAACTACTGAACTGACTTTGATGAAATTTCTATGAGACCAATAAAAGTATATCCACTTGCCACCGATCCGAAATCTGTATTGTAAGATGATGGTCCCAAATTGATTTTATTATTAAATGTTTGGGTTTGGACCACACGATACAGATTTCCAATCGATGGCGAATGTCTGATTAGGCACACTTTCAATTAAAAAAAGACGTGTGGCACTCGGAGACGGCCGCGGTAAAGCTATTGCATAGCTGTTTTTATCAACTTATGCAATTATAAATACGATACGAGGGGATTACGCATGCGCAGTAACGCCGATACAACCAATGCCACCTAGAGGCGAGTTGCTGAACTAAAGACACAAGCGTGATATTTCAAAAAGTCATTAAAAGTTCTGCTATTCATCGATAGATGGCAAAACTAAAAAGTATCACCGCTGTGCCGGTCGGAGTGGGGGGTGTTAGGTTATTTTCGTTACGGAATTTCTGGATTCGGTCTCCACGCTCAAGGCCCGCGATAGAAGCTATGCAATAGCTTCAATTTTTTTTGAAATCGGTTGATAAATGACGGAGTTCTGAGGTAAAAACATAAAAAATTATGCGTCTCTACAAAATTTGAGGGTTGCCCTCGATTTTTTTGGGATCCCATCATCAGACCCTAGCTTGGTGCCAATGGGAACATCTGGGAAGTACACCCTTTACCTAAACAAAAAATAATTTCTCGAATCGGTCCAGGCGTCTTCGAGTAATCGGGGTACATACATTAAAAAGGACTGTGTGGTTTTATGAAACCACGCTAAAAGTGAAACTTTGTTTCACATTATAGACATTTAACTAAAAATTTTCGTTGGCACAAATGAGTAATAGTCTATACACTACACGGTCAGCTGATGCGAACTATAGGCGCCGCCATATTGGCCTCGGCTGCTCTGACGAGCGCCTTTCACTTTATCCCTACTCCGCGGCCGACTGTCACGCGACATGCAACACACAGACGAAAAAGTTTGAGACGATGTAATAAAAGTTTCACTTTAAAAATAAAAAAACAAAAAAAAGGAGTCCGACGAATTGAGAAACTCCTTCCTTATTGAAGTGGGTTCAAAATAAAATTTAAAGGTAGTTAGTACGAGGGTAATATTTTGCAAGGAATAATTCTAGTTCTCAAGTTTTATAATTTGAAGTTCTGCTTGTTCTGTATTGGGAACTGAGTTTTATTTTCATTTTGTTTTGTCTAAAGAAAACATCGACACGAAACAAACTGAGTTTGTAAACTTTAGACCAATCTTTTATTCTATAGTTGAGAAGTTTTTCAAATTAATATAGGTATTATTCTATACTGAGGGCTTAGACAAGTAACATTCGATTACCGATGACGCTACGTCCGAAAATGTATGGGATTTGACACATGCTATGGAAATATCACGTGATAGGTATACCGAGAACAAACCTATGTAAAAATCGAATTGATTCGAAGCGAATGTAACTTGGCTAAGGACCCTGGTATTTCTATACTATCACACTAATATTATAAATGCGACAGTTTGGATGTTTGTTTGTTACTCAATCACGTCGTAACGGCTGAACCGATTTCGATGGAAATTTGGTATACATATAAATAGATTATGACCTGGATTAAAACACAGGTTACTTTTTATTCACAAAACACGCGTGTGAAGCCGCTGGCGGAAGCTAGTAAGATATAAAGTTTGTATGTTTGTAGGGGTTCATTTAGAAACGACTGAACCTATTCTGATAATTATTTTACTGATAGAAAGCTACTCTATCCCTGAGTGGTATTGGCTATATTTTTATTCAATAAAACTCTTGGTGGCTAGGTGTGATTAGGCTTCACAAGATTCGTAATGAGTAAATTCAATGAAGTTTTAAGGACGCCCAAATTGTACGGATGAACTAACAGAAACTCACCTTAGAACAAACTTAAATAAACCATACTTAGGTGACATACAAAAATTTACAAATTTAATAACATAATTAATCAAAATTTTTATTAAAACGCCTACTATAAGATATCGGATTATTTAGATGACAGGGAAGCTTTGAATTGATTTGCTCCAATTCAGTAAAAAATGTTACAATTTTGACGTAATTTATTTTCTTTATTGTTAAGTATTGTAAAAGGATAATTATAAATAACAACCAGCATTGTTTCTTGCCTTTCTTTCCTGGCTTGATAGCAGAGGAACAGGCGGTAAAATTGATGTTTTAACGTAATTCTTGTGATTATAATGACATTTGATTTAAGAAGGTAAGAAAATTAAAGATCTGGTGCATTGTACTCAGTTATTCCCAGGAGAAACGAGGAAGTCAATTAAAAAAAAAAAGTTTTAAATTTGGCCAAGTTACAGTTTTATTAACAAACTGTTTTTTTTATGAACGACATTTAATATGAACCACACATCTGCAATCGTAATAACAGATTTTAGATGTGGGTTTAATACCGGTAGCTTGAATATTTATCCAGTAATCGATACATTTCCAATAAACAATTTATAACGTTAATCGGGGGCGCCTTTGCGACGGTGCCGCTTAGTCTATTTACAACAATACTAGCGATTAGCCCTATCCGTGTTTTCATTTAATGTCGTACATAACAAAACACGCACTATGTATATATAATTTTGCAATAAATAATGACATTTCACAATATGGTCACCATTACCTCAGCAAATCCATTGACAATCGAACATATTCGAACCATTAACGGCATGCTTGTTCCCGATCCGTGTGTGCCAACCAAATCCAAATATTCAAATCCGAACAAAGGGCCAATGAAGATATTATGCAAATATGCGATTGTATGCAGATACTGGTAATAAGCCCTATGCATCGCAGATAGTGTAATAGTACACGTTTATGTAGACTTCTCACTCGTTTTAACCGACTTCAAAAAAGGAGAAGGTTCTCAATTCATCGGCATCTTTTTTAGGGTTCCGTACCTCAAAAGGTAAAAAAGGAACCCTTATAAGATAAATAAATAAATATGGCTGGACATTTCACACAGCGCTATCTAGCCCCAAACTAAGCAGAGCTTGTACTTTATAGGAACCAGATAACTGATAGAATACTTATATACTTTTTTTTGTAAATACATACTTTTAACAAATAGAATAACATCCAGACCCGGAACAAATATCTGTAGATCATACAAACATTTGTTCCGCGGTGGGAATCGAACCCGCTACCTCCTGAGTCTCAGCCGGCTATTCGCTCACTGCGCCACGGAGGTCGTCTGGTAAGATCACTCTCTTGTCCGTCTGTCCATGTGTCCGTCTGTCCGTGTGTCACCACCGATTTTCTCAGGAACGGCTGGCCCTAGTAAATTGAAATTTATACCAGATACTGAGGTTTATATAGTCCCTATTAGGTGTATAAAAATCAAGGTCCTGAGTCAACACAATAAAAATATATGGGCAAATTTAGATTTTCGCGAAAATTTGTAAGTACCAAAATTGACCTTAATTTTCAACTTATCTTATTTTTCGGAATTTTCCATTTACTTGTGCTGCTTTTACCTTGCTTTTAACCAAAATTGACAATTGGTTGACCGGTTGACCTAGAATTGTCAATTTTGATTGTCAATCAAAACATTACATATAAGTATAGTATATAAGTATTCTATCAGTTATCTGGTTCCCATAGTACAAGCTCTGCTTAATTTGGGCTAGATAGCGCTGTGTGAAATGTCTAGCAATATTTATATTTATTTTATTTATTTTATTACTTACCTTCCATGCGCACTCGGGCAAAAGTAGCCTTTGTCTCAATCCCGGTCATAATCTTTTTATATACAAAATTTTGTTGAAATGGGTTCAGCCGTTTAGTCGTGAAAACGTAAACAACAAACACACAGACAGAAAGAGAGTTTTTCTTTCTACCTGTACCTATTAATTTGCAAGATGCTGCATATCAATCGGGTTGTAATTTTACAAAAAATAACTTGAATTGCGTAAACTGACAAAAATGGATCAATTGAGCATAAAATAATTTGTCATATTGAATTTAAAACCATTGCAATTAAGGCTATTTTACATTCTAATCCGTCTCGAAATGACATAGGCACACTTGAAAATCAGCATTCAATTCGTTTACCATAATTAGATAGACAATAGGGCTTAATAAAGACGTTAGCCATAAATAGGTTCACATCTGATAGCATTAGTGGATACATTGTTAGGTAACTTGGGTTGCTAAGATAGCTTTGAGAGTAAGTTCGTATAAGACAGTGGCCAATTGGCGAGTTTCGTGGCGCAGCTGACTGAGACGCAGGAGGTTGAGGGTTCGATTCCTCCCTTTTTTAAGGTTTAAAAATGGCTGTCAACGAGCTAAGAAAATCGCTTCTATACTCTACCATAATTTTACTAGTAGTTGGTCTCCAATAAAAAAATCAAAAAAAAAATTTGTACTTACCTAAGTTCTGACTACCTACTAAATGGTGCCACGAAATACATAACCAACTTACTTGACCTACAGTTTCATTCAAATTACAGGTAACGGGAGTTCATATTAATTGGTGAAGTTTTTTGTTTTTGGTAGAAATTGCAGTTTTTTTGGATTTCAGACTTTCCCTATATTTGAGTCCCTAAAGCTAAACGCGTACCAAATTTCAGCACTGTGGGGTCACTGGTTTACCTACCCTGTGAGTTTTGTTAAAGTTCAGTTTATGTTTAAGGCTAATAACTTAAAAACTACCAGACCAATAATAAAAACGGGGTCGAAATGTACTCACAAATACCTTTTATTTGACGTCCCACTTGACTTAATAGTCTCATTTTGTTTTTTTACCCCTCTTGAACCTCAATATTTCTACAACTCCCCCACATTTTAGCTGATTTAATCACACCTAAATTGTGCCATCACTATCTACCTATATACCAAATTTCACGATGATCAGATAAACGCGTCGAAAGTTATCCTCGGAAAAACAAACATACATACATACATACAACGCCGATTTGCCCAAGTTGAATTAGTAATCTCGCTTCACTCAATCAAAAACTAACATAAGAAAAGTTTTTACTTCATATATTGTTCTCGTTTTACAAAATAAACTTCTGGAACACAATATTATAACTATTTCTCTTGAAAGTTCTTCCACTACAAAGTTTTGAAACTTCGATTCGTACGGACTTTACAGTCTTGGTGAAACTGTAGAATACTTACCTGGATTAGGTCATTGACCTAATTCGATTTATTTCAGACCTACCTATATGCCCATAGTAACATTTGCTTATATAGATAAAAATGTTAGTAATAAAAAATTAAAATAAATAAAGATTAATGACAAATAAATTATGTGAAATTACAATCAAAACAAATAACATTCAAAATCAAAATCGAATGGTGACCATTACAAAAAAAAAGTGTGTGTACTTAGTACGCACTTAAGTAGCTAAACTTCTTAATTCATAAATATAGTTTTGAATTTTCTCGGAAACTTGAGGGACAGTTATCAGCTAACTTCAACATGTCGCTTTTTAGTTGTCGGTGTGCGTGCACGTGCATGATACAGTTATCAGCTAACTTCAACATGTCGCTTTTTAGTTGTCGGTGTGCGTGCACGTGCATGATACAGTTATCAGCTAACTTCAACATGTCGCTTTTTAGTTGTCGGTGTGCGTGCACGTGCATGATACAGTTATCAGCTTACTTCAACATGTCGCTTTTTAGTTGTCGCTGTGCGTGCACGTGCATGATACAGTTATCAGCAAACTTCATCATGTCGCTTTTTAGTTGTCGGTGTGTGTGCACGTGCATGATACAGTTATCAGCTAACTTCAACATGTCGCTTTTTAGTTGTCGGTGTGCGTGCATGTGCATGATACAGTTATCAGCTAACTTCAACATGTCGCTTTTTAGTTGTTGGTGTGGTGCGTGCACGTGCATGATACAGTTATCAGCTAACTTCAACATGTCGCTTTTTAGTTATCGGTGTGCGTGCACGTGCATGATACAGTTATCAGCTTACTTCAACATGTCGCTTTTTAGTTGTCGGTGTGCGTGCACGTGCATGATACAGTTATCAGCTAACTTCATCATGTCGCTTTTTAGTTGTCGGTGTGCGTGCACGTGCATGATACAGTTATCAGCTAACTTCAACATGTCGCTTTTTAGTTGTCGGTGTGTGTGCATGTGCATGATACAGTTATCAGCTAACTTCAACATGTCGCTTTTTAGTTGTTGGTGTGGTGCGTGCACGTGCATGATACAGTTATCAGCTAACTTCAACATGTCGCTTTTTAGTTGTCGGTGTGCGTGCACGTGCATGATACAGTTATCAGCTAACTTCATCATGTCGTTTTTGGCTGTCGGTGTGCTCGTAAAAAGTTTACTTTCATATTTTTTTCCAAACGCGCCATAAGAAGTTTAATTTCAAAAATCGTTTACACTTTCGGCTACTGTTGATAAGTATTTGAGTCTTGTTCTATTCCGAGTTTTGTACCGTCTAGCAACAATTACGGTACATAAAATGAACATACTTACGATTATGTCGGTAAAGTTGCGTGTTTTCGTGCATGGGTGAATGCAATGGCTAAAATCACACTAATATTATAAATGTATAAGTTTTGATTTTTGTTTGTTACTCAATCACGTCGTAACGGCTTAACCGATTTCGATGAAATTTGGTATATACGTGGATTATAATCTGGATTACCACGTAGGCTATTTTTTATCCCATAAATCAGGCCCCTAATTTTATTTCTAGGTTACCTACACATTTAAGAGTGTAACGCGTGCGAAGTCGCGGGCAACAGCTAGTCTTTGATAGTTTTGATTGTCCATTTTTAGGATTCAGGAAGTCAATCAAACCAAATCTCCACGGTATCGTTAGATGGAAAATTCACTAGTTAATCCATGATACAAAATTCCTTGAGCGATGTCGGAATCCTTCGGGCTGCGTATAAACTCTTGAATGCCAAGGCTGGCCACTGACATATACAATCTAACTCAATAAAGTTAAGTTTTAGTAGATTGAGTTCGTATAAATGCCATATTTGGTGCGTAACTCTACTTGATTGGATCCCTTACCAACTCAAATTTCTCTAACTCCAGTCAATTTGCCATTTATTTAACTAATTGATCAAAACTTTCTACCGTTTACCGTAAACAAGGTTACTTACATTTCAGTTTGGAAATGCGATAGGGTCCTTTCTTAGAGGAGTTATTGTTAACTAGATAGAGCGAGTCAAATATGTATCTACTACGAACTGTCGTCGAACGTGACTTAGAAGAGAAGGATCCAAAACAACCCATGTTCTCAAAATTGTTTGCAGTTATTTTTGTACGCCACATTTTAGCATCCTATGCACTCCGGGGCCTGCAAAGCAAGGATATTTTCCTCGCTCCTGATGTTAGGCAGGAATTGTGTTTCGACGCTATACGGAGGCGCCCGCAGAGAAAAACTTCACTAGTAGTTTTTTTTTATGTATGTTCCCTGATTATACTCGAAGATGCCTGGACCGATTCGAGACATTATTTTTTTAGTTAGGAAAAGGGTCCCATTCCCAGGTGGTCCCATTGGCACCAAGTCAGGATCTGATTTTTTTCTAATATCTGAAGTCGGTTTTAATTTGTTAAAAAGTCACTTGTATCTAATCTATAAATCTAATGTAATCTTAAATCTATTAGGCATCAATGATGTTGAAGTTATGAATATTAAAGTGAACCTTTTATTACATCGTTTCAAACTTTTCATCTGTGTGTTGCATGTCGCGTGACGGTCGGCCGCGGAGTAGGGATAAAGTGAAAGGCGCTCGTCAGAGCAGCCGAGGCCAATATAGCGACGCCTATAGTTCGCATCAGCTGACCGTGTAGTGTATAGACTATTACTCATTTGTTCCAACGAAAATGTTTAGTTAAATGTCTATAATGCGAAACAAAGTTTCACATTTACCGTGGTTTCATAAAACCACAAAATACTTTTGTCTGATTTTGATTAATATTGAATTTGACTCTTATATTCCTTCAAATAAACTTAACAATGTGATTCTTTCAGGTATTTTAGTTACAGGCGTTTGCATTGATATTTTTGTAATTTAACAATTGTCTGAAATAAACGTTATATTATTTATTACTAGCTTCCGCCCGCGGCTTCACAGGCGTGGTTAGTCGATAAAAAGTAGTCTATGTGTTAATCCAGGTTATAATCTACGTACATACCAAATTTCATTGAAATCAATTCAGTAGTTTTTGCGTGAAAGAGTAACTAACATCCTCACATACAGTTGATATATCTACCGCTGGATTATTTATACGTTTTTAATTCAATAAATCTTACTGAAAGTCGTAACATAGGAACAAGTAAATGGATTATCTCTCTTTAGCCTTAAAGATTTACTGGAAGAAAACTCTTCTTAGGGTTAAGCTCGCCTTTGTACATGACCTCTATTTCTGTATTTTTGAATGTATTTTCTTGTGTGCAATAAAGAATACAGAAAGAAGAATTATTTTTTTCTGTCCAAACGTGTAAGCCTAAACCTTACATACTAGATACATAACGCTTTATGTGCATCACACTTTAATTAACAAACAATATTAAAACAAGTAACTAGACACGCGGAGATACAACTGGCGGTCTTATCGCTAAAAGTGATATTTTCCAGACAACATTTATATAACTGAAACAGACATAGTGGTATTGTTTCGACTTTTTAGGTTGTTATTATGACACACCATTGAGCCCGATATTCGGCTCTTTTTATCTAGTCCCTGCCAAATCATCGCTCCTTCTATAGCTCCACTCTATATTATTACTCGGTGGGTCCTTTAATCAATTTTACTCTGGATTAGAGAATTCGAAATTAGGGTATATGCCTCTAGCTTTCGGGTTCCCAACTAGTTACAAATTGAAATTAATATTTACTACCAAGGCCATCTTATTTATAAACGTAGATGAAACGTTGAAACTTAATAGATTTTATTTAGCTAAATTGAAGATCAGACTTTTGTGATCAAATGACCTCCGTGGCCGGCCGGCTGAGAAGCAGGAGGTTGACTGTTCAATTCCCGCAGCGGAACAAATGTTTGCATTATCTACAGATATTTGTTTTTCTGTTTACTTTGACTAGCTGACCCGCCCGCGGCTTCGCACTGTTGGTTTTTCAGTAAAACATTACCCTCATTTTGCGCAGTTGGCTACAAAGTAGCCTATGTCCTTTCCCAGGATATCTCCTTGCAAAATGTTATTACGAACCGTTCAGCCGTTTAGTCGTGTAAAGGTAACAAACAAACAGAGTTATGTATGTTGTATACATATAAACCTTCCTCTTGAATCACTCTATCTATTGCTGAAAACTGCATCAAAATCCGTTGAGTGGTTTAAAAGATCTAAGTTAACAGACAGCGGAAGCGACTTCATTTTAAACTGTGTACCTAAAGAAGATATGGATTTACAAAAAAAGTATATACATAAGCTTTGCTTAGTTTAGGGCTAGATAGCGCTGTGTGAAATATCCAGCATTAAAAAAACTACGTTTGCCTCTAGGCTTCCACTGAGAAAATTTTACCGTTTACATTTATTAGGTTGGTATCTAATTTAATACGGCAATCAAATCGTATACAAGTTTTGACACTAACCAGCTAGTTTATTTAGAAAACGGCTTCTGAGCTGCTCAAATTCCGAATCTGATCGAAATTCACTACCAAATACCTTCCTCAATAGGCCTATAGATGTTCACCACCATCCCTCTGTCAGAATCACGCAGTAACTTAATCCCCTTTTGTGTTAGAAAACGGGCTCTCGCCTGTCAGTTGGACACCTCGAGGATCAGGTATTTTGACACCTCGTTTACCCTATTTCGTGTGGGGTCAGTTTTTGATGGCAATTGATGGGAACAATATTTGTTGATGTTTGTTTCCTTCGGTTTGTGGGAGTGATTTTGGTAAAAGAGACGGAAATGTGTAACAGGAAACCAGGGAAGCGCGCGCTATTTGATTGACCAATGAGCGCGCGCGGTGGTCAGATGTTACACATCGTATGTGACTACTGTAAAGCTCGTAGTTTTTTTATTTAAAGATACACAAAGAGTACACATGTTTTATCAGTTTATAGCATACCAGTTTTATGACAGACTTAAACACATTTCTGATACGTGCACCAATTACAAGTTAACAGTAGAATACGAGTAGAATATGATGGAAAATACTTTATATGTACTCGATAAAACATAAGAATGTAATCATTATTATACGGGATTTATCACGTCCCGTTTCATTGGTGTTTCGACCGACAATGTTTCGGTTCAATTCGTGAACCTTCATCAGCGTGAGTACAATCCGCTCCGAATAACGTCTCGCCTTGCACGGAGCGGATCGCACTCACCCTGATGAAGTTTCACGAATTGAACCGAAACATTGTCGGTTGAAACATCGATAAAACTGTACGTGATAAATCCCGTATTCGTAACAATTTAGTTCTAAGTCAAATGTATACATTTGGCTGTCTTAGAGATCTCTAGCAGACGACCATAGGATGACTGGACTACAATTGGACCCTTACTAGTATTTTAAACCTGAATCGGGGTGATCCCGACTGT
Source organism: Philereme transversata (assembly GCA_963924445.1). Lineage (NCBI taxonomy): Eukaryota > Metazoa > Arthropoda > Insecta > Lepidoptera > Geometridae > Philereme > Philereme transversata. The sequence continues at coordinate 4,385,136 of OZ004347.1, forward strand.
GCCATTTAACAAATTTTCATAGAATACATTTATAATTTAAATATGCTTTATTTCAGGATAAATTATATAATATTATATCATGAAAGTAAAGAGGTGATAATTATGTTAAGTGATGAAATAACTTGCCAGAAATTTAAACACTCCTATTAGTCGTATTTATTGATCGAGCGAAGCGAGATCTTCAAATCCACTTGGGCAAATCGGCGTTGTATGTATCTACCTATGTATCATCGTGAAATTGTATACTGTATTGTATTGTGTAGTTAGTAATGGCACAATTTTGGTGTGACTAAATGAGCTAAAAATTTTGATGGGTTGTTGAGATATTGGGATTCAAGGAGGGGTAAAAAAAAATGAAATTGATACTATTAGGTCAAGTAGGACGTCAAATGGAAGGTCTTCATTAGGACATTTGAACCCCGTTCTTATTTTTAGTTTAATCCTTGTAGTTTTTGAGTTATTAGCCATAATAAAACCAAAACTTTGACAAACTTCACATGGTACACCAGTGACACCACAATGCTGAAATTTGGTATTCGTGTAGCTTTAGTGACATAAATATAGGCAAAAGTCTGAAATCTGCTAAGAACGCTCAGCGACGCGTTACACCATGAAAGCATCGCGACAGTCATCAAACATTTGTTTGACAGATCTACTGTCTATTGCCTTGATGTTTAGAGTGAATGCCTTGATTCTATTACACGTTATTCCACCTGCTATCTTACATCACACAGGCGCCACGAAGGTTATGTTCGTTCATTCGTGCTGTTATTAGGTGTTGTTCTAATAGGACCACCATAGGTGTAAGTTTCCTTTTGTAATCATAAATATTTAACATGATTTTGATAATGGTTACCTAATTAGAACATTTTGTTTAACCTCAGAAAGAATCCCCGAGTACCCATTCATAGCACTAAAACATATATGTACTTATAAAGTATTAAATTTTTTATTTGTTTTAACTATGTTATGATAAATATCCCGTTTTTATTGAAAATTGTATTTGAATTGTGTACCTATACTGAAATAGAATTTGAGAGAATTAGGCAATTTTATAAAGATACCGTCAAATTAATACATTTGAAAAAAAAGCATGTATGCAATTTACACGTGGTAGAAGTGAAATCTTCGAAAAATTTGGTTTCTAAATAATGAGACGAATGTAAAATTTCGGGAAGATGATAATTGTAGTAATGATCATAGTGATGCAAAGTTAGATAATTATTAACACAAGTGGAGGGAGTACGAAGCAAAGCACAAAGAGAACCACGAATATAAGAAACACTGTATAATGCTTCCTATCTCATTTTCTCCCGCGTTAAATCTTATAAATTTATGTTTCTTGTCTCTTTTTACAGTCGCTTCTTCGTTTCATCGACTTTCAAATCACAACGATGCTAAAGAAGTTTTCACTTCAAAAAGTCATACGCTTTGATTTCCAGTGCGTGGTCAAAACTCATAATTTTTGTCACGGAGATTATTCACTAAAAACGTCTAGACCAGCCGTTATGGTATTTTTATTATCAGTTACGGATGCATCTGTCGAAAAAATCTAATTCCATAAGTGTTACAAACCACACCGCTCACTTCACATGGCCCAGTAATTATAACACGTGGAATATCAACAAAAATATTGCCGACTGTCAATCAATCTTACAGGCCGTCTCTAGTAATTAGTGACGCACCACTACATCATACTATCTATCGACTAATGAGTAATCGGATACCTTCTGCGGTTGTCGACAAAACGCGGTGTTGTAGCGGATAAAATACAAGGTGCTTCGGAATACGTTTTCTAATCCATAAAGCAGGGTTTCTTAAACTCAGTACCTACATCTGGTAACAGTCTACTGGAATTATAACAAACTGTTTTTCGAAAAAAACATCTAATTTCAAAATCCTTGAAATAAACATTGAACAATGGTATTTTTAACCTTTAGTGAGTACCTACCATGATCCCGTTTCAGGTTTACATACATATTACGAGGCACCTTCAATGTGGTGATGTTTTGTAACGTAGCTTGGATTTCTATCAAATTGGATTAGTTATTTGAAGTCCAAAGCGTGACCTCTATTGAATAAACTTTATACGGTATTTTTTTTAGTTTTTCTTCAAAAGTGCTAAGTACTTCCTTTTATACAAATACTTATTACAATTTAGACGTATTTTTTATATATTGTTATGTATTCTAAAAGTGTCAAAGAACAACCAGCCTTGATTCTTGACTTTCTTCCCTGGCTTGGTCGCGAAGGAACAGGTACTAAAATTGACGTTTCAAAGTTATCATTGTGATTTTAAGGAATAAAATCCTTTGAATTTTATATTGAGCTAGCTGACCAGCACGCGGTTTCACACGCTTGGAACTTCCCATTCCCTTTTCGAGTATCTTGAACACAAACATACGGAATGTCAAGAATGCAACCAAAAACGCAATCAAAATGATCCGTCTTTTTACAGACGGAGACACAGCTAGACTAGTTTACTTCAGCTACTTCCACAGCATTATGTCATACGGTATACTGCTGTGGGGGAGTGCTGCAGATATAAACACCGTTTTTGGGCTGCAGAAGAGGGCTGCTGGTGCAATTTATAATATGGGCCCCAGAGAATTATTACGCAATAAGTTTAAAGAAATAAATGTTATGACATTCCCTTGTCAATACATCTATGAAAATCTGATGTATGTTCACAAGAATATTAATTTGTTTAAGAAAAATAGCGATAATCATAACTTTAATACTAGAAATAAAGATAAACTCGCTGTTGCCACTTGTAGACTCCATAAAGTTAGTAAATCGTTTAAAGAGGAAGGTGTACGCTTTTATAACAAACTCCCAAGGGATGTACAAAAATTGACAATTAATAAATTTAAAAACGTAAGTAAACAAAATCTTTATAAAAAAGCCTACTATAAAATATTGGATTACTTAGATGATAAAGAAGCTTGGGATTGAAATTGCTTCAACTCGTTCAAAATGTTACAATTTAGACGTAATTTATTTTCTGTATTATGTATTGTAAAAGGATCATTAAAAAAAACAACCAACCTTGTTTCTTGCCTGTCTTTCCTGGCTTGGTCGCGAAGGAACAGGTAGTAAAATTGACGTTTCATAGTGATCCTTTTGATTTTAATGAATAAAAATATTTGACTTTGACTTTGAACAGAGTCGACTGATATAAAAAAAATAAGGTTCCGAAGTGAACAAAAAGAGCCTAAGCATTTGTCCCCATCATATTAATTTATCATACAATCGACCAAAACTAATTAATATCAAGATAAAACAAACGATTTATCCACTCGATTAAAATAACGAGCGTTATTAATAATTTTCCCGAATTCGACATCTAGATAATCTCTTAGAGAATCAAATACAGCCGATATATGCTATGTCTGCATAACGCTTAGAATGGTAGATCAAATATAAGTACTTGAATTAATAAATATTCACTTCGGATGTTTCAAACTGCTGAGGCCAGAACTCTAAAATTGGATAATGGAAGAATAATGGACTCTAATATTCTTTATTGTATTCCTAATTCTTTATTGTACGCAAGAAAATACGTGAAAAATATTATAATAATAAGTATTTTATTTTTATACTTATCGACACTTACGAAAAATTCTAAGATTTTTAAAACCATCTCAAACCTATCCCGTCCGGCTTAAAAGTTATTGAGATGGGTTTAAAAATGTTTTAGTAGATTCTATTGGCTGATTTTACGCATCACTTTTTACACGGTTTTACGTTGTTAACAATAAAGTGTTTCATTCATTCATCCACTTACCTACTGTTCTGCAGACCTAGCGTGTCCAGCCTACAGTCATTATGTACAAGAAACGTTTTGTGGCATCCGTCTGTCTGTCTGAACTAACTTGATTTATCTTATTAGTTTCATCGACAAGAAGTTTCCCCCACAGAGTCAAAAGGTCGTATATCAATATAAGCACAACGGATTATAGAGTTTATCTGATCCACATTTTGTTTGGATTTGTATGGAATAAAGAATATTTTTATCTAAAAAATGAGATAACAGATAAGCGTACTGTGGTCTAAGTATAATGAAATTACAGTGAATTGGTCAGTTGGCTTGATAAAATTGCTATTACAGATTGTATGACATATGTTGATATTAAAACTAGCTGACCCGCCCGCGGCTTTGCACGCGATGTTTGTTAAATATTTGATCGAGCGAAGCGAGATCTCTAAATGAACTTGGGCAAATTGGCGTTGTATGTATGTATGTATGTATGTATGTTTGTTTGTCCGAGGATAACTTTCGAAGCGTTTATCCGATCATCGTGAAATTTAGTACATAGATAGGTGATGGCACAATTTTGGCGTGACTCAATGAGTTAAAAATGTTGGGGGGTTGTTGCGATATTGGGGTTCAAGAGGGGTAAAAAAAAATTAAAATGAGACTATACGGTCAAATGGGACGTCAAATGAAAGGTCTTCAATAGTAAATTTAACCCTGTTTTTATTTTTAGTTTAATCTTTGTAGTTTTTGAGTTATAAGCCATAATATAAACTGATTTTTGACATAATTCACAGGGTACACCAGTGACCCCACAGTGCTGAAATTTCGTATGCGTGTAGCTTTAGTGACACAAATATAGGCATAAGTATGAAATCTAGAATAACTGCAATTTCGACCCCAAAAAAGTAGAATCAAATTACATGAACTCCCGTTACCTCTAATTTGAATGAAACTGTAGGTCAAGTCAGATGGTTATTATGGACCGCCAGTAAAATGTAATGTAATATGTAATTTTTCAGTAAATAAAATATTTTGTATTTGTATATCAGCTAAAAGACGTCCACTGCTGAACATAGGACTCCCCCATAGATTTTCAGAGCGACAGTTCTTGTTCAGCCTGCACCCAATGGCTCCCATCAACCTTTATCAGGTCATCTTTCCATTTAGTGTGGAACCGTCCTACGCTGCGCTTGTAGTATCCTCTTGAGAACCTTTCTACCCCAACGGCTGTCAGTTCTTAGTTTTATACAATTTACCTATCACAAAAGTTAAGAATCTCAAATCAAAGCACACACGGCCAATCTCTTTGAGCTCGAGTGCACCGCATCCGCTAAGCCATAAGGGCACCGGCAGTGGGTGGTCGAGCTTAACGGGTGTCGTCTGGTCGCCTTTAGCTCACCATCGCCTACATCCGACATCCGACCGTGCGAACATCGCCAGTATTATTAGAGACTAGGCGAATGCTCTTAGATTTACACAGGATTTTGCATCGATAGATCTTAAATTCTTACAATAAATTATATGATTCAAAAAGTCTAACAATAATGTAGGTATGTATATGTTACGTTAAAGCCGTTATGTAGCGCCGGTTTCTGTGACGCATCCTAACCTAACACACCACAATTTATCGTTATTTACTCGAGGTGGAAACATTTTTGGTGACAAAATGTAAAAAAATAAAAAACTTATCGTCAAATAAGTTAAGCTGTATTGCATAGTTCATCTATTAAAAATAGAAAACATTATATTCTTAATATAAATAAAAGAACATACAAGTATGTAGTATTTTTTTTAATTTAGGAGCAAATGAACTAGGTATCAAAATTACGAACGATTAGGTTTTTTACCATTAAAAACAGACAAAAACCAACAATGCAGCCGCAGTTTCGTACCTCCAGCAATTATATTGATTATAACGATACCTCGTCATTATCCCGCCAAATAATAATGAAATCATCTTAGCTACCTGAGTTTTTATCCAAACATCTGCTCAGAACCAAGTGACCGTGTCTAATGATTTTATAATATTTTAGATCCCTTTCAAAGACAGGTATTACGGAATTATGAACTAGGATCTATTATGATGGATATTGGCAGAAGGGATCTCATTCAATGCTTATTATTTTATGGCTCCTTGGATTCAAATTAGTATGGTTGGTTGGGACCTCAAGATTTGCCAAAATTTTGTACACGTTCCCAATCCATATCGATAAATTGATTATGGGTTGAGGTAAAAAAATGCATACCTGTCTGGAATAGGTATATCAGGATTTAACGACATATAAATAAATAAATAAATATCGCTGGACATTTCACACAGCGCTATCTAGCCCCAAACTAAGCAGAGCTTTTACTATGGGAACCAGATAACTGATAGAATACTTATATACTTTTTTTTTAAATACATTCTTATAATATATAGAAAAACATCCAGACACGGAACACATATCTGTAGATCATACAAACATTTGTTCCGCGGCGGGAATTGAACCCGCTACCTCCTGCCTCTCAGCCGGCTATACGCCCACTGTGCCACGGAGGCAGTCAATACGGAGCACATAAATGTACAAAGTAAAATCACATGACACGGGTATGTAGCGGGTTCGATTCGCCTCGGAACCAATGTTTGCATGATCTACAGATATTTGTTCCGGGTGTTGTTATTTTTCTATATATTATAAGTATGTATTGACAAAAAAAAGTATATGAGTATTCTATCAGTTATCTGGCTCCCATATACAAGCTCTGCTTAGTTGGAGACTAGATAGTGCTGTGTGAAATGTTCAGCAATATTTATTATTTGTTACTTTATTTATTATTTATAAATATAATCATTTGTTTGCAGTTAAAATAATGTTGTTAGCCTAATCCTGGAATTTATCACAATATCAATTCTCTCCTCTTTTTCAAGATAAAATAGTTGGAAGGCACTAATAATGCCATGAATGCACTGATTAATAGAATCTGCTCTAGTTACAATAGACGCTTCTCGAGTGTTGATATCTATAACAATAGAAAGCACTCATTTAATAAAAATAGATTTAATGACAAAATATTTACAATATATGTAAAATAAAATTATGTTATTTACTCATCATTATGTTATCAACAGTGATCGTAGTAGGTAGATTGATTTAATGTACTTACGAGTACATCATAAATCATGATGATAACATAACATGAACATTCCTGTTTTCAGAGAAATTTCTGTTATTTACGGGTTTCAATTAAATATTAAACTAGTGAACGACAGTGATTTAGTAACTTTTATATATGAAATTTTAATGAAACTATAATTTAAATATAATCGGAATATATAAAACTAGATTTTAATTTATGTCGAATAATAAAACGAATGCTTGTTTTATATATTATAGGTATATAGCTCCCTGTGCGTTCCCATACAATTCATCCAATTTGAAGCTTTGGTGAGTTTCTGAGTGCAAATTCGTGAATATTTCTACGTACTTTATCGAGTAAACACTATTCCCACGAGGAAATACTTAAATGCAAACTTATGAAGCACTAAAAAAATCATATGTAGCGACATCTATCGCCACATGGCCATCTAAATAACCTACAGAGCAAACGTCAACATGACACTGAGACGGCAAAATCTAACGGCAAATGAAATAACTATCCTAGATCCCGGAGGCATGTCCATATTGACATATATATTTGAGATCATCGACCCTCAATAAATCTAGCTACTCTCACTTTACACCTAGCTCCACGTTATAATTAAAAAATCCCGGAATCCCGGAGGTATGTCCATAATAACATATACGTTTAAGATCCTTAAATCATCAAGATCCCCAAATCAATCTACCTACTCCGATCACTGGTAATCAATTATCACTGTTAGAAATATTATATATCTATTATATTCTATGTATATTATATTATATTCTATATATATTATATTATATTCTATATATATTATATTATATTCTTTCTTTCTCCAACAGACACAAGCGAAAAGTCACAAACCTCCTGCCTTCCAAGTCGTCAGCCCACCAGCCATCTCAGGCTGGGTCTACCAGACGAGCACCGCCCCCAGCTCCTCTATACGAGGACCTGCAGGACCTGCCGAGGCGACCACCTCTTCCACACAGACCTGAGATTGAGCCTCAGTTGGAGGTAAAGATACTTTTTAAAACTACAAAGTATCCTAGGTTCTCCTAGGATAATTTCATTAGGCGATATTGTAGTCAAACGCGATCCTATTATTAAGAAAAAAATAATAAAAAAGTGGCACTTCGGGAGTGCCGACAGAAGTGAAAACTTGAACAATTACGAGATATTTATAGGTGTCAGTAACGGTAACAGTGTCGCGAGTTCAATGGTTTTTTCCCATCTCAAAAATGCCCAACGCGCTTAAAGAAGTTTTCACTACTTATATACAGAGGTGTCGGTAACGGTAACGGTAACAGTGTCGCGAGTTCAATGGTTTTTGCCCATCTCATAAAATGCCCAACGCGCCTAAAGAAGTTTTCATTTTAACGCCCACTTTAAATCATAGTTTTCATTCAACGTGATCTCGTCCACGAGATTTTTCAACTAACTTCTGTACATTTTATATCCTAAAATCATTAAAAACACAGGTTAACGCCACATTTTGTACCACAGTACACAGTTTATCAGGTATTCATCTGAGATTTCATCTCATACACGATATTTTCAGTAACTTTGATTATAGCAAATATTTTATAAGTTTCTACGGTAATTGTCTAAGATAAATATAAGAAAACGCTACACTACTTTATGAGATTCAAGAGCACTAACAAGGTTAATTAGAAGATTTTATTATCTAGATTTCTTTTGTAATCCTATTGTTAGAGTTTTATTATTTCATTTATTAAGTAAGCCTGGATAGACGGACACTAATTCATCTTAGAATTCAAGGGGACCATTTTATCTAATAAAGCAAATTACGACCCTATTTTAATCATAAAAAACCTAAAACTTTGTTTTGGTACAAAACTTCTCCGTATAAGAAGTTATATATCATAATAAATTAATATGTTAAATTAAGAGCTCAATTCATGCGGCATTATGTAGAATAAAATAATTTATTTCTTTATATTTTTATTTATTTATTTATTTCAGATAATGATATCCACAGAGAGTCAATTAGAACTAAACAAATCTACAATCACACATATAATAGATATAAAAATAAATTCAAAAGATAATAATTAAGGTAACAAATTAAATTATAAAAACAAATTATAACAATGAAAATTTAAAATGATAAATATTAATCAAAATTAAGACAACAAACCTACTTGCTGCCAGAAACGGGCAGCCAACATCTTCAAAATACTATTGGGGCTACCGGACACTCCTTAAAATAAGGAGTACAATCATCTACCTGGTATTTTTGCCATATTTTACTGTTTCAACGGTTCAACTGTTTACGGCATCAAATTCATCGACAGCATTTCTTCTAGGCCCTCGGTTACTGATTCTTAACGTAAATCAAACAAGTTTTCGGTGCTTCGACCCGAAAGTATTTTCTTCTCAAGTCCCTTAATTATTTTGTTGTGATTGCCTAAATATTTTGTAAAACTTTACTGTTTATCCCTTTTTAATCTGTTTGTAGTCAGTCTAGACTTTATTTACTCTTGAATTCGTGATATCTTTAATTAACTTTATAATTTGTGTGAGGTTTATTCTTGTTGGTAAATATTTGGAGTTGAAAGGACTGTTTACATTGAGTGAACAATTAATAAGTTTGCATAACAATCAATTGGAATAATTGGCATTTGAGCACGTTTTGAAGACTAATTAATTATTGTAAGGAATAGGCTAAGTTTCTCGTTGGCTCCAAAAAACTATTTAATGATACCCTACATTTAATTATGACAAGCAATAACTTTGAATTTTGTACAGATTGTAACTATAACTTAGAGTCTTCTTTTCTTATTTTTAGATGGTGGAGACCAAAAGACCAAACTGCACTGGGCGAGTGTTCGTCTGCGGCTCAGGAGGGACATGGCGAGGAGGCAACTCATGCGGTGGAGACACCTGTGGCGCTCCTCTCTACGAGGAACTACCCCACAGATCCGACGACTCCCTCCACAGCGACGACCACTTCGCAGAAGACGAGCTGAGTCTGGTCGGAGAGGCCGCTCCGTGTCGGACCTGCTCCAGACCGCAAGCACCGCATTCCTTACCCCATCGGCCTAGGCAGCAACGCTTGGACAGACGACCGAAGTCACTAGAAAGAAGGCGCGCGCATCAGAGAATGCCACGACATATCCACCCGCCGGACCCTTCCGAATTCCACGAAGGAGTCTTACTTGATGCGTTGCTAAGATTGTACCCTCAAGTAGGAACAGTTGGGGCAAGACCTCAAGGGCCGATGCAAATGGGATCTGGTGGAGCGTGGCCTGGAGGGGAGCTACCAGGCATTGCGTGCTGGAGAGGACCAAGAGCGTCTCCTAAACCCCCGAGCGGAGACTCCTCTTTCGGCTCCGATTCAGGATACAGCAATAATACTTGTGGAACCTGTGGTACTAGAGCGTCGTCCAGACATAGGTTATCAGCCGAAATACCAATGTCATGAACGGAATTTTTCCCGGACTGTGCCATATGGGTAGTGAAATCACAGTGTTGACCTTTTGCATTTAGTAGTTATTTCTACGGCCTAAGCAAATGGCCTCATCTGCTCGACGGTAAGGTTGATGAAGCGATATTTGTTACTGTCGAATATGTATGAACCTTAATGAAACCTCGTAGGGACATCTTCTTAGAACTAAATGACTGTCGCTTAAGAGAATTCGTCCCTATTTAATGGGGTGTAAGGGCGATAATTATGTAGCTTTTTCTTGGCGAGGTTCAGTAATAGGTAAGTTCTACTATCTTGTGATATTCTGTAACTAGTGGATTAATTCGTGAAATCGGGAGGTTCTATATTAATTATTTCGTAATAACTTCAGTGTTATTTTCATTAGATGAATAGAATTATAATTTTGTATAAATATCACGTGACCATAATGTTAAGTATTGATAGAATTTTCGTCCTAGTAAATTATTTTGAGCTAGTCCTTTAAATTATCACAGAATTTGTGAGATAATGAATTGGTTTTGTAAAAAATAGTTGTAATATTTTGTTTTTGAGTGTAGATAGTGTATAAAATTAGTGATCAAATTATTTAAGATAGTAAGTTGAATTTTATAATCATATCATTATACCCACGGTTCATAACTTTAAGACTATCACGAAGTTCTTTTAACATTGTCCTATTATGAGAAGTATTCGTATCAATGCATTGTCTTTGGTGCAAAATGCACTTTAAACTTTATTTATTAAAGTACAGTTTTCTACTACTATATTTATTTAATAACATTATGTTGTGAGATTGTAAAAAGTTGATTTTCTATAATATTAATTTAGCTTGTGATACAAACGACATCAGTAACTTACAGTGAGTGATTATCGGAAATACATCGTGTACGAGATGATGTCGAATACGAGAACGATATAATATAAATCTTATGGACCAGCTATCCGAGAATACGGCCGCTGTTTCTAAACACAAATAAAAGGATTGTCTAAACTATAACCTCCTCTTTAGTAGTCGGTTAAAAATAATGCATCGTTCTACCACTTTTCCGATGCCCGTATTTATAAACGTGCCTTAGCCTCGGTATAGTTACAGTATAATAGTCACAGAGAGAATAGGTTTCTTCTAGGCAAGCGTGTACCATCATCGCTTACCATCAGGCGAGATCGTGGTCAAACGCTGTCCTATTAATAATAAATAAAAAGTAAAGAAAATGTAATAGGTCCGATTTGACGTCTATCATTTTACATGCCGTGATAACGTTGTACGAACGTCTACACAAGAAATTGAAAAATCAACCACATAATGTCATATACTTAATAAGTTATTCATACGCTATAACAATGAGTATCTCTTTACATAGTATAAAATACATTAATAGAAATAAATATAGCTGAACATTTCACACAGCGCTATCTAGCCCCAAACTAAGCAGAGTTTGTACTATGGGAACCAGATAACTGATAGAATACTTATATACATTTTTTTTGTAAATACTTACTTATAATATATAGAGGAACAACTAGACCCGGAACAAATATCTTTAGATCATGCAAACATTTTGTTCCGCGGCGGGAATTGAACCCTACCTCCTGCGTCTCAGCCGGCTATTCGCCCACTGCGCCGCGGAGTTCGTCATCAAAATGAATGAATGGTCGTCAAATAAAGTCGCTTCCGCTGTCTGTTTCTTAGATCTTTACTCAACGGATTTTAATGCAGTTTTCAGCAATGGATAGAGTGATTCAAGAAGAAGATTAATATGTATGACTAGCTTCCGCCAGTGGCTTCGCACGCGATGTTTGTCAACAAAAAGTAGCCTATTAATCCAGGTTATAATCTACGTACATACCGATTTGAAAGTAACTCTGCCTCTCTGTCTGTTTGTTACCTTTTCACGACTTAACGGCTCGACCGATTTCGATGGAATTTGGTACCTATATACCTAGATAGATTATGAATGGACTTGATACACTTCATGCGACTGTACAGAAGGAGGGTAATGTTTTATTGACAAACCACGCGTGCGAAGCCGCGGGCGGGTCAGCTAGTAACTAATAAGCACATATTTTCACTTTATATTCAAAATTACACTCAGAAATAGTAGTTAATCCTGGATCAAAATTTCGACAGAACAATATTCCAATGTTGTTTCATTTGGTTATGATATTCGTTGGTAGTATTTTGACAAATGTCAAATCTTACCTATTACATTTCCACGCGTATAGTATCCTTTTTAGGAAGTTCGAAGAACTGACGGCCGTTGGGGCACTGGAAAGCGTAGCGTAGGATGGCCCCCACCTAGAAAACTTATAAAGATTGCTGGGAGCCGTTGGGTTCAGGCCGCACAACATCGGTCGCTCTGGAAATCTATGGGGGAGGCCTATGATGATCATAAATATCCTTTTTTGTTAAAATATTCACCGAATCTTATGAAGGCTAAACCACGCTTATAAATTATACTGACTAACCTAAGAGGATGGTATAGGGCCCTACTCCATCTTTGAACCTCTTCTAAGTAGCTTGGTCCTTCACCCAGCTGTATAAGACCCGGTTTTCACCAAAGCGGAGAGTGATGTGTAGTCAATAGGATATGTCAAAATCATATTACGTTATCTACGTGGCGGGTGGCGTTACTATGGGTTCATTTAATTTCCTCTCCGCTCCGCTTTTCTGACAACCAGGCCTAACCCGTCTTCTATTGATTTATGTAATGGAGCGTATACACGTAACGATTTCTTTGCGCAAGCCTTGTGCAAGCCTGTGGGCATAATTTGTTCAACTTCCTAGGCTTGTGAAAAAAAATCGTTGACGTGCCAGCCTAAGCATATATGTGACAGCTTACCACGATGTCATTTATAATCTAATTTGGTTGTAAAAACTCCTAAATATTTTTATTCGGTTGGCAAAATTGTTTTGTTTCTTGTTTTATTTTTATTGTACTTACGATATTTATTTTGTATTATGTTTTTCATTATTATAAAATTGACACCTAATGTATAAAATTCTGGACAAAGAAGTCCGATTAATAATATGAGAAGCACAATAAAATAAAAATAAATACATTTTTAAGAAAAAGTTGTTTGTTTTTCATACTCTCCTTAAAATCGAAAACAATAATTTTAAAAATTAAAATGGATGACTTGGGATCTAGAAATCACTCTAGTAACTCTATCTCTCTGTGTATTTGTTACGTTTTCACGACAACGGCTGGACCGATTTCAATGAAATTTGGTTAATAGATAGATGAATTGAGACCGAAGCTATTTTTTTTTGACAAACCACGTGTGTTAAACTGTGGGCAAAAGCTAGTAATTTATACAAAATATATGACAAAATTGTAAATATAGACGTTTCTTTTTACGATAAAAGAGAAGTTTTGTTTATAAGCAAAATTAGATAATGTTACACTTGATTTACATATTTATAGAATTACATGGAATAAAAAATCAACTACACTTACCAATTTAATGTGTGTTTTTATATTGCTTGGATCCAATCTTGCCGAACTTTTAAGTCTAAACAAACTGGTGGTAGAAAATAACAGAGTCATTGTTTTAGCCAAGCACGCACTGATTTATCTCTGTTTGTTCTAAATATTATGTCGGTTTCCTATATTTAACGTATACGGATATTTTAATATAGGAGTAATACGGTTGACCGTAAGTTACACCAAGCTACTTTTTTCCTGAAAGGCATTGACAAATAACAAAGTTCTTATGGTTATTACCTTATGCTATGTCTACACTAGTGAGCTTTCATGTTCATCTTGCGTCTTCTTCGCCTTGTATTGTGAAGCGCATGCCTTATACTAGTTCGAAAACAGCGCATGCCCTTAGCGCACGCCAATCCGGCACCGATGGGTTGACGTGCAACATTCTAACGGTTTTACTAGACAAAATGGCGGAAAAATGTTACTCCGTTTCTTCAAAGAATTTTTTATCCAGTGTCTTCTTTTCTTGCGTTTTTCATTTCCACATAGACCCCTAAAAGATCACACGCATCCATCTTGACGACTTGATCTTGTGATCGAGGCACACAGGTGTAGACGATGCTGCATGCGTCAAACAATCAATACGCACACGCTTGACGCAAGACGAATTGAAAGTTAAAGACGCAAGATGAAAATGAAAGCGTAGACATAGCTTTACGCTCATCCGTACGTTAATTTAAAGGAATCAGATATTAGGTCAACTTCACAAACAACAAAATATTTAAATACATTAATTATTTCTCTTTGAAAACGATAAAGTTAAAAACTGTTCCATTCTTTAGATTATAATTTAATGATATTATATAAGGGACGAGAAGCCTTTTGTTTTATTATTTGTTTTGAAGTGATACAATAAATTACGGTTTATTATTGTGAGATTTTTATCTGAGGCATAGAAATATGATTTGTTATTACTTTTCACGTAGAAATGGGACGGAGCTTTTTGTAGTAAAATAAGAATATAATCTAAATCACAGTAATATTATAAATGTGAAAGTTTGGATGTTATTGGACAAATCACGTCGTAACGGCTGAACCGATTCTGATGAAATTTGGTATATACGTAGATTATAACCTGGATTAGCATATAGACTACATTTAACCCCTAAATCAGTTTCCATTGAATTAAAATGGGGTGTCAAGTCAAGTTGCAATAGCGAGTTTAGCTTTATTTATAGGCTACCTACACATTAAAGCTTCGGCCAAACCTGTGCGTCAAGTGCGCGGGACGCGGGACGCGAACTAGGCGCGTCCACAATGCGAAACTATACGTGCACACCTGCGCGACTACAGCGCGAACCGTGAACCTCATTTGTGTAGTGAATAGTCACTAAAGCCCCGTACGTCTATAGTTTTTAACATCTAAATGGTTGTGTTATGTCAGTCTTATATAGAACAAAAAAAAGGTAGAAACCAATTTCCATTTACTACCATTTCCTACAAGGATGGCTTTTCAGAATTTAGATGAGGATGTAACAAGAGCAGCTAATTTTCCTTTCCAAATACGTGACCGTTTTGTAACCTATTTTAATAATACTACAACTTAACTAAATTGATTGTTATTAAGGACATGTTAAGCTCTACAATACCTAACCTAAGGTTTTTTTCATTTTCAACAGTCAAACCGGGCCGATCCAATCCCATATTTTATCCTTTTTTCGTAAATTCTTTTACCTTGGATTTTTCAAATCGTATAAAATAGAATGTTCGCTCACTCTTTCTATAAACCTCTCTGTAGTATATTTTGACATCGTAGAGTTAAAAGCACAGGTTAAAATAATAAGACCATAAGACTAAGTAGCGAGCGTCCCGCTCAGCCGACGCGGTGTTCCCGCGTTACGGTCGCGCAGGTGTGCAAGGCGCCATAGATAAACACGAACAGCGTCCACCGCGCGGTAGACGCTCACGCTTCGCAGTCGCTTTGACCACGCAGGTTTGGCCGAAGCTTTAGTAGTATAACGCTTACGAAGTCGCCAGCAACAGCTAGTATCATATAAAAGAAAAAACCAGGACATATATAATCTGTAATCAATTTCAATTTACAGCTGAGATCACCTTTAAGCTAAAAGTGCTGTTTAATCTTTGGATCGGCTGACCTAGTTTTCACACATAACTAATAACCAACTGAGTGAGCCTAGCTTCTAAAAAATCCGCATCTGAATCGGTCCATCTCTTTGGGAACTGCAATGCCACAGATTGACAGACATAGGCGTCAAACTAATAACACCTCTCTTTTTGCGTTGGGAGTTAAATACAGACATATAATATATACAACACAAACAAAGAACCTAATGATTGCAAATAACAAACTCTTATATCAAAAAAGTGCTCAGGAAACCTTGTAGTGTTTTGGAATTACCTATATTTCTATCACCCATTTTGCAATGTGGCTGGACACAAGCTCTAAGAATAATTGAAGTATTCACGTTTACGTAGTACGTTTTTGTAGTTTTTGAGTTATTAGCCATAATAAAAACTAAACTTTGTCAAAATTCACAGGGTACAACAGTGAACTCATAATGCTGTAATTTGGTATGCGTATAATCTTAAGTATCACAAATATAGGCAAAAGTCTGAAATTTAGAATAACTGCAATTTGTACCCCAAAAAAGAGTAACCAATTAACATGAACTCCCGTTACCTGTGATTTGAATGAAGCTGTAGGTCAAGTAATTTGGTTATTTATTTCGGTGCGCTATTTTGATAGTCAAAGATTACGAATAATATTTTTTTTGTTTTTATGGTAGACTGGCGAGATCTCAGTTCGGGGCGAACCACTACTAAGCTATTATACATTATAATTTAAAATATTTTTGTATCATTATGTTAGATGTTTCGAACAATAAAATACTCAACGATATATCAAACATGGTGTGCGTTGGTAAAAAAAACTGGCCAAGTGCGAGTCGGAATCACACACGAAGGGTTCCGTTCCATTATCTATAAAAACGGCAAAAAAATCATGTTTGTTGTATGGAAGACCCCTTAAATTTTATTTTGCTTTTAGTATTTGTTGTTAAACTTATCTTCTACTTCATATACCTCACATCAGTTTCTTGATATATATATATATATATACATACCTACTTTGACTATGGTGTTCATAATTGCAGTTATTAATCTAACCGTACAAAGTTAAAACATTCAATAGTAGTTTTTAGCTCTCTCTGGTTTAATATCTAGTGTAATAATCTTAGGAGACTATTTGTACGTGTCTTGGAAAGGTACGGAGCTATTATTAAAAAGTTGCCGCGTGATAATAAAGTATTCATTTTATGCAGATGTGACGGTGTGAAATCTCTGAACTATTTCAAGAGTGTCTTACATTTGCATGTTGTACAAAAACAGCTTTTATTCGACTAAAAGATCTTTGTTAGTTAGTTTTTAGGTACGTAGAAATAGTGTTTTTTATGTCACCTTACCTTTTAGCACGCTAAGGCTGTTACTACACCAATCGATCGAGCAACGATCGATGCGATCGATCGATAGTAAACTGAAAACAGTCGACGATGCGGCATAGTAGGAACTGTCGATGGACGTCGACTGATCTTGGCCCGTAGCCAAATTACATTCGCTGCGAATCTATTCGATTTTTACATACATTTGTTGTCGCTGTATCACGTGGTATTTCTATAGCATGTGTCAAACCCCATACATTTTCGGACTTATCAACTAGTGTCATCGCTAATCGACTGTAACTTGGCTAAGCCCTCTTATGTACATCCATCGATGGCATCGATCGGCGATCGATCGAATTGTATGGTAACACCCTAAGGATGACTGGTAGATAATACTATTTGTGTACAGTACCTAGCACTTCTCTGTTTTTACTCGACTACGGCTAAGCCAAAAGGAAGGGAAGTTTTTAGCAGTCTATGGAAGTATGTATCGTAGCGCCGAAACCACTCATCCGATTTTGATGAATGAGATGGATAGATAGATATACTCTATATTGCACACCAAATAAAAATACAGTAACAAAAGAAATAAACAATAAATAACGGTACAATGGGCGGTCTTATCGCCAAAAGCGATCTCTTCCAGACAACTTATGGATGGACAGGTCAAAGTCAAAGTCAAATATTTTTATTCATTAAAATCACAAGGATCACTTTGAAACGTCAATTTTACTGCATGTTCCTTCGCGACCAAGCCAGGAAAGAAAGGCAAGAAACAAGGCTGGTTGTTTTTTTTAATGATCCTTTTACAATACATAATACAGAAAATAAATTACGTCTAAATTGTAACGAAAGCCACCGAACTCAAGTGGGACTGGGCTGGTCATTAATATCGTATGTCGGGTGATCAATGGGCTAAGTGGAACCCCGGCACAGCCCGAAGACGTCGCGGCAGACCCAATAAATGATAGTGGGCGAGCACTTGAAAGAGGTGTCTGGAAGGAATGAGTGGAATGGTGGAGGACTTTGCCCAACAGTGGGACTCAGAGGGCTGAAAATAATAAATAATAATAACGGAGTACAGTGTTCTACAGATTCTTAGATACTCATTTATTTTGATATATCTTTTGATGCAATATAATTTTATGAAAGAATAATATAAGAGTATAAATGATCTTGACATTCATTTATGAGTCAATTTATCAATATTACTTCTTTGACAATGCAGTTAAGTTGTATAGCAGCTACGATCTGACATTTAATTTATTCTTGACATTCTTCAATATGTAATGAATGACTAATGCAATACAATGTTTATAATTGTTACTTATTCATATACATACCAATTAAGAATTTATATTAAATAGGTATATAATAAACTAGCTGTTGCCCATGACTTCGTACGCGTTACTCTACTAAATGTGTACGTAACCTAGAAATAAAGCTAAATTCGCTGTTGCAACTTGACTTGACACCTCATTTTTATCCCATGAAAACTGATTTATGGGATAAAAAGTAGCCTATGTAGTAATCCAGATTATAATCTACGAATATACCAAATTTTATCGAAATCAGTTAAGCCGTTACGACGTGATCGAGTAACAAACAAACAAATAAATAAACAAACATCTAAACTTTCACATTTCAATTCGGTTTTAGGTGTGGATGGTCCACTGATGACGCTGTTCTAGAGCTCACTGACACTGTTGTTCAAAATATTGACAAAATAAAAAAAACACTTGGCATCTTCTTGGACCTATCAAAGGCCTTTGACACCGTCTCAATTCCCATCTTACTAAACAAACTGGAGTACATTGGTGTCAGAGGAATTGTCCTTGATATGTTTCGGAGCTATCTTAGTAACCGTTCACAGTACGTATCAATTGACAGTTTTGAGAGTAAGGAGGAACCCATTTGTTTTGGAGTCCCTCAAGGTAGCGTCCTTGGACCTACCTTATTCCTAATTTATATAAATGAACTCTGTAATATGTCATTCCCGAACTCCAAAATTATTACATACGCTGATGACACCGCCGTTCTTATTCACGGACAGACTTGGCAAGAAGCTCGTAAGAACGCTGAAAATGTTCTCACGTTTATTATGTACTGGCTACGGACAAACCTCCTCACACTTAACATTTCAAAAAGTAAATTTATTCCCTTCTCCACAAACAAAGCTTCCCAACCTCCCCCTTCATTTAGTATCCGTGCACACGTTTGCTCCGGAGTTTCTCCTCCTTCAGCCTATTGCAACTGCTTATCTATTGAACGTACTACAGCTCTCAAATATCTTGGGGTCATGGTAGATAGTACCCTTTCCTGGAAGCAACAAATTGAATCCACGGTTTCGCGAGTCAGAAGACTCATATTCGTTTTTAAAAATTTAAGGTCTGTTCTGGATTTCAATTTACTGAAATCTATTTATTACGCATTAGCTCAATCCATTTTGTCATATTGCATTGTATCCTGGGGTGGCTGTGTTAAAACCTTGATGCTTAGACTCGAGAGGGCTCAGAGAGCTGTCCTTAAGGTCCTTGCAAAAAAGTCCATCTGGTTTCCCACGTCCGAACTTTACTCACTCTGCCAAGTTCCCACTGTCCGACAACTTTTTATATTACAAACAACCTCGCGCAAACACTCACAACTTGTTTATGATCCTAATATAACTGACTCTAAGCGCAGATCGGATCTAGTTTGCAAAACTGAAAAACGGCGTACGGCATTTGCCAGTCGTCATTTTTATTTCCTTAGCCCCACACTATATAACAGAGTCAACAAACACATTAATATATTTCCTTTACCCCGCTATAAATGTCAACAAAAATGTCTTCAGTGGCTCGTAACACTGTCGTATGAAGAAACTGAAGACCTTTTAAAAGTTGCTGTATAGACTGTAGGACATACACACACAATACACACAAGTTCACACACACACGCACACACACATACACACACACTAACTCACACACACACATACACACACACTAACTCACACACACACAAACTCATATACACATACGCGCACATAATCACACATCCTTATCTTGTATAATATAAAAAATAATAGTAATAATGATAATTGGAAATAATAAACTCTGGAGGGGGGCGTTAGTGTTCGCGACACAGTTTATAACTTCTGCGAATACTATCGTGTTCCAGTATTGTTGTACCATGTTTTTGTTCCAAAATAAAGTTATTTGATTATAATACTCGTATTAGTGTGATTCTCTGGTAATACCAATCTACAGCAGCTATAATCTTAAGTAGGTAGTTATTAATCAGTGTTTAAATGCTTAAATGTATATGAAATGCTTGTCTGTTTCTAGCACCTCCAGAGTTATGGTGCAATTAGTTACTAGGTAGATAAAGCCTATGTAATTATTTAAGTAATATTTACGTAACCAACTGTTCTATTGTGTGCCTAAGGTTTGAACAAATGAGTATGAAATTATAAATGTAGGGCCTAACCGAACGATATGCGGGCGACAGCAACTGGCTACGGGTATGTTTGGCTCACATGGAGCAACAACTTACCAACGCCAGACTTAGACACTTTTTTGTATGAACTTACATAGGTGCTAAGGTTTAGAACCCCGAAAGGCGAAATCGATTTCCACTATAAAAGTAGTCAAGCTTTGTTCGATCAGTCTAAAAACTCACGACGAAAATTAAAGGATGCACAATTTAAAAAAAGAGCACAAACTTTAGCAAACTTATAATTAACGCTCCTTTCTATGCCATCTCTTTTCACAGTATAGAATAGTTGAATTCCGAGCAATGTTTTCCAATGACAAAACATAATTAATTTAAAACGAGTATTTATTCTGCCAACGACACAACTTTATTAAATAGTCAGTCTTTCAGTCGTCTACAAATATAGCCTCTTTGTACAGTCAGCTTCGGAACTATTCTATTTCTCTTCAGTACGACATTGGAAATTCACTTTTGTTTGGCCTGCTCATATATTCAATTCAATATGTAAACTTTAGGTATCTTATAACTAGATAGAGTGAGAAAGGTTAGCAAAATTGGGTTTCAATGTTTCGTATGCCCAACATTTGTTTAGATATTTGAATTAATCATCATCATCACCTGGACACAAACACAACATTTTGGTTTTCATCAGAGATGTGACAAAGACTTTTTTTGTGTGAAAAGCGTAAATGTTTTTTCCTTTGTTCTTTCCTTGGTTTTTGTCGCCACATATACCAGAAATTTTGCATCTCTTTCACTTCCATCCTCAACAGATGGGATCTTTATATTACTATCAAGGAGTTAAAACACACTGGAACAGAAACACAGTGCATTTCGTTAGCTGGTGTGATGAGTTGCAAAGATTTTTTAAAGACTAGCCGAAGGCCGGGGGGCCTTGCGCCGATTCCAAAATAACATATTTCATTTTTTACCGAATATTTACATTTTTCGGATGACTGTTCCAATTTTATTTTACCCTAAAAACCTTAATAACACCATATCAAAATAAATTGCAAAATTCTCCAGCCGCTCTCAAGTGATGCGCTTCAACAAAAATCATTTCATTCCTACATCCCGGAGCCTGAACTGGGTGATTTCAAACATGAAAATTAACAGTTTTTCATTGATAATATTAAATTAATAATTTAAACAATTTATTTATCAGGATTTTTTTTTACTTCTTAGTTTGATATTAAATCAACTTTTTTTAGACTGCGCCTTTCCTAGAGCTTACCTACAAATGTAATGCTTGACGTAATGTTTTTTATGAGCATTGTGAATGTAATTTTATACGCACGTGTTTGTGTTTCATTTGTTAGCGATACTAATAAACTAGTGGTTCGCTTCGAACTGAGATGTCGCGAGTTTTCTATAAAAACAAAAAATAATATTATTTGTAATCTTTGACTATCAAAATAGTGCCACGAAATGCATAACCAAATAACTTGACCTACAGTTTCAATTAAATTACAGGTAACGGGAGTTCATGTTAATTGTTTACACTTTTGTGGGGTAGAAATTGCAGTTATTCTGGAATTCATACTTTTCCCTATATTTGTTTCACTACTAGATACACGCATACCAAATTACAGCAGTATGGGGTCACTGGTGTACCCTGTGAATTTTGTCAAAGTTCAGTTTTTATCATGGCTAATAACTTAAAAATTAGATGGTTTAAACTGAAAGTAAAAACGAGGTCGAAAAGTACACACAAATATATTTTATTAGACGTGCCACTTGACCAGATAGTCCCTTTTTTATCCCTCTTGAACCCTGATATCTTAACAAACCCCCAATTTTTAGCTCATTTAGACACCAAAATTGTGCCTATATACCAAATTTCACAATGATCGGATAAACATAAGAACTTCACCAGAATCTGGAGAGTGTAGGTCTTGAAGTCAGTAGTCCTACTAGACTTCAGTCTCTGGAGAGATACTCGGAACATGCCTGTAATCCACTTTATAAGTCTCATCCAGTATCTCTACATCCCCACGGCAAATATTAATAAGCCGTCTTAAACCGGCTGATTTATATGCTTAGAGCAACATCCCAGGGCACGGCGTATTTTAGCGACAGACAGACAGACCGACTTGTGCGTTATGAACGACGCTGTCACCGGCAGTGTACCTAAATGCATGTTAATTAGTGTGTTGATGTTGGTACTTGTTTTGACTATGTATAGAGAGATGTTTGATTGAGTTTATTGAGTTAGTTAGAATATAAAAGATCTAATAGTTGTGATATTATTATATAATATTTTGTAATTAATTATTGTATTATAATGATTTAAATTATTTATTATATTTTACAGTTGAGATCCTACTTTACACTAATATTACTTTTATAATTAATTTATTGACTATTCTTTGAAATGTACTGAGTGGCTGTTACGTGTATATATTTAATGTAAGTTTTTGTTCCTAAAATAATTCTAATAATGATGTAATTTGAATCTGACGAAAGACTAATGTTACAATAACTTTGTAAATTATATAATGTTATTGTGTTCCATTTTTTCGTCAAATGATTATATTCTATTCTAGATCATCCATGCTAATCCACACTGATATTATAAATTTGAAAGGATCTGCTTGTCTGTTTGTTTCTTACGTTTTCACGACTAAACGGCTAGACCGATTTCGATTAAATTTGTTATATAATTATGTAGATGTCACAGTCAAAACTCAAAACAGGTCAAAACCGATCTTGACTGCGATAATCAGTCAGACGTCGCTCAAAACAGGTTCGGCGTCCGCGCAGCACCAAATGCGTCGATTGTATGACTCGCGCGACCGTGATGCAAACTTCCAAACTGCGGACGCGCTTGACGGACGGTCCTCGTCTGGACCGCGGATGTGCTTGACGGACGGTCCTCGTCCAAACTGCTGACAAGCTTGACGGACGGTCCTCGTCCAAACCGCCGACGCGCTCGATGGACGGTCCTCGCCGGATCAACGGACCGCCCGCACTCCGTACACTATTAAACGCAATATTTGATTTGTTACAATAGCTCTGGACATTGGATACCCGTACGGACCGTTTGTGAAACACTAAATACGGCCTAGTAGTTTCGACTAGATTCATCTCCATCGCTCTGTATGGCAAATTCAGTATCACAAATAACTCAATATAAACATTTAATGTATGTTTCTTAGAAATCCCCATAAAAATTATTTCTAGGACACATTTTCCGCTACATTATCACAAAGTATTCAATCAAAGTAAAAGCTTCATGATAAAATCCATGTTAAGTCTGCATTACGCTAGAAACAATTGTATTTCTTACTTTTACCCTTTAGGGCAAGGGCCTCCTTTTTTTTGTTGTTATCTTGGTCCTCTATTGCAGTGAGCCAGTCTGGTCTGCGGGGCTATTTTAATACGGCGGAAGTCGGATTCGATTCCAAATTCAAGAACGCTATATTGAAAACTCAACATTTAAATCAGTGTCGAAAAGATATCCAAGCTTCCAAGCTGTCAATCCCAAATAGTTTTAAAATAGCGTTGTGGATTCGAAATCTATTACGGCAAAAAACTGAGGTTACCAATCCGACAGCCTGCAATTGTAGTCGGAGAATTAAAATGGAAGATTTTCCAAAGAGCCTTTAGATGTATTTGGAAATATATTTCGGTGATTGCAACTACTGAAGCAGCACAGAAAATAAGCGATACACCAGCGTTTTTCATAGCATAGCCCTGACGTCACAGAATTGCTAGATTTGATTGACTGCGACGCCAATATAGAGGGGCGTTATAAGTTTGACGCCTGTACCTGTTTGTATGTGACATTGTATTTCCCAAACGAGTGGACCGATTCCGACTCGGATTTGTAGAAAACTATATTAACTGTAGTGGTTCTCAGCTTAAGTCACCTGGTCTGAAGATTCACAGCCATTTTCCTTTTTGATAAAGGGATCTCAGCTGTAAAATGTATTTTTTGAACCTAATTTTTTTTAAAATCGCAAAACAAAATTATTTTTACCAATATGCACACGTATGGTCAGACTGTGTTTTCCGGGATCATAGTGTATTGGCAAATATAAGTACTTACCTTGTCATGCAAGATAATTACATTTCATTTCACTAGCAGCTCTGGTTCGAAGAATAACGTATTTATAAATGCTGGAGAATAGACAAAGTTAATAGTATTTTTTGCGCTGTCGAGACTTCCATATTTGCCATCCATATTGACGACCTCCGTGGCGCAGTGGACGTATAGCTGAGACGCAGGAGGTAGCGTGTTCGATTCCCACCGCGGAACAAATGTTTGCATGATCTACAGATATTTGTTCCGTGTCTGGGTGTTTTTCTATATATTATAATTATGTATTTACAAAAAAAGTATATAAATATTCTATCTGTCGCAAGATCACCTACCAGTCGGCACGTAACCCTACATGCGCCCTAGGTTGACGCACGGGTGTGTGACTAGTAGGTGAAAATACGTAGTTGCTACCTAATTCAGAGACACCTAGTACTCAGTACTTGGCCTGCGTACGCGAAGCCTAACCTACCATATAAATATATAATGTATATATAGATAGTACGGGATGTCTGTTACCATGAAACCTAAGGTAACAGACGGAAGGTTGGTAGGAGAGGGGGTTGTGTACGGCGTGCAATGTACACAGGACAGGGATTTCTCACTGCCGGTCAAGCAGACTCACAAGACCGATCTACGGACGGCTAAAGGTGTCTTGGCCGCAGTGAGGGGATGCTGAAATTCAGAAGGGGCCGGTCGTCCAGCGGGCGCTGAATGTGACCGGGTGGCTCGTCCAGCGGGCGCTGGGGGCGTCAGGGCAGCTCCTCCAGCGGTTGCTGGGCACGTCTGGGTTGGTCGTCCAACGGGCGCCGGGGGCGTCTCTGGGCGGCTGGACCAGCGGTTGCTGGGGTTTGGGCTGCTCCTCTAGCGGCTGCTAGGTACTTCTGTGGGCGGCTGGACCAGCGGTTGCTGGGGCCTGGGCTGCTCCTCTAGCGGCTGCTAGGCACTTCTTGGGCTGCTGGTCCAGGGGTTCCCCAGGTCTTCTAGTTAGGTAGCTTGGAGATGAGTGAAACTCGACGACTTGTTGGTAAGTGATTTTATTTGATTTATATTTTAGTTTATATATATTTTTTCCTTATGAACACTAATACAATTTTATATTTGTGTGTCGTCGGTGTACATACCCAACACAGCATCTTTTATTGGGTTTATAACCTTTGTATTAGGGTCGAGCAGACTCTGCAATGCTGAGTATTTCAATAACGCATAACTAGGTTTTTCAAGAATAATAAATTGAAGTGTGTACATGAATAAGGTAATGTTCGTACTTATGTATGAACATTCATGTTCAATGATTGAACATTCTGGGGGCTCTCAGGGTAGAGACTCCAGTTGATATAGTTCGATTGATTCGCTTAACATTGCAGGTCTCTGGTTAACATGCTTAGATCTAGGTTTATGTGGTTTCGTACTAGGAATACTGTAGACAGGGTCATTTCTTATAGCTATTTTTGGTCGCTGTTCGGACGTCTGGGCACACGATTGCAAGGCAACTGGGTTGATGTTGCCCTCAGTCGGCTGGCCGGCTGACTGCTTGGCCGTGGCCGTGCATTTGCGCTGCATCAACGCTCCCAGCCATCTCCCCATCTGTGGACCGTAAAAAAATATTAATATCACTAAAACTAACAATATTAATGCTGATAGGATGCTAACTGTGTAAGTGTGGGTAGTAATTTGCCTCCATACCGTATTGTTACGCCGAGACTGTTAAACAATGAATGGTAATCGAGGTTTCTCGAGCGCTTTTGTCTTTATTATTGTTTACGTTTTCGCAGAATGGAGAGTGGCCATTGTGTCGAGGGACCGACCCTTTCCTGGAGCGATCGAGATCGTTCTCGAACAATCGAAATATGCGCGATATAAATAGGCCGGAGAGATGGCCGGACAGTCAGTCTGGATTAAGCTATACGTGCGATCATTTCGGTGACTTTAAGTGGTGCAACAGTGGTGTGAATTAGTGTGTTGTGATTACGTGTGACCAAGTTCATGTATTCATCGTTTAGTGCTGAATAAAAGTGTTATTTTGGTCAGACTGATTCCCATTATTTTATCCCGAACCCTCAGCTCGTAACAATTTGGTGTCAGAAGTGGGATAAAATAATGCCGGTTCTACCAAAGGATAACGTGGACGGTGTCAGGACGAGAGGTCAACGACAACAGGAAATGGATGAAAGGCGGTTTGGGGAGTCTCCGGTTCAAGAAGCTCGGCAGAGTCGTCAGCCGATGGAGATGGAATCAGCCGCCACCGAAACATTTGAAGCTTCATCATCATCACCCGTGGGCCAAGCTCCTGTGACAGGCGATCTTGCTGCTATTATGGCAATGCTTTGTCGTCAAGAAGAACAGCGTCGTCAGGATAAAGAAGAGCAGCGTCGTCAACAGGAAGAACAGGCTCGATTGCAGGAAGAACAGCGTCGTCAACAGGAAGAGCAGGCTCGGCTGCAGGAGGAACAACGCCGACAGCATAAAGAAGAAAAGCATCGTCAACAGGAAGAACAGGCTCGATTGCAGGAAGAACAGCGTCGTCAGGACAAAGAAGAGCAGGCTCGGCTGATGAAAGAATTGTTCGGTTCAATTGGAAAGGAATTCCAGGAAGTGAAAGAACAGATAGAACATCATGAGAGCCGTATGTCGGAAGTTGAAATTCAGATCGCCAAGATAAAAAAAGCTCTGGATGCCCTGAGTTCTGGAGACAGCAATGTGGCTCCTACAACTGGTACACCTTCAGCGCGAGATTTTAAAATGCCACCATATGATGGAAGTTCTTCGTGGTCAGCCTACAAGATTCAGTTTGAGGCTGTGGTCAAGGCCAACGGATGGACAACGGTACAGGCCATGACGGCTTTAACACTGGGCCTTCGTGATAAGGCACTTACGGTTTTAGAGGCTCTTGGAAAGGATTTCACCTATGAACAGCTATTGGAGGCACTGGAGTCACGCTATGGTGACGCACATCTGGAACATGTTTTTCGAGCGCAGTTAAAGGACCGGAGCCAGCGTAACTCGGAGAATTTACAGCAGTGGGCTCTTGAGATAGAAAAGCTGGTTCGAAAGGCATACCAAACCTCTCCAGCACCCCTTGACAGTTATTTGGTTCAGGCATTCGTAGACGGAATACGTGATTTGGAAGTGAGAGCTGCTGTAAGGCTTGGACATCCTGATTCTTTGAAAAATGCCTTGGCCCATGCATTGGAGGTGGAGGCTGTACGTCAGGACCACCGACCTCACCGCATCAGAGAAGTAAAGGACTCTTACACTCACGACAGTCGTCTGAAGTTTAGCCCTAGATGCTGTGGGTGTGGAGAAAGAAGACATCTGAGGTCAAGCTGCCCAAAGAAGGTGGAGGCCGTGCGTCAGGACCACCGAGCTCACCACATCAGAGAAGTGAAGGACTCTTATACTGGGTACAATCGTCCAAAATTTAGTCCTAGATGCTACGGGTGTGGAGAGAAAGGGCATCTGAAGTCAAATTGCCCAAAAAGAGAAGAGAGCATGGATGAGTTATCACGACGACCATGCCCTGAAAACTGGAAACATTGTGCCGAAGAGAAGCCTAAAGAAGCGGTGCCCGTCAGGCTGTTGAGAAGTTTGAGAACGGATCTAAGTGACGAATGGATAGAAACTTTGCAGCAGGCACAACAGGATGACAAAGACCTTAAACCCATCATTGAAAGGATCACAGCGGGTAGCACTAAGCCTTTGTGGAGTGACATTGCTGCTCTGAGTTCAACAACGAAGAGTTATTGGGCACAGTGGGAGAGCCTGGTTATCCACGACGGGGTGCTGTGTCGCAAATGGGAAAACGCTCGTGGAGATCACTGTCATCTGCAAATGGTGGTTCCCAAAGCCAAGGTCCCTAACGTGCTACAACTCTACCATGAAGGATGTTCGGGAGGCCACATGGGAGTAAAAAGGACACTGTTAAAAATAAGGGAGCGGTTTTACTGGATACATTGTAGAGAAGATGTTGAAGACTGGTGCCAAAAATGCACTACCTGTGCGGCAGTGAAAGGACCCCATACACGCAGCAGAGGAGCACTAAAACTGTATAACGTTGGAGCCCCATGGGAGCGTATAGCCCTGGACATTGCAGGACCATTCCCTGTAAGTAAAAATGGAAATAAGTACTTCATGGTCGTTATGGACTACTTCACGAAATGGCCCGAAGTTTTCGCCATTCCTAATCAAGAAGCTTCGACGGTAGCAGATAAACTAGTCCACGAAGTTTTCTGTCGTTTTGGAGTTCCCCTGGAAATTCACAGTGATCAAGGAAGGAATTTTGAATCACAAGTATTTCAGGAGACATGCCGAATAATGGGGACTCATAAAACAAGAACCACTTCTTATCATCCTCAGTCTGATGGAATGGTGGAAAGATTCAATCAGACGTTGGAGAGATATCTGGCCAAAGTGGTCGAAAATAAGCAAAACGATTGGGACCAACACATACAGCCGTTTTTACTGTCATACAGAAGTGCAGTCCATGAGAGTACAGGCGCCACTCCTGCGTTGGCAAATTTTGGAAGAGAACTGCGGTTGCCTGCAGACCTGATAACTGGCATTCCTCCAGATTCTCCGCGTGCCATCACAGATTATGCAAACGACCTGCGCAATAAAATGAACGACATAAATGAACACATTCGACTAACTGGTCAACAAATGTCTGAGAAAATGAAGACCCGTTATGACCGAAATTCAAACAACTTGCGATTTGATGAGGGATCACAGGTCTGGTTGCACAATCCGATACGGAAAAAGGGAAAATCCCCTAAACTACAAGCAAAATGGGATGGACCATACCGTGTGTTGACCAGGATTAATGACGTCACATACCGAATTCAGAAGGGAACGCGAGGTGCGCCTAAAATTGTTCATGTTGATCGGCTGGCGCGATATTACGGGGCTAACAATGCTCGGGACGAGCATGTTTTAGGAGGGGGCAGTGTTACGCCGAGACTGTTAAACAATGAATGGTAATCGAGGTTTCTCGAGCGCTTTTGTCTTTATTATTGTTTACGTTTTCGCAGAATGGAGAGTGGCCATTGTGTCGAGGGACCGACCCTTTCCTGGAGCGATCGAGATCGTTCTCGAACAATCGAAATATGCGCGATATAAATAGGCCGGAGAGATGGCCGGACAGTCAGTCTGGATTAAGCTATACGTGCGATCATTTCGGTGACTTTAAGTGGTGCAACAGTGGTGTGAATTAGTGTGTTGTGATTACGTGTGACCAAGTTCGTGTATTCATCGTTTAGTGCTGAATAAAAGTGTTATTTTGGTTGGATCGATTCCCATTATTTTATCCCGAACCCTCAGCTCGTAACAGTATTATCTAGTTCTGTTTGTAGAGATCGTTCTGAATTAGTTACATGGTCAAGAATGTCATCTGAGCTATCTACTACTTCGTCTCTAGTTATGTTAAAAATAGTTCTGGCAAAATTGTAAGTATTTAGGGTAAAATTTATAGGTTTTGAATATGACGCTATCGCGACTTGTACAGATATTGTTCTTTTGGCGTATAGTATGGTGTTAGCTGTTTTTAACAGTTGTCGTCGATTCTAATAACACCAACATCTCGAAGCTCTACTTCTTCTCTTTGTCCGTCACAAATAACTGATGTCGTAACGTGATCTTTGGCCATGAATAACCATGTATTTGGAATGTATAGTTGCTTCCATAGTATGCTATTCAATATGTGAACTGCTTTAGTGTGACATTTTGTTTGTGTTTGGTTTTTAAAGAGTTGGTCAACAATGCAATTTTGATTGAATTGCATGTTCTTCACCGCACTAGGAAAGCAAATGAAGTGGGAGTATTTTTTTAAACAACTTATAAATTCTTCATGGTCTAGTTCAAAGTATAATTCATTATTGTAATCTAGCCCTATATACGCTTTCTGAATTTCTATAGTCTGGAATGATTGATCACTATTTATAGCTGGGATGGCAGTGACGTGCATCAATACGTATTTAGTTGTGTCTTGTATTGGGAAGTATGCGTACACTTGTATGTGTGTATCATTTTCAGCTATTTTTGTATCTAGTAGTTGCTCTCGAACGATTTTTAAGTTATTAGGAAGTTTTTTGTTTGCTGATGCAATTATATCACTGATGTTCTTAGGTGTTAGTACGCTGTACACCGTTGCTTTGCTCAAATAGATTTCTAACAGCCCTGTGTATAGGGCTAGATTACAATAATGAATTATACTTTGAACTAGACCATGAAGAATTTATAAGTTGTTTAAAAAAATACTCCCACTTCATTTGCTTTCCTAGTGCGGTGAAGAACATGCAATTAAATCAAAATTGCATTGTTGACCAACTCTTTAAAAACCAAACACAAACAAAATGTCACACTAAAGCAGTTCACATATTGAATAGCATACTATGGAAGCAACTATACATTCCAAATACATGGTTATTCATGGCCAAAGATCACGTTACGACATCAGTTATTTGTGACGGACAAAGAGAAGAAGTAGAGCTTCGAGATGTTGGTGTTATTAGAATCGACGACAACTGTTAAAAACAGCTAACACCATACTATACGCCAAAAGAACACTTAAAGGAAGAAGAAACCAAATTTGAAAGAACTAAAGAGTATCTGACTGATATCAATAAAACCAGAAAGAAAAGAGGAATATTAGGACAACTACTAACATCAGTATTTGGTGTAAACGATGAAGCTTATCGAGACATTGACTCACTCAATAAGAATCAAGAAAAGTTAATCCAGGCTTCAAATCATCAAACTAAACTTATGCTATCAACCGTTTCACAAGTTAACAAGACCGAAATGAGCATAACACAAAAACTAGAAAAATTTCACACAAAACTGAACCAAGTTATAGACTACATACACGAAAAAATCAATGGAAATACGGAGATCAACAACAACCGCGCCAACATAAAAATAATGGAAACATACCAATTAGCAGATAAATACATACAAGGAATCATAGTCTATGATTCCTTGTATGTATTTATCATAGTCTATGATTCCTTGTATGTATTTATCTGCTAATTGGTATGTTTCCATTATTTTTATGTTGGCGCGGTTGTTGTTGATCTCCGTATTTCCATTGATTTTTTCGTGTATGTAGTCTATAACTTGGTTCAGTTTTGTGTGAAATTTTTCTAGTTTTTGTGTTATGCTCATTTCGGTCTTGTTAACTTGTGAAACGGTTGATAGCATAAGTTTAGTTTGATGATTTGAAGCCTGGATTAACTTTTCTTGATTCTTATTGAGTGAGTCAATGTCTCGATAAGCTTCATCGTTTACACCAAATACTGATGTTAGTAGTTGTCCTAATATTCCTCTTTTCTTTCTGGTTTTATTGATATCAGTCAGATACTCTTTAGTTCTTTCAAATTTGGTTTCTTCTTCCTTTAAGTAGTGATAAAATTGTCTGCAGTGTGTTTCTTTCACATATTTTTTTGTTTTGTCACATAACTTATCAAATTGTAATGTTACTGATTTTATTTTTACGAGGTCTTGTATAATGTGTTCTCTTGTAAACATTGTTTCTATTCTGAACACGCCTCGATCAACACCTACTGTTCCTATTTGTTCGACATAGAAACCTGGTTGGACACTTTTCAACGTGTATTTTGATGTTGCAGTACCAAATATCTGTAGCATCACTAGTAAAATCATGAGTAGTTTTGACCATTTTGTAAATTTAGGAGCTTTGGGTTTGGTATTTCTTAGGTTCACAGTGTTTGATTGTATTGTTGTAGCTGGTTCATTGTCATCCTCCGTAGTTGTAGATTTTACTGGTAGTGGAACTAGGGTGTGAATTGATCGTTTCAGAGTTGAACCCGTTGCTTTTTGAAGAGTGACAACTCTAGTTACACCGTCATCACCTGGATGTATCTCTTTTACTTTTGCAAGTGGCCATTTGCTAGGAGTTATGTTCTCATCTTTGATAAGTACCAATGTTCCAACAGTCAAATTTTCTTTTTCTGTCTTCCACTTAAATAAATAAATAAATAAATAAATATCGCTAGACATTTCACACAGCGCTATCTAGCCCCAAACTAAGCAGAGCTTGTACTATGGGAACCAGATAACTGATAGCATACTTATATACTTTTTTTTGTAAATACATACTTATAATTATAGAAAAACACCCAGACACGGAACAAATATCTGTAGATCATGCAAACATTTGTTCCGCGGCGGGAATCGAACCCGCTACCTCCTGCGTCTCAGCCGGCTATACGCCCACTACGCCACGGAGGCAGTCACTTGTACCTCTGTTGTAGTTGGTGTAGGTAATCTTTAGTCCAGCTTTTCCAGAAATCTTTCTTCGTTCTTAGTAATTGTTTAATGAACGATTCTGTTGACAGATCGCCCACTAATTCTAAATGTATAGCTTTAGTTGCTAAACACACAAAAACTGCTATATATCCTTTGTATGACTTGTGACCTCTTCCTTTCATCGCTCTAACTTGTATTGGACCTGCGTAGTCGACGCCTGTGTGACTAAATGGAAATGATTCTGTCACTCTTGTTCTTGGTAACGTGCCCATTTTTTGCTGCCTTGCGGCTGCTCTATATCGTATACATTTCACGCATCTTGTAATGTACTTTTTTATTATTCTTTTTCCTCCAAGTATCCAATACTTCTGTCGTATATACGATAAGATCAGACTATTACCGCCATGTAATGTTTTTAAATGGGCATCGTGTACTATTGTTGTAGTTATGTGATGGTCATGTGGTATTATAATTGGGTGTTTTTGATCATAGGTAAGGTAGGAATTTTGTAGTCTTCCTCCAACTCGTAGTAATCCTTCTGCATCAATGAACGGGTCTAAGCTTGCTAGTTTATTTCTTTTTTTCAGGGATGGGCCATCCTTGATTGCTTCATATTCCTCTTTGAATACTTCTTGTTGTACTAGTCTTAATATTTGAGTAGTTGTTCTTTGGATTTCATCACAATTCAATGGTTCTTGGTTTTTTGTTTTATTTCTGAATCTGAGACAGTACGATAGGACTCGTATCATCTTCAGAAAACTTGAGAACCTTTCCCAAATTTTGTTCTGTGGTTCGATATTAATGTTTATGTGAAAACTGCGTTTAATTTCTTCACATATTTCTGGTATAGTTTTTGTGATGGGAATGTTATTGTTTTTCAACCATTCAGGTCCACTCCACCATATATCTAAGTATTCAAGTTTGTTTGGTGCAATTCCTCTTGAAATCACGTCTGCTGGGTTTTACGCAGAGACTACGTGGTTCCACTTTGCCTGTGGTAATAGCTTTTGTATTTCAGATACCATATTGGCCACGAAAGTTTTCCATCGCTCAGCTTCTCCTTTAATCCACCCGAGAGTGATCATTGAATCGGTCCAGCAGTATATGTTTGGGTTTGTAAACATCATTGTTTTTATTACTTTATCCATTAGTTGTGCAAGTAGTAGTGCTGCACATAGTTCTAATTTTGGTAACGTTGTTTTTTGTTGTTTTGGCGCTACTTTTGATTTTGCTTGTAAAAGCGCAACCTTATAGGTACCTTCATTAACTTGTACTCGACAACATATAACTGCACCATATGCTTTCTCCGATGCATCGCTGAAGCCATGCAACTCTACTTTAGATTCAGGATTGTACTGACACCATCTTGGAATAGAAATGTTTTCAATGGTCTTGAGTTGATCTTGAATTTCTGTCCATCTCTTATTAATGCTTTCATCTACAGGTTGGTCCCATTCTGTGCCATCTATCCATAGTTCTTGGATAATTAACTTCATAACAATAATAACCGGTGCTAGCCATCCCAGTGGATCAAACACTTTTGCGACTTCTGACAAGATGAATCGTTTTGTTGGATTTATTTTCTTGTTTACAGTGATCTGAAAACAGAATGTGTCTTCTAGCGGTGTCCATGAGACTCCAAGGGATTTTCTAGTTTCATCTAATGGTATTTTCAACATCTTGTCGTCTTTGTTTTCGTTAGGGACGTTTTGAAGTAACTCTGCATTGTTTGATGACCATTTTCTAAGATTAAAACCACCTGCTCGTAGCATTTTGATAAGGTCTATTTGTAGCTTTTTGGCGTTTTCAATGGTGCTTTCACCTGATAGGATATCATCTACATAGAAGTCCCGTAGGGCCACTTGGCTGGCTCTTGGGTAAGTTGTTTCTTCATCAATCGCCAGCTGTTGTAGTGTTTTAATTGCTAAATACGGCGCTGATGCAGTTCCATATGTCACTGTCGTTAACTCATATTCATGAATTGGTTGTTTTGGAGAATCTCTCCATAGTATTCGTTGATATTTCAATTCTTGTTCGTTTACTTTTATAGCACGGTACATTTTTTCAATGTCTGCCATAAAGGCAATCTTGTGCTTGCGCCATCGTAATAGTATTGCTGCTAGGTCTTGTTGTAATCTTGGGCCTGTGTACATGTTGTCATTTAGGCTTATGTTAGTATTTGATTTGCTTGAAGCATCAAATACTACTCTTAGTTTGGTAGTTAATGAATCTTCCTTAATCACCGGCTGATGAGGAATGTAGTAGTTGCCTTGGTAATAATCTGGTTTGTTTACTTTTCTCATATGACCCATTTCAAGGTATTCATTGAGAAACTCTTGGTATCTTTGTTTTAGTTTTTCGTCTTTAGCGAATTTTCGTTCTAGTTGTAGTAGTCTTGCAGCAGCTTTTTGGCGTGAGTTCCCATAATCCATATCAGGGTTTTTAAATGGCAAGCTCACGGTGTAAGTTCCATCTGGATTTCTTACTGTTGTATTCTGGTAATTGTTTTCACAGGCTTGGTCATCATGGAATAATTGGTAGTTTTCAGTGACTTCTTCTAACTCCCAAAATTTGTTTAAATTTTGGGTTTCAGTAGTACGAGTCATCATGTTTATTATTTTCATAGCATTAGTGGTTTTGGTACAGCATATGCCGGATAAAATCCACCCAAACTCGGTATCTTGAGCGATAATTCCGTTCTGTATTTTCTCCAATCCACTCAATAGTAGTTTACTATATTCTTGAGCTCCCAATATTATATCTATTGGTCCCTTTTTATAGTATGTTGGGTCGGCAACCATCTTGTTTTTTAAGTAAGTTGCTTCTAGTTGGGGTACATTTTTATTTGGTAGGGCGCCGGTTAGTTTTGGTAGAGTTATAAGTGTCACTGGCAGCTTATATTCACTGGGAAATCTTGGTTCTAGTTGGATATCTATCGAATAGTTTGATGTTTTGGGTTTTTCGTCAGCAATCCCGATTATTTCGGCTTGTATCTTGCTGCGAGGGTATGCTAGTAGTTGGGCCAGTTCTTCTGTACAGAATGAAGCTTCTGACCCCTGGTCGCACAAAGCTCTTAGTAAATGCGGCGTTCCATCAATGGCTTTTACCCTTACTATGGCCGTTGCGAGCAGAGTAGTTTTTGGTAGGTTCGTGTTAGTAGTAGCGGACATATTATTAGCTACCGTCTTTGGTGTATTTGTCGAATTTGTGGGTGAACCGACGTTCTTTGAACCACTGGGATTTTTATTCGACTTTGTATATTGTGACTTGTATGGACTTTCTTGGTGTAAATAAGAGTGATGTCCTTTTTTGCCACAATAACCGCATTCTTTCGTGCTATGACAAGTTAGTGTCGATTCATGCATTAAGCAATTTCTGCACATTCTTTTATCATGCACTGCTTTAACGCGGTCTGGGATTGGTAGTTCTTTAAACTTGGTGCATTGGTACACTGTGTGATTGTTACTATGGCAATACCAGCATCTACCCGATTGTTTAGTTGTGACGGAAAATTCATACCGTGGTGGTTTGTATGACGCTTTCTCGTCTTTGTTTGAGTTAGTGGTTTCCAAGCATTTAAATCTTTTTTCAAGAAACTGCATCATCTCTGAGAAACTTTGAGGCTTGTTTGGTTCTGATAGCTGATGTTCATATTTTTCATCTGTCTCTGGGTCCCAAATTCGACTAAGAATTCTTGTTAGAATAGGATCCCATGTTGAGATATCAATATCTTGGCCTTTCAGTGCTTGTAGGTTTTCATTGATCGTATCATGCAGATTTCTCAGGTTCTCACTGTATCCTTTTTGTATTTTTGGTATATTCAAGATGTTATCTATGTGCTTGTTTACAATTATTCGTTCGTTCTTGTAACGTTTGGTTAACAGTGACCAAGCTGTTGTATAGTTAGCGTCACAAACTGTTAAGTGTTTAATTAATTTTGCGGCGTCTCCTAGTACATGAGTTTTTAGGTACTGCATCTTTTCTGTGTCAGATAATGAAGTATCTTCGTGTATTATCTTCAAGAATAGGTCATAGAAGGAGCTCCAAGATTCATAACTTCCAGTAAATGTTGGAATAACGATTTTTGGTAATTTCACTTTATGGTTTGTTGTGGTTATTCCTTTAGTTATTCTTGATAACAGCTGTTGGATAACTTTTTCAACCTCAGTTTGTGTATTTTCAAACATATTGTCTTTAAAATAAGTATGTTCGAACATGCTGTCTTCCATTAGTATTAGTAGGTGTGTTTCTTCTATTTCTTGCCATTGTTTTTGCATCGCTGTGAGTATTGACTCCTAGTACCAGTTAGGTTTGGTTTCGCTAATGGATTGTGTGGCTGCTTGTACCTTTTTCTGTATTTGATTGATCCTGAATAATTGTATAAATAATTTGGGTGAGCTGACAACATTGTTTTCTTGTGGTTCTATGTCTTCTGGTTCGTATAGTTGGCTGAGATATTGGTTTCGTATCTCACATTTGTCTAGGTGCTCCATTGCCTGTGTAAACAAGCTTTTTATGGAATCATAGTAGTTTGCAGTAATATATTTATGATTGGCTAACACTTCTTGGTCTTCCAATAATATATGGTTGGTTGTAGTTCTGGTAAATATTTCTGTCAATCGAGTTTTTCTCTCTCCAATGTATCTTTCAGTCTTTCTGA
This sequence comes from Philereme transversata, assembly GCA_963924445.1. Lineage (NCBI taxonomy): Eukaryota > Metazoa > Arthropoda > Insecta > Lepidoptera > Geometridae > Philereme > Philereme transversata. The sequence continues at coordinate 4,422,794 of OZ004347.1, forward strand.
CTGCAGAGTCTTTCTTGATGTTGGTGTATATTTGTTTAATCTCATTATAGTCTGCCTCTTGGCTTCTTATGGTTTCATTTATCTTCTGTATCTCCATTTTTTCTTGATGCCCCTAGCCCTATTCCTACTGATACTAGTTATGGGCGTTTTATAGCACACTTAGTTGTTATCTGTACCTCGATACGGTATATGCGACTTCTCAAAGTACCGGTGAAACCCGCTTGTGGGAGGCCGGTACCTGATCCGCTACCGTACGAACGACAACTAAGTGTTTATAGTATGTTCTTTAACATACCCAATACTAACGCTAGTTGAGTACGTTAGTTTGAAATATGCCAAAGAGTTAGTCAGTCAAAGTATCCTATCGGGACAAGAGGATCGCGAACTTTACCTACTGGTTACTATTTTCGAAGGACCATGTCGCAAGACCATGTGGTAAAATCACCTACCAGTCGGCACGTAACCCTACATGCGCCCTAGGTTGACGCACGGGTGTGTGACTAGTAGGTGAAAGTACGTAGTTGCTACCTAATTCAGAGACACCTAGTACTTAGTACTTGGAATGCGTACGCGAAGCACTAAGTGTCTCAACCTAACCCTGCTCTACCCTACTGTACCTGCCTACTTAGTTACGTCGCGCAGACAGAGTGTCTACGAACGGTGTGTGCCCTAACCTACCATATAAATATGTATATAATGTATATATAGATAGTACGGGATGTCTGTTACCATGAAACCTAAGGTAACAGACGGCAGGTTGGTAGGAGAGGGGTTGTGTACGGCGTGCAATGTACACAGGACAGGGATTTCTCACTGCCGGTCAAGCAGACTCACAAGACCGATCTACGGACGGCTAAAGGTGTCTTGGCCGCAGTGAGGGGATGCTGAAATTCAGAAGGGGCCGGTCGTCCAGCGGGCGCTGAATGTGACCGGGTGGCTCGTCCAGCGGGCGCTGGGGGCGTCAGGGCAGCTCCTCCAGCGGTTGCTGGGCACGTCTGGGTTGGTCGTCCAACGGGCGCCGGGGGCGTCTCTGGGCGGCTGGACCAGCGGTTGCTGGGGTTTGGGCTGCTCCTCTAGCGGCTGCTAGGTACTTCTGTGGGCGGCTGGACCAGCGGTTGCTGGGGCCTGGGCTGCTCCTCTAGCGGCTGCTAGGCACTTCTTGGGCTGCTGGTCCAGGGGTTCCCCAGGTCTTCTAGTTAGGTAGCTTGGAGATGAGTGAAACTCGACGACTTGTTGGTAAGTGATTTTATTTGATTTATATTTTAGTTTATATATATTTTTTCCTTATGAACACTAATACAATTTTATATTTGTGTGTCGTCGGTGTACATACCCAACACAGCATCTTTTATTGGGTTTATAACCTTTGTATTAGGGTCGAGCTGACTCTGCAATGCTGAGCATTTCAATAACGCATAACTAGGTTTTTCAAGAATAATAAATTGAAGTGTGTACATGAATAAGGTAATGTTCGTACTTATGTATGAACATTCATGTTCAATGATTGAACACTATCAGTTATCTGGTTCCCATAGTACAAGCTATGCTTAATTTGGGGCTAGATAGCGCTGTGTGAAATGTCCAGCAATATTTATTTATTTATATTTGCGCAACTTGAGATCGTCTGCTGAATTAGCCGTCGCAGCACCATCTGTACCCAGACATGAAATGGCGCAAGGGTGACGCACGTGGCGTCCTATACCAAAGGCCTACTCTTGTGAACTTGATTTTCAATTACAAGAAAAGTGACTTTATTTCATTTTTGTCACCTTACAATTCCGAGATAGTAATTTGTCAACAAACTAAATGTAATAAAGTGACGATGTTTGGAGTAAATTGGCTCCTCGAAGTGCCAGGGGCATAAAGGTTTATTGAATTGGTACAATGTAGCCTCCTTAAGGTACTCTTAAACGAGTAACATTTTCATGGCAATGCGCAACCGGCAATAATGTTAGTAACGCTCTCAATATTGCAATATTGCTCGGTCATATTGCCAGTATATTTCGGATAAAGTCGAATGTTAAACAGATTGATTCCACTATCTCAATTCTATCATCGGACAACCAGACGCTTTGCGGTGCGCAACCGCTATATGGTTGAAATACCTATACGCACAAAGCAGTTCTCTTCCACCTTTATTATGCGCACCGCCAAAGAGTGATACGCCTTGCCTGAGTCTGCGTTTCCTGATAACTACAACGTGGGTGTTTTTAAGTCGCTATTGAACAGGTTTCTTCTAGGCAAGCGTGATCCATCATAGACTATATCATCATTTACAAAATTGTCAAAAGCAAGCAAGTATAATGTATAAAAAAAATTATGGGGCCCCTAAACGAGTAACATTGTCACCAATGTATAGCCAGCACTGCCCAGCACTTGCTTATTCTATAATTTATACGTTAGTTACCGTGCGATGTATGGCTTAATTAAAGCTGATAGTTATCGGCTATCCAATTATAAAATGTGTAAAATGAACTTTTCCGCAATAATGTGGCAATATGGCAATAATACGAACATGCAATGCCGTGAAAATGTTGCTCGTTTAGGAGTCCCTCCATAAGAGGTACTATAAAAGCTGAGATAGCAAAAGAGGAGAAAAACATAGCATATTTTTTGATTTGAATAAGTTTTAAGTAGGTTTTTCAATTAGGGAACGTAATTTAAAACTTGTTCCCATCTTATTTTGCTAAGACGACTGATTGTCTAGAACCCGCCTGTGGTTTCACCTGCAAAATACTTTTCTGTAATGACAAACTATTATGTTAGCTCGTAAAAAACAAGACAAGTAATCTAGAAAAATAAATAGATAGAGACAGATAGATAAAAGAGACGCATTAATGTAAATAACATCAATGATTAAATATTAAGCAAAGAAATTTATTTACAAATTAAAAACAACAGTAAAGCAAAAAGACAGCCCGTCTTATCACTTAAATCAGACAACCTTAGGATATATATATTACTAGCTGTTGCCCGCGACTTCGTACGCGTTACACTACTAAATGTGTAGGTAACCTAAAAATAAAGCTAAACTCGCTATGGCAACTTGACTTGACACCCCAATTTTATCCCATGGGAACTGATTTATGGGATAAAAGGTAGCCTATGTGGTAATCCAGGTTATAATGTACGTATGTTCCACTTTAATCGAAATCGGTTAAACCGTTACGACAAGATTGGGTACAAACAAACAAATAATTAAACAAAAATCCAAACTTTCACATTTATAATATTAGTGTAATGTCATCAAAATCTTGATTTTGATATTCATAATTTTTAAAAAATAGAATACTTAATTTTGACATTTTGTCATTGGAAGTCAATTTTTGGCACCTCTTAACAAAATGTCACTGTCATGGTATCAAAGAATCCCTATTTAACAAAACCCAGCAAGTTTATCTACTACGAAGTAATAAAGAGATCCATACGCGTGAAAATCTGAAACCTCCTTCGTCAGACGGGCAATAAAATAAATATCTAACGAATGAGCAACAACATTACATCCAACTAAAACAACACGATACACTCCTGGACAGGGAATGACCACCATAACAAGGTATCTGAAAATACTTAATCTAATTCAGTTTATTGGGCTGATGAAGAGCTCAAAGGATCAAAACATACTGGTCGTTGTCGTTCAGCCGAATTCATCAAATAGGACGTGAAGCTATAATTCTCTGTTGGGTTGTTCCACTTGGTACTCAGTACTAACCCGCATATAGTCTCACATAGACGTGTATGTGCTAAACCATGAGCGATGTTGTACTAAGTTGAAGCTTAAGCTACGAAACTATTGTTTTAGATGTCTCAACCTAAGTTAAGTGGTGTGGGATGAAGACGTACGACGCCAGCTCAGTTAGCTTGCTTCCTTAGTTTCAACGAGTATTAGAAAACTTAGCTACGTTGAAACCCTTTCTACCAAAGTTGTGCTAAGCTATGAAAATCGAGCTATCATATTGGTGGGTTTAATACACATCTATAGTTCAGCAACGTAGCACATTTCAGCCTTACTATCCCCATTCCGATAGTCTTTTGTTACAATTCTCATTTTGTGATTTTGACATAAATTTTGATGACAATTTCAACAATTTATTTAGTAACACAAATTGTTTATTGATTAGCATTCAGGTAGATAATTCAAGAAAATATAACTTATACAAACGCATAGGCGAAGTTATCATTTATTTAAAATAAAACCATTGTAAAATTAACTATAAAACTACATATTCTTAAGGCTCTTATTTTTATATTTCAAGAAACACTATACTAATTATAAGTATTTCATCAATATCATCATCATAACGTCCACTGTTGAATTAGTAGGTTTTTAAGGTAAGGTTGCCAGTGAACAAGGGTCGAAATACAAAATTAATTATTTTTTTGCTTAATTATAGCATTCACCTCTCCTCCTCCATATAAACTTTAACCATGCCAAATCTCACACTCCTCGGTGCGCGCAATAAGCTTTAAAATAGGTGCAAAGTTTACACTGTTCTGTTCCGTGATTGATTACGCGTAAGTATAGGTATGAAATCAGTTTTCTATACTTACCTACTGCTGCCCCATCGAACCCGAATAAACTGTTCCTACGTTTTTAATATTCTGGATCTCTTCATTATTGTTTTGTCTATTTAAATGAGAATGTGGCACAAAATGTTTTTAATTTTTATTTATGTTTTGATTCCTAACCACTGTTAATTTGAGTACTTCTTGTCTATTGTATATATTTATTTATTATATATATTTTCATTGTGTTGATAAATCTAGTATCTAGTTTTTTTTGCCTATTATTTATATTTTATCGTGCTCTTTATATATTTATCTCTTAAACAATCATTCATATTTTTCCTTATTTTTTTCTTCACGGTATTTTCACTTTTGTAAGGATATTGTTTTTATTACTCTTTAACGTACGTACGTGAGTCACCAAAGCCTTGTGCTGAAAATCAGTGTTGCAAATTAATTTACAGCTCGTGCTGAGTTTCGGAGCTTTTCGCATAATCCTGTACATGGCAGCATTTCTCCATGCATACACTTTAATTGCCGTAATATGTATTATTTTCCTCCTGTGTGTATGTATTTTTATTGTGTATAATTATGCTCGTTTAAGTGTTGCGACTGCTTCTTGTGTACAGTTTATGTGAATAAATGTCTTCTTTCTTTCTTTCTTTTTTTCTTCTTTCTTACACTTTACGAATTAATTGAGTATTCACATATTAATTGAGTATCAATGAGAATAGCCCCTTTTTCAGTTGGTACAGTCTGCCGCGAGGAATGCAATTTATAAAGAGACAAGTTGGTCTCAAAATTCAGTGAACATTTCGTGACGATCCGTGGACGGTGAATGGTTAAAAATAGTTCGTAGCGTATTCTCGAAGACGCTACGAAACTTATATTACGAAAAAGTTTTATGACTGGAAAAGTTGCAGTGTCTGTTGATAAATTCAATCATTTCCTCTTTTGATACGCTATTACTGAATCTGATCGTCTAAAAATTCGCAAATATAGTTTTAGATCTCATTATTCATCATTACCATAAGCCATAGGATGACCACTGCTGAAAATAAGCCTCCCCGTAAACTTCCAGAGCGAACGACCTTGTCTGAGCACGAAACCAGACTGAAGACGGGACTGCATGAACTTATTGATTCATATTCGACCGAGACTCTGGAAAACTGCTGCCATCAATCCTAAATTCTACTCCGCTACTTATGGAGTTAGAATGGTTGGGGTCAGGTCTGAAGGGGGGTAAAGTACAATACACCCATATGCGGGAAGTCAGTACAGTTCGAATTCCCCCCACCCTAGGATTAGAATTAGATCTTCCAACGGCTTCCAGCAATTTTCCATCTAGTGGGGGGCGTATGCGCCTTCCTATCTTGGATATAATTTTACTTATTTTACTTGATATTAAAAACCTTTCACACCTACAGTGCGTAACTCGTGTCTAAAAGATAGACTGCCCCGACAGCATTTAGGCGACAGCGACTGGCTTGGGTAATAAACCACAGATCCATTCAGTCTCCATTGCTGATCAGCTAAATAAATAAATAAATATTGATGGACATTTCACACAGCGCTATCTAGCCCCAAACTAAGCATAGCTTGTACTATGGGAACCAGATAACTGATAGAATACTTATACACTTTTTTTTTGTAAATATACTCATAGTAAATGGAAAAACATCCAGACCCGGAACAAATATCTGTAAATCATGCAATCATTAGTTTGGTGGTGGGAATCGAACCCACTACCTCCTGCATCTCAGCCGGCTATTCACCTACTGCGCCACGAAGGACGTCAAATCGTACTGGTACTGGTTTGCCCTTTTCATCTCTTATTGTACTTCAGATTTGATGGTGATTCTCTCACATACTTGATCATAATAAATTCTTTTAGAATAGCACGCGGTACCCTTGATTGAGCATTACACGATTTATATAGTACTCAAACGTTTACGATCTTTGTCACCCTTTGTGAGAGCAGTAACGTTAACAAAATCCTATCCTTTGATATTTCAGATATTAATAGATTTATTCGTTATACTGGGTGACTTGTGGAAAGTCAAAATATTTTGTTAATAATACCATGTTTTTTATAATGATTATATTCTAGTTTTAGACACGTAATTAATTTATTTTATGCAACTAAACCTATATACAAAGCTAACTATATATAACACTCTAATCTAACAAGCCGCTGCCAGTCGGTGGCGTGCCCAGAATGCTGGCCGCATTGCCACGTTGAATGGCAATGCTTAAACGTTGGCCAAAATACTGGCCAGCATTATGGTCACGCAAGGCCTCGACCAGGGGCGTTTTGAAAGTTCATTATAAATTTTGTGGGCGCTCGGTCCCAACGGTCCAAGGGTCTCAACCCCAAAAGGCTCAAATATAAAGCATGTGTTTAGACTACTGTGTTTGCGCCTTTTGAGGTTTTCCACCATAATACCATTGCGTTTTATAATAAAATTATCCGAGATCTGGCGCTTATTTAGATCAACGCATAAGCATTGCAATTCATCGGGGCCATTCAATGTCTTGACACTTCCGCCTACTAGTAATCTTCAGAAATTAAGTTATACTTGGTTTGCAACTGTATTAAGATAACTAGTGGTTCGCCCAGAACTGAGATCTCGCGAGTCTCCCATATAAACAAAAAATATTATTTGTAATCTTTGACTATCAAAATAGTGCCACGAAAAGCATTATCATATAATTTGACCTACAGTTTCATCCAAATTACAGGTAACGGGAGTTCATGTTATTAGTATTCTTTTTTGGGGTAGAAATTGCAGTTATTCTGGATTTCAGACTTTTGCCTATATTTGTGTCACTAAATCTACACGCGTACCAAATTTTAGCACTTGGGGTCACTGACAAAATTCACCTGTGAATTTTGTCAAAGTTCAGTTTTTATTATGGCTAATAACTTAAAAACACAAGATTTAAACTGAAAATAAAAACGGAGTCGAAATGTACTCACAAATAGCTTTCATTAGACGTGCCACTTGATCAGATAGTCTCATTTTGGATTTTTTACCCCTTTTAAACCACAATATCTCAACAGCCCCCCATACACACATTTTTAGTTCATTTAGTGACACTAAAGTGGTGATATCACCTACCTACTATATACTTAATGGGGTTCCTTGTGAAAGGGCTCGCTCGGGAAAGAACTAACTTTCTGCCGCCAAACAGCATTGCTGTGGTTTATAGGGTATGGTTGCCGATGAAATTATGAGGACTACACAGGAGTACACATTATGAGGCTTTACAGGCACAGGGCAGAGCATAGTAAGGCACGTTTTTAAGGTGTGTGTCTAAGAGGCAATAACTTATTATCTTCTTCTATCGTGTTACTAGTAAGCTAAAATATTTTAAGGTGTACTACCTTTTGCCACTTCAATAGCGCTGGGCGGCTTAGGCCTGACTTTGTTGGGGTCATCCTTTTGCTGCTGGTAAGGCACAAGGGATAGGAGAGCAGATGACATGGACTGAATGGGTGCTCCGCAGTCGCATATACCCCATACAGGCTTTGTCTGCAGCGGTCAATTTGGGTTCGGATGTTCATTAACTTCCAGACTGGCCAAGGTAGACCATGACCTGGGGAGAGGTGTTCCTGCTGAGTAACAAAATCAGTCAGTGTGGGTACATCTCCTTCCAAGCGTTGATTTAGGCTACTTTGTTATAGGCGATGGTTACCACTTAACATCAGGTGGGCTTGTTCCAACTGAGGGTCGTATAAAAAACAAAGTACAACCTGTATAAGCCAGGTGGATGCATAATTTCCTAAAATAACACGGCGGGCGGCGCCACTTGTTTGCTTGTATTTATTTTATTTTATTGAAAAGACCAACAGCTTATCATTTGTTAGAGCATTCAGCTACATATTTGTATTGTCATTGTACAAATGGTTCATGTTTTATTTGATAAACGATGTATTGAGATTTGTGAATTTTTTTACGTTTTGCAAACATGTCCTGCTCGGACCAATTTACTCCAACATGGCGCAGAAGGCGAATAGCCGGCTGAGACACAGGAGTTGACATGTTCGATTCCCGCCGAGGGAAAGCATGACAAACAAACGAACTCACTTTTGCATATTTTGTAATTGATCGAGCGAAGCGAGATCTCCAATCAACTTGGGCAAATCGGCGTTGTATGTATGTATGTTTGTTTGTCCGAGAATAACTTTCGAAGCGTTTATTCGATCATCGTGAAATTTGGTTTATGGGTAGGTAGTGATAGCACAATTTTGGTGTGACTCAATGAGCTAAAAATATTGGGGGGTTTTTGAGATATTGGGGTTCAAGAGGGGTAAAAAATACTAAAATGGGACTATCCGGTCAAATGGCACGTTTAATAAAAGGTCTTTGTAAGTACATTTCGACCCCGTTTCTAGTTTTAGTTTAAACTTTTTAGTTTTTAAGTTTTAAGCCATAATAAAAACTGAACTTTGACAAAATCCACAGGGTACACCAGAAACCCACAGTTCTGAAATTTGGTATGCGTGTAGCTTTAGCGACACAAATGTAGGCAAAAGTCTGAAATCTAGAATAACTGCAAAAATTTGAGGTAGAACCTCAAAAAAGTATAACCAAATTACATGAACTCCCGTTACCTGTTATTTCTATGAAACTGTAGGTCAAGTTTAAATAAAATATAATAAATTAAATATTGCCGGACATGTCACACAGCGCTATCTAGCCCCAAACTAAGCAGAGATTGTACTATGGAAACCAGATAACTGATAGAATACTTATATACTTTGTTTTTTTTTTGTAAATACATACTTATAATATATAGAAAAACAACCTGAACAAATCTGTAGATCATGCAAGGAATCGAACCTCCTGCGTCTCAGCCGGCTATTCGCCCACTGCGCCACGGAGGTCGTCATTGGTTATTGCTGCACCCCTGCATTGGTTATTCGATGGAGTTATTTGGTTAATCATTTCGTGGCACTATATGATAGTCAAAGATTATGAATAATATTTTTTTGTTTTTATGGGAGACTCGCAAGATATCAGTTCGTGGCGAACCACTAGTATTAAAGTTTTGACTCATTGTATTACTTTTGAAAGTCTATGGTATGTACTTATACAGAATTAATCTTATTGATCAAAGGTAAAGTACATCTAGAGAAGATTTTAATAAAGACAAATTATAGTTTTATATTTCGGACAAAGACATACCGCAAATTTTTTCAAAGCATCGTCATTTTATTAGCCGTAGGACATCCGCAGTCCTCCCCCATAAATTTCCATGTAGTAGGGGACCGTACTACACTGCGTTTTCCAGTACCTACATGGTTTCTACTCGAGAACTTTTCTGCCCCAACGGCCGAGTTCTGGATCAAAGTAATGAGATCCAGGGTACAAGTTAAAGCAAGTTGGATAAAACCATCTCGTAAAAAACTATCTTTAAATAAAAATCTGACAAGTGCGAGTCGGACTCGCCCGCCGAGGGTTCCGTACAAATTTGTACAGACTATATTTTTTATGATTTAATTACAAATGTGTAGTTTTCAGATTTTTCTCTATACTTTTAGTATAAGACGATATTACTTGCCAAATTTCATAGTTCTAGGTCAACGGAAAGTACCCTATAAATTTTGATTCCCTCGAGAGTGTCGAAATATACGTTTTTTGCTGCATAAACGGCCGTATCTTTTTTCACGTTAACTTAGAAGTTTGTTTTTTTTTCATAGCTTCAAGGTACGTTTTAATTTCAACTCGATTTAATACATCCACGCGTTCTTGAGACAAAGTGTCTTGACAGACAGACAGACAGACGGACAGCAAAGTGATCCTTATAAGGGTTCTATTTTTTCCTTTTGAGGTACGGAACCCTAAAAACTATGAACACGCAAAATACTAGTAAAAACAATAACAAACCCAACAGCTGCACTCACATTTCAATTATTATAATTAAACATAATTGCGTTAAAATTATACAATTTAAATAATACGTAACGAGCCCGTTAGCCAATCAGGATGCGGGATTTGGGATGGGACCAAAGCCGGACAATATTTTTATACATGCTCCACCGAAACGTCTATGGTACTGACTGGTACCACGGGTACTGGTAAAATGTTTATTTAATATATTATTATATTATTATTGTTTATATTTTTTTTATAATACATTTTAGATTATAAATTGACATGTTCATTAAAATGGGGTCAACTCCGATTTTGTTTATGTTTAATATTCGGCTTCTTTGACTGCATGATCTTTTCTCATTATATTTTATTTTATTCACTTACTAGCTGTTGCCCACGACTTCGTTTGCGTTACTCTACTAAATGTGTAAGTGTAATGTGTCTAGGTTACCTACACATTTAGTTGTCGCGGGCAAAAGCTAGTATTATAAATGCAAAAGTTTGGGTGTTTGTTTATTTGTTACTCAGTCACGTTGTAGCGACTTAACCAATTTCAATGAAATTTACTATGGACGTAGATTATAACCTGGATTAACACATAGGCTACTTTTTATCCCATAAATCAGGTTCCATGACATAAAAATGGGGTGTAAAGTTAAGTTGCAACAGCGAGTTTAGATTTATTTCTAGGTTACCTACACATTTAGTTGTATAACGCGTACGAAGTCGCGGGCAAAAGCTAGTATTATAAATGCAGAAGTTTTGATGTTTGTTTGTTACTCAATCACGTCGTAACGGCTAAACCGATTTCGACGAAATTTAGTAGGTATGTACGTAGATTGTAACCTGGATTAACACATAACACCGCCGTCATGTGATATATTATAATCCTGTCCATACTAAGGTTGTCTGGAAGAGATCGCTTTTAGCGATAAGACCGCCCATTGTACTAAATTTGTTAGTAAAAATTATGTTCTGTATTTTACTTTGGTGTACAATAAAGAGTTATCTTATCTTATCTTATAAGCTACTTTTTATCCCATAAATCAGGTCCCATGAGGTAAAAATGAGGTATCAGGTCAAGTTGCAACAGCGAGTTTAGCTTTATTTCTTACACTGCTAAAGTTTAATAGTGTAACGTATACGAAGTTGCGGGCAGCAGCTAGTTATAGGTTTTTATTAGGTTCATTGGTAACGAAGCTTACAATTAAACTTAAAAAAAACAATAGACAATTGTTAATGCCGTCGGACATCAACCGCTAAATTGTAAATAGGCTTCCCTCACCCATAGATTTCCAGAGGCAATATTCTTGTGTGCCTTGCGTCCAATGGCTCCCAGCTTTCTAGTCTCTGAATTAACGGATATTCTTTTATGTTTTTAAGGTTAATTTAGTTCAATAGTTGTCAGCTAAAAAACCAGATAAAATTAAAAAAAAATGTGAGCCGTCACGGGACGCCTGGCAGATGTGAAACATCGAAATTATTTTGTAAAAGTAATATGCAGAAAAGAACATATTGTGATAGGAACTAAATATGTCATAATGATAAAATAAAATATAACGATTTTTTCCAGATAACGATGACTATTTATTGAATAAACATTTATTTTCATTAAATACAAAAATTTACTTTATTTCAAATTTTTAATGCATTTTTCAGCAATAGATAGGAGAATAGAGAATAAGAGAGATAGAGAATAGATAGAGAATCGCACAGTCGATTGCGCATGGCGACGCGTTGCCACACCGTACACACTACTGCATATAGACTGTATATATATACCATCATATAGCGTGGCGACGCGTCGCCACGGCATGTGTCGCCACGCCAGAAATCGGTTTTACGTGCGGCTATAGATGTTTCACATCAAAAAGACGGACTTCTAACCACCCTATTCTGGATAGGGCAGTTAGTGGGCGGAAAAAACTGTCATGTGAATGCAATAATTAGCGGTTTGGTATGACTTATACTGAGAAATTGAGAATTGAGTTGTTTAAATTGAAGTTAATGGCTAATAAGCAGCTTTTGAAAAGTAAACTAGCAGGGAGGGCTTTTGAAAGGTCATTTACACTACTATACAATTGAAGTACGATGAAATATTATTACGTTTAATAAAACACGATGACGTCCAGTGGCGTAGCTAGGTAACCAAAGGCCCCGGGGCAAAAAATAAACTAGAGCCCCAAATCGTTTGTTCCGTATTCATCGTGTTCCGAATTCGACGTACTTCAGATTTGTCAAAATCCAGATTCGTCGTAGTACAGTCGACTCCATATTAAAATTAAAAATCAAATACAAATTGTTACTTAATTTAATGAACAAATTAAAAGTATATTATGAAAATTGCAGAAAATATCTACCTGTTACCGTTTAAAAAATACAGTCCTGTGACAGACACATACACAGAGTAGGTACGTTAATAGGGTCCCGTTGAGTTCATTTTGGGTACGGAATCCTAATTAAGTAGAGATTTTTAAATTAATAACACCACTTTCTTGTCCGACTATTTGTTTATATTCCGAAAGTGAGAGAAATTTCCACCAGTTCAATTTATAGTTTGTAAGTCAGAGTCCAGGGGCCCCCTGAGCTTGGGGGCCCCGGGGCACTGCCCCGTCTAGCCCTCCGGTAGCTACGCCACTGATGATGTCGTTTATACGTCTGTTTAAAAGCACTTACAAAAAATCTAGGGTCTTACTACAAATAAAATTAAACACAGTTAAGTGCTTGCTTAAAAATATCCTATACCAAAATTTGTAAGAATTTTTTTAAAGGCGTCAAACAGTTGTTTAACTTTTTTGTAGTAACAATGCTAGCATTTAAATAGCGGTGAGGCGAGTAATAGAACATTAGGAAGACTTTGCCGGATGTTCACAGAGAGCGATGGTATTTAGTACTACGAATGCTGGCGAACCAACCAGGGGCCTAATTCTGCTAATTCATAAGAAAAACTACTATGGAGCCATACCATTGTTAAACGATTATGATTGTTATTCCTGTCATATTCTACCAAATGTTCAATGGGGTTGTCATAGCAACGGTGGTCATCGAAAAAAGATTGTGTTAGTAGAATACCAAAAGGTCTATAGTGTAGGTATCTATAGTGTCGATTTCTCGACGATACCATTGTCATAGTGAAGCGATTGGTTTAGTAGAATTGGGGCCCTGATAATGCAATTTGTACCGTATTAGAGTCAACTAAAAGTAAACTAGTGATTCGCCCCGAACTGAGATCTCGCAAGTCTCCCATAAAAACAAAAAAATATTATTTGTAATCTTTGACTATCAAAATAGTGCCATAAAATGCAAAACCAAACAACTTGCACTACAGTTTCATTCAATTACAGGTAACGGGAGTTCATGTAATGTGGTTCCACTTTTTTGGGGTACAAATTGTAGTTATTCTAGATTTCAGACTTTTGCCTATATTTGTGTCACTTAAGCTACACGCATACCAAATCACAGCACTGTGGGGTCACTGGTGTACTCTGTGAATTTTGTCAAGTTCAGTTTTTATTATGGCTAACTTAAAAACTTTATGGACTTTACTAAAAAAAAATGGAGTCTAAATGTACTAATAAACCTTTCATTTGACGTTCCACTTGAACTAATAGTCTCATTAATTTTTTTTTACCTCTCTTAAACCCCAATATCTCAACAACCCCCTCAACATTTTTAGCTCATTTAGTCACACCAAAATTGTGCCATCACTACCTATCTATGTATCAAATTTTACGATGATCGGATCAACGTTTCGAAAGTTATCCTCAGACAAACAAACATACATACATACTACGCCGATTTGCACAAGTTGATTTAAAGATTTCGCTTCACTCGATCAATTAATAGAGTATCTTTTAGCTTAAATATTTTTGTTGAATTCTACTTAAATACCCAGAAATGTATAGCAGAATAAATTAGACAAGCATTTGATTATAGGATCATTAGACAAAGTTTGTTAGTTGTTAAAGTAGTAAGTATTTAAGTGACAAAGTTAAATTGTACTCATTCTTTTTGTGACATAAATTATCTTTATCTTTTATTGAGATATCTCAACGTAAGGACCAAAGAATGAAATTTAATCCGCAGTAAACAACATTTTACTCAGAAAACTTTCGTGATTTGTGAGTGGATTTTTATCCTGTGTCAATAGAATCAAACAAACTGCAAGATAAAAATTTCAAACAAAATTTTTTGTGGTTTCCCGACTAAAAAATGACCAATATGCTTCACAATTTTGAAAAGATTTTTGTTACAGTTTGCAAGTTTGTTTTCAAAAACACGAAATACAATTTTTCGCGTCCGTATTCTGTGTTCGTTGTCAAAACAATGTTGTTAACAAGACGTGGTGCGCGATGTTTGTTCCAATCGGCGGTTGTCAGCGACAAACTGTGGCAGCTGCGCTGTTGACGAAAATACATTTGAATAGGGATGCCTAATCGACAAAAGAAATTCTCGGAGAATCGATTCTGTGGCATTCTCTTGACAGAATAACGATATCAAATATAAATAAGGATAGGGTATATAAAGGAAATGCTTGAAGAATTCACTTTCGTGAAATTACCCATAGAATTGTGCCGTTGTTGTGTCAGGCAACAGCTGGATTTTCAACTTAAATAACAGAATTACGGGCACAGCCATTCCGCAATTTTGTCGACTGTTTACAAATTTGACGACGTCCTTAGCGCAGTTGGCGGATAGCTGTTTGACACAGAAGGCTGCGGGTTCGATTCCCACTGCGGAACAAATGTTTGCATGATCTACAGATATTTGTTCCGGGTCTGATTGTTTCTCTAATTGATCGAGCGAAGCGAGATCTCCAAATCAACTTGGGCAAATCGGCGTTGTATGTATGTATGTATGTTTGTTTGTCCGAGGATAACATTCAAAGTGTTAATCCGATCATCGTGAAATTTGATACATAGGTAGGTTATTATGGCACAATTTTGGTGTGAATAAATGAGCTAAAAATGTGGGGAGGTAGTTGAGATATTGGGGTTCAAGCGGGTAAATAAAATATGAAAATGAGACTATCATGTATTAGTAAATTTTGACTCCGTTTTTATTTTTAGTAAAGTTTTTGTAGTTTTTGAGTCATTAGCCATATTAAAAACTGAACTTTGACAAAATTCACAGGGTACACCAGTGACCCCATAGTGCTGTAATTTGGTACGCCAAAAAAATTAACCGCATAACATGAACTCCCGTTACCTGTAATTTGAATGAAACTGTAGGTCAAGTAGGTTGGATTCTTATTTTGTGGCACTATTTTGATAGTCAAAGATCACAAATAACATTTTTTTTTGTTATAATGGGCGACTCGAGAGATCTCAGTTCGGGGCGAACCACTAGTTATTATTATTTGTACTCTACATAATATAGTTAGTTTTTATATAGAACTACCTGACCCGCCAATCTTCGTACCGCCTTGACATGCATATGACGCGGGCTGCCAATGTAGATACGTCACCCCGGTAAAAGTGTCAATCGCTGCATCTATGTATGAGAAAATGAATTTTGTTCATATTTTTTTTTGCGTGAATTTTTCCGGTATCTTAATAGTTATTCTGCTATTTGGGGCGGAGACAAATCCAATATATCAAAGATCGTCAAAATTGGTTTAGCCGTATTATACTAACCCGATTTTGTTTGATATATATAGATTATATCGATAACTTTTACACTCTCTCCCAACCCTATACCTTCAAAATGACATATAGACATTAAACCGGAGATTATAACCGCCATAATCATAACTCAATTAAATCTTTATATTTATGCGTGTCGTAAAATCAGCAAACGGAGGATTAGCAATTGGCGACAATTTAGCCCCACTTGCACCATTTTTGAAGAAGCGCTCGTAATGAAGTTAGTTTAGTCGTTCGCATCACATCAGCAAACTGATGTGGCTTGAAGAATTGACGGCCGTTGGGACTGAAAGGTTATCAAATAGAGACCATGCACTGGAAAGTGCAGCGTAAGATGGCCTTCCACTACATGGATTACTACATGGTTATAACTCCCTAGAAACAAGGCAGCTCTATGTCCAAATCATAACTCTCTGCAGTTTGTTGAACGGTATAACTGATTGTCCCACTCTTCTCACTGAAGCCAACTGGCTTTGCGTGCCCGAACAACGTGCCAGATTTCGATTAGGCCGAGTGCGCTTGTTGGAACCACTGCGAGCACGTACGTTGCACTGCCAACAGTCACCCATCTCCCGTGCGCAGCGCAGCCTTAATGAGCTTATTTCCATCCATCTCAGTTTGATGTGTTTGCGGATGACTGGAAGACGATCAAGCGAGTGTGTCTCAGTTATTGTGAGAGTATTTAATCATGTATACCTATGTTATGTTAGTTGTTTTAAGCGCCTTTTGTATTTGTATATCTGTTGTGTTTTTTTTGTGTACCTTTTTAACCTAAAATAAGTTGGGCATGAGGGCGCCAACTCATGGTGGTCAGCGAGCGGCATTATGTGAAGTTGTGGATAGCGTCACAACCAGCACTCTTCAACTTACAGGGGCGTCTGACAATACACGAGGAGATAATTGTTAATGTAGTTATTTTGCTGATATATTAACTCACTTTGAAGCTTTTTTAAACTCTGTAACGGAATAGCAAAAATGTTGTCTGTAGAAGAGCGGATGAATATTGGTTCTAATTATTTTGGCTCCAAACACATTTTATCGCGTAAAAATGAAGAGCTTAAAGGTGTTCTTTCAACATTTTTTACCAAAAGCTATGACTTACTAAAGACCTGTAGAGGAAATGAGCCTTTTTTTGAGAAAATACAGAGACTGGCTTAGTGGAACTCTTATAAGTATTAGAGGTCAGCTAATACCGAGCATTTTTGAAAAAAGTGAAACGTTGTCTCCTAAGTTCAAAAAAAAAACATTAAGGAGGGCACAAAAATACAGATCCGAGAAAATTTTCAGGATGTATATATGTACTAGCCGATAACTCTACTTCAAATAAAATATTCCATTGCCAATAGCAGCAGTATATCTGCTGAGACCTGTCGGTGAACAAAATATTCTAACGCATGATCATACGTCTAGTGACCACGACAACGATCAAAATGTAGTCCTCTGGAATGAAGACGACAATAATTAGTATAATATTTTTCTAGAGCGTAATTTTCTTGACGTAAATTGCTAAATTTCCGATAACTTCTGAATAACGCGGAATTAGATTGTGGATTTAATATCATGGATAAAGGCATGCTTAAGCAATAGTTTAGTTTAAAAATCTTTGTCTAAAACGGCGTTCAAGTAAGAAATAATATTTTTAAAAAATCATAAAAATATTAATATTTCGTTTTCTATTCACAGTAAACGGACAAAAACTTGTCTTATGGTATGTCAGTATATGTATGATAATTTGATATAAATAAAAGTCTTTTAAGTAATCTAGTTTTTGTTTCATTTATTTTTTTGTGATTTTAGTGGTCCGGATATCGGGCAACTTTGAGTTTTTTTGCTATATAAACTACTCGTTCTATCGATGCGAGTATTTTACTCTAGTGCTTAATAATAAAATAACAAGAAGTAATGATTTTTGTAATAAAAATAACATGAAACAAAATTGGGCTTCATAACACACCGTGCGCTGGTCGATAAGTCCGAAAATGTATGGGATTTGTCACATGCTTTGGAAATATCACGTGATATATCGACAACAAACCTATTTATAACCTTCTGATAAAGGTTGCTAGAATATGTTTGATTTTTGAGTACGTTATATGTGTACCTATTATTTGACATTCAAGTTTTGGTGCAAATGAGCCCGAAGATCCTATTTAAGTTATGATGTGAAATGAGTTCTGGACATTATTTGCTCCATTATTTTGTTAGTACTTCGCTATTTATCAACTTATAGAAATAGGTGACGGGTTTATGATGTTAATTACGAATATGTAATCTAATAATGTACTAATATTAATAAGTCATTGGCGTGAATTAATAGTATTATGCCATTTGCGTCAAGTAGAGCGAACAACCTCTGCGCACTACTTCAGACCGGAAAACTAACTTCATAGCGTTACATACTTCCGTATAACATGCTCAAAATACACTCGATCCGTTTCTCCTAACGCACCAAAAGAAGGATAACTTCAATAAAACTAGTGGTTCTCCCAGAGCTGAGATCTCGCGAGTCTCCAATAAAAACAAAAAAAGATTATTCGTAATCTTCGACTATCAAAATAGTACCACCAAATAAATAACCAATTAACTTGACCTACAGTTTCATTCATATTACAGGTAACGGGAGTTCATGTTTTTGGTTATACTTTTTTGGGGTAGAAATTGCATTTATTCTAGATTTCAGACTTTTGCCTTTATTTGTGTCACTAAAGCTACACGCATACCAAATTTCAGAACTGTGGATTTCTGGTGTACCCTGTGAATTTTGTCAAAGTTCAGTTTTTATTATGGCTATTATTTTAAAAACTACAAGATTTAAAGTAAAAAAAGACCTTTTATTATATATGCCATTTGACCGGATAGTCTCATTTTGGTTTATTTTTACCCCTCTTAAACCCCAATGTCTCAACAACCCCCCCACATTTTTAGCTGATTTAGTTACACCAAAATTGTGCCATCACTCCTTAGTTCACATCCGAAAGTTATCGTCGGACAAACAAACATACATACATACATACAACGCCCAAGTTTATTTGGAGATCTCGCTTCGCTCGATCAATTAGTAAAATTATAGCTAGTATGCCTAATCACTGTGTACTTAAGTAGTACTTCTGGTTAATAAACAAATGTTTTCCGGTTTTGGATGCTGTAGTAAAAGTAAGAAAATGAATTTATTAGACACACAGGGTTTTTACAATAAGAAAACTACCTAGTGTATAAATGAGACTTAACTGGTCGGCATACCACCTTGCTTGTACCAAACGAATTGCTTCAACTTTTCTTGCTAACACGAGTAAGTGGAACTCACTTCCGGCGTATGTTTTTCCGGACCAGTATAATCTCGGAGTCTTCAAGTCCAGAGTGGACAGGTTCTAAGTAAGTGTGCTCTATCTTCGATCAAACCATCACTTACCATCAGGTGAGATAGTGGTCAAGCGCTTGAGTATCATCAATAAAAAACATTAAAAAACACAACAATAGCCCGGAGGTTTAGCAAGTGGCAGTGGACAGGGCGCATAGCTCGAAGAACTGACGCCCATTGTGACAGAAACCTCGAGTGGAAGCTACGCGCAAGAACGTGCAGCCTAGGATGGCCTCCTATTAGATCGAAAGACGAAGTGATAAAGGTTGCTGGGAGCTGTTGGGTGCAGGCCGAACAAGATCGGTCACTTTGGAAATTTATTGGGGAGGCCCATTTTAAGCAGTGGACATCCTATTACTGCTGACAATGATGAATAGCGAAAATATGGCTATCTCACCAAACCCATAACTAAAAAAAAACGGTCAAGTGCGATTCGAACTCGTGCACGAAGGGTTCCGTACCATTATCTATGATAAATTGTTTGAGCTTCAACTATGTATGTATGGGGGCATCCTTTAATTTTCAGCTTATAGATATAATTTTTTGGAATTTTTCCTTTATATGTGCTACTTTGCTTTTTGCTAAATTTCGTGATTCTAGGTCAACGGGAACTACCGTATAGGTAGGTTTTCCACCCAAAACCTATAGGGTCCTTCCGGTTGACCTAGAATTGTCAATTTTGGTTAAAAGCAAGGCCTTACAGCACAAGTAAAGGGAAAATTCCGAAAAAAAGTTGAAAATTATCTATCTATCTATCTAAAATTAAGGTAAATTTTGCTAAATACAAGTTATCGCAAAAATATAAATTTGCCCATATATTTTTATCGTGTTGACTCAAGACCTTGATTTTTATACACCTCGGACTATATAGATTTCAGTATTTGGTATAAATTTCAACTTGCTAAGTCCACCCGTTCCTGATAAAATCGGGGGTGACACACGGACAGTGAGTGATCTTATAAGGGTTCTTTTTTTTAACTTTTGAGGTACGGAACCCTAATTAAATAATTTTGCCTAGTTTACGTAAATTGGCTTTCTGATAACCATTAAATTTTATTTAAAAGCAGCGCATTCAAATGAGCTAAAAGAGCTACACGAGTTAAGAGCTCTGCATTACATGCATAACGAGCTTAATTAATATTCAACAGAAACATAATTGATTGCACCAATTCATTATCATTTTACCACTGATTTCAATATTCAGTTTTATGCGACACGTTTTTGCAATATGGCAGATCGGTAAATATTATAATTTTCTCTTGTTTATACTTTATTTAATAACCCGATGGAAAATGCGGGTACGAATTTTAAATTCAGATGTAATGAAAAATATTATATTTGCAGCATAAGTAGATTAAGAAGTAAGATTACCAGAGTGACCGCTATTGTGCAGCCTGCACCCAACGGCTTGCAGCAACTTTTATCAGGTTGTCTTTCTATCTAGTGAGGGTGGGAGCATCCAACGTTGCAGTTTCCAGTGGTACCCACTCGCCATTCAAGAACCTTTCTGCCCTAAGGGCGCCTTTAAATTTGCCGCAACGTTCCGCGCGGAGGCAGCGCTGCTGCCGCGCTTGTTTGTACACCCACGCTGCGGGCGCGCATCAGTTCACCGATCGACTAGTGACTCCATAATCCTTTTTCGTTTTAATAGTAACACTAAGAGCACTGTTTCTTCGTCAGAGTCTAAACTAAAACTAAATGTACAACACTACGATTCTCGAACCTAGCGACGTCAGCGCGGCCACAGCGCTGCAGACTGCAGCTGCCTCCGCGCGGCACTTTGCGGCAAATTTGAAGGCGCCCTAACGGCCGTTAGATTTTTTGGGTAGCTACATACCTAGTCCTGCATCCACAGTAAGATTCCCTATGTCGTGAATGTAAGGAATATTAACATGAACCATCCGACATGTTGTCTCGCATAGTCGTGCTACATACTCATGCATAGTCGTTCAGTGGGCGTATAGCCGGCTGAGACGCAGGAGGTAGCGGGTTCGATTCCCGCCGCGGTACAAATGTTTGCATGATCTACAAAAATGTATTCCAGGTCTGGATGTTTTTCTATATATTATAAGTACGTATTAAAAAAAGTATATAAGTATTTTATCAGTTATCTGGTTCCCATAGTACAACCTCTGCTTAGTTTGGAGCTATATAGCGCTGTCTGAAATGTCCACCAATATTTATTTAGTATTTTTCGAAATTTTGCGATCACTGTACATAATTACTGATTAAGACGTCGGGGTTACAAATTAAAAAGGTACATACGCGATAAATACCCGTTTTAGTCAATATTTATTTATTTATTTATACTAGGATGATGTTAGAAGAATGGTTCCCCAAACTCCACACAAGGATAGCCTGTGTTGTGGAGTTTAGTCTGTCCATTTGAAGCAAACAATAATGTAAGTATTTTTACTAAAAATGGGATGTTTACCTTGATTTGTGAGTAGTTGAGTATCCCTATATTTCGACGCAGTTGCATGCGCCACTATCACGGGTAAACTGAAGTCTTTGCGAATGGATGGTTATCGGCAGATATAACTATCTACCCTCTTTCTGAATCTCTTGCTAGGAATGAACTCACTAAAGCGATTACTACCGTTTTTAGTACAAATAGTGTTCATAACCATGATAGTTTCAAAAGTTATATATAATATTAATGTGAGTGTTTGAGCCAGATTTTGGGTTTACTGCTTTTGTAATGGATAGAACACTGTCGCGAACCTTGGGAGTAAAGCCGTTTCCTACGGGCCTTCATGCAGGCGCCATGAAACCTCATCGGCACGCGCAGTACAAAAAAGAAACGAAAACAGATTTAACCCAAACATTGAGCTCTAAATTTTTCACTTCTGTCGGCACTCCCGGAGTGCCACTTTTTTAATATTATAAGTATGTTGCTTATAATCTACTAGCTAACCTGCCTGCGGCTTTGCACGCGTGGTTTGCCAATAAAAACATTACCCTCCTTCTACACAGTCGGGTAAAAAGTAGCCTATGTTACTCAAGGATAATGTAGCATTCTAATGGTGAAAGAATTATACAAATCGCACCAGTAGTGTTTAAGTTTATTTGTTACAAACATACAAATCTTTCATCTTTGTAATATTAGTATAGATAGAAAAACAACCAGTCCCGGAACAAATATCTGTAGATCTGCAAACATTTATTCCGCGGTGGGAATCGAATCCGCAACCTCTTGCGTCTCAGACAGCTATTCGCCCACTGTGCCACGAAGGTGGTCGCTCTAAGACACTGAAGTATTTTGAACGAGACTTAATGCTGAAAGCAATCTCATTCAGTTAGCCTTTGAAGTAAAAGTAATAAGCAAAGCTGTAGAGGAGTCATAAACTCGTTCGTAAGGTTATATTAATCGTAACAACGCATGGCGGCTAACAGTAACTAGTCTACTTATTATACGGATACTAGTTAAGTTAGCACGTTTATAAATAGCACAGTTCAGAAAAGTAATAACAGTACACAGTTTTTTTTTAAATTTCAACTTTACTGTAAGTACAAACTAGGTCAAAATCGCTTGCAAGTTCCGAGCAACCCAATCAAAGATATACAAGTTAAATAAAAACTCGTAATAAACTTGAAACTGTAAGGTAAGTACAATTTAGGACTCCGCAAAGCAACAAAGAAAAGTATTCCGAGAACTTCGAACACTCCAATCGAAGAAATGTGAAGGAACGCTAATAGACTGGGAGGTTAATTGAGGAAATTCTACTTTATCGCATACCAAAGCTGGATTCGACATTCGATAGAACGGTAAACGAAGATTGCGATAAAACTCGTCGTAATGATGATAAAATGAGAATGAGTTCTAAGATGGAACCAAATTTTGTACAAATACACGCAGTGAAATTTTTTGCATCATTTTTATCCCTGTGAATCAGACAAAATACTCCAGAAACTCGGCATCAACCAGCATCTTCTACTGTGCAAACTCGCATCCTCATGTTCTTCGAGCACGTGTCGCGACGTGGAGAGTCGTCCATTGAGCGCCTTGTGGTGCAGGGAAAAATTCATTTTCTCATACATAGATGCAGCTAATGATGGCCTATTGACAATTCACATTGGCAGCCGGCGTCATAGGTATGCATGTCAAGCAAGGCGGAACAAAGTTTGGCGGGTCAGCTATATTTTATAATTGTCACTATCTGTACTCAATAAAGTAGGGATTGCACCTCTGTTCTCAGGCTATAAAGGTGACGTCCGGCCCAATTTTCCATTGTGCCCGGGAAAAAATCTCCATTGTCTAAAAATACGTGCGCAGAATCCTGTGCCCAATGGCTTGCGTGAAATTATTATATTATGGCGATTTTTTATTCCTTCATTACTTGGATGATGAATTTTCTGAATAATAGGATAGCTGGAAGCGATATCCTTTAGGAAGATAATAGCGGCTTGCTTCTATTGTTTTTTAAACACTATGTTTCGATATTAATAAACTATTTTGTAAGGCTTTCCATTCAAAATAGGACTGCAAACGGGCTACGCAGATCGTTGGCAGCATGCAGTTATGATGCAGTCCGTCTGTCTTGACCCTTAGACAGCCGTTCTGACTACGGAACCATTTTTTTTGCGTTGTTCATGAAGTGCTTGAGTTTTTTTATTTTGAATGAAAATTAAGAATGCCCGATTCTTGTCATATCCAGTAGAAAGCTGCTGGAGCATGGACCATTCCTCTTCTATTTAACTTCCTTATTGCTACCGATCATCATTACCATTTCATTTTTCAAATACTTCTTTGATCTGATTCATAATTTCGTTTTATCAACTGTGTACTAGTGAATTTATTGTTAACATTATGATGAATACTGAGAATAATCAATTGATTGGTAAAATTATTTATAAGACAAACAAAACTTGTCAAAAATTAATTGAAATTTGATGACCTCCGTGGCGCAGTGGCGAATAAGAATAACAGTGGGCTTAGTAGAATAGAATAATCATTTATTTGGTACATACAAAATAACACATGAAACAATTTTAAGGAACAGTAGATACAATTGAATCCATTAGTCGCTTAGTCGCAGGAGGTTGTGGGTTCGATTCCCGCTGCGGAACAAATGTTTGCATGTTCTACAAATATTTGTTCCGCGTCTGGATATTTTTCTATATATTACAAGTATTTACAAAAAAAAATGATTAGTATTATATCAGTTATCTGGTTCCCATAGTACAAGCTCTGCTTAGTTTGGGGCTAGACAGCAATGTGTGAAATGTCCAGCAATCTTTTATTTATTTTATATTTAATTATGAGAATAAAATAAAATATGGTGTGATAGCAGCTTATTAAAAACACTTTATTTTTCATCAGGTTACTTACAGAGAATATTTTTTATTCAAAAATTAATATGTACCTGCTGAGGTACCTACATCGAAATCTTTACTAAAAAAATATTTCAACATAGTCTGAAATTATTATTATTTTATTTGAATTGTATAGATTAGATTAGATAATACTTTATTGCACACAACGAAACAAATACATATAAAAAAACAACTACGTAAATCTATGGATACTATTGACCAGACCACCCTTAGATGGAATGGACTGTGTGGACATTACCTGGGGTGTAATGGTGTACCTAACATACTACATGTACATACATACGAATACTAATGATATAAAAATATAAAATATAAAAATTACATAAATGAAAATTACATGAATGAACCTAAATAATAAAAACTTAGACTTATTTAAGAAACATATATGTAATTAATAATAAATACATATATATTTACCGACAAATATTTAGATAGTGTTGTCTGAGCATACATTTAAAAATGGCAAGTGACTTGGCACATCTGATAGCTACCGGCAGCGCGTTCCATAACCGGACAGTCTGCACTGTAAAAGACTTATCAAAGTAGGACGAGGAGTGTACAGGTGTCCTGAGTTGGAGTGTGTCAGATGAACGCAAGGATCGAGGATTAGATTGATGGAGGAAATGGAAGCGTTCTTTAAGATAGGAAGGTGAGGAAGGGTTGAACAGGATGTTATATAAATGCTGAAGGATGTGAGTATCCCGGCGAAGGGTAACCACTTGAGCTTACTGCGAAATTCGGACACATGGTCATACTTCCGCAAGCCGAAGATGAACCGGATGCCAAAGTTTTGCAAGCGCTCAAGTTTATCTAGTTGCTGTTCAGTGAGATCTAGATAAGAAGCATCAGCATAGTCTAGTATGGGGAGAAGAAGCGACTGCGCGAGTGAAATTTTAGTGGCAATCGGAAGGAAGTTACACAATCTCCTAAGAGAACCCGCTGAGGCAAACATCTTACGGCTGACTTCAGATATCTGAGGTCCCCATGACAATTGCCTGTCTTTGAGAACGCCTAAATTTTTCACCGTCTGCTTAACGTAGGTGCCATCAAATATAATTTGTGGAAGGCAAGGCCAGTCTATCATCGATATGATCCTAGAACCCCCAACGACGATTACTTGAGTTTTGAGTGGATTAACTCTAAGACCACCTATTTAGTAATATTAGGTTTTTACCTATGAAATTGCCGTTTTGTATGGAATAAGTGAAAGTTCTTATTTTTTTTAACTTTATTATTTCTGTTATTCAAAATAATCACCCATACAATCGACGCATCTTTGCCAACGCATTGGCAGTTTATTGATGCCCTTCTTGTAAAAATCAGCTGGACGGGAGGCAACAAACTCTTCAAGGGCATTTGGTACTGCCTCTCGGGAATTGAACTTTTTACCCACTAAAAAGTTGTCTAAATTTTGGAAAAAGCAATAGTCGGTAGGTGCAAGGTCTGGTGAGTAGGGCGGATGAGGGAGAGCTACCAACCCCAGCTCTTGCAGCTTGGAGACTGTCTGTTGTGCAGTATGGGGTCACGCGTTGTGAAGGAGCAGTGGGGACGACCGATTGACCAAAGCTGGTTGCCGATGTGCAAGCTTCTCCATCATTGTCTCCAGTTCTTCACACTACACATCTGCAGTAATGCTCATGCCGTTTTGTAAAAAGCTGTGGTGAATCAAACCCGCACTAGACCACCAAACAGTGACCATCACCTTTTTAGGGGTAATTTTTGGTTTAGGGCATTGCTTTGGTACTGAACCAGGATCTAACCAACTTGTTGAGCGCTTTCGATTGTCGAACAGAATCCATTTTTCATCGCACGTAACAATTCGGTTCAAAATTCCTTCATTTCTTTGTCTATTGAGCAGCGCGAGGCAGGTCTCGACGCGTACGTTGCGCTGGCGATCGTTAAGTTCGTGGGGCACCCATCTATCAAGTTTTTTTACCTTGCCTATTTGTCGCAAATGGATCAAAATTGTTTTGATGCTAACATCAAACGCTGCTGCTAGCTTAGCTGTAGATTGAGTTTCGTCAGATTCCACAATCGCCTTTATTTCATCATTGTTGACCAAAGTCTCCAGACGACCACGAGCTTCATTTTTCAAGTCAAAATTTCCAGAACAGAACCGGGAAAGCCAATAACGGGTTGTGCGTTCGTTTGTACAGTTCTCTCCGTAAACGTTTTTGATGTTACGTGCCGTTTGTGGCGCGTTGGTGCCACAACGGAACTCATATTCCATAATAACACGAATTTTTAAAGTATCCATTATGACGAAAAATGTTCAAATGTAATGAAAATACAACGCTACTCAATAAACAAAAGACTGAGTTTGTAAAAAGAATGTCATGTTTTTAAAACAAAATTAATTTGTATTTAGAATACAAAGCCATTCCAAACTTTTTTTCTATTTGAAATGACCAGTACTGAAGAACGGCAATTTCATAGGTAAATTCCTATTATTTAGTAATCTGTATACCTATTTAGTTAATATTATTGTATTTATACAACTTGATTTTGTAAATATGTATACAATATAATATGATCAAACGAACTTGCAAGTGAAGTTCGATCGGTATTATATGAGCAAGCTTCATTTGAAGATATAATAAAATATGAAAATTGTAAATGTACATACGAGAAATAAATACAATACTACTGTAGCTTTATTAAATCTATCAATTGAATATCGTTTGTATAGAGTCTGGTAGCTAGTTGCAGCATTAATTATCTGGTTTTAGTCCAAATCAAATCAAATCAAATGTATTTATTGCTTGAAATATATGTCATTTTACAAAGATGTCGGTAGTAGATACAGCATCAATACATTTCTGCCTTTCAAGGCATGCAATATTATATTCTACAAAGTCATATTAATAATAACACCTAAATAAAAATTCATTATCATAATTATATAAAATAAAATTTTTTAACAATCAGAAATGATTGTTAAAAAATGGGGTATGGCTGTGTCATGGACACAGCCGTGTGTTCTACGTGCGTAACAGGTAATATTTTCAATACAAATTATAAAATATGCTATTTTATGCATGTTATAATCATGTTTGAACAGTAAGAAGTCCTTCGGGTCATAACTAAATGAAAATCTAAACGCAGCAAAATGACCTCAAAATGGCGGCGCTTCCCTCTCCACCGCGCGCGATGCGTCACAGCCCTCAATTAGCGTAACGAGTTTTTTGATCCTTTAGCTATCCAGTGATGTAAGTAATTAAACGTTGTATGGAGATGATATACAGTGTGTCCCTGGATAAAGTGCAACCCCGAAAGGGGGTGAAACTAGATCAAAAATTATCGACAAAAAAATAGAAAAAAAAATTAAAAAAAAATTCGTATATACTTTATTGATGTATTAAAATTTTTATTACTCACTAATTACTCTATTTAATAAAAAAATTATTTCTTCCAAAGTAGTAGGTCTATTTTGTTAAAATAAAAACCATAATCATGTCAGATATGTGACGATGACGATAAAATAACAAATAACTCACAAACGAGTGGCTATCGTGACTTAAAGTTTAATTTTTGTATTAAAATTACATTTTTTAGACTGTTTTTTTCCAATAAACTCCAAAAATCTTAAAATTAAGCCTATAATACTAGAAATTTTTATGACTTTTTATTATTGTCTATCATAATAGCTTTTAAATAAAAAAAAACCTACGTTCTAACATAAAAAATGTGCTGGCTAGGAGCTTTTAAAGTTGACCACTGATTACGTCACCACTCAGGTAGAGACACGTTTTTTTTGCTGCTCAGGTAGTATTAAAAATCAAATTTTAGTTACAACATTTTTATTTAACTTATTACATGTAAGTATGAAATAAGGGTTTTGTTTAATGCATTAAATGCTCAAAATGGCTTCCTTGTTGTTGTAGGCACATTGCCGCACGAAGAGCGATTTGTTGTGTGGCTCTAAGCACCATCTCTGGGTCACTTCTTATCTCATCGGCACATCGCATGATTTGATCTTGTAACTCTGCCTCGGTGTCTACGGTCGTTCTGTAGACTCTTTGTTTCATAACACCCCACAGAAAATAGTCTAGGGGTGTCAGGTCAGGTGAACGTGCCGGCCACCCGACTGGTCCATCCCGGCCGATCCACCTATTAGCGTAGTTTTCGTTTAAAAAACTTCGCACATTGCGCCCGTAGTGCGCAGGGCATCCGTCCATCTGCAAATACATCTGTTGCCTTGTAGCCAGCGGAACATCTTCCAGCAGTAGTGGCAGATCGTCTCTTAATAAGTTTAAAAAACTTTCGGCATTTAATGTTGCGGGTAAAATAACTGGCCCAATCAGCGTGTCGTCTATTAGAGCTGCCCATACATTAACTGAAAATTGCACTTGAAAAGTAGACGCCCTCTTTAGGTGTGGATTTTCCTCGGACCATACATGTAAGTTTCTGCAATTTGTGATTCCATTCCGGGTGAATTTTGCTTCATCCATCCATAAAATTTTTTTTAGGAATTGTGGATTATTTCTAATTTTTTGTTGAATCCACGTAGACATTACGCATCTTGCACGATTGTCTACATTTTCATGCAAATGCTGTACTCGCTGATAATGGTATGGATGCAATCCCTTCTTTTTCAAAATTCGCCATACGGATGTTTTTGATATACCGTGACGCAAAGCTAAGCGTCTAATGCTGGTTGTGGGATCAGCAAACAAATCGTTTAAAACGGCCTCTTCTATGGAATGGTCAATAATGGTAGCTTGTTGCTCACGGCGATCTCTTGCTAATCCAAGTCCGATGTTGGATAACTTTCGGTGAACTTCTTTGGAAATTTCGTGCTGACGGTATAAGTCTGCTCGGAAACGCATTTATGTATGCAGAACGAGCGACTGTTGTGTGTCCACGTGACATACCATAATAATAATGGATGTCAGCGATTTCTCGCGGAGAGAACTCAGTCAATCGCGGCATCTCCACAACACAACAAAGTACAGTCAAAAACGTAACAAAAAGTCAAAAACAAAACAAAAGCAAAACAACGTAACAAAAACTTGAAGGCGCAGTAAGGTACGGTAGGCGGTAGCAGCGGCGAGAATATTGGAGCGACTGGCGTGCCTTGTTGTGAGTCCTGTTTCGATCCCCACCCTTCATCTTTCATAGAACAGGCCCAGCGACCATAATCTACAACAATATAAGTTAAAAAAGGGTCTCTACCTGAGTGGTGACGTAATCAGTGGTCAACTTTAAATGCTCCTAGCCAGCACATTTTTTATGTTAGAACGTAGGTTTTTATTTTATTTAAAAGCTATTATGATAGACAATAATAAAAAGTCATAAAAATTTCTAGTATTATAGGCTTAATTTTAAGATTTTTGGAGTTTATTGGAAAAAAACAGCCTAAAAAATGTAATTTTAATACAAAAATTAAACTTTAAGTCACGATAGCCACTTGTTTGTGAGTTATTTGTTATTTTATCGTCATCGTCACATATCTGACATGATTATGGTTTTTATTTTAACAAAATAGACCTACTACTTTGGAAGAAATCATTTTTTTATTAAATAGAGTCATTAGTGAGCAATAAAAATTTTAATTCATCAATAAAGTATATACTAAATTTTTTTAATTTTTTTTTTTTCTATTTTTTTGTCGATAATTTTTGATCTAGTTTCACCCCCTTTCGGGGTTGCACTTTATCCAGGGACACACTGTATATGTAGCTGCAACACCAAACTGTATCCTCCGATTTTGTTATCATTCGTTTTTTAAATTGCCTCTCACTATGGAAGCAGTTTTAAATACGTATTCAAGTCAAAAGGCTGCCTCTAAAATGCACATAAATTAACGGTATCTAAAGTCAGACTTCACACTTTATAAAATAAAAGTTTACGTGAGTGCCATAAAGGTGTATACCAAATTGCCAAATACGTTTAAAGAACTACCATTAAATCTATTTTAAACAAAATTGACGAAATGATTGGTACGCTATTGTTTTTACGACAATAATGAATATTTAACCCATTCCAATGACTTTTATCGAATGTCCATGTGGCGCCCTGGTATCAGTTGGGAACTCTAATCTCTGTTCGTCTACCTAGCACAAACAGTCCAATTAGGTCTTTGAATTTTATATGTTTATGTTATACGTGTGTTATGTTTTCATCATCATCATCATCATTCTCAGCCCGTGTCGACCCACTGCTAGGCATAGGTCTCTCCTTGTTTCTGCCACTCTTCCCGATCCTGTGCCAATCTGAACCACGTACGACCCACGGTCTTATGGATGTCGTCGACCCATCTCGCTGGTGGACGTCCCCTATTTCGATGGCCAGTTCTCGGCCTCCACTCTGTTAGTGCCTAAGTCCACCTGTCGTCACTACGTCTGGCCAAGTGTCCTGCCCAACTCAACTTGAGCCTCGATATTCGCTTGCTGACGTCTTGTACTTTAGTCTGCTTGCGAATTTCGGTATTGGGAACTCGATCTAAGAGTGTGAGGCCGAGCATGGCTCGTTCTATGGCTCTCTTTGCTACACTTATTTTGTGCACAGCCTTCTTCGTGAGCCTCCATGTCTCGGCACCATAAGTCATAGTTGGCAGGACACATTGGTTATAGAGACGTGTTTTAAGACATGCGTGGATTTTGTCCTATGTTTTATGTTATATATTTATGCACAAATAAAATGTAAGTACTGGTTTCCACAGTACAAGCTTGGATTAGTTTGGGTCTAGATAGTGCTGTGTGAAATGTCCTGCATTATTTGAATAATATAAAAAAGTCAAGAGCATATTTTTTACTTAGGGTTTTGAAAATTGAAATTGTTCCTGATGATATAACGCCGACTGTAACTTCAGAATAAGTTAAAGTTTCTGTAAACTAACACGAAGATTTTGAGTTTTACTTAGTATTAGCTATTTTGGGAGTTACCTTCAAATTCTTAACTTGAAGTTTATCGAAGTTTACAAGTTTGAGAAGAAACTCAATAACTTACCTATGTAATTTTGCTAAATACACGTAATGCATTAATAAAAATGCTAATTAGCATTAAGCTCCCCTACGATTTATTTTATTAGTGCAATTAAGAATTTTCTAATCTAATCTTATCTAATTTACGCATTCGATACGCAGAAATGCCAATTATATCTAACTAGCTGTTGCCCGCAAAATCCTACGCGTTACACTACCAAATGTGTGTACCAAATTTAATTTCTTGGAAATTGAATTTTTTTGCAAACTCACCCGCCTTGCCAAAGCCTCAGACCAAAGACAATCAGACAATCCTGTCTGATTGTCTAATTTCAATTTCAATTAATAGCGACTAAGTTACTCATTACTAAATATGAACCTGTATTGTGTAGGTAGGTAGGTACCTAGGCACTTGCTTGCCTGCATAATATAAGTCTATACTCATGCCCACCATTTGTCTAATGTAATCTGTGGACAACGGTGTTTGTTATGCCTGTAATAACACATCTTATAATAAATATTAAGTCTAGTAATATTTAGGTATAATTGTGTGTTGTCTCAAATAAATAAAAAAAAAGTGTAGGTAACCTAGAAATATAGATAAACTCGCTGTTGCAACTTGACTTGACATCCCATTTTTATCCTATGGGAACTTATTTATGGAATAAAAGGTAACCCACGTCATAACCCAGGTTATAATCTACGTATATACCAAATTTCATCGAAATCGGTTACCGTTACGACGTGATTGAGTAACAAACATCCATACTTTAACATTTATAATATTAGGATCATTAAAGCCGGTTTGACTGTCATTAGCTGCAACTTCGCTATCATCGGGGTACCATTTCCGTGTAGATGGATACGCAGTACCAATTTCTTTTAGGTTACTCTTACTGGGAGTGGTTGGGTGCAGACTAAATAAAATCGGTTTGGAAATCTTATGTTTAGCAATATCCTATGGCTAATATGATGATGATGAAGTAGTCTTTTAATAGTTCACTAATATGATTACCACTGGGTTCATTTTTGATGGTAACCCGTTACCGATAGACGTATCAGAATGTGTAATTAGCCCTTCACTGCACACATTATCATACAATTATCACAGCAATAACGATTCAGTATTCATCACTCGATATATTTCCTTTGAATTAAAGCGGGATCAAGTACTTAAAATTAAATTAAGGTTATCAGGGCTTTTAGATGCGGCCACCTATTTCTCCTTAAATATGTCGATATTCTAACTACTAAATAAAGCGGCAAAAAGTTATAGTGATGTGTGAAACATAATAAAGTTAACAGCCATCTTCAATGCATGTTGCTATTAAAAAAATCAAGGGGGTTTAATAGGTAAGTTGGGAACAAAACATAGAGGTATTCTATTTTATTGATTTTATTAAATACTTTCTTACGATTTTTTTTAGAGTAGTGTTAAAATGTAATCATTGGTGGCAATTCTGTTGTTTACGCTGTCTAACTAAAATTGTGTAAAATACGAACGGTCTTATTTTGTTCACACTAAAAATCAAATTATAATGAAATTTAAAGTGACATATCTAAGATTAAGTAATTTTTGTTATGATGACATTTTTGCGGGCTAGTTTTAGTGATAAGTTTTAGTTTTAAACTCGCTGTTGCCACTTGTAGACTCCATAAAGTTAGTAAATCGTTTAAAGGGCAATGTGTATGCTTTTATAACAAACTCCCAGGGGATATACAAAAATTGACAATTAATAAATAGAAAACGTAATTAAACAAAATCTTTATAAAAAAGCCTACTATAAAATATCGGATTATTTAGATGATAGAGAAGCTTGGGATTGAAATTGCACCAACTCATTCAAAATGTTACAATTTAGATATATTAATTTATTTTCTGTATTGTTATGTATTGTAAAAGGATCATTAAAAAAACACACATCCTTGTTTCTTGCCTTTCTTTCCGGGCTTGGTCGCGAAGAAACAGGCAGTAAAATTGACGTTTCAAAGTGATCCTTGTTATTTTAATGAATAAAAATATTTGACTTTGACATTGACTTTGATCAATTGGTGTTGACTAAAACTAGCCCGCAAACACGCTTTCTTAGTTAAAAATACTTAAATTTAGAAATGTTACTTTAAATATCATTCTAATTTGATCTTTAGTGTAAACAAAATAAGACCGTTCGTATTTTGCACAATTTTAGTTAGTCAGCGTAAACAACAGAATCGCAACCATTATCTACCTGCCATTCTACATAATCTATCTACATCATAAGTTCTTGAACAATGTTATTCATTAATTACTATTAAGATCATAATTAACGAGTTTCGCGTTAAACTCAAGTGGTTGCCAATCCTCCCTCGTCGGGATGCTCATATTCTAACTCTCTTATATAAAATTATATTTACTTCTTCTTCTCTGCCGTATCTCAAACAATGCTTTGAATTCCTAAATCTATCCAATCCCCGCAATCTGCGTTCTTCCACTACTCTCCAGTTGAAAACTCCAGCGCATAATTCCAACTTATTTAGTAACTTGTTTACGGTACGAGCTGTTCGATTATGGAATGACTTGCCTGTTTCCATCAGACATGCTAAATCTTTACCTACTTTTAAAAGTGAGGTCTACAATCTGTACTTAGCAGCTTCTTTAGAGTAAAGACTGTATTTCCTTTCGATATATATTGCAAAAGTATATATATATATGTGTATTTTATATTTATCTAAATAAGTGTATGTAGGTATATTTAAGGTTTAGATATTTATATATTTTTATCCTACATAAATTGGTATTTATTGTAACACCGCCTCCTCACACGTTTTTTCAATCCAGTCCATCCAAAGATTGCCTGGAAGAGATCGCTTTGAGCGATAAGGCCGCTCATTGTACCACCATGCTGTAATTTGGTGTAACAATAAAGAATTATCTATCTATCTAATATTATAAATTCGAAAGTAACGTCAAAGTATGTCTCTCTATCTGTTTGTTATGTTTTCACGACTAAACAGCTTGACTGATTTCGATAAAATTTGGTATACAGATAGATTATGACCGTGATTAGGACATAGGCTACTTTATACCCGACTGCGCAGGAAGGTAATGTTTTTATTGACAAACCACGCGTGCGAAGCCGCGTGCGGGTCAGCTAGCACTAAATATGTAGAATTCGAAAATGAGTTTGTTTGCTTGTTACGCTTTAACGTCGTAACAGCTAAATTGATTTCAATGAAATTTTGTTTATAGATTGGTTTGAGATATATGTTACTTTTAACTGGCAAACCAAGAGTGCGAAGCTGCAAGCGGAAGCGGTTTCGACAAATAACAATGATAAACACGTTAAATATAGGATATTCTTAGCCCATAGTTGTCGTTCCTGTAAAATTTTATCCCGCAGCGGGAATCGAATCTGCAACCTTTGGCGTCTCAGTCACAACGGCAGGTCGTCTCTATGGAGGACGGAGGAGGTTGATATTTAGGTAACTCTCCCCTAATGCAACAATTCCAATGTCATTTTAACCAATAAGTCTAATGTAAATATCTTAAACAAACTTTGTTTCCCTAATGTTTACGACGAGCTTCATTTAGAATACGGGCTGCGTTTACACTGTTATCTAATTCTATTAATATATGTATATATTTTATTTTTATTTTATATATCATCTTATTAACAGTTAGGAACTTCAGTCTTAAACTTTTTTACCGGTACGTCTGCATATGAAAAGAAGGGGAAGAGGTTAGTCGACGAATCCAACTCGCGCAAGTATCGTTCAGGGAACAAAGTAACGTCTTGTCTAAAACCTTGAATTTTATCAAAGTGATATTATATCAACAAAGATGTGGTCTCTTATTGTGAGTATCATAGGAAGGTTGCCTGACAAGCTGTGGAGAGAGCTATGCTTGGCATTTCTAGAGATCAAATCAGAAATAAATATCAAAATGTTTTTTCTTTTGTACCCAAAAGAACTTTATCAAGGTTGTTAGGATCGTCTTTTATGTATATTATATACTTGTGTTAGAAGAC
The DNA here is from genome assembly GCA_963924445.1 of Philereme transversata. NCBI lineage: Eukaryota > Metazoa > Arthropoda > Insecta > Lepidoptera > Geometridae > Philereme > Philereme transversata. Next base: position 4,458,455 of record OZ004347.1, read on the forward strand.
CCCGCTATTCAATAGCCATACAATTTTTTATTTGCATTACATATTTATACATAGAATAGGTTATACAACAATAGCAAGCACATACGGTGTGTAGATACGGGTAGAATGTATACATACGTGTGTGTATGCTTGTGGGTGTCTGTGTGTGTGTGTGGGTGTATGCGATAGGGTGTGTGTGCGTGTGTGTCAGAGAGCACATGAGTGTGAATTGTGTGTAAATATAAAATTTAGTATCAGGATACAATTTGCATAGAAATACAGATACAAACGAAAGTAATCAATATCAACAAGTAGAAGTGGCAATAAGTCATGGCAACAGACGCCAGAGGGGTTTGAATTGAGGCCACACACTGACCAACGCATAGGACCGCCTCCTACTGAGAGCTGGGCAAAATAAATATTTTGCGTTCATTAAAATACATATTACAAAATACAGTCAGATATTACGTTCTTGACAATTTGACGTACATTACAGGTGAAGGTGGTCAACATTTTGCTTACGTATAGTTACAAAAACTATCGACCGCTATTTCCTATAGATCGCACCATTACGATCGCTGAATGTATTTAAGTTCAGATGTATTTTGAAGCCATAAGTATTTAAAATACTAACTAAAAAATACCTCAGCGTCAGGTATTTGAAATACCAACTACAAATTACATGATCAAGAAGTAATTGAATTGTAATACAAAATACGTATTTGTATTACAATTACGTATTTTAATTACAAGTAATTCAAATACTGCCTACCCCTGCTCCTACTAGACAACCTAAGAGTTTACTGCAAACTGTTCTCATTCAGTTAGTGAACAGCTTCTTCGAACTTAAGTATTTGGAAGGTTAGATGCTGTTACAACATGGTGTAACATACAGCCACGCTAATTAATACTTAACGTTTTTCGTTTATTTATTCTTCAAACATTATTCGTCGTTATAATAGCTTTTAAGTGGGTTTTGGTTCAATAAATTGTTTATTTCTGATTACTGAATCCTGTTTACGATCTCGTTATTTGAAGGATGCACTTAGCGAAGACAAATAATGATGATAAAGTAATTTATTGTTTCTAACAAAAATATTTTGAAAATAACGGTTTCTAAGATGTTGAAACGTTACAAAAAAGTTTGTATTGCTATTCTTTTTTCAGCAATGTGTGTATTATTCTGGCAAGTGTATCAAGTGACAATTTTAATGAGCTGAGGAAGCGATTAGATCTAGATCTATTCTAACCTTACGCTCATTTAAAACTCTAAGTCTTCAAACCCCTCAAACCCAACAGACGGACAGACGGACAAGAAAGTGATCTTATAGACCTAAAGACCCTAAAGGCACCAAAACATTTACATTAAAAAAAAAATAACGACATTTGACCCAATCGAGACTGGATTATGAAATGAATACCTATACTTTGGCATTCTGCTCAACTAATATTATTAGGTTGGGGAAAAAGTTTCTTCGCAATTTTTTAAGAAAATTGAAAACATATTTTAATATAGTTTATTTACATTTAACTAAAGTATGTAGGTACCATTTTGTTCGATAACTTTATGCCATCTTGTAGGTAAGGACATGATCCCATTGCTATATAAATTTTGGGGCTTCTGATCAAAATACCGCGACAAGTGGTTTTGACAGTCCTCTCGTGATGTTAACCTGACACTGCCTAAAGAATTCTGAAGAGACCGAAACAGGTGGAAATCTGAAGGGGCAAGGTCAGGACTATACGGCGGATGCATTAACACCTCCCAGCCAAACTCTCTTCATTTTTGCTGAGTGGCTAAAGATGTGTGAGGTCTAGCGTTATCATGATGAAAAACCACACCCTTCTGTTGATTAATTCCAGCCGCTTTCTCTCAACTTCTTGCTTTAATCTCATCAGTTGTTCGCAGTAGAGTCCAGAATCGATGGTCCTGCCTGGTAGTAACAGCTCATAATGAATAATGCCCTTCCAACCCCCCCACACACACAGCATCACCTTGTTACGAGTTAACCCGGGTTTCGCCACAATCTGTGAAGCCTGACCGGCCTTTGACCACGACCTTTTTCGCACGTTCTTATCGTACGTGATCCACTTTTCATCACCAGTTATCAGCTTCTTCAAAAATGGTTCGGTTTCATTACGTCGTAATAAAGAATCAAAATGAGTACACGGTTCATTAAGTTTTTTTTTTTGTGAGCTCGTGGGGTACCCAAATATCGAGCTTTTTTGTGTACCCAGTTTTTTCAAATGCGCCAAAACTGGCTTGTGGTCAATTCCCAGTTCTTCAGCTACGTCGCAACTACTGATATGCCGATCTTGCTCCACTTTTTCAAAAATGGCATCAATTTTATCCGTAATAGGGCGACGCTTAAATCAAATTTGTGCTACTCTCACAGATACTGCACTAGGTCCATAAACATCGAAATTTTTTTTCGCGGCTTGCGTTGCATTTCTATCTATTTTGTGGTAAAATTTTAAAATGTATCGAATTTCTTCATTAGATTCACTTATCTTTACAATACGAAAAACAAATAAAAATTACACATTTTCCTAATTAGAAGTTGAATTATCTTCTTTAAAATTTAAACTTTGAATGATACCAAAACTAGCCAGATACAAATAGTATAGCCAAAGAGATTTTATTACAAGTTCATACATACTATAATGCGAAAAGACTTTTTCCCCAGCCTATTACAATAGCATCTTATAATTAAAGTCTATAATCGCATGTCAGTCAACTTATACCAAAGTCTACGTGAATACCGCGTATGACATTATCCAGACTAGATAGAAGCTTGAATTTTACTATTTTATGTACGTGAATTGGATTATATGACCCCCATTTGCTTTGAAATGCACCAAATATTCATTTAAAAACCATACGGAGACATCACCTAAGCTTCTTACGTTATAATTTTGCCCTGTCCTCCTCGATTGGCATAGCTCATGAGAGCAGACCGCTGCGCTTGTAGAAGTATTATGTAATTAAATCAGTTCGCATGAAGTGCCAGCGGCCAGACAAGTGTGCTATAGCTTTGTCTATTCGACAACAAAGAGCCATCGACGTGAAACAGGAGAGCAGTGGTTTGTCCCTACTTTGCCATAAACTCAACTGAACACAAAGCCTTACAATGTGGAAATTCGAAAGCTGCTAACTACACAGTACTCGTATGTAACCGCCCTTGTATGTTAGTTTCGAACTAAAAAGGTATATATTTTAGTCAACAGAATGCTAGGTAAATAGATAATATTCAAAATTATTGTAAAAAAAATATCTGCGATAATCGAACTTATTTGTAGGGTAATTATTGTAATAAAATTATTTGCTGTGAATTTTGAATTATTACGAGATTTCTTTAACTAGTGGTTCGCCCCGAACTGAAATCTCGCGAGTCTCCGATTAAAACAAAATAATATTATTTGTAATCTTTGACTATCTAAATAGTGCCACGAAATGCATAACCAAAGAACTTGACCTACAGTTTCATTCAAATTATAGGTAACGAGATCTCATGTCATGTGGTTAGTCTTTTCTGGGGTACAAATTGCAGATATCTTAGATTTCAGATGTTTATCTATATTTGCGTCACCAAAGCTAAACGCATACCAAATTTCAGCACTGTGGGGTCATTGGTATATCCTGTGAGTTTTGTCAAAGTTCAGTTTTTATTATGGCTAATAACTCAAAAACTACAAAGACTTTAATAAAAATAAAAACGTAGTCAAAATGCACTAACAAAGACCTTTCATTTGACGTCCCACTTGACCTAATTGTTTCATTTTAATTTTTTTTTACCTCTCTTGAACCGTAATATCCCATCAACCCCCCAACATTTTTAGCTCATTTAGTCACGCTAAAATAGTGGCATCACTACCTATGTATCTAATTTCACGATGATCAGATCAACGCTTCGAAAGCTATCCTCAGACAAACAAACATGCATACATACTGTTATGCCGAGGCTGTTACACAATAGGAAATAGTCGAAATTTCTCGATAGCTCTCGGCTTACCTGCTCTCGGCTGTGTCACGGAATACGTAATACTTGGTATGGAATATACCTGCATGTTGTGTTTTTGTCTGCGGTTGCGCAGAATGGGGAGTGGTCATTCTGTCGAAACACCGACCCTTTCCTGGAACGTTCGAGATCGTTCTAGTGTAGTGAATTGTGCGCGATATAAATAGGCCGGAGAGATGGCCGGACAGTCAGTCTGGATTTTGCTATACGTGCGAACATTTCGGTGACTTTAAGTGGTGCAACAGTGGTGTGAATTACTGTGTTGTGATTACGTGTGACTAAGTTCGTGTATTCATCGTTTTAGTGTTGAATAAAAGTGTTATTTTGGTTAGACTGATTATCATTATTTTATCCCGAACCCTCAGCTCGTACATACATACCACGCCGATTTGCCCAAGTTCATTTACAGATCTTGCTTCGCTCGATCAATTATAATTATGAGAGATTTTATGTCTAAGGATTTTTTTTTAATTACACATATCTATTGATTACGTCTGTTTTTATAAATAAATACTTTGTGATTAGCTAATTCGTTTTTTGCATTCAATTAAAAAAAAAGGTGATACAAAAATAAATATTTAAAAATGGTTAAGGGGATTTCGGGACTTTTTAGCCACAAATCCCAAAATGGACAAAAAGTCCCGAAATCCCGTTGACAGAGGATTGTCTATGGGGATTTGTGGAATAAGCCAATTGGGTCTCACATGACAATTAATATGAAAGTGTTCATTCGGGAACAAAAAGTGTAAAAAATTTGCAATCAAAATTGACTCTTACACCTTGACCGCTATTCGTCTCTGGAATAATACCCCACCAAACTATTTCGAGGCTACTTTAGGCTACTAAGTACCCTCAGTACCTTCTTTTCCTTCCTTCAGTACCTTCTCGGCCAAACCGACCAAAAATGAGCAACTTAATCTTTCCTCATCACTTCTTCTATTGCTAAGTTGACGACCTACATGTCGCAGTGGGCGTATAGCCGGCTTAGACGCAGGAGGCAGCGGGTTCGATTCCCGCCGCGGAACAAATGTTTGCATGATCTACAGATATTTATTCCGGGTCTGGATGTTTATCTATATATTACAAGTATTTACAAAAAAAATTGTATTCTATCAGTTATTTGGTTCCCATAGTACAAGTCTCTGCTTAGTTTGGGGCTAAATAGCGCTGTGTGACATGTCCAGCAATATTTATTTATTTATTTAAGTATGTATTTTTATTTGATATTGGTATAGTCTACTCGTATCATATGAAGTATTTCAGTAGGTTTATTTATGTAGTATGTTCCTATATTATGCTATTTAAACAAGCTTTTTATTATTGTATTAACATACTTGCAATGTATGTTTGTTTGTCCGGGTGGAATCTTGCAACCGAATTTTAAACCCGTTCCCCTCAACCGATTGAGCTGAAATTTGGAATACATAATATATGTAATTTCGGTGACAATGCAATAATATGGTACCATGGAGGTGGTCTCATGATGGAGACGGATGCTAGACAACGGAACTTCTCAATGGATTTTAGTAGGCTACTAGTGTTTGGGTTCATTTGAATCTGCTTGCGGTTCTGATTATAAGTTTTATAAAAGCTTGTTTTGAAAAGTAATTTTTCAACAAAATACTTATTCTGTGCATTTTTTCATTAGTTTCCTTTTCTGTGCACTACCTACACATCTTTATCTACTATACAAAAAGGTTATCTGGAAGAGAATGCTCATTAGCATTAAGTTCGCCTTTGTACTAGTTTTATAAGTGCATTAAAGTATTTTCAGTCAATCAATAAAGATTTTATTTCATTATATAGATTAAGATTTCATCACAAATGCTCTGAAAATTGGTCATCGTTTGCTCAATTCCTGGTGCGTAAATGCGATTTATGTCCCTAGGGATATAACTCAATTTGTAAATAGAATGAGGCCCATTGCATTCATAATACTAAAATGAAATAAAACCTCCATGAAAAATCCTTCTTTCTATATAAATATATTCCACGAGTACTAAGGGGGTTAAAAGAGGGGTTTACGTTTGTATGAAAAACAGTGGTTCCTGGATTTATAAACTTGAACCTTGGCAAATATATGTTTTAACAAAAATAAGAGAAATGTTATTTTATTGTTTTTCAAAAATCGTCCCCTGGGTGGGTGAAAGAGGGTGTTGAACTTTGTATGGTAAAACATTATTCCTGAGGTTAAGAAACGTAAAAGTTTGCATATCTTATAAATACTTATCAAGGTACATAATGAAACATAGCATAGTTACTTTTTTTGAAAACCACCCCCTCGGGTTGAAAGGGGACGTTGTAGTTTGTTCTAAAACAATGTTAATTGGATTTACGAACGTATAACTTTGCATAAATGCTTTTTATAGGTAAATAATGAAACATTTTACCATAGTGAGACCACCAGGGTCTGATGATGGAGTCAGGAGGGAATCTACAGAACTATTTAATGGATAGCAGTAGATGTATCATGTTTGGGTTCTATTAAATTGATTTTTCGAGACGTTTCACGATACAATTGACTACCAGCGTCTGAAGATGGGGAAATCGACTGTTCTTAATCAACAATATTGTCATTAATATATTAAATAATCGTGACGGGTTCTGACAGCGTAAACCGCTGATCCTGGAGACTTGAAATATGGAGTAGTAGTAGGTAGTGTAACGCGTACGAAGTCTCTGGCAATAGCTAGTATTATATATTATAACTAGCTAACCCATCCAGAGCTTCACACGCGTAGTTTTCAATAAAAACATTACCCTCCTTCTGCGCAGTTGGATATAAAGTAACCTATGTTACTCAGGAATAATGTAGCATTCTAATGGTAAAATAATTTTTTGAAATCGGACCAGTAGTTTTTGAGTTTATTCGTTACAAAAATACAAATCTTTCCTCTTTATAATATTAGTATAGATATACATACATAATATATACGTATGAAGTTTATCACATGACAAGTAGAATGTTAGGTTAAGAAGATAAATTGTTATTTAAAAATAAACATGGGTACCTAACTATATAAGATATATTGATTTAGATACACCATAAAGAAGATTTACTGGATATATCACTACTATATATATAGTTAGTACATATATTGTTGAAATCATTTTACCTTTACCCAGGATCTTTAACAATAACAAACGCTTAAAAACACGATTTAAAAATCGCCCTTCAATTGTGAGCACCTGGCAACCGATCCGATACGAGCCGGACGTCGTTAATCCGAATTCGCAGGCTCCAAATCATGATAAACATAATCCATACACGTCCCCCCAGAACGTTACCGTGAATAGCGTAGGAGATAAACGCGAAAATAGCACGAACATTCTAGAATAACTTAATAATTAATGCTGAACATAGGTATACATTTGCAAAGGTCACATTGTTTATTTTATGTTTGTAAACAATTACTTAATTTTTAGCTTTATATTAGGACATTCATTCAACATTTACAATCTATAGCAGAGATGTTGCGGATGCAGATTTTTTGAGATTCGCGGATGTGGATGCGGATGCGAATTTTCGAAGGCTCAGATCCGCGGATGCAGATGTGAATGCGGATCTTAAGATTTTTTTAAGAAACCTTGTTCTGGTGCAGAAGTAAAACAAAAATATACGTATACTCATAATAACACTCAAAAACTGCAATGTTTGTACGATAAGCGCAAATAAACACGTTATAATTGATTTACGAGATACAAATGACAACACGTGGGATCTGTCTCCGAAATCTTTGCTCCTATTAGTCAATCAGCACATGCCCACGACACGCGCCACTCTCAGTTCCCACCCAATTTATTTCTTGTCGCGACCTGCACTGCATCTGCATCCGCATGTACATCCGCATGATTTGCCCAAGTTGATTAAGGGAGCTCGCTTCGCTCGATCAATAATCACACAATCAATAATTAAAGTTTGGATGTTTGTTTATTTGTTTGTTACTCAATCACTTCGTAACGGATCACACTAAAGTTTGAATGTTTGTTTATTTGTATGTTCTTCGTAACGGCTGAACCGATTTTGATGAAATATGGTATTTACCTGTGTCTGTGTTAATCCAAGTTGTAATCTACGTAAGATTACAACCTGCATTAACATAGGCTACTTTTTGTTAACAATCAACGCGTGTGAAGCCGCTGGCGGAAGCTAGTGTTGTATAAGTGAACAAATATGAAAGCTTTACAAGCTTAGTGCAGCCCCTGAGTGGGGTAGAGTATAGTGAGACTAATTTAAATTAAATGTGACATCTTTCTGTATAACCTATATTGTGGCAATAAATTATTATGTTAACATTTCCACTCTCTATCTGCCAGACTATAATTTTAGTACTGTATTGAGCCGTTCGATGCCGTTGAAACATGTTCAGGTTCGAATCACCCCGGCGGGAGCGCGGTACAATGCCAGCAAAATTAAATTCACTCATCGATAATTCCAAGTGCGAATGACTACGATGCGAGGGGAGATAGAAATGATGTAAGGTATGTCAGCTCTTTGTATTTATTTTTTGCTTACTCTTCGAATTTTCGAAAATGTAACAACTTAAAAATGCGGATTGAACAACGATCCCAAAATGTATCGTCTAAACATGCTTAAATTAGACGTATTGGTATGATTTTACAACTCTCTAAATCATATTTCGCCACTAAATACGTTCAGGCATCGTTGCGCAACTCGCCCTATTTTATGCTTACCAGTATTTAAACTACACAATACATTAATTTAAAAAACAAGTGATTTTTTTATGATTAGGTAATTTTGGTTCTACGGCATGCCGGTTTCCTCGCAATGTATTCCGTCACCGTTAAACGGTAGACGTTAATGAAAGTTGGATTTAAGGTTCTTTCCTCTTTCCCCAGACATTTTTCCACAAAAATTGTAACCCTTTTTGCGGCTACCTCAAATAAATAAAATAAGTATTATTTTTTATATTTCGTAGAAGCCTTGACAAAATTCTATTCACACTAATATTATAAATGCGAAAGTTTGGATGTTTGATTATTTATTTATTTATTTGTTACTCAATCACGTCGTAACAGCATAACCGATTTTAATAAAATTTTGTTGATCAAGCGAAGCAAGATCTTTAAATCAACTTGGGCAAATCGGCGTTGTATGTATGTATGTTTATTTGTCCGAGGATTACTTTCGAAGCGTTTATCCGATCATCGTGACATTTGGTATTGTGATGGCACAATTTTGGTGTGACTAAATAACCTGGAAATGTGGGGGGGGGGGGGGGATTGTTGAGATATTGGGGTTCAAGAGGGGTAAAAAAAACAAAATGGATCTATCCGGTCAAATGGCACGTCTAATAAAAGGTCTTTATGAGTACATTTTGATCCGTTTTTATTTTTAGTTTAAACTTTGTAGTTTTTAAGTTATTAGCCATAATAAAAACTGAACATTGACAAAATTCACAGGGTACACCAGTGACCCCACAGTGCTGAAATGTGGTATGCGTGTAGCTTTATTGACACAAATATAGACAAAAGTCTGAAATCCATAATAACAGCAATTTGTACCCAAAAAAACTGAACCGATTAACATGAACTCCCGTTACCGTAATTTAAATAAATTGTAGGTCAAGTAAATTGGTTATTCATTTCGTGGCACTATTTTGATAATCAAAGATTAGGTACAAATAATATTTTTTTGTTTTTATGGGAGACTCGCGAGATCTCAGTTCGGGTTGATCACATACTACTTTTTATACCATAAATCAGGTCCCATGGGATAAAAATGGGTTGTCAAGACTCGTTGCAACAGAGAGTTTAGATTTATTAATCTGGTAACCTAGAAACACATTTAGTAGTGTAAGGCGTATGAAGTCGCGAACAATAGCTAGTATTTTATATTTTGTAGAAGCGTACCCTTGACAAAATTGTCTGATTCAATAAATCTCTTAAAATAGTCAGATAATGCTAGCATTGTGTCCATTGTTGAGCTTCTCTTTGTCTCAAACGAAAATCTCAGACAGCGAAATGGCGGCAAATGAGGCCAAAAAAATCCTTTTTATAAAGCACTTTCATTGTTGTTTTTTCTTTAAGTAAGCTAATGTGACAATGGGCTGGATATATATAGCTTAAACATAAGAAAAATAAACATTTTAGGCTTCGACGACCTCCGTGGTGAAGTGGGCAAATAGCCGGCTCAGAGGCTCGAACCTACCTTCTGTAGGTTCGATTCCCGCCGAGCAATAAATGTTTGCATGATTTGCAGATGATTTTTTCCAGTTTTGGATATACGTATTTTATTTTAAATACTTTTTAATGTAATGAATTTTTTTCAAGTATTATGAAAACTGAGAGTGATTATTGAACCCTACTTAGGAACCATGAAGTCATCTGTGTTTATTTTTGATTTAAAATTTTGTTTAAGTTTTGATTAAAAATTTAAGCGATAATTCACCGAATGCAAATGTTTCACTATAGACCGAATTTTTCTTAACTTTCATCATAGTTACGAAACCGATTATTTTATGCATAAAAGTTCAGGAAACATAAGTTGCAAAAGAAAAATCTCTTAAAAGTCTTCTATATATTTTTTTTTGAATATTTGAAGTTTCTCTGGTCGAAAATTTTTATAAATTCAGAAAAAAATTCATAACTCGAAATCTATAAAAAAAGTCGCGGAACATACGTGGTGGTGATACGGATACCCCACAATACGTGGGCCCTAAATTTTTTTTTGTCGTCAACGTTAATTTCAGTCCCGCTTGTATAATAATAATAGGTTATAAACGAACTGACGGACGAACGAACGGACCTGTATTATAAACGAGTTTTAAAATAAATATGTGTGAATAATGATAGTAATAATATAGCTTACAACTCTAATTATCCTCATGGAAGACATCCTCGGATATCTTACTCAGTACGCAGACCCTTGAATAAAGCTCTCAAGGGGGTAGCGAGTGGCAAGTCCAAACATTTTAAGAGCATCAACTTGAGGCATACAGATGTATAGAGCATCGTGTGCTTGTAATTTCACCGGCAACAATACCCTTCAAACCGAAACCCAGTAATGCAGATTTTTTTTTTAATTGGATATAACTTCGTTTGACCACAATCTCACATGATGGTAAGTGATGATGTGGTCTAAAATGAAACACGAAGATCTAGGAGAAACCTATTTACTCTTACCTTAAAGAGGCCCGGATTGTATTCGTTAGGAGAAACAGACGACGTCAAAGTGTTCCATACCTTAGCTGTGCGCATCAAGAACGTAGAACCAAAACGGTGAGTGCGAATGGTATATCGACTAGGTACGGATAGTACTGAGCGGTGCGCCTGCTTGTCCTTTGATGGAAGGGAAATGGCGGAATCAAATCGTATATTCCTGGGCACATTCCCCAAAATGTATTCTGTAAAAGATCGATAGGCTTGCAACTTTACGGCGGTGTTTGAGACTTTGGGTCTTAGTCTCCGCCATATATTGCTCACCTATAAGCCTAAAAGCCCTTCGTTCTATCGAGTCTAAAGTAGCGAGCTGGTATTTGGCCGTACCATCCCAAAGGTGGCAGCAGTACTCTATACCAGACCGGACTTGACGGCTTGGCGGCAAAATAGATATGGTCCTTCCTCGGACGAGCCCTTTCACAAAGAACTCTTACTACCCATAGAAAAAGTTGTTCTAGGCAGAGTATGTTTTATTTTGACTCCAATTAGTTCGGAACCCTAAAAATATGTAGCAGTTCTTACATTATTGATCGAGCGAAGCGAGATCTCCAAATCAACTTGCACAAATCGGCATTGTATGTATGTATGTTTGTTTGTCCGAGGATAACTTTCGAAGCGTTTATCCGACCATCGTGAAATTTGGTATATAGGTAAGTAATGATGGCACAATTTTGATGTGAAGCTAAAAATTTGGGGTGGTTGTTGAGATATTGGGGTTCAAGACGGGTAAAAAAATATGAAAATGAGACTATTAGGTCAAATGAGACGTCAAATGTATTATGGTATTCAATAGTACATTTCGACCCCGTTTTTAGTTTTAGTAAAGTTTTTGTAGTTTTTGAGTTATTAGCCATAATAAAAACTAAACTTTGACAAAATTCACAGGGTACACCAGTGGCCCCACAGTGCTGTAATTTGGTATGCTTGTAGCTTATGTATCACAAATATCGACAAAAGTCTGAAATTTAGAATAACTGCAATTTGCACCCCATAAAAGGTTAACCAATTAACATGAACTCCCGTACCTGTAATTTGAATGAAACTGTAGGTCAAGTAAGTTGGTTGTGTATTTCGTGGCACTATTTTGATAGTCAAAGATTACGAATAATTTTTTTTTATGGTAGAGTCGCGAGATCTCAGTTCGTGGCGAACCACTAGTTAGTCTCAGCCGTATTAAATGCTCTTAGAATATACTACGTGACCTAAAAAACCGTATAAAACAGTTCGAGAATAGAAAACAAATAACTCGCTGACCCGTTTATACGCCTACACATAAAATGCGAAGTACGAAGTTATGTGAATAACAATAGATGCCATCTCAAGAGGGGTTTCATTAGCAGATGCATGTTAAGCCTGACGCCTCTTATTCGTTTTAATTTGAGTGTTCTTTGTTTTCGAAGTAGGTTGCTAGGGTTGTTTGGTCTTTTCAAAATACAGAAATATCCATAGAAACAAGTTAGAAACTTTGCATTTCGGTATAAAGAGTTAGAGAAGAAGTCTGAAAATATAGGTACTCTTTAGAGCTACAATAGTAGATTATTAAGCGAGGGAATAAAGCAGTGTCTTGCGTCACGAGTGCTATATTGAATCCCGAACGTATCGAATGATTCTAGAGTTAACTCACGAGTAGAGCGAGGGAATTACTAGAATTCTGAGTGCAGATATAAGCACGTCCAAGATGCAGACAGCTTTATCCACGAGAAGAATGCCCTACTCTTCACACTTTCTGCGAGACAATAAAAACCAAATCTAGGTTGGTGCATTCTGCGCAGAGGTTAGTTCGATTTACGAATAAGTTCTTATTGGATGGGACTCTTTGGTTAAAATTTGAATAAATAAATAAATAAAATAAATTAATATAGCTGGACATTTCACACAGCGCTATCTAGCCCCAAACTAAGCAGAGCTCGTACTATGGGAACCAGATAACTGATAGAATACTTATATACTTTTTTTTTTGTAAATACCTACTTATAATACATAGAGAAACAACCAGACCCGGAATAAATATCTGTAGATCATACAAACATTTTTGTTCCGCGGCGGGAATCGAACCCGCTACCTCCTGAGTTTCAGCCGGCTATTCGCCCACTGCACCACGGAGGTCGTCTATGAGTACAGATAATGTACCAAATTCAAATCATATTATGCCCGCGAGGGCATAATTCAGTACAACTTTACTTCCTGCTCAGCCGTAGGGATTTAATCACTTGCTTTCGGTGAGGTTTACATGACATATAATTTGACATTGTCGAGCAGGTGGTATGAAAACATATTTTAATCCTCAACGCAAAAACAGGATGTTATCGGTTTGACGCCTATGACTGTTTGTGTGTCTGTCTGTTTGTGGCATTGTAGTTCCCAAAATAGTTGACCGCAAAAAGTCGGTCGGAGTTTTTATAATTTCGTATTAATTTGTTTGCACTGCAAAATTAAATAATAATTGCAACTAGTTATAATAGTTTTATAGATTCTGCTAAATATAATTTTACATCAGAAAGTATTCTTGGATTTTTTTATAGGTCTTCTATTTTTGACCATATCTTACCTAATGTTAAAGGGTGATGTGATCTAAGTGGGAACACGAAGATCTAGAAGGTACCTATTGACTCTCACCTTAAAGGACTAGTCGTTTTTAAGGAAAACATAAGTTTTTTGTTTTAGGGAAAACATATTGTAAAAATAATAACTTAAAACAGATAAAGCGTATAACTGAATTTCAGATTTTATATTTAATACATTCAAAAGTTCGTACAGGTTGAGAACAGCAAGAAAAAAACCACTCGGAGCACTGAGACCGGGCTTTTCGTATTTTTTGCTCCATTTTCAACCCTATGTCCACGTGATCTCGGCAAACAAACACGTTGGGCTGAAAAAGGATTATCTCGATCCAATTTGAAGCGATAGGTACGCGGCGCAGATTTTTCAATAGACGCTTTGACTGTACACTTTGAAGTTAGGAATGCTAACGCCTTTTACTCATTTTGCATTTTATTAATTGATAGTTGAGAATTTTTCGTATGAGCATGATAAAGCTTCGTGAAATAGTTTGTTGAATAAGATTAATTAAAATTTATAAAAAGTTTTCCGGGAACTCGATTAAAAGTTGTTCTAGTAAAAACCACAGAGTTATTTTTTAGCATACAATCGTTCGCCGGTAATCTTAATATTTCTGCACAAAAATGTGAAAAATACAGTATTTAATCTTACTTCTTAGATAAAATTAGGATCAGCCATTGTACGTTTTGATCGAGCGAAGCGATATCTTTAAATCAACTTGGGCAAATCGGCGTTGTATGTATGTATGTTTGTTTGTCCGAGGATAACTTTCGAAGCGTTGGTCCGTTCATTGTGAAATTTGATACATCGGTAGGTAGTGATAGCACAATTTTGGTGTGACTAAATGAGCTTAAACTGTTGGTGGGTTGTTGATATATTGAGGTTCAAGAGGGGTAAAAAAAAATGAAAATGAGACTATTAGGTCAAGTGGGACGTCAAATAAAAGTTCTTCATTAGTAAATTTAGATTCCGTTTTTATTTTTAGTAAAATCTTTATAGTTTTTGAGTTATTAGCCATAATAAAAACAGAACATTGACAAAATTCACAAGGTACACCAGTGACCCCACAGTGCTGTAATTTGGTATGCGTGTAGCTTAAATGACACAAATATAGGTAAAAGTCTGAAATCCAGAATAACTGTCATTTGTACCCTAAAAAGGATTAACCAAATAACATGAACTGTAATTTGAATGAAACTTTAGGCTAGTTAGCTGGTTATTCATTTCGGGGTATTTTGATCGTCAATTATTACAAATAATATTTTTTGTTTTAATTGAGTCTAAGACTAAAATAGCTGCCATGAAGATGGGCATTAAATATTAATATAGCACCCATTCGCACACACCGTTTTGGTTCTACGTTCTTGATGCGTACAGCTAAGGTATGGAACGCTTTGCCGTCGGCTGTTTTTCCTAAAGAATACAATCCGGGCCTCTTTAAGGTAAGAGTAAATTGGTTTCTTCTAGATCTTCGTGCTTCATCTTAGACCACATCATCACTTACCATCTGGTGAGATTGTGGTCAAACGAAGTTCGATCAAATTTAAAAATAAAAAAATAATAATAATCGGAGACTCGCGAGATCTCAGTTCGGCGCAAACCACTAGTTTATAAGGCCATTCATAGACCTGTACGGAAATTACCGCATCTTCGGCTGAATTTGCCGCTGCAGCGGCCCTAACTGCTATCCAAAAACCATGTAAATCAGTTCAGGTGTTCGGTAGTTATCGTGGAGTAGAAAGAAAAAAGTAAGAAACACACGTATATACAAACATACTTGAACCCTGACTGAATATAATACACTTATTATGGTGTAGTCGTATAAATTCTAAGTCGAGTAAAAAATTCTGTACCCCGTATGCGCGTTGCATTTAACCTATCTATATCGTACACAAAGCACAGTAGTCAAAAAATCTGTCATTTTCAATTGTCATCCTACAGTCATACAGGCATTATTCGTTGTCAGTCGCGCGTCCACGTGACTGGCTTTCCAATGTAAATTGCCTTTGAAACATTGGCTAGTGCACATTGGACCGTTATTCAGACAAAGGCCAGATTTATGTAGAAATCAGGATACGAGGCAGGTTGGGAAGAAGGTGCTGTGATAGTTATGGTTGGATAAGAGGGTATTAGGATCGTTTTGCTAACAATAATCAAGACAAAAAAAAAAAATTAATTGTCTAATGACAATCAATTTATTTCACATTGATAGGGCGCCCACACACGGCAATGATTTCTTTGTGCAAGTCTAGCTTGTGCAAAGCAAGCGCAAGGTTTGCGCAAAGAAATCGTTGACGTTGGAGCCTCTATAATTTACTTTCAAATTCCACTGCATCGGTTATTTTTGGATTTATACACATAAGACTTCAACTTATCAAGTAAATGACAGTCATTAAAAATACTTAATTCTGATTGTTTTTACAAAGACGGGTAACAAACTGTTAAACTAGTGGTTCGCCCCGAACTGAGAGATCTAGCGAGTCTCCCAAAATAAATATTATTCTTAGGACGACATGCACAACGATGTCTAAACGTATTTAGTGACTAAATATGATTAAAGGAGTTGTCAAATCATACAAATACATCAAATTTAAACATATTTAGTCGCTAAATACGTTTAATGATCTTTGTGCATGCCGGCCTTAATCTTTGACTAATAAATTAGCGCCACGAAATGCATAACCAACTTACTTGACCTACAGATTCATTCAAATTAGAGGTAACTGGGGTTCATGTAAATTGGTTTCCCTTTTTTGGGGTAGAAATTGCAGTTATTCTGTATTTCAGACTTTTCCCTATATTTGTGTTACTAACGCTACACGAATACTAAATTTCAGCATTGTGGAGTCACTGGTGTACCCTGTGAATTTTGTTAAAGTTTTGTTTTTATTGTGGCTAATAACTCTAAAACTACAAGAATTATACTAAAAAAAAATGGTTGAAATGAACTAATGAAGACTTTTCATTTGACGTCCCACTGCCCCTAATAGTCTCATTTACTTTTTTTTACCCCTCTTGAACCCCATTATCTCAACAACCCCCCAACATTTTTAGCTCATTGTGCCATCACTATCTTTTTATGTATCAAATTTCACGATGATCGCATCCACGTTTCGAAAGTTATCCTTGGACAAACAAACATACATACATACGTACTTACATACATACATACCTATATACAACGCCGATTTACCCGAGTTGATTTGGAGATCTCGCTTCGCTCAATCAAAAATGAACCCAGCTTTAGTTGTGAATGCGCCCAAAAGCTGAAAACAAAGGGGTTTTGGAAAAAAAGATGTGGCGAGCCGTGAGATTCGAACCCGCATTCAGTAACTGCATTCAGTAATTTAGTCCATCCAATCTGCTTGGGCATAGCGTGAAGGGAGGTGAAATTAGAGGGTACGCAGAAAATAGCATTGTATTTCCCACTGACTGGACAAATAGTAGATTATTATACAAGGGTATAAGGGAGAGTCTTGCGTCACGGGCGCTATATTGAATCCCGAGAGTATCGAAAGATTTTAGAGTTAACTTACGAGCGGAGCTAGGGAGTTACTAGAATCCTGGTTGCAGCTAGGGATATAAGCACGCCCAAGATGCAGACTTAAGACAGCTTTATCCACGAGGAGAATACTCTAGTTTTCACACTTTGTATGAGACAATAAAAATCAAATCTAGGTTGTTGCATTATGTGCACATTGGTTCAAGTTTTAATACAGATGAGGTTCCAAATTCAAATCACATTATGCCCGCGAGGGCGTAGTGAAATTCAGTACAACTTTACTCCCGGCTCAGCCGTATTAATTCAATTACCTGCTTTCGGTGAGGTTTACATGACATATAATTTGACATTGTCGAGCAGGTGGTGTGAAAACGTATGTTATCTACCTTGTTTTGGAGTTAGGGACAATATTTGTTAGCTAGTAGAAAAATATATAAAATAAATCGTGGCACGGATATACAGAGAATACAGTCTACTCCCAACTTCAAGGTTTTGTTGGGAAATCCGTTGGGTGCAGGCTGCAAAAAATCGATCGTTCTGGAGATATTTGGAGGTCTATATTTAGCAGTGGACATCTTGATAATGATAATGATATTACACATAGGCAGAAGGTAATTTCAATAAAAGCTTTTTCGTTTGTCCTTGTGGAAAACAAAAGGTGTTGTTTAGTCCACTTCTTTGCGCTCCAAGTTGAACAATCGCGCCACTTCTTAGTCTCAGAGTGTTGAATTGTTATGCTAATTTTTCACCGACTGCTGAAGGACAGTTATGTTTATTATGCGTTTATGTCCACCACTTAGTTTAGTGCACCACCTTGACAAGTGCGAGTCCGGCTCGAGCCCCGAGGGTTCCGTAAAAATATCTTATTGTGTGAAATATATTTAAATATATTGTAGTATAGTTAAAAAAATTGAATGTGATTTTTTCCTTTAATTGTGCTGACCTTGCTTCTTGCCAAATTTCATGATTGTAGGTCAACGGGAAGTATACACATTTTATAGGGTTTGGTTTATTTGCGAGCAAAAATGGCCGAAGCTTGAATGCTCCATGCGTTCCAGAGAAAAAGGGTCTTGACAGACGGACAGACAAACAGACGGACAATGAAGTGATCCTATAAGGGTTCCTCTTTTTCTTTTGAGGTACGGGACCCTAAAAAGAGAATTTAACTAAATTTCTAAATCTATCTTTCAGAAATACAGAACCCTTCAATCAACTGCCCAAAATTATTATCGAGAATTGTAAAATATGTTAGGTTAAATTCAAGAGTAATCCTATATCTATAGCGATAGTGACTAAAAAATAACCAGTGAACGAACGAACTAATGTCGCTTCCACGCTCCATCAACTTACCAAACACTGAGGACTATAGAAATATTGAAAGTACATCCCACACATGTAAAATGAGGAAGTTTTCCCCAACTTTCCCTAAAGTCTTGGTTTACTTAGAAGCGATAACGTATTGTGGCAGTCATCAATAATAAACATAACATTTTATATATAGGTTATAAATAAACAAACTGCTGAAAACGTTAGTTATATAGGTAGATAGAAAGGTAGGCATTATAAAAATACATACCAGGTGTTTGGTAATATACCGACGATATTCAAGTGACGGTTTCTCAAAACATAAAAAAAGAATTTTCGAAAAAAAAACCTACTAGATATTTTATCAAATCTTAAAGAAAATCGACTAAGTTAAGGTATTAATTTGATATAAAACTTACTGCCTACACTTGCAATCAAAATCCAAAAATAAAGGCCGATTTGATATCTCTTTCGAAAATGGCTGCAGGTTTTGGGTTAGAAAGGGACACCAAGATATATCTCGAGACGTCACCAATACAGTTTCTGTGGTTAAATGGCAAGCATTATGCAATAGCATAACATAAGTTTAATAAAGTGTTTGTTTTTACACGCTAAAATAAATTTCACATTTCTATGGTAAATATTTCATATAAATATTTGTTTATTATGCTCATCAAAATAACCCCTTTCATTTTTGTGATTATATGAACAAACACGCTTTATAATAAAACTATGGAGCATTCCCACAAAAATCTTTCGTATTAATAGGTTCTTTGAGTAAGTACTTACTTTCACCCATTACGGCCATCAAATAACGGTCACCGCTTGCAAGGAACCAGGGTTTTAGTTCGCTAAGTATCAGACAGGCACTTAGCGAGATATTAAAGTGGTGTAGAACAGGCGTGCACATGACAGAACTTCCAACTACTTTTAATTGTTTGAGGCCTTCGGATATCCTTTCATCGTTGGTTGAATTTCAGTAAGAATTTCGTGTAAACACAATTTACTGGAAGGTACTAGTATTAAATATTGTCTTAAATGAATATTGCTGGACATTTCACACAGCGCTATCTAACCCAAATAAGCACATGTTCGAGCTAGGGCTACGCGATACAGAAATTTGCATATTTTGTAATGAGGTGGCAGAATCGCCCCTACATCTATTAGGCGAGTGTGCTCCACTAATGCGCAAACGTAGCATAACACATTATTAGCCCGGAGGAGTTAACAGTTATCGCCCCTAAGAATATTCTACAGTTTTTAGCAGCTGTAGCCCTGTAGGGCTTAGTGGTGAACTTTAAACGGCCCCATAACCTAGGGGCGACATAAGAACAAGTGGCGATCACAATATACACCTCGTATAGGCCTCGTTACCGCAGTGATACCAAAGCCGCAAAAGCTAATAAAAAAATGGCAGTCCGGGAGTGCAGACAAAAGTGAAGTGAACAATTACGAGATACTTATATACAGAGGTGTCGGTAACGGTAATGGTAACAGTGTCGCGAGTTAATGATTTTTTCCCATCCCAAAAAATACCCAACGCGCCTAAACAAGTTTTCACTTCATATACAGAGGTGTCGGTAACGGTAACAGTGTCGCGAGTTCAATGTTTTTTTCCCTTCAAAAAACCCCAAGCTATGCAGAGCTTGTACTATAGGAACCAGATAACTTATAGAATACATGTTTTATTTTTTGTAAATATATATGAGTGCGAAGCGAGACGTTATTCGGAGTGGATCGCACTGATGAAGGTTCACGAATTTATTTATTTATTTATTTATTTTATTTATTTATTTATTTATTTATTTTAGAAACAACATCATTACAGGTTTTTTTTTTAAGCCCTAAGGCGATGCTATGTCTAGGTAACTTATGTTAATTAATATGACAAATACAAATTCAATACAAATACTATAGATACTACACATTTGGGTATACATTATATTATACATTTACTTTCAATGACGACCTGTGCCATTTTTAAGAGTTTCGGCAGGAATTGAACCGAAACATCGGTCAAACATCGATAAGACGGTACGTGTCCAATCCCGTATTTAAAATAATGATTAAATATATATACTTATAATATATGAATGTCTAATTACTAAAAGGGCACATGTCACATTTTTAATCAATTTTTTTTTTATGTTCTATATGGTTTGGCAAGACCTAAACACATCGTTTTGTATCAGAACGGCTCAAGTCCGATCTTTGCCCATAGAGTTACATACCTATAAATATACTGTTTAGTCCTAAACGGGCACTTGTCCATGGACATGAGCCTTTTTAACAAGTAATTTTTGAACGCACCCTACAAAACGTCAATGTCATTTTTATTCAGTGCTGCCAATGCTACGGCAATTACCGTGTTCTACGGCTTTCAGGCCATAAAAACACAAAATGCACGGCCTACGGCTGCAACCCTATGGCCGTAGCAGATTCTACGGCTATTCGCAAATTGTTGATTGTGAACGAATTTTCAGTCACGTGAACAATATAAAAACAAAGAAGAGGAACAAATTATTTACTTCAACATTAACGGACTTCTCTTGACAAAAGAATGCATTAAAAGTAACAACAGCAAAAATAATTACTATTAATTGCAGAACTTTTGAACCCACCACCTCAATGTACCAAAAAATGTATGACAAGAAAAAATATTTATTGTTAACACTTTTGGAATATATAATATGGCTCATAATAGAGTACATACTTATGTGTACCATGAAGGCATAGCACATAAATCACCGGATGATGTGTGTTCATTTTTGTTACATTATTTGCAAAACTTTGTCTCAACAGAGTTTGATGAGCTGAATCTATTCTGTGATAAATGTGCAGGCCAAAATAAAAACCATGCTATGGTACGCTTCCTCATGGCTCTAACTGAGAAAAAGATGTTTAAAAAAATAAATTTGTATTTCCCTTTTCGTGGTCACTCCTTTCTTCCCTGTGACAGAAGTTTTGGGTTAATTAAAAGAAAGCTGAAGAAAATTGAGAGAGTGTATACAGTGGATGAGTACATCCAGTCCGTTATTATGAAGTGTACAGAAATAAAAGAAAAATTTGTAGTTTATACTCCACAACAAGAGGTTGTCTACAACTTTCAGGACTGGTTTCCACAGTATTATTATAAAACAAAATTATCAAAAACTGCACAGCGTGGAGAACTGAAGGAAAAATTCATGATCTCGAAATACCATCACTTTCAATTCAGTGCAGAAGCTCCGCACTGTGTTGTAGCCAGAGAATTTATTGATGGATTTACGTCAGCAACATTTGAGTTGCGAAAAACGAACAAACAGCCTATCACTCTGCCTATTCAAAAAAAATATACAGGTCCAGTTCCTATATCTAGTAAAAAAATGGCTGATTTAAAAACTTTGAAAGAATACATCCCTGCTGAGCATACAGACTACTGGGAAACCATTTACAGTTGGCCTGTGGAGTAAAATTAATTATTTTAAGTGCTAAATAAAAGTAATATACGCAATTTATTGTCTTTTATTTTTTGAGTCTTCTTCTTAGTAGGTACTAAAAGGGCATATGTCCACTTGAAATATGATTGAGTACTAAAAGGGAACATGTCCATGGTTTTTTTTATGTTATTTCTCTTGATATATTGAAAAATATATAAAGTTTTTGTGTTAAAATACCTAAACACCTAATTAAGAAACAAAAAAAACTAAATCAATATGTACTTCCATTCCATTAAGGAGATATTTAGTTTTATCTCTCTCCTGTAAAATTTTTATATTTCAAATATAGTGGACGTGTGCCCTTTTAGTAATTAGACATTCATATAGTAAAAGTGTATTTGCAATATCTATACATAATGCAAACTGCAGAGGGAATTAAACCCGCAAACTACTGCGTTTCATCCGCCTAAACGCCCACTGCGCCACGGAGGGTGTCAAAAAAGTTAAAGGATTAGTATTGTTATGAGTTGAGGGTTCGGGATAAAATAATGAGAATCAATCTAACCAAAATAACACTTTTATTCAACACTAAAACGATGAATAAACGAACTTAGTCACACGTAATCACAACACACTTATTCACACCACTGTTGCACAGTAAACCACTAAAAGTCACCGAAATGTTCGCACGTACATATAGCAAAATCCAGACTGACTGTCCGGCCATCTCTCCGGCCTATTTATATCGCGCATAATTCACTACACTAGAACGATCTCAATCGTTCCAGGAAAGGGTCGGTGTTTCGACAGAATGACCACTCCCCATTCTGCGCAACCGCAGGCAAAAACACAGCATGCATGTATATTCCATACCAAGTATTACGTATTCCGTGACACAGCAGGTAAGCCGAGAGCCATCGAGAAATTTCGACTATTTCGAAATTTCAGCTATTGTGTAACAGCCTCGGCGTAACAGTATGCTAAAGACGAAAAATCATGTCCCAAGTGTATCACAAGGGTATCACTTAGGAACTGTATCTTGAAGTTGCTGACGAGTACGTCTACCTTTTTTTTTTTTTTTTTTTACTGTGGGAAAATGCTTTACGCATGTCCTCCAACTCGGGGAGAGCTGAAGGGGTCTGTCGGACTCTCCGTAGAGCAACCAACGGCATACCGACTAAAAAACCACCGATATTCCTTCAATCACCTCAGTGCCAGTGCTTCATCGAACCGCCCATTGTGAGATGAGTGAGTCGATGCTGCACTAGCACCTGACAGGGTCACGGGGTCCCGGTTGGATTCAACCGCGGCCCTGTCGGTGAATGTCCGCCTTAACCCTTCGGACCCCCACTTGGGAGGGAGAGGAATGTCCTGGAACATTAAGGACACTCCCCGGCGTAGGAGGCCTGTGCGATGCGGAGTCGGGGTTCCCCGCACCCGAACACTGCTGGTCCCCATCGAGCGGAAGAAGGCGAAGAAACTGTCTTCGCCTTCTCCCGGTCCTTCTTCTACGGCGCGGCTCAGCGAGGGGGTCCTCCTCTCGTACACGTTCCGCAGCTTCCTTTTGTAGCATCACCTCCTCGCAGAAGGTAACTAAGGCATCCCAGGCTCTGTCGCTGTCAAGTGCAGCCTCGACTATTCTCGGCAGCGAGAGATCCTGGCCAACAACTGCCACCAGTGCCTGTCGCTGTATTGCCCAAGCACCACAGACCTCCAGCGTGTGCTGTGCTGAGTCTTCATGGGCACCACAGTGATGGCACTCCGTCGTTGATTCCCTTCCGATTCGGCACAGGTATTTTGAGAAGCAACCATGCCCCGTCAGCACCTGTGTCAATCGGAAGGTCATCGAGCCATGCTCCCTGGCAAGCCACTCTTTTAAAAGCGGCCGAACTGCCCTAACCGTCTCAATGCCAGCGCTAGGCTGCGCCAGCCTTTCGAGCCACTCTTCAATGAGTGCCTCGTGCAACTCGTCCCTTTTGCTCTCAACTTCTCTCAGGGCTGGTCTTTGCCCTCCCGCTACCTCCTGCTGGCGCCAGGAGTAAATAGATGCAAGGCAGCTGGCATCCAAGTCCCAAGGTAGTGAGCCCGCCAATACGCATGCAGCTTCATATGAAACGGTGCAGTAGCCGCGTATCGCTCTAACCGCCATTATCCTCTGCGGTCTTCGCAGAAGAGCTCTGTTACTGGTAGTTAGAGCGCCCACCCACACCGGCGCACCATACAATGCCATCGAACGAATGACCTCGGCAAAAAGATGGCGACAGGAGGCTCTCGGTCCACCAGTATTCGGCAGGAGGCGCACTAATGAGCCTGCCGAGCTTTGCACCTTTGGGACTAAACGTTTGAAATGCTCAGCAAAGTTCCAGGTGCTGTCCAGTGTTAACCCAAGGTATTTAATGTGTGGGGTCACCATGATCCGCACACCATCCACCAAGACATAGGCACCAGCTGGTGGCCTACCCCCTCTTCCGTGGAAGAGAATTGCCTCCGTCTTGTTGAGGGCTACCTTTAGCCCCAGCAATCGAATGCGACTCACCAAGAGGGTGGATTCTACTGACGTCAGATGTGCAACCTCTTCATAGCTGCTTCGCGCGATAAAAAGTGTATCATCAGCATAGCAGATAATATGCGTACGGGGAAGCAGAGTACCACGCAGCACCCAATCATAGCCGATGTTCCACAGCAAGGGGCCCATCACTGAGCCCTGTGGAACACCGGACGTCATGCGCCTGGCACAGACCCTACCCTTATTGCCAAGATAGAGCACATCTCGCTCTCTGAGATAGTGCCCTATAAACCGACGGAGATAAAAAGGAACTCCATGGAATCGGAGTGCCTCATCGATGCATTCGTAGGGGATGCTGTTAAATGCATTGGCAATATCCAGGGATACCGCCAACACACGTTCCCCACGCGCAACAGCCGCTTTGGAGATGTTCTTTAGGCGCAGCAAGGCATCAATCGTAGAGCGCCCGGATCGGAACCCAAACTGCTCCTCCGCCAAGTTAGGACCCACAGTCGCTAGGTGTTCATAGATGCGGGCTACCACAATCCGCTCAAGCAATTTACCCGCCTCGTCGAGTAGAACTATGGGTCTATAGCCAGATGGAGATTCAGCAGGGCGACCCTCCTTACGAAGCAAGCACAGCCGGCCATCTTTCCACAATTTTGGAAATCGCCCTGACTGCAGGCATGAGTCAAACAACTCTCGCAGTCGTATTCCCAGGAGTTTTAAAGTAATTGCCAAGACACGGCCAGGCACACCATCAGGCCTAGGGGCTGTTTTTTTTGCTCTTAGGCGGAGGACCGCGCGACCAAGCTCCCCCTCGGTGATTGGGGGGACCTCCTCGAGTACGTCTACCTACGACAAATAGTCCAGTTAGATATGTTCAACTAGCTGTTGCCCGCGACATCGTACGCGTTACACTACTAAACCTAGAAATAAAGCTAAGCTCACTGTTGCAACTTGACTTGAGAGTTGAAATCCCATTTTTATCGCATGGGAACTGATCTACGTATGTACACCAAATTTCATCGAAATCGGTTCGGCCCTTACGACGTGATTGCGTAACAAACAAACAAACATCCAAACTTTCACATATATGAAATTAGTGTGATTTCAAGAAAGAGGTCAGTGTTGGTATTCCAGAGTATTAGCAAGCTGAAGTGCTAGTGAGCGGGACACGTCGTTCGAAGAACAGACGGCCGTGGCGGCAGAAAGGTTCTTAAGTGAAGACCACACACTGGAAAGCACTGCGTAGGATGACGCCCCACTAGATGGAACTGTGCCAACGGCCGTTAGTTCTTCAAGCTATGTGCCCTGCTCACTATCACTTCAGCTTGCTAATCCTTTGGGCTAAGTCACTAACCTTAGTGAGTCTATAATACGAATATCTTCATTGATGATTCAATCTCGTAGAGAAACTCCAAGCATAGCCCTGTTGAGCGTTCATAAGAGGCCTCATACATATACAACCTGTTTTGTTATGTATGACATTAATTTAAAACAAACATCCGGTATCGTAGTAACTGACTTTGCAGGTGGCATAAACAATTTGTGTCGTGAATGGGCGCTGCTTTGTGAGGATGCCGCTTAGTCAGTACCTACTTAAAAGAATATAATTTGTTTAACTATTTCAAACAGGCTGTTTTGTCGATATTTTAGGACTTGGTAATAAGGTCGTTTGAAAATTTAAAATTTTCTATGGTAATGATGTTGAAAAAAACCTATACAACAATACTAGCCATTAGCCTTAACCGTGTTTTCATTATTATTAACTATTTATAAAGTATTTTCTAATTGTAAAATGACAAAACTTCCGACACAATAGTTTATTGTTTGAGAATAAATAAAATGAAATTAAATGAAATTAAATGTCGGACATAACAAAACACGAGGTATATTCATGTTACTAAGTATAATTAAAATATCAGAGCTTTAAACATGTTTACCAATCAATGTCCATTGCAAAACCATTCCTAACCGTTAGGTACTACATTTGAGGGACAAAAAGCACGCGCCTACAATAATTTATTCTGCGTTTCGATATTTTGTCGTACATTTGTCTTCGACTTAAGCTATTTTGCCGTTCAGTCTGTCTTCGCCCTGAGCAATTTTTCGTTGGCAAGGAATACGTGTCGCATTCTGTAGTAAGAATTTATGTGTAAAGTAGGAGTGGACCCTAGCACGTACGGCGACAAATATTTAGGTTCACGCCCTTTTTTCAAATAAATTTATTAGTGACGATCTGACTCTTAGAATTTCAAATAATTTCGAGTTTAGATCAAAAAATAGGGTGTGGCCGTGGGTAAATGAAAATCTCGAAACGCAGCAAAATGACCTCAAAATGGCGGCATTTCCCCCTTTACTGCGCACAATGCGTCACAGTCCTCACTTAGCCTAACGAATTATTTGATTATTTAGCTATCCAGCGGTATAATTAAATTTTGGATGGAGATGATAGATATGTAGGTGCAACACCAAACTGTATTCCCCGATTTCGGTATCATTTATTTTTAGAATTTTATTGCCTTCCAATAGTGGCTTCTATAAGAAAGCAATTTTAAAAACGTATTCACGTCAAAAGCGAGCACTAAAAGATCAAAATTATAATAATACTTTAAACCCACGATCCCTAAGCGTATTTAGCGACTAGAAATGTTTAAAATTGACGTATTAGTATGATTTGACAACTCCTGGCATCGTTGCGATAGTCGTCCTAAAAGTAATATCAGAAAATACGTAGGTAAAGATTAGTAATCAAAACCTTTTTTTAGAGGAAGTACAAAAAAAAAAATTGGTAGTATCGCTTCACTGTTGAATTTTTTTTTGGCTTGAAAACCTCTAAGCTACTATTTGAGCACTATTTCAGTATTTGTCGCTAAATATCTATGTATTTATTATTAATTAATATGTTTCTTAAATAAGTATGAGTATGTACCTACCTATATGCAAATTGTTATGAGTAGTTATTTTTTAGGTTAATTAATTTAAGTATTTTTTTATTTTTATATCATTAGTATGTACATGCAGTAGGTACTAGGTATACCATTACACCCCAGATAAAGTCCACACAGTTAATTCCATACAAAGGTTGTCTGGTAGAGATCGCTATTTAGCGATAAGACCGCCAATTGTATGCATAGATTTTACTGGTATTGTTTTATGGTGAGCAATAAAGAATTATCTAATCTAAAGCCTACAACTCACAACAACGCCCAACGCTTCAAGTCTACGGGGCGCTCACGAAGGCGCCTCACTGGTTCTGTTGATAACTTCTGGCGCTCGTTTGATCCAGTACATACAACTTTTCACTCGACAACTTTTTGAAGTAGGCGCACGATGGCGTAAGTTCACTAACAGGCAACGTACAGTGGTCTATTTTTAGACCCTTGAGTAATGGAATATTTGCTGACTTCCAAAGCGTTTAAATAAATAAATATTGCTGGACATTTCACAAAGCGCTATCTAGTCCCAAACTAAGCAGAGCTTGTACTATGGGAACCAGATAACTGATAGAATACTTAAATACATTTTTTTAATACTTGCATAAAATATACATACGTAGAAAAATATCCAGACCTGGAACAAACACCTGTAGATCATGCAAACATCTGTTCCGCAGCGGGAATCGAACCCGCAACCTCCTGCGTCTCCGCCTGGTATTCGCCCACTGCACCACGGAGGTCGTCAACGTTTAATCACTAACTCTGGCAGGAGGAGGATGTTCACATTAAACAAATATTTACAAGAAAATATTATAAAATAATCGATTTTTCAATCGTTTCTTGCTAATCTAATAAAATAAGGGTTCATTTTAAATGCTCACCTAAATAATTTTTATACCCTAAGACTAAGTACCAAGTAAAATAAAGTAACTCCATATAAATTATCGCGGAACAAATGTTTGCATGATCTACAGATATTTGTTCCGTGTCTGGGTGTTTTTCTATATATTATAAGTATGTATTTACAACAAAAAAAAACGTATATAAGTATTCTATCAGTTATCTGGTTCCCATAGTACAAGCTATGCTTAGTTTGGGGCTAGATAGCGCTGTGTGAAATGTCTAGCGATATTTATTTTATTTATTAAACCGATTTTATACCGAGGCCCCTAAAGTAAACCTTTTAAATTCCAAAATAAATATACACACATCAGAATAATTGTACCTTTTGTATAATATATTCTTTTTGCTTGCCAAGATGGATTAATGCTCACCAAATATTGTTTTACTGAAATAGTAACATTGATACCAAAAACTACAGTTCTAATTTGCCTTAGATCCGCTCTGCGTGAGATCCGCCGCTACCAGAAGAGCACGGAGCTGCTGATCCGCAAATTGCCGTTCAAAAGTATTGTTACGCCGAGGCTGTCACAGAATAAGTAATAGGTAGTCGGCATTTCTCGATGGCTCTTGGCTTACACAGAATACGTAATACTTGGTATGGAATATACTTATATGCTACGTTTTTACCTGCAGTTGCACAGAATAAGGAATAGTTATTCTTTCGAAATACCTATCCTTTCCTGGAACGATCGAGAACGTTCGAGTGTTATGAACTGTGCGCGGTATAAATAGGCCAGAGAGACGGCGTACTACAACAACGTAGCGTAGCGGCAGCAAACACACCGTAACACCGTATGGCGGTAGATCGTTAGGTTTATATATACAGTGTGTCCCTGGATAAAGTGCAACCCCGAAAGGGGGTGAAACTAGATCAAAAATTATCGACAAAAAAATAGAAAAAAAAATTAAAAAAATTTAGTATATACTTTATTGATGAATTAAAATTTTTATTGCTCACTAATGACTCTATTTAATAAAAAAATGATTTCTTCCAAAGTAGTAGGTCTATTTTGTTAAAATAAAAACCATAATCATGTCAGATATGTGACGATGACGATAAAATAACAAATAACTCACAAACAAGTGGCTATCGTGACTTAAAGTTTAATTTTTGTATTAAAATTACATTTTTAGGCTGTTTTTTTCCAATAAACTCCAAAAATCTTAAAATTAAGCCTATAATACTAGAAATTTTTATGACTTTTTATTATTGTCTATCATAATAGCTTTTAAATAAAATAAAAACCTACGTTCTAACATAAAAAATGTGCTGGCTAGGAGCATTTAAATTTGACCACTGATTACGTCACCACTCAGGTAGAGACCCTTTTTTAACTTATATTGTTGTAGATTATGGTCGCTGGGCCTGTTCTATGAAAGATGAAGGGTGGGGATCGAAACAGGACTCACAACAAGACACGCCAGTCGCTCCGATATTCTCGCCGCTGCTACCGCCTACCGTACCTTACTGCTCCTTCAAGTTTTTGTTACGTTGTTTTGCTTTTGTTTTGTTCTGACTTTTTGTTACGTTTTTGACTGTACTTTGTTGTGTTGTGGAGATGCCGCGATTGACTGAGTTCTCTCCGCGAGAAATCGCTGACATCCATTATTATTATGGTATGTCACGTGGACACACAACAGTCGCTCGTTCTGCATACATAAATGCGTTTCCGAGCAGACTTATACCGTCAGCACGAAATTTCCAAGAAGTTCACCGAAAGATATCCAACATCGGACTTGGATTAGCAAGAGATCGCCGTGAGCAACAAGCTACCATTATTGACCATTCCATAGAAGAGGCCGTTTTAAACGATTTGTTTGCTGATCCCACAACCAGCATTAGACGCTTAGCTTTGCGTCACGGTATATCAAAAACATCCGTATGGCGAATTTTGAAAAAGAAGGGATTGCATCCATACCATTATCAGCGAGTACAGCATTTGCATGAAAATGTAGACAATCGTGCAAGATGCGTAATGTCTACGTGGATTCAACAAAAAATTAGAAATAATCCACAATTCCTAAAAAAAATTTTATGGATGGATGAAGCGAAATTCACCCGGAATGGAATCACAAATTGCAGAAACTTACATGAATGGTCCGAGGAAAATCCACACCTAAAGAGAGCGTCTACTTTTCAAGTGCAATTTTCAGTTAATGTATGGGCAGCTCTAATAGACGACACGCTGATTGGGCCAGTTATTTTACCCGCAACATTAAATGCCGAAAGTTTTTTAAACTTATTAAGAGACGATCTGCCACTACTGCTGGAAGATGTTCCGCTGGCTACAAGGCAACAGATGTATTTGCAGATGGACGGATGCCCTGCGCACTACGGGCGCAATGTGCGAAGTTTTTTAAACGAAAACTACGCTAATAGGTGGATCGGCCGGGATGGACCAGTCGGGTGGCCGGCACGTTCACCTGACCTGACACCCCTAGACTATTTTCTGTGGGGTGTTATGAAACAAAGAGTCTACAGAACGACCGTAGACACCGAGGCAGAGTTACAAGATCAAATCATGCGATGTGCCGATGAGATAAGAAGTGACCCAGAGATGGTGCTTAGAGCCACACAACAAATCGCTCTTCGTGCGGCAATGTGCCTACAACAACAAGGAAGCCATTTTGAGCATTTAATGCATTAAACAAAACCCTTATTTCATACTTACATGTAATAAGTTAAATAAAAATGTTGTAACTAAAATTTGATTTTTAATTCTACCTGAGCAGCAAAAAAAAACGTGTCTCTACCTGAGTGGTGACGTAATCAGTGGTCAACTTTAAAAGCTCCTAGCCAGCACATTTTTTATGTTAGAACGTAGGTTTTTTTTTATTTAAAAGCTATTATGATAGACAATAATAAAAAGTCATAAAAATTTCTAGTATCATAGGCTTAATTTTAAGATTTTTGGAGTTTATTGGAAAAAACAGCCTAAAAAATGTAATTTTAATACAAAAATTAAACTTTAAGTCACGATAGCCACTCGTTTGTGAGTTATTTGTTATTTTATCGTCATCGTCACATATCTGACATGATTATGGTTTTTATTTTAACAAAATAGACCTACTACTTTGGAAGAAATAATTTTTTTATTAAATAGAGTAATTAGTGAGTAATAAAAATTTTAATACATCAATAAAGTATATACGAATTTTTTTTTCTATTTTTTGTCGATAATTTTTGATCTAGTTTCACCCCCTTTCGGGGTTGCACTTTATCCAGGGACACACTGTATATGTGGGGTTCATAAATAAACCCCTACATTTATAATAATAAATAATTTCTTTTACAATGCTATACCGCTAGGACCTCAAGCCGAGGCAGGAGCGTGACGTCATCGCATGGCGTGACCAGTTACTTCCGCCGTGCCGCCGCGCCCTTCGACCGCCGAGCTCCGGTCTGCGTCCCGCGCCCGCGTCGCTTGCACCTCTACTGCCCGGCACTCCGCTTGCGTCTGGCTTGGTGTCGAGACATCTTCGCGCGCGTCTATTGCCTGGCTTATTTCTATTTATTTCTATCTCTGATCATTTATTTACATTGTATGTTTTCGTTCATGTTCATTAAAATCATTTGTTAATTTTGCCGCTTGTCTTCTTCGATTACACACGGCGAGGAGCCACGCCAAACACCTACCTAGGCCTGCTAAATATATATTAATAAAGGCGACAGTTAGTTTTTTGCCTCAGCAAAGATTACACAAATGAAAGTCATAAAATAAAATATTGGTAATATTTATTTAGCGATAATATAATTTTTTGGTCTAAAGTTAACTTTAACGGCGTTTACATATTTTTATGGTATGCAATAAAAAGGAAATTAGCTTCATTTCTATATACATAATGAAACACAATTTGGTCAGATTTATCCGTTTTGGCAGGTATTTCGAATTTATTGGAATTAATGTAAGTGCATTTCTGGTAGGCATTTAAACACAAGCCATAAAATAAAGGCGGATCTGAATAAATGCACGCAATCAATCCTATAGAAAGTTCCAATCTTAAAAGCCATTCTAAATTCAACATTGTCGAACTGAATACTGTCGTGCGAATTGAAGTCTTGAATACTGCCAACATTATAAAAAAGCTTATTCTACCAACCTTGCATCACCTAACACACAGAATAAATAATACGCCTTACAGAAATCTGTCTCTGACTTTATTATTGAACTTTTAATCATCATCATTATATCAGCCATATGACGTCCACTGCTGAACATAGGCCTCCCCCATAGATTTCCAGAGGGACCGATTTAAATAAATAAATATTGCTGGACATTTTACACAGCGCTATCTAGCCCCAAACTAAGCAGAACTTGTACTATGAGAACCAGATAACTGAGAGAATACTTATATATTTTTTTTGTAAATACATACTTATAATTTAAAGAAAAAAAACCAGATCCGGAACAAATACCTGTAGATCATGCAAACATTTGTTCCGCGGCGGGAATCGAACCCGCTACCTCCTGCGTCTAAGCCAGCTATTTGCCGACTGCGCCACGGAGGTAGTCAGAATAGATATTGTGCGGCCTGCATCCAACGGCTCCTAACACATCAGGTCACCTTTTCATCTAATGGGTGGCCGTGCTACGCAGCGCTTTCCATTGCGTGGTTTCCACTCGAGAATGTAGAATGTTTGATGCAAAAGACACTATCTACGATTATAGTTTATGCAGCGGCCTTCACACTAGGCAAGCCTGTATTGTGAAGACCAGTTAGATGGATTGCCATTTTTGATTCGTGACTTTGGACATAACAATTTTACATTGCCAGTTTCTTTAAAGTGATGAACGCCTAGGCTACATTATCAATAATAGTAGTAGATTATTAAACGAGGGGATTAAGCAGTGTCTTACGTCACGGGTGCTATATTGAATCCCGAAGGTAAGGAAGGATTCTAGAGTTAACTCACGAGCGGACCGAGGGAGTTACTAGAATCCTGAGTGCAGAGAGGGATATAAGCACGCCCAAGATGCAGACAGCTTTATCCACGAGGAGAATACTCTACTCTTCACATTTTCTGCGAGACAATAAAAACAAATCTGTGGTGCAATCTAGGGTAGTTCGATTTACGAATAAGTTGTTATGGTGTGGGTCCCTTTGGTTCAAATTTTAATACAGATGAGGTTACAAATTCCAATCACATTATGCCCGCGAGGACATAATTAAATTCAGTACACCTTTACTCCCGGCTCAGCCGTAGGGATTTAATCACCTGCTTTCAGTGAGGTTTACATGACACATAATTTGACATTGGCGAGCAGGTGATGTGAAAAACAATTTTAATCAAATAAAGTACTTTTACTTTTAACGTGCCTGTACTTTGCTATTCGGTATGAAAACGGAATTATTAGCATACATTAGCATAAACCATAAAATTGTAGAACAATAGTTTTTTTATTCGGTACGTAGTAAGTGAGGTATGTAAACGAAATAATTCACTATAACACTTTATCTATGCCAAATCTCACACTCCTCCGAGCGCGCTATATGCTTGAAAAGAGGTACAAAGTTATCTCTCCATGTATTAAATAGATAGCGATAGACGCTTGGACTCGATTTTAAAAATATCAAAGGTTAGCAATTTTACATTGCCAGTGGCCTTAAAGTAACAAACGCCTCCATTCCATAAATACTAAACTCTAGTTGTATCGCTAATCTTAACCCAAAGCAATAAAGTTCATATTACAGTGCAAGATGCGTTGAAGTGACAAGCGTTTGGCACGTAAGGCAAGAGTGGCGGGTCGAAAGTGAGGTGTCGCGATGAAGAGGGCCTCGGATTACGGATCCGTCCGTGATTCGAATTTAAAATTTTATTCGACTGTGAATTTTATGCGGGTATCTGATTTATTAGGGAAACGGTGATAAGCGTGCGTGATTTGTAAGGAATGTGTTTTATTAGAGGACTTGGGACAAAAGAATATGTATTTTTAAGCGGGTTCAATTCCTACACAAATAGTCAGTGCACATTCACCGGGGTGGTAATATGGCTTACAAAGATACAAAATACGCGAAAGGCCATGGATTTTGTATGGATTTGCTGACTTCAAAATTCCGATTCGATATTCCGAAACGGAATTCCGACTGTATTTAGGTTATGACTGGCATTAAGGTGGTTTGATTCCTATCCTATACAAACAATCACTGGATAACTGAATATTACAAATGTCTGGACAATGATAAGGATTTTATATGGATTTTCTGCCTTCGAAATTCCGATTTGATATTCGTATTCAGAATTGGAATTCCGGCTGTATATGACCGGCCTAAGGCGGAATTCTGCAGATGAAAATGGTCTCTAGAACATTAGCTCACGTTTTTGTTTCATTGCACACTATATTAATTACCACCCGGAGCAAATATTTGCAGATCATACAAAGATTTGTATCAGTAATCGAACTCGTGTCTTTTTATCGGCTTATCGCGTTAAAGCTTCTTTTGTGATACATCAAATAAACACGAATAATTCAGACCATTTTGTCGTAGGCGTAAGCAATATTTTTAAGTCAGTATATAAAATATAATCACATTATGGGCCATTCAACATTGTTTTCGGCGAAAACCGCAATGCATCGATCAAAAGCATACAATTAAGTTTTAAATTGCCTTCATTACCATCCGATAATGCTCCATCAGTTTCGTAGTCTAAATAGAACAGCTGGATTATTCATTTTAAATGAGTAATGATCAGCTTCCGCTCAATC
The DNA here is from genome assembly GCA_963924445.1 of Philereme transversata. Classification (NCBI taxonomy): domain Eukaryota; kingdom Metazoa; phylum Arthropoda; class Insecta; order Lepidoptera; family Geometridae; genus Philereme; species Philereme transversata. The sequence continues at coordinate 4,493,478 of OZ004347.1, forward strand.
GAGCGAGATAAGGACAACACTAGTCTACACATAAGCAATTTGGAAATCAGTATTTTTTTGCAATATTTGTTGCATATCATCGACAAGTAGATATCGCAAACCACACGCTTCACGTGATCCTTTCTATCTTATACTTGCAAGTTGTTAAATGAGCTACCATGAAGGTTTCTCGTTAGGCTTCGATATAGCACGCTTCAAGAAAATTCCAAAGAGGTTTCTACAGGGTAGGGAACACATCAACAATACCCCGGGTGTTGCCGGTGTCAATAGACGACGCGACGTCTATTGACACCGGCAACACACAAATAACAGCCTGTTTCCCCACAAATAACATTTGAATGTATTTTTATAATTTTTTGGAGGTGTAGTTTTTGCGAATAACCAGGTTACATTATTTTTTACATACATTTCGGAAAATAGGTAGGTATATATTATGTTTATTTTTATTTGCGCAGATTTGCACTGATTGATCGAAAGTTACGAAAGTTGTATGAAAATGATACAAACACTTAGCGAGCAGCGATGACAACACAGTGACGTCGGCACGGCAGTACTACCAGGCCCACTACTGGCAAGGAACAATAATTTTGCTTCTTTACGTAGTAATAAATAAATAATGCTGGACATTTCACACAGCGCTATCTAGCTCCAAACTGAGTAAAGTTTGTGCTATGGGAACCAGATAACTGTAAGAACACTTTTTTTTGCTGTAAACACATACTTATAACACATAAAGAAACAACCAGACCCAGAACAAATATTTGTGGATCATGTTAACATTTGTTCCGCGGTGAGAATCGAACCCGCCACCTCAGACGGCTGTTCGTCCACTGCGCCTATGATGTAGTCTAAGATGGAGCACGAAGATCTAGCTTTGCTTAGTTTGGGGCTAGATGGCACTATGTGGATTGTCAAGCATTATGTTTCAGCCTTTTCAATGTTAAATATTGTTTATTATATTATCATAATCTAGCTAGTATACAAATCACTAGCTGACCCGCCCGGCTTCGCTTTATAATGAGTGTGCTAGCTATTTTGCCTTTAGCTGTATATTCGTCTCGATTGTCCGGACACCGGCACCGCTGTAATCGGATTACGAGCGCGCAGATGACGGCAGACTCAGATTTGCATGCGTAATGTCGCTAAGTGCACTTTTAGAACGCCATATTGTTCCCGGAGGTAGATTAGGTAGAAGCCTTTTACGGATTTAATTAATTCCCTTGCGTCTTTATTGCACACCATTGATAATAACCAAACTAAAGAAAATACAGTTCTAAATAATAGCTATAATAGGCGAATTTATCGCTAAAAGTGATCTCTTCTAGGCAAAATTTGAATGAAAAGGATCTAAGTGAACAAATGAGGACGGCGGCATCGTAAATGGTCCGACAAGTGCTTGACCATTTATTTATTTTAGCCAGGCCACAATTAAATCCGCAAATATGCACATACAGTCTGTCACCGCATTCACGACATTAATTTAAAACGCATATGCAGAATCGTATTAACTGATTTTAGAGACCGATACTATTAAATATTTATCCAGTAATCGATACATTTCCAATATACAATTTTTAACGTAAGTCGGCGGCGCCTTTGCGCCGATGCCGCTTAGTCAGTTTAACAGGTAGGTACCTACATTACTTACATGATGAATGAAAAAGATTTGTTTACCTACTGGCTGTTTCATTGATCTTTTAGGACTTAAAATTAAGGAAGATTCAAAATTAAAAAAAAATTCATCGCAATCAATTTGAAAAAAAAACTATTTTACAACAATACTAGCCATCAGCCCTATCCGTGATTTAAATTAATGTCGTAAATGCGGTGACACGCGGTATATAAAAATTTTACTAGTTTATGTATCGAATCGACACAATTTTTGCTTATAAACGAAGTATTATATAACGAAGATATCCAGAGCTTTATATTACAATTATTGTTAAAGAAAAGCCTCTAATGGCCGGTTTATATATCAGTTGGTTACCGACAACACCTCGTTTCACCTCTTTTTCAAAAAGAAAGGAGTTGTTGACTAAAATGAACAATTCTGGCGAAAATTAAAATAAACAAATAAATAAAAATTATACTCTTGACCTGGCTTACGCAACTTTCGATAAATCTATTTAGCGACTAAACATGTATAAATTTTACGTATTTGTATCTATGATTTGACAACTCTCTAACTAAATCGTATTTAGACACTAAGGGCGACTTGCCCAACGATTCCTAAACGTATTTAGTAGCTAATATGATTTAAGAAGTTGTCAATTCATACAAATACGTCAAATTTAAACATGTTTAGCCGTTAAACACGTTTAGGCATCGTTGCACAAGTTGTCCCTTTTAACTTTTATCCCGACGTTCATATCGAAATACTAAAATTGAAACGTTGGGATTATTAATAATAAGGTACATACGTGATTATGGAATATATTCCGCTTGAGTTTTGTCATGTTTCCTCCATTGAGTTTTCATATAACCAATTAACATGAACTCCCGTTACCTGTAATTTGGATGAAACTGTAGGTCAAGTCAGGTGGTTATTTATTTCGTGGCACTATTTTTATAGTCAAAGATTATAGTTTTGAATAATATATTTTTGTTTTTATGGGAGACTCGCTAGATCTCAGTTCGGGGCGAACCACTAGTTACGTACAGTTATCGCGAAAGTTTGAAAAATACTATTGTTTTGTAATGCTTCGGCTTGTCATAATGATGCAAATCCCTATTATACTGATTAATCCTCTCTTGATGAGGAGGTTGGAATGAGTTGATGCATCTTCCAATTACCAATTTATGTTTCCACAACTGTACAGGTATTAACTACAACCTAGGGATCTTCAAGTCGCGAGTGAATAGGTTTCTTCTAGGCAAGTGTGTACCATCGTAGACTGCATCATCGCTTACCATCAAGCGAGATAGTGGTCAAACGCTAGCCTATAAATTATAAATAAAAAAAAATGAATGAGCGGGGAGAGACGACTGGCATGGGCACACTACAACAGCGACCATCTACTTATGACTTACGCGAGCCAGCTATTCTATAAGTAGTGTGTCCCTACAAATTTTACAATATAATTTTACAGAATTATACAGTATTGTATAATACTGTTTTTCATCCCCCCATCTCGGAAACAGTATTTTTGCTCTTCGATATCTAAGTGCAAAAGCCGTTTTTATCCGCTACAGGATAAAGTACATTGAATTTAGAAGATCGTGTGCACTAAGTATGTGAATTCAAAACATCTTTAAACCTATTTACTTCTACCTCCATGGTGCCGAATTTATCATACAACCTTTTTTAATTTCTTAAGAATTCAGACTTGAAACCTTCTTGGTGTATTACTTTTTTTTAAATTTGCTTTACGCGCGCCATTTTCTTTTCACGTCCTAATGTTAAAAACCTTAGGTTAAAAACAAGAAACTTGAAAACAAGTGACAACCTGAAATGAGTGATTCTAGCGACGAGGAAGTTTAATTGACACCAACAGAATTGACTGAAACTGTTCAAAATGCGCAAATGAGCTTTCTCCCTCAACAATCACGCGAGAATTTGAAACAATACGATATGTTTAACACGTGGTGACTAGCTAAAGGAGCCCAAACTTTCTCAGAAAACGTTTTGCGGGCATATTTTATGTATTTATATAATTCATCTTAATTCATTAAATAATTTCATCTCGGTTTGTGGCAGTGATTTTGGCAAAAGAGACGGAAATGTGTAACAGGAAACCGGGGAAGCGCGCGCTATTTGATTTGACCAATGAGCGTGCGGTGGTCAGATGTTACACATCGTATGCGACTACTGTAAGGCTCGTATTTTTTTTTTTAATACTTTTGTTTATTCATTTATTGCTACTTATCATGCACTACCTACAAATTATATTTCTGGAATAGAATGCTTACTAGCATTATGCATTACAAATGTTTACATGATCTACAGATATTTGTTCCGGGTCTGCTTGTTTTTCTATGTATTATAAGTATATATTTACAAAAAAATAATGTATATAAGTATTCTATCAGTTATCTGGTTCCCATAGTACTCGTAGCTCTGCTTAGTTTGGGGCTAGATAGCGCTGTGTGAAATGTCCAGCAATATTTATTTATTATTAAGCTCGCCTATGTACAGATATATTTGTTATTTATTGTGCAATAAATAATTTTCAGTTAGTCAATAAATACCCATTAAATTTAAGTAAATAGGTAGGTATCCTTTTTTAAAAGAACAGATTTTTTAAAAAAGATACCTATTTTCAAGTTACCAAGCCTGTTGCAATGCACTTCCACGGCTGTTCCAACATCCCTACAAAGCCTCCCCTCCCCTGAAGGGTCATTACCAGAACGTGTGGATAATGTCTTCCTCGGAACCCGAGTGCTCTAAAGCGGTCGTTCAACAAAACTGGCAACAGCAATTACGTTTCACTTTTTACTGTTGGCTCTCAGACTATAATAGGCACTGAGTACGTAATTTTGTCTGATACTTTTGTCGGATTTTTATGGGCGATTGTTAAATTGTTAGCTGACTATTTTTACACGGCGATTTTTTTATTGTAGGACAGAATCTATTGGAGTAACTTTGGGGGAGCCTCTCAGCAGTGGGATATCATATAAGCATTGAAGCTACGGTAATTAATTTGATAAAAACCTATTTTACAACACTACTAGTCATTAGCTCTACCCGTGTTTTCATTTAATGTCGTACATAACAAAACACGTAGTATAAAGCATCATCTAAGTACCTATCTTTTGGTTAAAAAGATATTTGGATTTGTTACGAATTATGTTTTATCCAAATCCATACAGATTTATAAATAGTTATTACTGTTACGAGCTGAGGGTTCGGGATAAAATAATGGGAATCGGTTTAGCCAAAATAACACTTTTATTCAACACGATGACGATGAATACACGAACTTGGTCACACGTAATCACAACACACTAATTCACACAACTGTTGCACCACTTAAAGTCACTAAAATGTTCGCACGTATAGCTAAATCCAGACTGACTCGGGAGCAACTACTGTTCACGCGAGACCCTTCCCACGTCAGCCCTCCAGGGCCTCGCTGAGACAAACTCACTGAGACTGACTCAGACTGAGACTAACTGTCCGGCCATCTCTCCGGCCTATTTATATCGCACACATTTCGATTGTTCGAGAACGATGTCGATCCTTCCAGGAAAGGGTTGGTCCCTCGACACAATGGCCACTCCCCATTCTGCGAATCCACAAACAATAGCAACAATAACACAGCAAGACAAAAGCGTTCGAGAAGGTTCGATTATTACTCATTGTTTAACAGCCTCGGCGTAACACTGCCCCCTCCTAAAACATGCTCGTCCCGAGCATTCTTAGCCCCATATCGCGGCAGCCGATCAACACGAACAATTTTAGGCGCACCTCGCGCTGAAGATGTAGCAACTAGAGGAGCCACATTGCCGTCTCCAGTACTTCAGGACACCCAGAGTCCCTTTCTCATCAGCGATCCCAATTCCAGCCTCCAAAACACGGCTCTCATGATTTCTATATGTTCTTTCACTTCCTGGAATTACTTTCCAGATAAACCGAACAATTCCCTCATCAGTCGAGCCCAATTCCAGCCTCCAAAACACGGCTCTCTTGATTTCTATCTGTTCTTTCACTTCCTAGAATTCCTTTCCAGATGAACCGAACGATTCCCTCATCAGTCGAGCACGCTCTTATGGCCAACCTCGCTGATCTTCCTGTTGACGACGCTGCTCTTCTTTATCCTGACGTCGCTGTTCCTCTTGCAACCGAGTCTGCTCCACCTGTTCATGTCGCTGTTCCTTTTGCAACCGAGCCTGCTCTTCCTACTGACGACGCTTCTCTTCTTAATGCTGACGGCGTTGTTCCTCCTGCAACCGAGCCTGCTTTTCTTGCTGACGACACTGCTCTTCCTTATCTTGACGTCGCTGTTCTGCCTGCAACCGAGCCTGCTCTTCTTGCTGACGACGCTGCTCTTCCTTATCCTGACGTCACTGTTCTTCCTGCAACCGAGCCTGCTCTTCTTGCTGACGACGCTGCTAATAGCAGCAAGATCGCCTGTCACAGGAGCTTGGCCCACGGTTGATGATGATGATTATGCTGCTCCAAATGATTCGGTGGCGGCTGATTCCATCTCCATCGGCTGACGACTCTGCCGAGCTTCTTGAACCGGAGACTCTCCAAACCGCCTTTCATCCATTTCCTGTTGTCGTTGACCTCTCGTCCTGACACCGTCCACGTTATCCTTTGGCAGAACCGGCATTATTTTATCCCACTTCTGACACCAAATTGTTACGAGCTAAGGGTTCGGGATAAAATAATGGGAATTCGTAATATTGTAGTACCTATACAATAATAATAGTAAAACTTGCGAAGAGCTAAGTACATACTTAACGTAAGCGAAAAAGTTAATTTCCGTAAGAGATAATATTAACTGCTACCTTTTCTGGCCCTACAAAGGGTAAATCCTTAACATCTTTCCAAACACCATCGTAATACGTACCCCTTCAACTTTGCGATTACGGAAGTAACCGTGAGTTACTTCACTTACCTTATATCGTAGATGCACACTGCAGTTTTTTGGTGCACCCAAGTGTGCTCCTATTAACGATATCATAATAATCTCAGCCAGGAATTACCTACAACTGAGTGGATAGGTGTTTATTTTTTTCTGTAAGGCCCTTATTTTATGCGTACCTAACCCAGACGTTAATCCGACGCGCCGATCTTATAAACATCTCGCTTTAAACAATTTGACTGGGTTCGGCTACCGACACTTTTTTGATTAGGTTCTGATCATTAAACATCTCCTAATCTAATCTTCTGTAGGTATATAATAAAATAAACAAAATTCTAAACACTTTAAAAATATTTAATGCTTTTAAGGATTTACCTTCATCATCATTTGGGAAGAGAAAAAAAACGACATATTATTATTATTAAGTAAACTTTGAGCGTCGTAATTAAAAACTGGAAAACGTTAAACGTAGCATTTGATTTTAACTAGGTTTATTTACATCAATTGTGACATAAGGTCACATGATCTAATCTACTGTAACATCCCGAATCGAAATCACTTAATGACTGACTTCGTACAAAACTCCAATTTCTCGTTACTTGTAGGCGTCACAATAACACTCACACTAATGGACCCTCTTAAAGGGGTCCGTCTGACCTAAAGGGATCCTAAGGGGTTTAGTACACGATGCGATGCGACGCAAAGCATGTTAACATTAACCAAGTTAAGTTATTAGGCCGCTCAAAAGCCTACGATAAGGCATGGCGACATTTTGCTGAGCTACTTGTCGCAGTTGAACAGTGCGGTCGCCCATCTAAATAGTGACCGCGTGGAACGTTGCTTAACTTTGATGATATGTTTATTGGGGTTCACGTTATTAGTTATAAATATTTTTTTATTTAGAACTAGCTGCCCCGCCCGCGGCTTTGCACTTGTGGTTTTTCAATAAAATCATTACCCTCCTTTTTCGCAGTCGGGTAAAAAGTATCGGTAAAAAAGGCGCGGGGTGATTATTGCACCGCTTCCAGTGCGGTGGTCAAGCAGTGCAGCGGGCCCAACATGGCACGGGCGGTGTATCACACGGCAACCGCATCGCACCACCTCGTGCACCGCGCCGCACCGCGTCGTTCGATGTAGAAAAATCTTAGAGCAGTAAACCAACCGGAGGCGCCATTGACAGGCGTTCCCCTCTGCCAAAGGTACAAGACCGCCGGTCATACCGGTTATATAAAACTAGTTGCCGCACGCCCTGCGTCATTCAATCAGGCAAAGTTCACCCTAGGACGACTGTCCTCACTACTAGGCGCGAAAAGTAAAATGTCCCTTAAAAATAAGGTGACCCTTTACAAAGCGTGCATTCGCCCCATCATGACATACTCCTCTGTAGTATTTGCCCACTCTCCTAAAGTTCGTGCCATTCAGGTCATCCAAAACCGCTTCTTGCGAAAAGCCTCAGGCTCGCCATGGTATTTTCGCAATAACGATCTACATCGCGATATGAAATTAGAATCAATAGCCAGGTTCATGAAGCTCGCTTCCAAGCGGTTTTATGAACATGCCTCTAATCATCCGAACCCTTTGGTGCACACCATTCCGGTCTACCCGTTGGATTCGCCCGCCAACAAAATCCTCCGTCGTCCGAGACACGTTCTCGGAGACCCGGATGACGAAATCACCTCCGCTAATGCGGAAGGTGAGTCATCTACATCAGACAGAGTAAACACTTCACAGAAACACCGATCTCGCCGGCGAGGTCGACGAATCCCTTCAGTCGCCGCCTATACGAGGTACAAACATGTACCCGGGCGTTTCTCTCCTATCCCCATCCCGGCAACAGCCCAAGCCGAGGTTCGTACCTAAGTGGTGCTCTTGCGCTAGTTGCCTAAAAAAACTTACTGGGCTGAGCGCCATCTGCGCTCGCCAAAAGTTCGGTTAAGCTGTCACGGCCTCAGAGGCCAACAGCGAGATTAGTCCATTCGAAAAAAAAAAAAAAAAAAAACCTGCGTCATTCAGCGGATCACAATGAGTGCGGTACGACGTGAGCTGAAAATGCCGAATTGTAACGTGTTTTCGTGTAATAAAAGATCAAAAACATCTAGTGTACAAAAGGATAACATTACTTTTCATCTGTAAGTATTATTACGTTTAAATATTATCAAATAGTACATTAAATTTGCAAAAAACTAAAAAATATTGTCAATCTAAAAGTGATGCCACTTAATGGTAGTAGGTCTACTTTAGGCCAATTTTTAAAGTTGTCTGTATAAATATTTAATTAAAAGTTCTTTTTCACATTCGTTAATATTAACATAATTTATTCAATAAAGAAATGGTACTAACCATAAATAACGTGAAATATAATTGTAGATGCTGATTGAATTAACGATGAATTAGAATAGAATAGAAAAACGTTTATTTTGCTTCACGGATGTACATTACAGCTTAGATAAATGAGTTTATATTAAAGAGCAAATTTGTGAGCAAAAACGGTCCCCACTCAGCATTGTGCTATAGTAGCATATTTATACTACTATAGTGCTGGTCTTCCGTGGTGCCATTTTTGTGTGTGTTAGCAAATTCATTTGTTCTTTCATTTTCAACATATATTTTTATTTAATGCTATAAATATAGTATGTTTAAGTTTGTACTTTATTAATTATTAGCATTTTATGATCTTCACTTGTTTCGTAAACAGGCCACTTTTAATTTGCTACTCTGGCAACACAGTACTAGGAAAGCTAGTGATGGGACAGCACAAAAACAATTTTGTCGATGTAAACATTATAAAGTACGTTATTTTTATCATTTATTTTTCAGACATAAAGAAACAGTAACGTCCCTCGCTCTCGATACCTCGGAAGAAAGTGATATAATTTCAGAAATAGAGATCGAAAAATACTTATCCCCTTTTGGAGAAAAGGTTGTGGAATACATAGCGGGATACGTAGTATTTTCCACTATTAAAAGAATTAAATGCTGTATATGCGTAAAGGGCTTATGTGGAGAGCCTAATAAAAAAAGTATAACGTACCAAAAAGTAGAGGTAGTCTAATGTACGCACCGAAGGAAGTTATTGATTTATGTCGTCTTAGCGAAGTGGAAATCCGGAAGCACTTGTCTCATGACAAAAAAGTTAGCCGCTCTTGTACGCCCCAATGAGTTACAAATAAAGTGTTACAACATTATGTTGGTAGACAACTGTTCAGAAACATCGAAAGTCACTACGTTGATAATGATTTTGTTATGCATAATATTGTACTTGCGAAAACGGCCATACAAAAGTATACACAAAAATCATATATTTAGTTACTTGTCTAAAAAGACTGACCCTAAGAAATGTATTAGGTACATATACACAAAACTTATTCATTTTAAGAATCAATAGTGTTTCTAAAAATTATTAATAAACATTTTGCTAATGCGCGCGATAAAACTGCAATAACTGTAAGGCTTACATAATTTTTACAAATAAACTATTTTATAAAAATTGTTTTTTTATTCTCTGTTTCACCACAAAATATCGATAAGTTTATTATTTATTATCGATGTGTTCCTCGCACTATCAATGTTTACTTCGAGCTGACGTCATCTCTTTCACGGACAGGTTGTCTGTGTGTGTGTTTATACTTGTGTGAGTATAGTTTATGCTGGTGTTTGATAATTTTGTAGTGTGTGTGTGTAGTGACGTATCGAAAAAATGCATTTGTGTTAACAGTATTTGTGTGCGTTGCCTCGTCCCCCGCGCCGAAAACGGCAGACTTTTTTGTATAGAAATTAGCGCGCGTGGCGTCTCCGGTAGGTTTACTGCTCTAAGAGAAAAACAAATAAAATAAATATATATTTATTTTCTCTAGGTAAGATTATATAATTACTATATATTTAGGTTAATAAAATCACACTACATTAAAAAAAATTACTGTTTTTAGAGGTGGGCTTGATACAGGCAAAAGTTTGGATGTTTGTTTATATTCAATGTTTGTTACTCAATCACGTCCTAAAAGCTGAACTTATTTCAATGAAATTTAGTACGTACGTAGATTATGACCTAGATTAACACATATGCTACTTTTAATCCCCTAAATCAGGTCCCATGGGATAAAAATGGGGTAGCAAGTCAAGTTGCAACAGCAAGTTTATCTATAATACTAAGTTACCCACACGTTGAGTAGTGTAACGTGTACGGAGTTGCGGGAAACAGGAAGTATATAATAATTTAAATAAATATTTATTTATTGTATGTATTTTTCATGTATATGTAAGTAATAATTGAAATATATAAGATGCATTAAAAAGCGCTGCGGAAACCGCCAAGCACTGCGCTAACTGGTTGCATTTGGTGTGTAGGACCCCTTAGATATCCTTAATGCATATTCAAATCTGACGAGTGTGTGGTTCTTTATTAGCCTCCGCGTTTAATGCCAGGGTTGAAGTGTTTTCGGATGGTGAATCCCAATTGGTTATTTTGTAATGGTTATGCTTTGGTAGGGCTGCTAATTTGTTTGGAAACCGTTTGTTTGGATTCTTGAAAGAATTTTTGTGGTATATGAACATAGACATAGACAATCATTTATTCATGACATTAGCACACAATACACAATTCAGTTACATTTAAAGACAGCGAAAATACAAAAAAAAGAAACCATGAAATAGTAAAACGTGTATAGAAAAAGAATATAACGTGTTTTGTTATGTACCATATTATATGAAAATACGGGTAGGTAGGGCTAATGGGTGAAATAGTTTTTTTTCAAATTCAATTCTATGGATTTTTTTTTAATTTTCAAAGAATATTAATTTCAAGTCCAAAATAACAATGAAACAGCCTGTTTAAAATAGGTAAACAAATCATATTCATTCATCATGTAAGTAGGTACCTGTTAAACTGACTAAGCGCCGACGCCGCCGTTGCAAAGTCGCCGCCGATTTACGATAAAAATTGTTTATTGGAAATTTATCGATTACTAAATAAACATTCAAGCTACCAGTATTAAGCCCACCTCTAAAATCAGTTAATACGATTCCAGATGTGTGTTTTAAATTAATGTACATAACAAAACAGGTTGCATAATGTTGTTTATGTAAGTTTTCATGAGAAACAACAGCAGTATTAAGCATTGACATCAGGAACTGCGAGTTGGTATCTCAATGCCTGAACCAGGCAAATCTAGAGAAAACTTTGAACCCCTTCTTAAGCTTATTGCGCGCATGGATGAGTGTGAGATATGCCATTTTTATTAGTATTGTTACGAGCTGAGGGTTCGGTATAAAATAATGGGAATCGATCTAACCAAAATGACACTTTTATTCAGCACTAAACGATGAATACACGAACTTGGTCACACGTAATCACAACACACTAATTCACACCACTGTTGCACCACTTAAAGTCACCGAAATGTTCGCACGTATAGCCAAATTCGGACTGACTGTCCGACCGTCTCTCCGGCCTATTTATATCGCACACAATTCACTACACTAGAACGATCTCGAACATTCCAGGAAAGGGTCGGTGTTTCGACAGAATGACCACTCTCCATCCTGCGCAACCGTAGACAATAACACAGCAGGTAAGACAAAAGCGTTCGAGAAATTTCGGCTATTTCTTATTGTGTAACAGCGTAACAGTATTAAGAGCATGTAGTGTCCTACTGCAGGCAAAGGCTTTCCTTCCTTCTCTTCAGTCTTCTCTAGTTTGGGCTATTGTAGTCCAATCGATTTTGGGCTATTGTGGACAAAAAAGTGAGATATGGCATAGTAAAGTTTATATGGAGAAGGAGGGGCGAATGATTATATTATGCCCAAAAAAGTGAAAAAATATGGGGTTTAATATCCCACTGTGTGCTGGCAGCTAGTAAATTAATACAATATTTATGTTTATGAAGCACAAATAGCTTAGAAATAAACGTAAGGCTAATAATGGATTTCTACGTAACAGGTTTCTACCTTTGAAACACGGTTTCTACGTTTGAATAACAGGTGTCTACGTTTGAATAACAGATTTCTACGTTTGAAACAGGTTTCTACGTTTGAATAACAGATTTCTACGTTTGAATAACAGGTGTCTATGTTTGAATTAACTAATAGCCATTAGCTTATACTAATAAGCTAATGGTCTGGCAGAGTAAATTTAGTAAAATGAGACCATTTAAATTTTAAGAGCAGTTTTTCAAATCAAGATCAAATCTTATAATGTTTATTTGTGACGACACCAACAACAAACCAACACCAATTGCAGTGTGTGTTTATCTGCAGTGTCACTGCATGTGTCACAAAAAAGCTCCAACTCAGCACGGGTTGCACTGGCTACCACGCGCTGGTCTTCCATTAGATCCTTTTTAAATGAATATTGATGTTGAAACTTTGATTTTATTGAAAGCATCAGTCTTCCCGACTTAAACAGTTTTAGGGAATTTGCCGTTAAACTGTAACGTTCACTTTGAAGGTTTTAAGGGAAATTAGCACATTTTAAAGCAGGTTTTAGCACTCATTTTCGATGCAAATCCAAAGGCTTTTGGAGAATTTTCGACCGGGCTTCGTAGCCTTTTCACCTTCCAAAGTAAATAAACTTTTTGTTGTTCGCGCTCGGAAGGTGAGCTGGTTTTGCTGGGAACTTGGAGTTTCGTAGTTTCGTGAAAGTGTGCACTTTGGTTTGTTTTTAGCGGACTTTAGGTAAAAGAAGAGATTGTATTCTATTCAGTTAGATTTATGAAGCTCAAGCTATTTTTAGATTTAAAATTGCAGTTTTACGGACAAAAGTCTGCAAACTAAAACTCTCTCTATAATTGTGTTTTTAGTAATTGATCGATATATCAAACATACACGAAAAAAAAATAATAGACTACTTATAGACATCACATCACTGAAATCATTCGGAAGACACTCTGTCCTTCTATCTATTTATCCATATTAGTTGCGTTTTCACGACTAAACGGGTGGACCGTTTCCGATGAATAATGGTATACAAATAGATAATTATCTGTAGTGAGACATAGGCTGCTTTTTATTTACAAACCATGCGTGCGAAGCCACGTGCGGAAGCTTGTGGTAAATAAATGAATGATACAACTACAAACTGCCAGATAATTCTACAATAAATGAACACCAAACACTGTGACAGAACAGCGCTACTGAAACAGAAAAGAAACAGGTAAAGCCGCGTTGACACGATCAGAGCCAGCTCGGACCGAGTGAACTCGGATACCTACTCAGACGCAACTCGGATTGTAGCAACCTTTAATCCGAGCCCACTCGGACGATGGCGTCCGATCTAAGTAGACTCGGACCGTGTTCTACTCATCCGAGCTAGCTCGTATACGAGTTGGAAAACAAAATGGCGGCTAATAACAACAACCAAGAGTCTCGTGCGAAAAAAAAGTAGTCTGAGCTTGAAACAAGTAGATTTGTACTACGAATCAGAACTGTAACTGTACGAATCAGAAGAGGTTCTCTGGAACGTACGGTTGAAGGACTACAAAAATAAAGATGCCAGGAACGCGGCAGTGCAGCGTCTAATACGAAGTATTGATTTGAATATCATTGTCGACGATGTAAACAAAAAAATCAACAACATTCGGAGCACTTACATATATCCAAGAGAAAGCAAAAATTAAAAATTCTAAGGGAGCGGAAGAAATTTATGTAGCTACACTGGCGTGGTGTGAAATAGCGGACCGATTTTTCCTCTATCAGCAAGTCTGCGATAATTCCGATGCCACTTCGCACTAAATCCGTCATTTTTCGATGTTGACTGATAAAAATAATTGGAATAATGACGAAAATGATCCGAGTGAACTATGATAGTATCAACAGCTATCCTAGTACACTCTTATGGAACTACTCCTGCGAGTCCACTCGGTCCGAGCTTGGTCCGAGCTGGCTCTGATTGTGTCAACGCGGCTTAAGGCTCCACTTGTTTCAGTTTCAGACAAAATTATCACAACAGGTCGAATTTAATCCCATCCCCATCAAATCCTTATCTTCTAATATCCACTTCATGGGTACCTCTATTCAGAAATATCGACTTTCAGTTCCGCTATTCAGCGCGTGACACAAAACACTACCTGCCGAATCTCCGATACATCGGCCCTAATAACTAGAGACCAGATTATATGCACTTGCATATTTTGCCTGTTTATTAGTATTTTTTTTTATTTATGCAGTGCATAGTACCAACTCTAGTAGTCTCAAGAGTAGTAGAGTTCCTCCTTCCCCGGGCAAGCCCTTTTCGCGTGGGGAAGTACTACCACAATACCTATTTCTGCCGCCAAGCAGCATTGCTGTATTTTGGTTTGAAGGAATTGGTTGCTGGTAAAATTACAGATACATAATCTACACTTGTATGCCTCAAGTTGATGGACGCAGGGCACGTTTCTAAGATGAGTGACCTACGAGGCTCTACTTTGTTCCAGGCGATGGGTACAACCTAACGGGTCAGCGGTGGGCCAGTTTTTTAACGATTTATTTTGGTGAATGTTCGCAAGATCTTCATTACCTTACCCCTCATTCCCCCTTTCACCACCGGACAAGCAGACGTACCGATAAGTACCACCCATACCTGGTCGGCATACCACCTTGCCGTATCAAACCATTTACTTCAACTTTTCTAGCACAAGTAAGGAGTGGAATTTACTTCCGGCGTATGTTTTTCAGAATAATGTTACGAGCTGAGGGTTCGGGATAAAATAATGGGAATCAGTCTTACCAAAATAACACTTTTATTCGCGCTGAAGATGTAGCAACTAGAGGAGCCATATTGCCGTCTCCAGTACTTCAGGACACCCAGAGTCCCTTTCACATCAGCGATCCCAATTCCAGCCTCCAAAACACGGCTCTCATGATTTCTATCTGTTCTTTCACTTCCTGGAATTACTTTCCAGATAAACCGAACGATTCCCTCATCAGTCGAGCCCAATTACAGCCTCCAAAACACGGCTCTCTTGATTTCTATCTGTTCTTTCACTTCCTGGAATTCCTTTCCAGATGAACCGAACGATTCCCTCATCAGTCGAGCACGCTCTTATGGCCAACGTCGCTGATCTTCCTGTTGACGACGCTGCTCTTCTTTATCCTGACGTCGCTGTTCCTCTTGCAACCGAGTCTGCTCCACCTGTTCATGTCGCTGTTCCTTCTGCAACCGAGCCTGCTCTTCCTGCTGACGACGCTTCTCTTCTTAATGCTGACGGCGTTGTTCCTCCTGCAACCGAGCCTGCTCTTCCTGTTGACAACGCTTCTCTTCTTAATGCTGACGGCATTGTTCCTCCTGCAACCGAGCCTGCTCTTCCTGTTGGCGACGCTGTTCTTCTTTATCCTGACGACGCTGTTCTTCTTGACGACAAAGCATTGCCATAATAGCAGCAAGATCGCCTGTCACAGGAGCTTGCCCCATGGATGATGATGATGATGATACTCCAAATGATTCGGTGGCGGCTGATTCCATCTCCATCGGCTGACGACTCTACCAAGCTTCTTGAACCGGAGACTCCCCAAACCGCCTTTCATCCATTTCCTGTTGTCGTTGACCTCTCGTCCTGACACCGTCCACGTTATCCATTGGTAGAACCGGCATTATTTTATCCCACTTCTGACACCAAATTGTTACGAGCTGAGGGTTCGGGATAAAATAATGGGAATCAGTCTTACCAAAATAACACTTTTATTCAGCACTAAACGATGAATACACGAACTTGGTCACACTTAATCACAACACACTAATTCACACCACTGTTGCATCACTTAAAGTCACCGAAATGATCGCACGTATAGCTTAATCCAGACTGACTCGGGAGCACTACTGTTCACGCGAGACCCTTCCCACGTCAGTCCTCCAGGGCCTCGCTGAGACTCACTCACTAACTCTGACTCGAGACTCACAGCTGACTGTCCGGCCATCTCTCCGGCCTATTTATATCCACAAATTTCGATTGTTCGAGAAGGATCTCGATCGTTCCAGGAAAAGGGTCGGTCCCTCGACACAATGGCCACTCCATTGTGCGCAACCGCAGACAATAACAACAATAACGCAGCAAGACAAAAGCGTTCGAGAAGTTACGATTATTACTCATTGTTTAACAGCCTCGGCGTAACAATAAGTATAATCTCGGAGTCTTCAAGTCCAGAGTGAATAGGTTCTTTCTAGGCAAGCGTGCTCTATATTCGATCACACCATCATTTACCATCAGGTGAGGTTGTGGTCAAGCGCTTGGCTACCATCAATAAAAAAAATATGCTTGTTCTTGACGTCGTAAAAAAAATCTATTCTCATGATTGTATCTACGAGTATAATCAAATTTCGATCGCATTACTGCCTACAGAAGCAAATAACTTTGCAATGATAAGAATCGAAATGAAATCGAAAATTGATCTGATTAAATTTAAGACGATATACAAATTTAATTTCGGTGACGATTGGGCGGAGCATAGAGATCTGTGCCATGCGTGCAAAAAAGTGACAGTGCTATTTACTTGCTTAGGTGAAGAACGATACAAGCATATATGTAGCCGCGCCGCATTGTCGCAGGAGTAAATGACGTAAGCGACAAAAGATAAAATCTCGAATTGCATGAGAAAAAACACATGAAAAAAAATGCTTTTCCATTAATTTAGGTACCATAATTACCTACATAACTATGTAAAAAAATACTTTAAATCTTTTCTAGAGCCGGAGAATGAACGATATTAGTGTTTTAGAAGAGCCGATTTTGACAAATAATTGTATCGAGAAAAGTTTCACCAATTGCGTTTCTGACTTTCATTTATGTAGTTTAAATCCTCAAGTAAATATTGCTTATATATAAAATCTGTACCATTTTTCGTTATTGAATACGCCAGTTATTTAGCGGCTCAAATTTTTTTACATATCGTCTTATCTACGTGATCATATGCTTCTGTTATTAATGTATTAACCATAGGTTTGTCATGGAATATAATCTCAAATGTATTTACAAACCCCATATCACTTTTATGCAAAAAATGAAGATTTTTTTATCAGGGGGGATTTTTTATCTAGTACATATTATTTACGTTGGCGAATTTATTTATCATCATCGTTTGTGGGATGATTCTTTCATATGCCAAGTTGTAAATACTCGTGGTATGCTAGAAAATATAAATACACCGAAATTGTGTCTATTTCGGCCAAAATTTCTGTTTGCATATTCAAATATACACAATATTCTAGTCTCTACTAATAACAGTTTCGTATCGTAAAGCTATAGAAATTCACCCTTTGTTTTACACAAGGGATGAAGGGAGTATAAAGTTACTGCCGACGTTTATCTGTTATGACCCTTGCAATCTGGAGGGAGGTTTTTATGGGAGTAATCTATGGCTGCAACAGGGCTGGCCTGCGAATGCTTGCTTAGCAACAGATGTTGCTGAGTTTTTAGTTTGGACTTACTAAATTATTAATATTTTAAACAGACGTTATTCAAATAGGAATTTCAATAGGAATTAAATAGGTATACGTGCGTAGATGACTGTTTATATATGCAACTCTATACGTGGCTCTATACTCTATACACCGGCTTCCAGCAATCTTTCACATCTAAACGGCTGGATTTTGATTAAATTTAGCTTACACTCATACTCAAAACACATGTGCGAAACCGCGACAGGTAGCTATTACGAGTATGTAGATATCATAATAGTTTCATTCTCCATCAATTGGAAGAAGGTGCAACCATTTCACTACTAAGTCCTCACCTGACACACAAATTACATATCCTTTGTGCTGCCAAACCACAAATATCAGGTTTAGAGCGTGGAAAACTGCATCCCTGAAATTGGACTACCATAATGGACGCTACAGGAAAGTTATTACGTTAAAATCTGAAAAGAAAACGGTCCCATGAGGGCACTAAACACGTTTCGGGTAAAACCGCGAGCTAACATTGCTTTCTGTGAACCATTTCTTGATTGTCCTTAAAAATGGCAGGTTATAATAAAGCTACGAATAGACTAATCTTCTGTAATACATAAAAATCTCGTGTCACGATGTTTGTGGTCGCACTCCTCCGAAACGGATCCACCGAATTAATTTTTTTTTGTTTATTTGTTAAGTATTTTCGTAAAGTATTTTTTATCCCCCCCCCCCCCTCCCTCCATTTTATAATCACAATTTTAGTATTTTTGATTTTTGTATGAACAATATCCATATAATTTAATCGTCGTTCATTGACGTGAAGTCATTTACATGAAGTGTCGCGTAACTTTGACGAGAGTGAATTTCAAGCATGCGAATTCGAGGGCGGGTCAGCTAGTAACTAGTAATAACTAAAAATTTTACGAATAACATGGTCTGCCTTCTTGGCCTGTTAGTCTATACTATATAATATTATAAAGAGGAAAGATTTGTGTATTTGTAACGAATAAACTCAAAAACAACGGGTCTGATTTCAAAAATTCTTTCACCATTAGAATGCTACATTATCCCGGATTAACATAGGCTACTATTTACTCAACTGTGCAGAAAGAGGATTGGTCAGCTAGTTTTATTTATGCGGTGATTGTTTTTCACGCAGTCACGTGAATGCTTACTAGATACTACGCAGAATGTGGGCATGGAATATAACGTTTTGGATTTGCCTCTGGCTATCCCATAAAGGGATATTTTCACAAGCCTTTTTTACAATAGTCTAACCCCAAACATTTAAACTTTTTGCATCAAATTATGGATTTAAGCTATATAAGTGCAGGGGGTTGGAGAATAGCATGATTAGGGAAAAAATTGTGTTTCTTCCCCCTTATCTGTACTTAAAAAAGCTTATCTTTTCCACCAAAATGAAGACCGTCAAAGCTTCCGTTTACAAAGGCAGGAAAAATGATAAAAATTGTTCAGTACATGTTCAGTGAAGTGGAAAATTATAATGTGATTTTATGAAAATGAAATAAAGATATCCGATTTGGTAAACGTGATTTTAAAAATCAGCCCTTATAAAAATGTAGTAGCAACATACATATTATTTCAACTTTATATTTATTAAAGCTAATCATGTTTGAGAGTAATTTATATATTTATAAAGGCTATATGAGGCTTTGAAATGTGAAACTGATGTTCCTAATTATTGGTTTGATCTTAACAACTTTGCGGCTAAAAATAAAATTAAACCTAGGGGGTTGATTTGGCGAGATGGTCGGATGACATCGCGAGAGTTGCGGGAAGGCAATGGAAGTGCTTGGCATAGGACCAGAGAAAGTGGCGTGATAACGAGGAGGACTATAACCCAGCAGTGGGTTGATGTGGGCTGAGATGATGATGATGATGATGAGGTTGATTAAAACTAGGAAAGTGTGTATGGGTACATTTTCGATATTCGGTCATTTGCCTGGAAGAGATCGCTTCCAGCGATAAGGCCGCCCATTGTATTGCCTTATTTATTCTAGCCTAATACTTATTTTTGTATTATTTCTATTTGTGTGGTAATTCAATAAAAAGTTATCTATATATCTATCTTATAACACTTCTCTTTATGCGCCATAGCTACCCTTATGAGTCAGAGCCATCGATCTCGGTAATCAGATTTATGGTAGTCTTTTGGTTAATCATCATCATCATCATCAGACTTTTCATAGAGTTTCAGACCTGTGACCTGTACCCAACGGCTCCCACCAACCTTTATAAGGTCGTCTTTCCATCTAGTGGAGCTCCGCCCTACATTGCGCTTTTTCAGTGCATGGTCTCCACTCGAGAATCTTTCTGTTCCAACAGGCATCAGATCTTCACGTTATGTGCTCCGCCCTCTGCCACTTCAGCTTGCCAATCCGCTGGGCTAGTTTGGGACAAGTTTTAGTGACTAATTAGTAGATAATAATTTACTTCCAAAAACCTTATTTCCTTACTCAGAATGCGAATGCGATTTTTATCCGAGATCAAAGACGATAGTTTAAACTAGTAGCTCACAACTGGAGTAAGCAATATAACTAACGCAACACTGCAATACTGCATAATGGATCAGAATTTCATTTCAAGTCGGCTGCACCGAGGTCGCAGCGAATTGAACAACCATTTGAATATAGCGTTTATATGAGACATTATTGAAGCTCGGTTGCCAACCATGGGGAGCGAAGCGATGACACAAATAGCTTGAGTTTGAATGTGCTAGTTGCCTATAGGTGTATCGGGGCTTAGGATGTGAATTGAACAACAATTTAAATACCTACATAAAGCGTTTAATATGAGATATTATTGAAGCGCGGTTGCTAACCATGGGGAGCGAAGCGATGGCACAGTTAGCTAGAGTTTGAATGTGCTAGTGGCATAAAGGTGTATCGGGGCTTAGGTTGTGAATTGAACAACCATTTGAATATGGCGTTTATCACACTAAAATTATAAATGCGAAAGTTTGAATGTTTGTTTATTACTCAATCACGTCGTAACAGCTGAACCGATTTCGATGAAATTCGGTATGTACGTAGATTATAACCTGGATAAACACATAGGCTACTTTTTATCGACAAGCCACGTGTGCGAAGCCGCGGGTGGAAGCTAGTATGAGATATTATGGAAGCGCGTTTGCCAACCATGGAGAGCGAAGCGATGACACAATTAGCGCCAAGTTTTTATGTGCAAGTACTCCATTGAGTTACGGTTTAGGTTATGAATTGAACAGCCATTTAAATAAAGCGTTTATATGAGTTACACATATGCATATTAAGCCTCAAGTTGATTGACGCAGGGCAGTCCATCGTAAGGTACGTTTCTAATCGTGACCTATTAGACAATACTTTGTTGTTGGCGACGGTTACCACTTAACATCCAGGACTATACGTTTGCTCCAACACCAAGTCGTTTAAATCTATACATATAAAACAATGTTGGCTTAGTTACACCATTTATTACTCATGAACGGCTAGACCGATTTTGATGCTCTTTGATTTGTTGAATTTGTCTTCGCCGCCACTAGCAGAATAACAATTAAAATATCGGAAAATAACATACAAATACAAAAAACAAATATGAAGAAAATTCATTTTCTCATACATAGATGCAGCTAATAATGGCCGATTGTCAATTCTACTGGTGACGTACACAGCCAGCATCATATGCATGTCAAGGCGGTACAAAGTTCGCCGGGTCAACTAGTAAAATATAAAAAAAGTTCCAAGCAGGCCGATCAAGATTGTTTGCTCTGAAAATCAGTGAGGAAAGCTTATGATCAGCAGTCGATGTCGTATAGTTAATGATGATGAAAGATACGACAGAATAGCATAGATTTTATAATATCTTTCAGTGTATACACACCTTTCTCAGCACCGCTCCAACTTTATGACATAAACAAGTAACATCTGCTTTGTCTTATTGAGTTTGGAACTCAATATCGTGTTTCAATAGTAAATATACAGGGTGTTTCCGAAATACTCACCCAAATAGGGGTGATTCTACACAAGAAAATGAAAAAAAAAACATTCTACAACTAGTGGTTCGCCCCGAACTGAGATCTCGCGAGTCTCCGATTAAAACAAACAAATATTATTTGTAACTTTTGACCATCAAAATAATGCCATGAAATAAAAAACCAATTAATTTACCTACAGTTTCATTTAAATTACAGGTAACGGAAGTTCATTTCTTTTTTGGTTACTTTTTTTTGGGGTACAAATTGCAGTTATTCTGGATTTCAGACTTTTGCCTATATTTCTCTTACTTAAGCTACACGCATCCCAAATTACAGCACTGTAAGGTCACTGATGTACATCAGTACCCTGTGAATTTTGTTAAAGTTCAGTTTTTATAATGGATAATAACTCAAAAACTATAAAGACCTTACTAAAAATGAAAACGGAGTTATAATGTACTAATCTAGACCTTTCATTTCACATCCCACGTAACCTAATAGTCTAATTTTATTTTTTTTTACCCCTCTTGAACCCCAGTATCTCAGCAACACCCCCACATTTTTTGCTCATTTAGTCACACCAAAATTGTGCCATCACTACCTACCTATGTATCAAATTTCACGACAATCTTCAACGCTTTGAAAGTTATCCTCGGACAAACAAACATACATACATACAACGCCGATTTGCCCAAGTTTATTTAGAGATCCCACTTCGCTCGATCAAATAGATAGAGTATAGACTCTATTTGCCCTATACTAATTAAAAATATTGATTAAACATCAATACCGTCTCAAATTGTTTTTTCAGGAAAAAGTATAATGTATGTAATGTATGGTAAAAAGATACAAAGGTTATCTGGAAGATATCACTTTCAGCGATAAGATTCCATATTGTACTTACCTTAATTTTCGTGTTTTTTATTACTTATTGTAATTTTGTTTGCTATAAGGACACTACAGGGACCTTTTGCTTTGCATAAGACTAATCTGAAACCAACAATATTGTAATTGTAATCTGTTCTAAGTTCAATATCATTATTTTATTACAAAATACCATATACATACATGTTCCGTTTATTTTGTTTTTTTTTTTGCAAGCTGAAGTGCAATAAGTCGGGCACATAGGTCATAGAACTGACGGCTGTTGGGGCAGAAAGGTTCTCGAGTGGAGACCACACACTGGTAAGTGCAGCCCCCATACAGATGTAAAAGGTTGTAAAAGGTGTAAAAGGCCCGGAGTCGTAGGAATCAGGCCGTACAAAACCGTTCTAGAAGTCTATGGGCCTATGTATTCAGGAACAATCTCTGAGATCATCCTAGACCAAGTAGAAGCTCCGCAGTCGCATTTAGTCCCACTTCAGTCAATCACCCACTTTAAGGCCAGCATACTTGTTCTGCCGCACCTTGTGTACGTACAAATCAAATTTCAACGTTCGTACGTGTACGAAATTTCGTAGATAATAATATTGGAAATGTAGAATTTGAGTATCATTTTTGGGTTTCCATATGATTTTTATGTAGAAGGATTGGGTGTAAATCAATCAAGAAATATAAAAGAACCTTTGAAATTGAAAAATATGATTCGAATCATTTGTTGAATGAGTTTCTTGGCTGTGTTTTCGTTAGAAGGTATACAAGTATTTTATTACTGTATTATAAGTAATTAATTTGACATAGGTAGGTACTTTTGTGATTTTTTTATCTAGCCTATGCTGTTCCATTGCTGGGCAAAGGCCTCCCCGTCATCTCTCCACTTATCTCGATCCTGTACCAAATCCCGCCAGTCCCTACAAAAAGCGTCCAAATCATCGTGCCCGCCGCTTCTTAATCCATCGACGGTGTCGCTTTTCATCTACAGGGATCCATTCAGTTACGAGCTTGGCCCACCTATCTAATACAATAAAAATACAAAATACAAATATATTTATTTCAGTAAACTTAATCTATATACATTTCATGAGTTTTGGACCCTCTTTTAAGTATAAAATACCTGTGTTAGAGGGTCTCGCTCTTCCGTTAATTCGTTTATTCCGATAAAATAAAAGTAAATATCGATATTGATAAATAAATATCAATATCGACCAATGAAAGAATTTAAGTTAAGTTAAAGTAGAGAAGAGAGTTAAAGTACTTAAATTAAAGTATGCAAAAATTAAAGTAATGTAGTCTATGAAGACTTATAATTATAAAATATATTAATAAGTCAATATGTACGTTAAATTGTGTGTTAATTGTGTGTGTGGGTGTGTGTGTGTATGTGGGTGTGAGTGTGTATGCGTGTGAGTGTGGGTATGTGTATGTGTGTGTATGTGTGTGTGTGTGTGTGTGTATGTGTGTGTGTGTGAGTATCTGATGTGTGTCTGTGCTATCTGCTGATCATATTTTTTAAAATAGATAAACACTAAGTAATAAACATAATGTGGGCATATTGTGTTGTTATCATAAATAAATTATTGGCTAACAAAACATAGAATGACTAAACAATAATCTACTAACATACAATCAATTTGTGTAAGCGTACTTACATTATTGTATACTGTACTTGCACTATTAGTTAAGATAAAGATAAATAATAATAATAAAATAAAAT
This sequence comes from Philereme transversata, assembly GCA_963924445.1. Lineage (NCBI taxonomy): Eukaryota > Metazoa > Arthropoda > Insecta > Lepidoptera > Geometridae > Philereme > Philereme transversata. Next base: position 4,517,933 of record OZ004347.1, read on the forward strand.
AACAAATATTACTGGACATTTCACACAGCGATATCTAGCTCCAACCTAAGCTTGTACTATGTGAACCAGATAACTGATAGAATACTAATATACCTTTTTTTTGTAAATACATACTTATAAATACCTACATACTCTAACTTAATGCGTAAATTGTGTACCATAACTCGAACGAATTACAATATCTTTTCTATGTCTACTGATTCTCATGTAAGTGATAATTGTTATCTTTTTAGGAATATATGATTATTAAACCTTATAATACAACAGACCCGGAACAAATATCTGTTGATCATGCAAACATTTGGTATAACATAAAAAACGTGACATAATAGTCACCAATTTACACAGAATTGAAATGAAATCAAAAATCGTAAATTGCGCAACAAAATTAACGAATAAAGTCCAATTGTAAATCGAATTTCAGGTGCTTACATTTTTCCAATACTTTGCCTATGTAGACTTTTGAACTAAATATTGGTATAAGTTTTAGCGATTACTCGCGTTCCCTTGCTCCTAGGAGGTCTCATCTGGTGTCAGCGGGTTCGTGAAGGCGGAGAGGACTGCGTAGTCTGATTGATATAGGTAGGTATACAATTTTAGAAAAATTTTACAAATTAACATCCGTCCATATACAACGTTACAACAAACTTTCCCCTCTTTTCCCTCCTCCACTCCCCCCTTTTGGAAAATGTTTCACAACATCTTGTGTAGAATGAAGTTTTTAGTGTTCCTCTCTTGATTAAAATCCGCCGAAAAATTGTGCTACAGCAAACTTCCCCTCTTTTCCCCCTATTTTCTCCCCAATCAAAATTCGCAATCGACTAAAAAATTAAAATCGGTTGAAAATATCGACCTGTAAGCGAGAAGAGACAGACTGAAAGCCAGACAGCCGGACAAAAGCATTTTTTGGGCTCGAAACTGAGACGCTTCGCTCGCTCGGTCAATAAATACGACCTCCGTGGTGCAGCAAGCGAATAGCCTGCTGAGACGGATTACGGCCTTTATTTTTGGATGTCGATTGTAAGAGTAGGCAGTAAGTTTTGTATCGAATTAATCACCTAAATTTGTAGATTTTCTTTAAATTTGATAATATAACTAATAGTTTTTTTTTTCAAGAAGTCTTTTTTATGTTTTGAGACACCGTCACTTGAATATCGTCAGTATATTACCAAACACCCTGTATAAGTGTTCTTTCATTTATCTGGTTCCCAGAGTACAAGCTTTTCTTAGTTTGGGACTAGATAGCGCTATTTGAAATGTCCAGCATTACTTATTTAAATGTTTAAAAACTATTTAGGTATATTTATACCCAAGAGACAGAATAAACTCAACAGTAGATAGTGCAGTGGAAGTAAAACCAGTATACCTTTATCCGATGCATAACAAAGAACTCCGATCCATATTAACTTTACTTTGTAGATCGCTACTGCCGCGCCGGCGGACTTAGTGCAGAAAATAAAAATAACGCACAAAGGGCATTCTTAAAGCAATTTCCTTACCGATCGCGACTAAGCGCAGCTGAAGTTAATGGGTACAGCTAGCTCACTCCGCGGCTTCTTTAATGAGTTATCATGTAAACTTCACCGAAAGCAGGTGATTAAATCCCTACGGCTGAGCCGGGAGTAAAGTTGTACCGAATTGTAATAAGCCTCGAATCGATTTGAATTTGGAACCTCATCTGTATTAAAATTTTAACCAAAGAGACCCATGAAAAACTTATTCGTAAATCGAACTAACCTTTGCACAGAATCCACCAACCTAGATTTGGTTGTTATTGTCTCGCAGAAAGTGGGAAATGTAGAGTATTCTCCTCTTGGATAAAGCTGTCTGCATCTTAGGCGTGCCTATATCCCTCTCTGCACTGAGGAATCTAGTCATTCCCTCGCTCCGCTCGTGAGTTAATTCTAGAATCCTTTGTTAAGTTCAGGATTCAATATAGCATCCTTGACGCAAGACACGGCTGTATCCCCTCGTCTAATATTCTACTATTATAGCTTGCAGATAACAATGTGGTAGATTGCAATTCTTCTTTTTCCTGCCCTTTTCCCACATTACGTGGGGTCGGCACAACATGTATTTTTCTTCCATATCTCTCTATCAGCCGTCATCTCCGTTGTCACTTCTTTCCTACTCATATCATTCTTCACACAGTCCATCCATCTCTTTTTCAGCCTTCCTCTACTTCTATATCTATCCACACTCATATCTAACACTCTTTTAGCCACATGATTTCCTTCCCTCCACATGACATGTCTATACCACGCTAGCCTATTACTCCTCAATTTTTCTATCACTGGCGCTACTTTCAAACCTCTAATATACTCATTCTTTATCTTATCTATTCTCGTTACCCAACACATCCATCTCAACATTTGCATTTCCGCCGCGTGCACTCTTTTTTCATCCGTCCTTTTCGTTGCCCAACACTCAGAACCAATTCAAACTAATATTGATTGCAATTCCTACTAAAATAATATTTTTAAAGTATGTCTGTATGTTGTTTTCACGACTAAAATGGTTGATCGATTTCACTGAAATTTGAAACCTAAGATTCAAGATATTTATTTGTACTAATCACAGGTAAATCGTACAAGACGGTGTTATTACCTAGATAGATTATTTTTGGCCTGGATTCAACCATGCTACTTTTTGTTATGATACCGCGTGCGCGAAACCGTGCGCGGAATAATGTTATATATAAAAAGAAAAGTGCTATTGGACACATTCTTATATGTTAACTAGCTGACCACGCGAACTTCGTATCGCCTCAGAATCAATAAATTTTGTATTGCTAACCTGAGTAAATTATTTTCTTTTCAACGTCCTTTTCTGTACACGTGCCCACTATAATCAACTACCTCTTTATCAAAAGTAGAAAATTATTAAAGTACTAATATCGCTATTAAAAATAGGGGTTGGTGGTAGAAGGGTAAAAATTTATGGTTTTATTGCCAAATCAGAAAAAAAACCTTCCAAAAAATAAACATATAAATTTTTGGCGTGGACCATCCTTATCACATAGGGGTATAAAAAATAGTTTACGTCCTATTCCCAGATCTACCAAATATACATGAAAAATTTCATAAGAATCGGTCAAGCCGTTTCGGAGGAGTTTTGTTACAAACACAAAAAAACACTACGAGTATGACACGAGAATTTTATATATTAAATAATATTAATAAAATAATTGATACCTTAAAACTAGGTCAAAATGAAATTACTTAATAGCCTATAAATAGCTAAATTGTAATAATATTACTACGGTATAAATATACATAATAAAGGGTATAATGTACACTAGGAATAAATTATTATTAACTTTTTTTTATTTATACTAAGCAATCTACTAAAATACAAAAATACATTTTTACATCTAAAATCAAATCAAGATAATATGGTAGTAGTCGCAAACCTTTTTTATTTTGGATCATGATTAGAGAAGTACAAAAGAAAATAATATTTCCGAATTATGATTCTGATGATAATATAAGCAGAATCACTTTACCGTTAGGTACCAACGATACACGTCGCACGCCATGGGCATTACAAACGGTACCACAAAAAAGTTAAACAACTGTTAAATGCGTGTTTAAAAATTTTGTTTGGGTTTTTTTAACACGAGATAAACAGTGTATAATTTTTTTTGGGGTATGACTCTTTTTGTTTATAATTATTTATGCTAATTTTGTTCTACAACGAAAACTTATGTTAGGATGAGATTGGCACTTCCATTAGTAAAATGGCCTATGAAGAAGCTGACTGACCTATTATTAGTATTTTTTTAATTACTGAGTAAACGTACTGCTTATCGCTCATGTACCTTAGTTATTTGATATAAAAAAGGTGGTTTTATTCGCGGACGGCTCTTGCAACACTGTCAAAAAGTCGGGATAACAAATAAAAAAGATACATATGCGATAAATACCCGTTTAAATCGGTAACTGTGACCTATTATTAAACCTTTTTATTCCATATCGCCGACTGACCTATCTGTTTCATAATCCATAGTAGCGGTTTAATCTATTTTTGAAGCCATAACTCTTTGCTCGGCCAGAAGGAATCCTTTTGCAACGAACCACTTCAAAAGCCTTTGAAAGGGCAAAACGGAAAATAATATATATTTTCCAGAAAAAATAATGTTTTGCACGGTGGGGTAGTTATTGAAGGGGAAAATTAAGTTTCTTGCAACCCAGGCAATACCGAAAACCCTTTTAATAATTTGAAAATATATCTAATATTTTCATAAACATAAGGTTGCATCATCATTATATCAGAGATAGGACTCCAGCCATAGATTTCCAAAGCGACCGACCGTGTGCAGCCTGCACTCAACGGCTCCCAGCAACCTTTTTAATTCTTGGGTGGGGAGAATAAGATCTGCACGGACGTCCCGCATTGCAAGATGTGGAATGACCTTCCTCCGGAGGTTTTCCCGGTGGACTTCAACATGAATGCCTTCAAGAGAGGTGTAAATAAGGCATTTAGTTTTAGGCAAGCGACTGCAGTGCCTCGAGTCCTGCAAGACTCGACGACAGTAACTCACATTAGGAGACATTAGGACTTAATATCAGGAGGCCCGGCAGCTTGTGTGTCTAAATATATAATATAAAAAATGGGATGTATTGTGCATGGCCCCTTCCCTTCTAACCTGACCCCAGCCATCCTAGCTCCTTAAAGTAACGGACTGCAACCTGTATCAGGTTGTATTTACATCTAGTCAGGCCATCCTACGCTGCACTTTTCGGTGCGTGGTCTGCATTTGAGAACCCTTCTGCCCCAACGGCCGCCAGTTCTTGGAACTATGTGCCCCACCCTCTGCCACTTCAGTTGGATAAACCTTGTATTTTATTTTTATTGTGTAATCCGAACACTTACGTAAGTTTCGTTAGAGTTCGGATAACACTAAAAATAAAAATACTATAATACCTTACTCGTATTTACTAAGGTCACACCTGCAGCGGCCGACTTGGGTGCGCATTCTATTGAAGGTCCTCCACACTGTTAAGTTTACTCATAAACTTGAAACCAAACAATAGCTATACCTCACTTATAAATAAAACAGAATAGTATTTCACCAGCAATGCGACAAAAGTTTTCGCCGAAATCGAGCAGAAACATTGGCCGGCAGAAACAGTTAACTACTAGTGCGAACTACCTTTCATTCGAGCTTTGCAAGAAAACACCGAGCGCGCACTTGCTAACCCTACCTAACGGATTACTAAACTTTCGCCTTTTTTTGGTGAATGGCGGAGGATTCTGGAAATGGCAGATTATTTAAATGGCAGATTCTGGCAATGGCGGATTCTTAAAACGGCAGATGTACAGTTCAGTAATAAGTTTAATTCCGTTCTTGACAGTTAATTTTTAATTTAATAGATAAATTAACATATCTACTTATCAACTTAGGTACAACAAACTTTTATTTCTTAACAAAACAAACATAACTTTCATTTTTTTAACAAAACATACATAACTTTCATATTTTTTAACAAAACAAACATAACGTTTTTTAACGCGTGTTCTACAAAATATAACTTAATTATTTAAGCTTTAATTACACGATATAATCTTTTTAAACACTCTATTGTTAAAATTTCGCTTTGTAATGTAATTTGTATAATATTTTCAATACTCTGATCTTTCTCTAGTTCTATTACCCATACTTGGTACCTACTATTTCCGACCTATTTTATAGCTGACTGTATAACATCTGCCGTTTTAAGAATCATTTGCCAGAATCTGCCATTTCCAGAATCCGCCATTCACCGAAAAAAGGAACTTTCGGTCGTGCTCATCGATTGAAGAAACGACTTTTACTCAAGAAATTAATTAAAAACCGAATTCAAGCATAAATTATTGAAAGTTCCTTCAAAAACAAAAAATACGTGATAAATCCTGTATTTAGAATAACTAGTTGCCAGTGCAAAAAGGTCAAAATTCTACAGTAATTCCGTAAAACTTTTGTATGTACAGCAGTGTATCTACTTGATCATCACAATATCGGCTATATAACGTCCACTGCTGAACAGGCCTCCCCCATAGACTCCCAGAGCGATCTCGTATCACCTGCATCCAACACTTCCCAGCAACCTTTATCAGGTCGTCTATCAATCTAATAGGGGGCTGTCCTACGCTGCGCTTTCCAGTGCGTGGTTTCCACTCGATAACCTTTCTGCCCCAACGGCTGTCAGATCTTCTAGCTACGTGCCCCGCCCACGGCCACTTCAGCTTGCTAGGCTAAATCATAAGTGATATCAGCTGAGATGATGATGATGACGAAGTGCTGTCAGGTAGGGTTAATAGAGTACTATCCGAATTAGAAAGGCTGATGACCAACAAAATTCTCGGAAACAAGGTGTTACAACTCGGGTAAAGAAATATTGCTGGTGGGATTAGGTGTTTCTTTCATGGTTTTGCGCAGTGAGTTCAAATTTAAGGAAAAATGTCTTAATATAAAACGATGCCTCCTATAAAAACAGACGCATACCCATCGCAATCTATATATGTACAACCTGTTTTATTATGTACGACATTAGTTTACTACACACATCCGGAATCGTATTAACTAATTTTAGAGGTGGGTTTAATACGGTATTTTGAATATTTATTCAGTAATCGATACATTTTCAAAGAACAATTTTTAACATAAATCAGCGGTGCCTATGCGACGATGCCGCTCATTTAATTAAACAGGTACCTACTTACTTATTAAGTTATCGCCAAGATATACTTAGGTGTCACTAGAAAATTCCACTGGTACACAAATGATTTCGTTTGAGGCACTATCACTGACATTTTATAACATAATAAAATGCATTTTAACTTTGTACATAATATTTAATTGTAAATATTTAAGGTTATAGCTATTCTAACATAGTAGGCGGCGGATTTAGATTCACTCTACATTCCGAACTAGTTTTTAACTGTATCTTGGAGGGTAATGTGTCCTCCTCGCGTTATTGAGCGTTGTCATTCTTTTTTGCACAGTACAGACAAAGTAAAATAAATAAACAATTCTGGACATTTCACACGGCGCCATCTAGCCCCAAACTAAGTAAAGCTTGTACTATAGAAATCAGATTTATAATATGAGAAACAACCACACCCAGAACAAAAATCTGTAGATCATGAAAACATTTTTTTCGCGGCAGGAATCGAACCCGCAACCTCCTGCGTCTCAGACTGCTATTTGCCCAAGGCGCCACCGAAGTCGTCGTGTAAATACGTGAAGTGAAACCTTTGTACCTACTCTTTGCGCGCACGGAGAAGTGTGAGATTTAAAGTTTATACATTTTATATGGAGAAGCTAAATTAAGCTAAAAACATGAATTACGGTCGAATTTCGACCACTGTGCCTTGAAACTATTACTTATAATTCTTCATGACAAAGTTAGGTGAATAGAACTCCTAGGTAGTGCTAAGATTGTCTCTACTTAAGCGACTTCCCGGACCCTTGCAGAGGATTAATTCCCTATCTTAGCTCTACAGTCGCTTACAAGTATTCAGGCTGAAGAACTTTACATAACTGAAACAGCTATTTATTTTTAAGGCCAATACCAAAAGGGGTATTAAAGTCACCGCACATTAAACATGTTTCTTTAAATAGGATCAATTACAGGTAGAACGCATTATTATTATTTGAGCAAGCGCCTCGCTCAACACTTTGAGAGATGTTGATCTATTCAATACTGCGACAATCAATTTTACTTAGAAAACTTTCGTGATTGATTTCAATCATTATTATAAATATGGGATTTATCACGTATCATCTTATCGGTTCAATTCGTGAACCTTCATCAGGGTGATTGCGATCCGCTCCGAATAACGTCTGGCAATGCGCGTCGCAGCCCTCTGTGCGCGAGTAGACGGGCGTGGTGGTGGGGTTTGCGTCAACGATGACCCAGCGACCGATAAGACGGTACGTGATAAATCCCGTATTTATATTAATGTTCGACGATCAAGTTAAAACGCCTGCTTGCTGATAATTTATTTTCTGATAACTTATCCACCTACAACTCTCATTAATAATTATCATCCACAGCCCGACTTCACCCACTGCTGGGGCCCAGCAGTGGGCCTCCCCAAGTTTGTGCCATCCGCCACGATCCGGCGCTAGTGTTATACTTTGGATTATTTACGCATTAATTTCAATAGATTTTATGGTATCAAGAAACATTTTTGTATGATTTTATTTAGAACTATTTAAATTGTTAAACCTACAGTTTAAACGCAGGATTGCCTATTGCTTTGTTTTAGACGTATTGATTGTATTATTTTTAATTAATTAATTACTCTCAAAATATATGTATTACTTTAAAAATAAGATTAGTTTGAGAGTATGTTTTAAAAAATTACAAAGTTCAGCTGATTTATCGGAAGTGAAGTCGGACGGACGTTAGTAAAACTGTTAATAGGTTTAATTTAAATATTGATTTTGTAAAATCCAAACTAATATAAAAATTATATTATAAATTACTTAGTTTTTTATAATTGTATATGTTATGTTAATTAGTAAAGAAAGTAGTTAACTGATTTCACGCCCTTTGATTGCACGAAGTTGCTTGGTGGGCAACGTCACGAGATAGGGAAGTCATCTTGATGAACAAGGCTAATGGCGTGCGCAGTTTCGGTTGGACTGTTGAACAGGAAGGTGGTGCGGTGCGAGTTTATAAAGTTAAGTACTTGAAATGTGATGTTGTAACCTCATTTAGTTTTAGTGATGTTTGGTGGGGCTTTAATTGTAATGTACTTATATGGATTATTTCTGGGTGTACCCACTAAAATATTGCTATTATTTTAGTGGGTATTCTAGTATAACTAGCTATTATTAAATTATAGCGAAGTCGGTAGATTATAATGTGAATAAAGTATTGTAAAGTATTTGGTGTATATTCGTATTGGAATTAAAAATATAAATAAATAATAAATAAATATTGCTGGACATTTCACACAGCGCTATCTAGCCCCAAACTAAGCAGAGCTTATACTATGGGAACCAGATAACTGATAGAATACTTATATACTTTTTTTTGTAAATACATACTTATATGGTTGTTTCTCTATATAATATATATATATATTATAAACAAACATCGAAACAAATATCTGTAGAACATGCAAACATTTGTTCCGCGACAGGAATCGAACCCGCTACCTCCTGCGTCTCAGCCGGCTATTCGCCCACTGCACCACGGACGTCGTCAAATCTAATCTAAATTATCTGGGATTTTATTTCCTTACGTTGTGAGGTAGGAACATTGATGCAATTTCCAGTAATCAATCAAACATACATACATTATGCAGGACATACCAAAGTATTAGTCTCACGTGTCTTTTGTACATACATAATATATGCTAATATTAGTTTATTAATACATGGTTCTATCACTAGTCACTAATGGGTGACCATTGACGGGCCGCGACTTAAACGATGTCGTCCACCCATCTCGCCGACAATTTTAAACGGTTTTCGTCGTAGCTGTGTTTTTAAATAATATATTTTTAAATTATCTGTGGAAATTTGTAATTGGTCCTAAGCATGTATGAACATTGCATATATTTATCATATAAATAGATGTTTTGTGTACCTACCTAGCTGTAAGTTTCCCAAAAACATAGAACTTTAGTAATTGGGCAATTAGGTAGACTGGTAGAAAATGCTTTTAGCATTAAGTCCTCCATTTGTACATTTATCTTTTTGTGCAATAAATAATTAAAACAAACAAACAAACAAACTTTTCAGTGACGATCACACACTTTCAACGAGAAGGTACTGATTATAATATCGAAAATAAATAAAAATAGAATTCGTTATTAATACTAAGGCATTATTATACACACGTTATTATTAATAGTAAGGCACGCCAGTCGCTTTGCAAAAAAGATCGTGTTTAAAAGACCACTGATCCGTTTGATGGAACATCAAAAGCACCATTTGAAACCGTATTGGCTTTTCTATTTCCAACGTTACAATTCAGTGCATCGGTAATTGCTATGTAGGCCTTGCTGTGGGGGGTTGATTCTAGGACCACTTTTATATAGATTTCAAATGAATGCTGTCAAATGCAAAAATATAGAGATTTTGTGCATCGATGTACATTTTTGTAATCATTAGTACTCTACTGAGATCCTTGCGAAAATGTTTATCTGGGGAAGCACTACCATCGTGCCTGTTTTGTGGCTCTTCACAAACATTCATGCTTGATTAGCAAGTATAGGTGTGCTAGATGTTGTGACGGTTAATGAGCATTTCGGTTCGATTTCGAACATTGTATTAAGTTTTATTAGTCTTACCGTCCTATCTAGTTTTATTGTCGTTAAATATCTATGTATTTATTATTAATTAATATGTTTCTTATAAGTAGTTACCATTTAGGTTCATTCACATATGTTATTTTTATTTTATATATTTTAAGTTTAAGTATGTATGTATATGTAGTATGTTAGGTACACCATTACACCCCAAGTTATGTCCACACAGTCCATTCCATCCAAAGGTTGTCTGGTAGATATCGCTATTCAGCGATAAGACCGCCAATTGTATCACATAGTTTTACGGTGTTCTTTGTAATTGTATTTTCATTAGGTGTGCAATAAAGAATGATCTAATCTATCTAATCTAATCTAAGGGTGACTTGCGCAACGATGCCTAAACGTATTTAGTGCCTAAATATGATTTGAGAGAGTTGAGACAAATACATTAAATTTAAACATGTTTAGTCGCTAAATACGTTTAGGGATAGTTGTGCAAGCCGGGCCAAACGTTCGAAATTCTCGTTCGATGAAATTTGGTATAAAAAAAGATTATGACCGGGATTAAGACATACGGTTCTTTTTACCCAACTGTGCAGAAAAAGGTTTATGCTTTTATTGACCTATTATAACCACACGTGCGAAACCTCGGACAGGTCAGCTAATAAATTAATCTGAGTCTGAGTTAAATCTAATCTGGAATATCCTTCAAGATCGGACCCTGGAAAACAGGTTACTCTAGTACCGGGTAAATTCAGTTTACGGCAACCTATCAATTATAGACGAGGAAAACCGTAAAGTTTTCTCAGAGAATTATTTTATGAGTTTTGGTATAAAAGTATACTTCTACTGGTCTTCAGAGTGAACGGTAAAAATACCCGTTGAATTTTATGTTGAATTAGTTGAAGTTGAATTTTACCTGCCGTTTAGTGCTTGAGTTTTCTAGCCTAAATCATAAAAAATATCGTTAAATTGTGAAATGAAACTAGTTATTCGAATTAACAGTAAAAATGTATCTGGACTCATTTATAGATTCTAATTTGCACTGAAATTAGGTCAAAATTAATAACTCATTTCACTATACTTGCCAAATTTGTAATAGCTTAATCATAAATCATTTCATTTCATTCATTCTAAGGTAAACTGGAGCCCTGTCTTGACGGAGTTAGACCCAAATAAGGTAGCTGAATTATTTATAAATACCGTTACCGCGGTTATAAATAATTGCACTCGATCTTTCTCCGTGTCGAATAGGAAATTAACTCTTCAACCATGGATCACCCCTGGTTTGTTAAGGTGCATGCGGTTTAGAGATACGCTCCATAGGCGCAATAAAAAGTCTCCAAAAGATAAAGACCTAGAAACTACATATAAGCGATATAGGAATCATTGCAATAATATTATTCATAATCTTAAACAAAAATTTGATCAAGCAGACCTCCTAGATGCCAAAAATAATATTAAAAAACATGGAAAGTCATTAAACGTGTATGCAACCTTAATAGCTGCAAAAATGATAAATCAAATGAGCTAATAATACTTAAAGATTCACCCATAGACTCAGCTAATCACATAAATGACTTTTTTGTAAGTGTGGGGCACGGACTTGCGGCAGATATCCTACAAAGACTAAACGTTAAAGAGGAAGAATTGGCACAAAGATATAAACCCGCAGTAACCCAGATCAATTCATTATTAATTCTAGAAACCGACGTTATTGAAGTTAAAAAAATAGTGAACTCTTTCAAGAATACCTACTCTGCAGGGTGGGATGTATTTCTTCTATCTTCCTAAAAAAGTGTATTAGCGTCTTAGACTTACCAATCTCGCATCTCTGTAATCGGTGTCTGTTAACAGGAACATTTCCTAAAGTTCTAAAGGAATCCGTGGTAGTTCCCATATTTAAAGCAGGAAAAAGTGATAACATTAATAATTATCGCCCTATATCTCTATTACCCTCTGTTGCCAAAATTCTTGAAAAGCTCATCAACGTTCGCCTTGTAGGATTCCTTGAAAAAAACAATATCCTCTCAAAAAATCAATTTGGATTCAGGGGTAAAAAATCTACGGTCGACGCTATCGAGAGCCTTGTGACGCAGATTGCGGATAATCTTGACAGCAAATATAAATGCATCGGAGTGTTTCTTGATCTGGCCAAGGCCTTCGACACAGTCTCAATTCCGCTATTATTCCGTAAATTAGAATCCATTGGTGTTCGAGGTACTCCATTAGATCTACTCAAAGACTATCTCCGAGACCGATCCCAGACTGTGAAGATAGGCGACAAGTACAGTTCTAAACAAACTTTGAATTTTGGGGTTCCGCAAGGATCTGTACTCGGACCGACACTTTTTCTCATTTATATAAATGGCCTATGCGATATTATGTTACCTAACGCAAAAATCATAACGTTTGCTGACGATACAGCCATCATCTTTAAAGGTAAAACTTGGGAGGATGTTCGATTAGAAGCTGAAGTGGGATGCGTACAATTATACACTGGTTAGATAATAGTTTACTAACGCTCAACTTAACTAAGACAAAATATGTAACATTCTCCATTTACAATAACCATCAACCTAGCTCAGACTTTATAATAAAGGCTCACAATTGCCCTGTTGATAGTAAGAATAACTGCCATTGTCACACTCTCTCAGCTACGGTAACTATCAAATACCTTGGAATAACTATAGATAAGAATCTGAACTGGAAAGCTCATATTGACACTCTTAAAGCTCGTGTCCGTAAGCTCATTCATGTATTTAAAAAAATAAGATATCTGCGTGATGAGGTAACCAGTAAAACAGTCTACCTTACCCTCTGTCAGTCCTTAATAACCTACGGTATCTCAGCTTGGGGAGGAGCGGCTAAAACTCATCTAATTAAATTAGAAAGAACCCAGCGGTCTATTCTAAAAGTTTTAAACTTTAGGCCGTTTAGATACCCTACCGTTGACCTCTATAGAGAAACCCTAGTACTTACTGTGCGCCAGCTTTTTATCAAATTCGTGATCATAAGACAACACTTCCATCCTTGCCGAACTGACAAACTGTCAAGCAGAAGAGTGCATGAAGTGTACAAAGTCCCTGCATGTAAGACTGCTTTTGCGCATACCTTTGTGTATTTTCTGGGACCTTTTTTGTATAACCGCATGAGTAAAATTGAAAAGTTGGAAGACAAGACCAGATTCATATTGGGAAAAATTCTAAATCGGCTCTTACGGTAGTATGACTATGATTCTACTGAAAATTTATTACATACTATTAAATAACTTCGAACAGAACTGTTAGTCTTAAGTTATCTTTTATTTGTTGTTGCTATAAATTTGCCTATAAACTGTTATTAATTGTAAGTTATATTTATTTATAAATATATATATGTTTTGCATGTTAGTTTATATTAGATAATCATAGATATTTATAGTTTCATGTTTGTTAACCATTTACTCTATTTATAATTACAAGGAAAAAATAAGTGTCTGCCCTGCATGGGGAGTGAAGAGCTACCTCGCCGTAACACAGTTTTTAACTAGCACGGGAGGTATGTTTCGAAACCTTAGTGCTTGCAGTATTTATACTGTTTATTATATTAATAAATCATTGTTTGTTTGTACACAATGCAATGCACTCTGTATTCCAAAGTGGTTAAATAAACTTATTCTTATTCTTCTTATTCTTATTTATTCAGTTGCAAATATGGCAAAATATGAATTACAAATAGTAATACGGGTTTCAGACATGTTTTACCATATTATATATGATACTAGTTGTATGGCCGCGAATTCGTCCAATTTTCTGGATCTCGACAACAGCGCCACCTACCGGGTGCAATTCTGAATCTAAACCATCCAAAGACCTACTCAAACAAACAAGAAAAAAAATAATTAAAATCAGTAAAGTCTTTCTCAAATTATGACGTGACCAAGGGAAACAGGGATTCATAGTATTACTAGCTGACCCGCCGAACTTCGTACCACCTTGTCATACATATACGTCGCCGGTAGAATTGTCAATCAGCCATCATTAGCTGCATCGATGTATGAGAAAGTTAATTTTCATCATATTTTTTTTTTGGATACACCCAAAAAAAACTAAGATGAAAATTAACTTTCCATTTTAATATTCTGCTATTCGCGGCGTAGCCAAATCCAAAAAATGAAAGACCATCAAAATCGGTTGCGCCGTTTTTTAACTATAAATGGTTTAATTTTTTTACTATATTTAATTGGATAGAACTTCGTTTAACCACAATCTCACCAGATGGTAAGTGATGATGTGGTCTAAGATGAAGCACGAAGATCTAGAAGAAATCTATTTACTCTTACCTTAAAGAGGCCCGGATTGTATTCTTTAGGAAAAACAGACGACGGCTAAGTGTTCCATACCTTAGTTGTGCGCATCAAGAACGCAGAACCAAAACGGTGTGTGCGAATGGGTGGTATATTGACTAGGTACGGGTGGTACTGAGCCGTGCGCCTGCTTGTCCTTTGATGGAAAGGAGATGGCGGGATCAGATCGTATAGTTCCTGGGCACATTCCTCAAAATGTATTCTGTAAAAGATCGATAGGCTTGCAACTTTACGGCGGTGTTCGAGACTTAGTCTCCGCCATATATTGCTCACCTATAAGCCTAAAAGCCCTACGTTCTATCGAGTCTAAGGTAGCGAGCTGGTATTTGGCCGAACCATCCCAAAGGTGGCAGCAGTACTCCATACCAGACCGGACTTGAGCTTTGTAAAGACTAAGAAGCTGTCCTGGTGTGAAGTATCTCCTGACCTTGTTGAGGATGCCCAGCTTCATGGCAGCTGTTTTAGCCTTAGACTCGATGTATGAGCTAAAGTTGAGAGTAGGCGTGAGCGAGACCCCTAGGAGCTCGAGGTGACCTTTTACAGATAACGGTACATTTTGGAAAATTTGATATTTATATATATATACAAATATATGTAAATATGTATAGATCAAATTGGCGGCGCCTATGCCGATGCCGCTTAGCCAGTCTACTATCATGATGAAAAAATGATTTGTTTACCTATTTTACACAGGTTGTTTCATTGATATTTCTAGGACTGGATATTATGTTAAATTGGAAATTTAAAATGTTTTTATTTAACGAATTTTATAAAAACTAATTTTACAACAATTCTAGCCATTAGCCCTACCCGTGTTTTCATTTTATGTCGTACATAACATAACATGTCGTGTAAATTTTCATGGAAATCGCTCAAGCCTTTTAGTCGTAAAAACGTAACAAATAGACATACAGAGAGACGAAGAGAGAGGGCTACTTTTGAATTAACATTATTAGTATAGAAAAAAGCCACAGTACTAATTAATGCACATTTACCATTGAATGAAACGATTGAAATAGAAATGACTGAGTTTTAAGAAATAGTTTTGAAAAGGAGGTTTTACATCTTCGAAAATTGAGCAAAAACGCATTAAAAAACCGACCAGGCTCAATAAAAAAATCCGCGTACATTTTAAACAAATTAAGTAGGAACTATTAAAATGCAGGAAAAGCAAAAGTTTTAATAGCTCAGCGATAATGAAGAGAAACGCATTCGAGCGAACTGTAAGAGTTAAGTGAAGCCTGGAAAAACAGCTAGTATTATAATGTAAGCCATCATAAATTATTCAGAGACCATAGAGGTGACCATACGAATTAATTCGGAAAGCTTTTTATTTTCACGTAGCTTGGGCTGCAGTGAAAGTGTGAATCTGGGCGTTTGCAAACATTACTTTATTCGACTCGATAGGGCCTAATATCAGTAGTAGATAGTGTTTGCATTGGTTGTCAAAAATTGTTAGTTGTTATTTGTTTTTTGCCAAAGATACAATGCCAATTTTTTTTTGACAGTTCATCACATTGCACTTATTTTAAAAACTGCCATAATCCCTCATCGTAAGTTCACAGACCGTGAGGTTCCAGAGAATTTTCCTACCGCGAACACTTAGGTTGTGGAATGGTATCCCTGCCAAGGTTTTCGTTAGAGACTACAGTACATTAAGAGTGTTTAAAAAAACTTCAGGCTTGATAACGAGTGATACTTTTGGTGTTACAAACGTCCGTAACCATGGTAACCGCTTTCCAAAGAAGTGGTATAAAAAAAACCAAAAATATCAAAACAAAATGAAAAATATTTTATTTTGCATCAAAAAACACACCTTATGACAATTAATTTTTAAGTGAATTAAATGTTGAGAGGGCTTAATACCAAAATGGTTTAGTCGGTAGGCTTCACACTAGGCCAAGCCTGTGTTGTGAAGACCTCAAAATTCTTATATGGATTTTGCAGTTGTTTATACCTCGGACTAATATATAAATAAAGTTAACACGTAGTTCTATAAAGTTAATATGTAGTTCTTTTTGAAATACATATAAAAACAGTTTAAATAACTATTGAAAACGTATATACTAATAATATAACCTAAATTTATTATTCACAAATAAATATATAACGTAATTAAATATAAATACATAAAATACTTAGGAGAAGTACTTGGGACTTTTAGATTGTTTTTATATATTTTATTTATTTTTAGATCGCAAAATTTTGAAACATTATTATAAACACTAAATAAAACTAGACTTTCTTATAAATGTCTAGGTACATCATTTTGAGTGTAGCATTAAAACCTACGTGTCCGCTGCAAGGCGTCTATGCATCTGCATTAACAAAATGGCTCAGTGTAATGGCATTACATTCCATACGCTCCCTCCATTCCCTTTTTATTCCGGTGTGATTTGCATTTTTAAAATAAGGTAAGTACAGTGGAACGGGTGGAAAAATGGCAGTTTTCTGTTGTGTTTGGAAGAAAGTTTTGTGAATAATATAAAGGTTTCATCAGGTAAAAAACGTTTTAAAGAAATATTGATAATAGTATCGCTTCGTCACCAAACTGTGTAGCATGGATGTGTAAGATGTTCTCATCGTAAGAAAGATATGCTTAAGAAAGATGGATAAAACTATTTTCACTTTGTGACCAACCTGCGTAGCAAATTCAGTATAATCATTGAAAATTTTGTACTGCCAAGGCCGTTACGCTTGTTAATACGCTTATATTATCACTAAGACAGCCCTTTGCAATATTACAATTTGAACGAAACTGCTACTCACACGCCTTCTAAGAAACTGCTACGTCTGTTCTACGATACTTATGTGCCTTCTACGAAACTTCTACGTGTCTTCTACGAAACTACTAAGTTTAGTCTACGAAATTGCTACGTGTCTTCTACGGAACTGTTACGTGTCTTCAACGAAACTGCTACGTGTCTACTATAAAAATGCTACAAAATTTCTACGCAACGCTACGCGAGATTGCGGTTGAAGTGTTTTTGCCACCGTACACAATAAGACTGCGGTATTAGGGCAGGTTTCCCACCAAAGCGGAGAAGAGAGATGTGTAAGTTCAGCCAAAAGATTTACGTCAAAATCGTATTACGCCATCTACGTCGCGTTATTGATCGAGCGAAGCGAGATCTCTAAATCAACTTAGCAAATCGGCGTTGTATGTATGTATTGACTGCCTCCGTGGCGCAGTGGGCGTATATCCGGCTGAGACGCAGGAAGTAGCGGGTTCGATTCCCGCCGCGGAACAAATGTTTGCATGATCTACAGATATTTTTTCTGCATCTGGGTGTTTTTCTATATATATATTATTATAAGTATGTATTTACAAAAAAAATGTATATAAGTATTCTATCAGTTATCTGATTCCCATAGTACAAGCTCTGCTTAGTTTGGGGCTAGGTAGCGATGTGTGAAATGTCCAGCAAAAATAATAATAATAATAATGTTTGTTTGTCCGAGGATAACTTTCGAAGCGTTTATCCGATCATCGTTAAATTTGGTATATAGGTAGGTAGTGATGACACAATTTTGGTGTGACTAACTGAGCTAAAAATGCAGGAGGTTGTTGTGATATTGGGGTTCAAGAGAGGTAATAAAAATAAAATGGGACTATCCGGTCAAATGGCACGTTTGATAAAAGGTCTTTGTGCGTACATTTTGACCCCGTTTTTATATTTAGTTTAAATCTTGTTATTTTAAGTTACTAGCCATAATACAAACTGAACTTTGACAAAATTCACAGTTCTGAAATTTGGTATGAGTGTAGCTTTAGTGACACAAATATAGGGAAAAGTCTGAAATCTATCTGCAATTTCTACTCCAAATAAGAGTAAACAATTAACATGAACTCCCGTTAGATATAATTTGAATGAAACTGTAGGTCAAGTAAGTTGGTTATGCATTTCGTGGCACTATTTTGATAGTCAAAGATTAGGTACAAATATTTTTTTGTTTGTATTTATGGGAGGCTCAGTTCGGGACAAACCACTAGTTATTGGTAGATTTAACTCATGTCCTCTCCACTCTGCTTTGGTGAAAACCAGCTCTGACGGTTATACATCTTTAATAACCACAGCTTGAGGGTTAATGTTTTTCCGTTTTTCTGACCACATGCCTGTTATGCCTCGGCTGTGTCTATTCGTTGCCGTACCCATTTATCATGAATCTAGGCTAAACGTTAGAATAAAGCCTATCAAGCTAATAAATTCCTACTAAGAATCACTTTACCGCAAAAAATACATGCCTAACACAAATTTCACTTAAACAGACTTTAGGGGATTTTGTGGGGCTCTGTACGGCTATAAAAATAACAATCTTGAACAGTAATAACATATTTCAGTAAGTATTACCCCGCCAGTTACAGCCAAATGTTGTTTTAAGATTTTCCTGGAGATTTGTTTTTGTTTTCTGATATGTAAAAAGTGGGTGTTGCAAGTTTAAGTAAATTTAGTTCAATCTGTCTAAAACTAAATATGAACCAATATTTCGTACGTGTACTCCTTAAAATTTAATTTTATAATCTCGACGTATCGACAGTGTTGCATTAATCGTGGCCACGGGCGAATAATTTGCACGTGGCGTTTTTGTATTAATATAATTATTTAAAGAGGTTTTTTCACAATCACGAACTGTCAATGATTGATAAGTATTTTACGTATTACTAACTGTTACCCAATATTTTGTACGCGTTACACTACTAAATGTAAACTCGCTGCTGCAACTTGACTTGACACCCTATTTTATCCCATGGAAACTGATCTATGGGATATAAGGTCTCGAAATCGGTTCAGCCGTTACGACGTCATTGAGTAACAAACAAATAAATAAACAAACATCCAAAATTTAACATTAATAATAATAGTGTGATAATTATTGATATTGATTATTGATTAATTATTAAATTCATAAAATTTTTGTAACTGTAGTTTGCAAGCCGTTAATCGGTGAACTATGTAAAACCAACCTATATAGATGTATCAACTTATATACCACACTTCATGCAAATAAATTTCATTTCAAATCTTTGTCCTAAGCTTAATAGCTAGTTTAAATATTTTTAATAGTATTTTGGCAAATTTTGAATCCAGAAATATGATCAATTACACATACCACACTATATTTATTTTATAGTAAAACACAATACATTAATTTATTCTCCAATATTCCATCATTCCTTTTCTGTTCACGTACCCACTACTATAATGAACCAACTCGATCTTTAACGGTTTGCTAGAAAAAAAAAACTCTTATTAGGGTTAAGTTTGCCTTTTTACATGACCTTTTTGTAAGCTTATTTGTCTGTAAGTTAATCATTTATTTTTCACAGAAGTATAAGATGCATGCTATTCACAGGACGGTATGTGAAC
The DNA here is from genome assembly GCA_963924445.1 of Philereme transversata. Classification (NCBI taxonomy): domain Eukaryota; kingdom Metazoa; phylum Arthropoda; class Insecta; order Lepidoptera; family Geometridae; genus Philereme; species Philereme transversata. Next base: position 4,537,901 of record OZ004347.1, read on the forward strand.
ACAAAATGATCACTATCTCCCACCTTAGGTGGTACCTGTGTTATTCGTGTGCATTAAAGAACAAGCCTTCTCGTTCCAAAACCTGACTCAGTTCTACAGCGGCTTCGTCTTTCACAAGAACAGCCAACTTTCCACCAGACGCTGTTTAACTTATCTTCAAGAGATATTACGGTACTCGATAAAGGCTACCGCCCATAATTAATTTTCAACCTTACCCCATTGTCTTTCAGCCTATTCTAAAATTGTCCACTAAAATATTAATTCTCTTTATTCTTCACACATACCAAAATGTCATAAATAGTCCTATTCACGCCCTTTCTAGGGGACAAAAGATGTGTATCTAACCCTTACATTAATTAATTTAGGGCCTATCTGGTTCACAGTCCACTGGCGGCTATTGTACAGGCTATCGTACCCTGCAGGCTTTGTGTCATAGACTAGAAGGCAAATTTTGTCCAGATAATCTAAACCGTTACATAATAAATACGTTTTTATAACATTTTATTGTATACAGTTTTTGTATACAAAATAATTCACATTTTATATGAACTATTGCGTATTTTGTATTTATATAATTTCGATTGGTTGATGTCACTTTAGATTTTTAAAACCATCACAAAAAATTCAAGCCTAGACGGGGCATGAACCCGCAACCTTCCTCTTTATACGAGGATGCACTATCCAACTGTGCTACCAAGCCAATTCACGTCAGGGTCGAAATTAGTGAGTGATTCAAATTACGACTAAAGGGCCGTTAGCTCCATCTACAGGAAAACTTATACAGTTTTTTTGACCTACTGAATGCCAAACGTTGCAGTTTTGTAGTTCAGTTTAGATAAGAGATGTTGCGTTGCTTATATTACATAGTATTTTTATTTTACAGTGTTAAGTTTTCCTGTAGATGGAGCTAACGGCACTTTAGTCGTAATTTGAATCATCTCCCTAATTACGGCCCTGACGTGAATTGGCCTAGTAGCAAAGTTGGATAGTGCATCCTCGTATCAACAGAAAGGTTGCGGGCTCAAGTCCCGTCTAGGCTTGAATTTTTTGTGATGGTTTTAAAAATATTGGAATCTTTCATATGTTTTCGGAATAACACTATAAAATAAAAACACTATTTAATGTCACTTAACTTCAAGTCACGATCATAATTTATTTATTTCAACAATTAACAAAAAATAATCAATAAAAAAACAAAATTTAACTAACCCCCGACCCCTTTTTGCTTTTGATAAAAGCTGACCTATCTAAGAACCACTCCAGTCAAACTAGCTTTAAATAAAAAAAAACAGTGGCACTCCGGAAGTGAAAACTTGGATAAAATCAGATTACACCACAAACACTTATATACAGAGGTGTCCGTAACGGTAACAGTGTCGCGAGTTCAAAGGTTTTTCCCATGTCAAAAGTGCCCAACGCGCCTAAAGAAGTTTTCACTTCAAAAACCGCCTCCGAACCAGACCATCCGTTTGGAAGCTGTGCCACAGACAGACAGACACACAGTCAGACAAAGGCATCAAACTTATAACACCCTTGTTTTTGCGTCGGGGGCTAATAAACATCATGGTACGCAAGCTTAACACTATACGATAAATTATAGTGATTGTGTCTCGTAATTTTATTCCTAAACCAAAATAATCTTCTATTCTGCTTTCATGCTCCTGGGAGGCAAGCCGTTTTTTCCCTTATGTCTTTCAATTTAGCCGTTATTGTATGAATGAATCAATGAATGACTCTTTATTGCACACCAAATAAAAATATAGTAGCAAAGGAAATAAACAGTAACTAACGTTACAAAGGGCGGTCTTATCGCTAAAAGCGTTAATTGTATTTATCTCTCAGAAACGTAATATCGCTATAGATATGTATGTATATATCGGATGGCTGGGAACGAGATATACCAGCACCGTCTCCATCAGTCATGATAGTCTATTTTCTTGTGGGCGTGTAGTTAGTAATGTCAGTTCAAATAATACGCAGACAAATTACAGAAACAACGTCTAATCGAAACTTTACAAAATTAACACTTCACTAATCACACGGTATAACTAAGTACGTATAGCTAGAGCTAAAAGTAGGTAAGACACGGAACGCGGGCAGTTCCTATGACTGTACTGTACGGCTGACAAACAACGACTGAGCTTGATGGCTCGGCAAAACCGCCGTTTAAGTAATAGACTCTGCGCAGCGTCGTATGATCGCTTGCGTTCCGTTCCAACCAATCACAGCCGACTGCTGTTATTTCGTTTTGTGCCGCTATTCACGATCAGATACGACATATATATGTTTATACCTATATATATATTTATTTTATTTGTTGTAGTTATATTCTTGTCAATGTATTAATATTTACTTGTGAAAATTGTTTTATTTTGTTGAAGATGATCAGCGCTCTCCAAAAATTTCGTTTTTGTTTTGTTAATGTTCACCCCCCCTCCATTATTGAATTGTTACAAAAATCCTGTCCATCCAAAGGTTGTCTGGAAGAAATCGCTTCTAAGCGATAACACCGCCCATTGTACTTGTTGCATTGTGATTTTTTATTTGTATGTTTGTTTCTTCTGTTATGTACAATAAAGTATTTTCTTTAATTAATACTGGTGGCGCCTTCCGTATTTAAATTGGCCAATTCCTTTCAAATATATTTTCTACCTATCAAAATCCAATCGCTACCCGCAATAATTGCATTCACGGCGAATAAAGAGGAGTAGGACAGTCGTCGCTAATACGCATCTCGCAACGCACGCAAAAACATTCTATATCGGCGGTCTTATGACCCTTTATGCAAAATAATAGTGAAAGTGTCCACGGTGATAATAATATGAATTGTGAAATCGAACTGTGAAACTCAACAATCCCGAGTGCCTCTGGATTGCGGTGAAAGATCAACGGGAAAATACCAGGTCAGTAGTGTGCAAACCTACCTTATCCCTCTATCCTTGTTTTTGATTGGGTAGCCTATTCCTCTAAAGGTTTTAGATTCCGTTCCTGCAGGCCCTTAGGCTAATTTCAAAATAAAATACAGTCCACATTAAAATACGCTACAGCAAATACATTCATTCATTAGTTCGTATAACAATACTTCGATTAGTTCGGCGGATAGGGTGAATCCAATTCTACTAATAAATATAAAATGATATGTTTACTTACACTATTAACTATTTACTCATCGATAATAAGTACCTACTAAAGCAGAACTGTAACTAAATACTAATTCAATAAGCGATTATTATATATCGCTTATCGTCACAAGTAGTTTAGCGTTTTAATTTGAGCAAATAACATTATTTGTATATTTGAACTGTAATTTACTGAAACCATCCAGGATACATCCAACACATCTATTTATTATGAGTAAAATAGGTACATACGCGATAAACACCCGTTTAAATCAATAATTATGTATAGCGATCGCGAAAGTTTAAAAGTACCATCCAGTGAAATATTAATGAATTTTATACAAAGAAATAAATAAATATTGCTGGACATTTTACACAGCACTATCTAGCCCCAAACTAAGCAGAGATTTTACTATGGGAACTAGATAAATGATAGAATACTTATATACTTTTTATAATACTCAGATACTCCTATAATACTCTAATACTGTTTGGTCTTTCAAAATATCTTTAAAAAAGTACTTGTTGAGTTTTCAAAAGTTTTCACACGTAGGTCGTTGTTCTGGGCCTCGTTTCTAGCAATATAATTCTAATTATTTAATTTTCAAAGCTTTTTTTATTATGCCTGTTAACTGTATGTATTATATTTTTATTTCTTATTTGTTTAATTTTCTAAACTACTTTAATTATGTCTGTTAACTGTTTATTATTATGTATTTTCATGTTTTGTATGTGTTAATAGTTCGTAAGTAGGTACTTAAACGAGTCCGAAAGTTTATATCTACTAGTAATATGACATGTATCGATAGGTAATTGTAAACACAGTTGCTGCCCTGCACACACGGCAATGGCACCACGGAAGACCAGCGCTATAGTATTATAAATATGCTACTATAGCACAATGCCGAGTGGTGACCGTTTTTGCTAACAGCTCTTTTATTTATACTCATTTGTCTAAGCTGTAATGTACACTTGTGAAGCAAAATAAACGTTTTTCTATTCTATTCTACTCTATAATACTTTACTTGACGTATCCTTTTATGTGGAGGACTTAGTCTTAAAGAAATAGGTATTTGCAACGTGTTGTATCTGCCTGTCTCTTTATTCTTTGCATTTGATGAAACATAATAGTAGTATACATTTGACATCGCCTTACGATAGGTCAGCAGGTTTGAATTGAATGGGTTTGTATGTCGGTACCCAGCTAGGGTTAGAACACCGTTGATTAATCTGGTCATAATTAAAACAACGTGAATATTGATGGAAAATAGTGGTCCTTTAAGTGAGACTTATAATAGGGGGTAATCATTATCATTATTACCATCATCATCCATTATCATCACACCTTGTTCCCCTTTATCTGCGATGACACTGAAATTAATTAATTCTGCTGTCGATTGCCCGCCACTCTTTAATAAGATACAATTTTATGCGCCTACCAGAACGTTTTGGAGAAGCAACCTATTTTATCTGCCCGTAGTTTCTGCGAATTATCGCCAAACCGCGTTAGTGTATCATGCATGTAAAATATTCAATCTATTGAGCAATGAGCATGACCTTGAACAATTTAACTGTATTTCATGTCTTAAAAACAGAATTAATTATATCTTCTTTGATCGATTTAGGACACGTGTGACTGAGTGAGGATGAGTTTTTAATAACCAATCTTGTACTCTATCTACTCGTAAATTGAGTGAATGGCACCTCATGACCAATGACTACCTTGGTATCGTAAACATGAGTGACCCGTACAGTGTTCGGTTAGATTTTGTCTTTTTGTATTTTGTTGTTGCTTGTTAGTATAATCTGATTCTATCAGTGGAGACCTTAAAATGGCCTGTTTATTACTATTTATTGTTACGTGTTTAATATGTGCCGATGGTTTTCCTAAAATACATAAATATAAAATAAAATAAATCATAAGGTACCTAATACATTTGCATTCTCGCAAAACAATGGCATGTGCTGCTCACGTATACATAATACTACAATGTATTCTACCATGTGCTGCTCACGTATACATAACACTACAATGTATTCTACCATGTGCTGCTCACGTATACATAACACTACAATGTATTCTACCATGTGCTGCTCACGTATACATAACACTACAATGTATTCTACCATGTGCTGCTCACGTATACATAACACTACAATGTATTCTACCATGTGCTGCTCACGTATACATAACACTACAATGTATTCTACCATGTGCTGCTCACGTATACATAACACTACAATGTATTCTACCATGTTTTAGCAAATAAATTGATTTGATTTAATTCATTTCATTACCATCATCATCATCAATAGTCCACTGCTGAATGTACTAGGTATTTCCTAAGGTAAGTGACAGAGCTTAACCTTAGGCTCTTCTCATCCAGTCTTTGCCACCTACAGCGAACAGATCTTCACTCTATGTTACCGGCAGACGTCCTATACTCCAACCCACCAGCTGCGAAAATCATTAACAGGTTGAAACCAACCTCCGAGAAGGAGCACCAGAAAATCTGGGAACGCAGAACTGACTGCAAGCAGACTAAGAAAACGCTTCCGATAAAAGACGGGAAGATAACCAATACACTGCTAAAGATGAAACGCGAGGACTTGCGGATGATGGTAGAGATTATCACAGGACACTGTGAACTAAATCTCCTGAAGACACGAATAGTGGACTATGTCGGGGATGGCTACAGGATGAAGATGCAGTGGAGCACGTGCTGCTGCACTGTACGGTCACCCACGGAGCCAGACTGAAGACCGGACTGCATGAACTCATCGAGTCATCTTCGACATCAGCAATGACCTCGGGGACTCTGGAAAACTGCTGCCACCAGCCCAATGTCCTACTGCGCTACTTTTAAGAGTTGATATGGCTGGGGCCAGGTTAGAAGGGGGGGGGGGGGGCAATTCGCAATACACCCATATGCGGGACGTCAGTGCAGATCTTATTCCCTTAAATTTTACTCCATTTTCCCAGACATACCATGATAAGATAGAATCCGTCCAACGTAAATTCTTGCGTTCAATGAACTATCGCTGTTATCGTTCGAAATCCTCCAACGACATACTTTTAAATAGATTTTCTTTACCAACACTTAAGACGAGAAGACTGCTCCTTGATCAACTGCTGTTATATAATATCGGCCATAATAAATTCGACTGTAACCAACTTGTTAACCACTTATACATTCGTATTCCAACCGAGAGACCCGCAAGCGTTATCTATTCGCACTTACTGCTTGTAAAACGAACGCGGGTGAGCGAGCGCCACTCAATACAATTCCTAAGTTATATGACGATAATTTCTTGGAAATATAATTTTTACAAACTCACCCGCCTTGTTTAAGAAAGCAATCAATCAGACAATCCTGTCTGATTGTCTAATTTCAATTTCAATTAATAGCGACTAAGTTACTCATTACTAAATATGAACCTGTATTGTGTAGGTAGGTAGGTACCTAGGCACTTGCTTGCCTGCATAATATAGGTTCATTTATATACTTATATTTTTTTATATGTATTTAATATTGTATATACTCATGCCCACCATTTGTCTAATGTAATCTGTGGACAACGGTGCTGGTTATGCCTGTAGTAAGACATCCTGTAATAATTATAAGTCTAGTGATATTTAGGCATAGGTAATTGTTTGTTGTCTCAAATAAATAAAAAAAAAATGGTCTCCACTCTAGCACACGTTTGTACCAATAACGGTTATCAGTTCTTCAGCAGAAGTAATCAATGACTTCAGATATGCAAAGTATCAATGGAGTGTACAATAAACTAACAAAAGGTGTAGACTTTAAAAAAAACCTTACCACTTTTCCTGAAACCTCCAAATGCTTATTTAACTCACAAATTCTTGAAAGATGGGGGGCTCAACATTAAGTTTTATCATAATTATATATTTAAATTGCAAATATTCATAAGAACTGAGGTCTTTCAAGCCATGTATCCACTGCAGATGAAGAGGCGAGATAAACAAAATAGACACAGAAGGCTAATTTTCTTAAATCTAGGCATTTTCAAGTACTTATATTGGCCAACCCTGGTGCCGCATACAAGACACACTTTTACTGGGAGAAAATAGGCTTAATTTTTTTTAACTTGAATACGTTTTTAAAAATGCTTCCATAGTGTTGCAATTCAAAAAACGAATGATAACAAAATCGGGGGATACAGTTTGGTATTGCACCTACATGTCATCGTCTCCATCTAAAATTTAATTTCACCACTGGATAGCTAAAGGGTCAATGAATTCGTTACGCTAAGTGAGGACTGTGACGCATCGCGCGGTGGAAAGAGAAGCGCCGCCATTTTCAGGTCATTTTGCTGCGTTTCAAGATTTCCATTTAGTATAACCCGAAGAAATTCTTAGTATTCAAACAAGATTATAGCATACATAAAATAACGTATTTTGTATTTTTATACAACATATATACCTGTTACGTACACGTATTAACGTACAGCACACGGCCGTGTCCTTGACACAGCCACACCCCATTTTTTAAACTGGCTTTTGGTACCCATTATTATTTATTTATTTAATACTTTCACACAAAACATAATAGTGCTAGGAGGACTTAATGCTAATAGCATTACGTTATACTTTATTACGTATTACTTTTTTTTAATCTTTTAAGAACCCGAGCATAACCTGCAAGCAAAACTGATATATTTTAAATGCCTTGTTGTTCTATCTTCGGCTTAAATGCTTCGCAACACATGGACGGTACATCGCACCAACGCATTAATCCTTCAAGAACCCAACACCAAGAGCAGGTTTTCCACCATGTCTCCTCGAGTTTTTCAGCGATATTCCAGGAAGAAAATGAAATTAAATTAATTTGCCAGTAGCATGGTATATAAGTTGATAAAGCTATATAGCTATATATCTCCACCAGGCTAATGATCGCAATTTGCGTTCTTCAGATTCCCTTCAACTTAAAACTCCTGTCCATATGACAGAGTTTTATGATCGATCCTTCACTGTAACAGCCGTACGATTGTGGAACGCTTTGCCTTTCTCTATAAGAACATCCAAGTCTATTAGATAGTAATTTTAAAACAAAAGTACACACCCATTTCTGTCCCTGCGTTGAAGTTGTCGCTGCTTGTTAATTCATCATAACCATTTTTATAGTTGCTTATTTTATTATAATTAAATTTGTGTTATTATTAGCATTTTATGTTTATAGTATGTAGGTATGTTTTTAATTTTCTATAGATGTACCGCCGTCATGTGATAAATTATAATCCTGTCCCTACAACGGTTGTCTGGAAGAGATCGCTTTTAGCGCTATGACCGCCCATTGTACTAAATCTATTTGTAAAAATTATGTTATGTATTTTACTTTGGTGTACAATAAACAGTTATCTTATAGATAGGTTCGGCGCGTAAACTACAGTTAATTACTTATAATTAATTATATTTTACGTAAAATTACATGAATTGGAAAATGGAAACTTGGAAAACTTGTGGTTACGGGTAAAGTGGAAGAAAAAAGACCACGAAGACGAATCCCAATGCGTTGAAGTGATCAGATTCGCTCAGCACTGAACCGTGAACGTGAGTGACGTCATCCGTTTTGCAGAGGCAAGACCCCAATGAAGCCACATTGTCAAAACTAAGGTACTGGAGAAGGAGGAGTGGTTCTACTAGTTATTTTAAGAAGTAAATAATAAAATAAATAAATATCGCTGGACCTTTCACACAGCGCTATTTAGCCCCAAACTAAGCAGAGCTTGTACTATGGGAACCAGATAACTGATAGAATACTTAAATACTTTTTTTTTGTAAATACATACTTATAATAAATATAAAAACACCCAGACACGGAACAAATATCTGTAGATCATGCAAACATTTGTTCCGCGGCGGGAATCGAACCCGCTACCTCCTGCGTCACAGTCGGCTATACACCCACTGCGCCACGGAGGCACTCATAACTACTACCTACTACTTATCTAATTTTAAAATATAAGTACCTATTGACAAGGTAAGGAGAATACCTTTCGAATAGCTTCGACTACAACCTTCATTAGTGTCGGTTTGGTTCCAAATTATTCGTTTTGTTTAAATTAATAGCTAACGTCTACTCTACTCAATTTAGTACGGTACTGGGTCTAAATTTATTCGAATTTTTTTGCCAAAAGCTAAGATAAGGAGAAATTTGTTATCATAAATTTACGTAAATAGGAACCCTCAGATATGAATAAATGAGACGCGTAATCTCAACATTTGGATTAAGAAAATATCCTCTTTAAAAAAATATTAACATTGTGTTTTGATACTTGATGCCCGCAAAAAATGGATATCTTTTCTGCTGATTCAAAGTTTTTTAAATATTTATTCTAATCAACGTAAATAACCATTATTATAAAGACGGGATATATCACGTACTGTCTTATTGGTGTTTCGACCGACAATGTTTCGCGATCCGCTACGAATCCGCCCTCACCCTGATGAAGGTTCACGAATTGAACCGAAACATTGTCGGTCGAAACACCGATAAGACGGTACGTGATAAATCCCGTATTTATAATAATGATTAAAATAAATCACGAAAGTTTTCTAAGTAAAACATCAATCTCTTCTTCTTCTTCTTAGCGTGTCAATAGCTCTACATATATTGTGTTAGATAGGTACTAGTACTACATTGATGGCGTCAGGAGAGGTTGAAGGCAATTTTTAAGTCTTACATTGTGCAGGTGTTCGGACACAAAGGGCAAATTAGCAGGTGTTTCATCGACTGCGCAAGATCACCACAGTCGCATTGCGTTTGGCTGTCTTTACTTTGATTGTATTTATTTGCGCGATGATATTATGGTGTAGTCTGAGCAACATGGAAACGTTTAGCCCAACAAAGAACAAACGGAAAGGGTTAGAGGTTTTTACCCAATACATACAAAATGTATATTACAAAAAAAACCCTAAATGCTGTCAGAAATGGCTTACTACTTGGATGTGCATTTTTCCAGATTGGCCCACTGTAGCAGGGGACAGAAAAAACTGGAAAGAATGGAGAGAGGCCTTTGCCCTGCAGTGGGACAACACGGGTTAAAAATAAATAATAAATGCTGTCAGTTAAGGCAAGGTAACAATAGGTGGAGAAAGGCTGAATGACAACTTACTAAAACAAAAGGCTCTGCGAAGCATACCTATGGTCCCTTTCTTAATTTATCGTAACTCGACCGTAAAAGTAACTTAACTTTAACTCACACTTGCGCATAAAACACGTAACTTTAGTTAGGTTTAGTTCGTGTTAGCCGGTACATTAAGTGTTGGATCAACCCGACTTGTAACGAAGTTGTCGGTAGAATGCCAACGTAACCACTAAGTCGCTTGTTTGTGGCCGATCAAAAACAGTGGGATATAGAGCCACTGAGTTTTTAGAGCAAAGCCGCTTGTTTGCGGCTGATCTCGTAAAATATATTGTTTTTTCTTGTTCAGTTATCTTATAAGGCTCACGCTCAGCGACAGTGTATTTTATGAATTTATTTTTTCTACATATCCTACATTGCCAGTGTACAATTATGCACTGAAAAAAGAGGAAAGGAAACATAATAAAAACCGGCCAAGTGCGAGTTGGACTCGCGCAAAAAGGGTTCCGTACCATTATCTATAAAAAAGGCAAAAAAATCATGTCTGTTGTATGGGAGCCACACTTAAATATTTATTTTATTCTGTTTTTAGTATTTGCTGTTATATCAGCAACAGAAATACATCATCTGTGAAAATTTCAACTGTCTAATTACCACGATTTATGAGATAGAGCCTGGTGACAGACGGTCAAACAGACAGCGGAGTCTTAGTAATAGGGTCCCGTTTTACCCTTTAGGTACGGAACCCTAAAAAGGAGAAGTTTATTTTAAAACCTACAGACCAAAACCCGCTGGCGCTGAATGCGTTAAAGTAATTTGTTTATTAGAGGAAATATGCTGACTTATGATAGAAAGGAGTCAGACAAGATTATAAGTCAGTTTCAGAGCAAAATATTTTGATGTGTGTAGCAGCAAATCCATTAAAAGGCATCTGAAGCTGATTAGTGATATGTATCAGGCAGATGCCGAAGAACCGACAACCGTTGGGGTAAACGAGTTCTTGAGTGGAGACCACGTCTCGGAAAACGTAGTATAGGGAGCCCCCCGGCTAGGTGGAGCGATGACATAAGAAAGGAAACTGGATCAGAAGAGCCGAAGACAGGGCTCAGTGGCGCGTATTGGGAGAGGCTTATGTCCAGCAGTGGACTAATGTGGGCTGATGATGATGATGATCAGGCAGATATGGACTCGATATCAGTATAAGAAATCTTCTTATAAAAATTTAAACGTAAATGAAGTTTTTGAATCATTTTCCTTTATCTTAAATACATATAGCTTAGCTAGAGGATTAGCAAGCTGACGTGACAGTGGGTAGAGCACATACCTTGAATAGCTGACGTTCATTGGGGCAGAAAGGATCTCGAGTGGAGACCACGCACTGGAAATCGATGCGTAGAACAACCCCCCCACTCATTAAAAAGATGACCTAATAAGGATTGCTGGGAGCTGCACAAGATCGGTTTACCAAACTATGGGGCGGCATATTCAGCAGTGGATATTGTAGCCTGATATGATGATGATGAGGTACGGTCAGCAATATAAGTTGTTTATCAATTTTAGTATTTAAAATCGAAATATATTTGTAACAAGGCATTTATTCACAAAAATGTATTTGTAGAATACAATTTTAATAATACACTTGAAACTAATATTTCAACATCTCAAATTGTTAATTAACTTATGTCGCTGACTGTACAGTTTGACAATGGCTTCGCACTAGTTGTAAGAGCATTATCAGACTGGTGAGTTGCGAGCGTGTTCCAGCGAGGCGATTTGTGAACGTGCACGCAGCGTTGTTACAAAACGTATTTTTTTTTCTTTTTTTTATATTTCTGGACATTTCAGACAGCGCTATCTAGTCCCAAATTATGCAGAGCTTGTACTATAGGAACCAAATAACTGATAGAATACTTATATGCTTTTTAATATACAGAAAAAAACATCCAGACCAGAAACAAATGGGCGGTGGGAATCGAACCCGCAACCTCCTGTGTCACAGCCAGCATTTCGTCCACTGCGCCACAGAGGTCGTCAAAATTGTACGTTAATTACAATAATTTCTACAATATGGCTGAAGTGTAGCGACACGCGCGTGTTTACCTAATAAGCGAACGCGGCGTGCACATTTACTAATTACCTCGCTAGAATCATGCTTGCAGCTCGTTAAAGCGATAAGACCATAACACTGAATCGCGGATGCCTGGGTTACACCAGAGTTGCTTCTGGTATATACAAACTGATGTTTTCGTTTGTCGAACTATCGCTCTGTATGTCCAATGCTCAGAGCAGTCACGTTTATTGTTAGTGAGTTCTTGAAAAAAACTGGAGCGAACTTGAACGCGTGAATTGATTCACAAAGCGAAATCCCAGCTTGCAGCTATTTGTAGTGTTTGAATTTCTATCTTTTATGCTTTTAGTAGCAGTTATTTTATTTGAAGAGGCATACTGGCTAAGTGACTATGAATTCGAACAGTTAGATCAGAAACAATTGGTTTTTTTTATAACTCTTTCGTGCTGTCTTAGGCATCGATGAATTTACCGGTTTATATTTATTTAGGTAACTATTTTTATTTTTTATATATTTTCTTGTGTACAATGACACTAATATTATAAATTCGAAAGTTTGGATGTTTGTTTATTTATTTGTTTGTTTGTTACTCAATCACGTCTGAACCGATTTCGATGAAATTTAGTATGTACGTAGACCTGGGTTATTATGGATTATAACCTTATTTGATGACCTCCGTGGTGCAGTAAACTGAGACGCAGGAAGTAGCGGATTCGATTCCCGCCGCGGAACAAATGTTTGCATGATCTACAGATAGTTCCGGGTCTGGTTGTTTCTCTATAAGTATGTATTTACAAAAAATTATGTATATAAGTATTCTATCAGTTATCTGGTTCCCATAGTACAAGCTCTGTTTAGTTTGGGGTGTAACGCTGTGTGAAATATCCAGCAATATTTATTTATTTTATATTTATTTATTTATTAACACATAAGCTATTTTTTATCCCATAAATCAGGCCCCATAGGATAAAAATGGGGTTTCAAGTCAAGTTGCAACAGCGAGTTTAGGTTTTTTTCTAGACTACCTACACATTAAGTAGTGTAACGCGTACGAACTTACGAAGCCGCGGGCAACAGCTAGTATAGCATAAAGAAACGTATGATCTGATGTTTAGTGATAGTGTAGTGAACCTCAACAAATAACCAGATCAATCTAGACTTAAAGAATAATTCAAATAACTTTATAAACAAAAGCTGACCCGCCCCGTCTTTGCACACACTTTTATCATAATTAAATATAATTTACAGAATTCAAGGACAGTGTCAGTGAAATAATTTTCAAAATCAGTCCAGTAATTTTTGAGATTACCTCTTCAAACATACAAACTAACAACAAACTTCACCTTCTAATATTAGTATACCTAGATAGTCTATTACCCCTTACAACTATTAGTAGACCAGGGCTCGTAGCCAAATTACATTTGCTACGAATCTATTCGACTTCTACATACATTTGTTGTCGCTGTATCACGTGGTTCTTCTATAGCATGTGTCAAATTCCATACATTTTCGGACTTATCGTCTAGCGTCATCGCTAATCCACTGTAATTGGCTAAGCCCTCAGATGGGTATAGGGATCCCTATGTCACTGTAAAGCAGGAGACAATTGTAGATGAGATGAAAGTGGTAACAAAAATAGGGCTATCTAGTAGTGCCATGATCGTTACTTCATTAGGCGTATACTCGTTATTTCAAAAGCACTTTTCATGTAACAACGGAATCCATCGTCGTGTATTATAATGTTTTTTTTTTTATATTCCTTAATTTTAAATCGCAAAATGTTAAATAAAAAAAATTGTTCACCCAATTTAGTTTGTGTATGATGATCATCATCGACGGTTTCATATCTCGCTAGGATAGTTTTGAAAATCTTCTTAAATGCATCTCATCTAGGTATTTAAATAAAAATGAATCCCAGTTAGATTAGATTAGATAATTCTTTATTGCACACCATAAAAAATAATAAATAAATATCTCTGGACATTTCACACAGCGCTATCTAGCCCCAAACTAAGCAGAGCTTGTACTATGGGAACCAGATAACTGATAGAATACTTATATACTTTGTTTTTTGTAAATACTTACTTATAATATATAGAAAAACGCCCAGACACGGAACAAATATCTGTAGATCATGCAAACATTTGTTCCGCGGCGGGAATTGAACCCGCTACCTCCTGCGTTTCAGCCGGCTATACGCCCACTGCGCCACGGAGGCAGTCATAAAACAATACAAATAAAAAATAACAACGCAAATCTGTGGATACAATTGGCAGTCTTATCGCTAAATACCGTTATCTACCAGACAATCTTTGGATGGATCCCTGTTTCCCTTGGTCACGCCATAACCTGAGAACGCCTTTCCCGATATTGGTTATTTTTTTGTGTGTGTCCCTTGATGGTTTAAATTCACAATTGGACCCGGTAGGTGGCACTGTTATCAAGATCCAGAAAATTGTAAATGAAGTCGCGTTTATGAATTCACAAAGCTCATTTTTGTAGTTAATATACCCTGATACCAGGTTTCACATATAAGCTTACTTTCAAGCAACTGAACAAATTCTTAGTACGTACAATTGGGCAAATACCAGATATCGTAATAATAGTAGATGCGCATTTGTAGAAAGGGCACGTGCCTGGGTTATGAACACTGCGAGCACGCCACGGGTAACTCAATGTCGTGTTATCATATGGATGGGTAGGGTGTGCCCAATTTCTGATAAAACAAGACTCAATTTTGCTTAGATATTCTAAGCTGAAATTGTACGCCCATCGGTAAAGTTATGATGATAAAATATATAAATAAAAATACAAAAAGCTTTATTACCACTTCATTATAAAATTAAATACATATAATATATATGAAAACTAATATAAAATATATACCAACTTAACTAGTTCTACTATTTTATTATACTATTTTCTGTCGTAAAAAAAAGTAAAGTAAAAAGGTAAAGCCTTCTCCAATTGATTCCACTTTGTCCGGTCTCGTTAAAACCTTTACCATATTTTCCGCTCACTTCTACTAACTATGTCATCAACTGTCATCCTTATTTTTTTTAATGTTATTTGTGAGGAAACAGGCTTACGGTCCACCTGATGGTAAGCGGTCACCGTCGCCTATTGACACCGGCAACACCCGGGGTATTGTCGATGCGTTCTTTACCCTGTAGAAACCTTTTAACATTTCTCTTGAAGCGTGCCATGTCGTAGCCTAACGGGAAAATCTCAGATGATAGCTCATTCCACATCTTGCAAGTATTGGGTAAAAAAATTGCGTGAAGCGTGTGGTGCGCGATACCCAATTGTCGATGATATGTGGATGAGGTTTATTACGTTGTCGAGAAGTTCTGTGGTAAAATCTCGAAGATGGGATCAGATCGAATAGCTCCTCAAAACATTCCCCATTATACAGGTGGTAGAAAACACTGAGCGATCGTTCCATCTCTTTGGCGGTCTTCCCCTTCTGCGCTTTGTACCACGAAGGATCCAGTTCATCGTAATTTGGCACCATCGGTTCGCTTTTGTTCTTTGCAGGTTCCCAACAGGTGGCTGGTCTCTTTAAGGTAAGAGTGTTAAGTGTCTTCTAGATATTCGTGTTCCATCTTAGACCACATCATCGCTTAACATGAGGTGAGATTGTGGCCAAACGAACTAGTAACAAAAAGCAAAACTATTATCTCATCTTATCTATGTTTTATATTGAAGCATGGACACCCTCTTAAAGAGTACTTACTCAAATCACTCATGGGTAAGCGAAGTCACGAGTACGCAACATTTATCTGTTTCTGTTATTTTTATAAATCAAGTAAAAAGGTTTTTCTTGAGCTTGCAATCTTTCGAGCAAAATTACGTAAAAAATGTTCTCGGTAAGTATATTAAAAGGATTTACGATAAAACCTAGGCATACTCGTATAGTAACGTTTTTTATAATTTGTCGAAAGTCGCACAAAAAGAGGCTCTATGGGAGCAAAAACGTATTAATAAAAATGCTAGAAATATGTTCAAAATGGCTAACACTATCTTTTATTTTATAAACAATGTATCTCGAGTAAAATCTTTATATCTTACTAGGAGTTCCATCATCAACATCATCATTATAGATTTCCAGAGTGACCGCTCTTTCGGGGCCTGCAACCAACTACTCCTAGCAACATAATTACGTATTTTATTCGAGACTTACTACATTTTCTGCTTACAATATTCTGCTTATATTATTCTTACTATTATTCTTTCTTATTCACACATATTTATTTTAAAACTCGTATAGAAAAAACACCTTTTTCACTACAAAATATCTTACAAAGAACAAACATTATAGTAAAAAATATATTTATAAAAACGGTAAACCACCGACCGCGAAGCAAGGCTCAAGCGATCAGTGGCTAGGGCTGCAGAGAGAGGAACCTTCTGACTATGCGTGCCGAGTCCAGGAGTACCGCCTTCTGTATCTGACCCTTGATCCAACTTCCTAGCGAAAGCCTCTTAAGGTATTGGTCGAGGCTCTTCGCTATCAGTCCGTTGACCGACACAACTATTGGAACGATAATCATTGATTCCACATCTCACATGGCGGTAATCTCATGAGCCAAGTCAAGGTACTTGCTTAGCTTGTCCTTCTCGGCCTTCACGAGATTAGCATCATGTGGGATAGTAATGTCAACAAGTATCGCTCGGCGCTCCGGCCGGTCTACCAGCACGATTTCTGGCTTATTGGCAACAATAGTCCTATCCGTGATGATAGACCGGTCCCAACAGAGCGTGGCACGGCCATTTTCAAAAACTGGCTCTGGCACATATTTATAATATGGCACCTCAGGTCCAACAAGGCCATATTGAAGAGCAAGCTGCTAATGGATAATTCTGGCTACTTGATTGTGTCTATGCAAGTACTCAGAGTTAGCAAGAGGCGCACAACCCGAAAGCACATGTCTGAGGGACTCTCCGGGCTGGTGACAAGCGATTATATTAGAGTTAGTGATTAGAGCAGTTTGGGTTAGAGCAGCGCAGGACAGAGGCGAATGGCGACAACGAAGAGAGGCTTATGCCCAGCAGTGGGATGAGAAGGGCTGACGATGATGATGATGAAAATTCTTATCATCAAAACTTCGCAATAATGCAGAACTTAATTAGCTCAATTAGCTAAAATAGCTCGCGAGGAGACCGGGCTGTTCTGGAACCATAAATTCGAAGGCATGTATTACTATTATGGGTTAGTAATCTATCTTCTATTTGCCTCTGACTGCTCCATCGTGGGATATCTTCGCGGATCTCCATACTAAGTAAGATAAACGAGGATATCAATAATAGGAAAATATAAATCTTCGAGCTGTTTAAATATCTCATAATGCAGGAACTAATTAATTAGATTAGATGTTGTTTTATAGCACACCATAAAACAATACAGCTAAAATAACAACGTAATTCTATGGATACAATTGGCGGCTTTATCGCTAAACAGCGATCTGTACCAGACAACCCTTGGATCCTATATATTATTAATTACATCCTATTGTAATTATAGACAAGACTCGCCAAATACCGGAGAGAATATCGTATTTAATAAGAGGTTTATATCTAGCTATGTTAATTCCATTACAGCATGGACATATTGTTGCCGTAGAGCGAAAAGTTACTAAGGCACAATTTGGTCATAATTGTGTTAGAAATCTTATCAAAACTACCGATTTTTTTTAGCAGATTTTAGTCGCATAACCATTTCCATAGGTACCAAAACTTTTATTTCAAACATTTGGACTACAACATTTTATTCGTAAATTAACTAATTTACATAAATATTTCGGCTTGCAGAAAGATACGTAGTTAGTAAACGTATTTAGCGACTAAACATGTAATTTTACGTATTTGTATGGTTTGACAACTTCCTTAACCAAATTTAGCTAAATACATTACTAAATACGTTTAGGCATCGTTGCCCAAGTCGCCTTTAATGTCCTACAGCAGGAAAAAGAGCGAAACCATAGCTCAACTTATTCTCAGATGTCAGATGTGACTTCTCAGATTTTAAATAAGAAATAAAGAAAAAAACCTATACATACGAACAAAGTCACCTGTAAAAATTAGCAACCAAACACTTCACCGCACCCAAATTTCACGACACAGAGCTTCATTCAATCATATCCCACATAATTTCCTAATAAGGCCGAAATGGTTAATACCCCGCAAAATTGGGTCCCCAGTAATTGGTGACTTCAAATGATAATTGGGTATGTAATAGTGAAATATGCGGAAGTGGGCCCACTTGGTTTATGGGATCATTTGGAGAGTCCTTACAATTTTTTGGTAAACGAATCTTGGAGATGTTTTATGTAGAAAAGAAGGCCAGGTTTAATAGACTTTAATACAATAACCGCCTCTTTGAAGTTGGTTAAATATATAAAATTAAACTTTCAATTTTGATAAAAGTTTTGGGATTGTGATGCAAAATGGCATACGTTAGTGATCTTTGCTTTTATCTGGCACTGATCTGATTTAGTTGAACTATCCATAGAATGTTTGCAATGATTGTGTTGTCACGGTAATGTTTATTACTCCATACATTTTGTATTATTGATCGAGCGAAGCGAGATCTCCAAATCAACTTGGGCAAAGCGGCGTTGTATGTATGTATGTATGTTTGTTTGTCCAAGGATAACTTTCGAACCGTTGATCAGATCATCGTGAAATTTGATACATAGATAGGTTAATAGCACAATTTTGGTGTGACTAAATGAGCTAAAAATGTTGGGGGATTGTTGAGATATCGGGGTTCAACAGGGGTAAAACATATTAAAATGAGACTATTCAGTCAAATGGGACGTCAAATTACAGGACTTTATTAGTACATTTCAACCCTGTTTTTATTTTTAGTTTAATCCTTATAGTTTTGAGTTATTACCCATAGTAAAAACTGACCTTTGACAAAATTCACAGTGTACACCAGTGAATTCACAATGCTGAAATTTGGTATTCTTGTAGTTTAGTGACACAAATATAGGCATAAGTCTGAAATCCAGAGTAACTGCATTTTGTATTCCAAAACAGATAGAATAGAATAGAATAGAAATATATTTATTGTGACCATAAAAGTTACATAGATGAGTTGTGTGAACCATTTAACATGAACTCCCGTTGCCTGAAATTTGAAAGAAACTGTAGGTCAAGCAGGTGGTTTTTATTTCGTGGCACTATTTTGATAGTCAAAGATTACGAATAATATATTTTTGTTTTTATGGGAGACTCGCGAGATCTCAGTTCGGGGCAAATCACTAGTATACAATTTATACTGAACAGCCACAACTTCGCTTAGACTTATATTATTGCAAAATTATTGTCATAAATTATAACGCTAATTATCATATAAATACGGGATTTATCACGTACCGTTTTATCGGTATTTTGACCGGCAATGTTTCATTTCAATTCGTGAAACTTCATCAGGGTGCGTGCGATCCCAATACATCTTGCTTGAGCGATCCGCTCCGAACCACGTCTCGCCTCGCACTAAATAGCGCTAATTATCATAGGCCGAAAACGTCGCCTACCCGTTCGGGTAAGGACTAGGAAGATAAGATAAGATAAGATAACTCTTTATTGTACACCCAAATAAAATACAGAACATAATTTTTACAAATAGTTTTAGTACAATGGGCGGTCTTATCGCTAAAAGCGATCTCTTCCAGACAACCTTCGTATGAAAAGGATAATAATTGATCATTTATTTATTTTATTTATATGACGGTGGTGCATCTATATAATACGAAAAACATACCTACATACTATAAACCTAAAATAATACTATTAACACAAATTTTATGACAATAAAATTAGCAAACATAAAAATGGTAATGATGAATTAACAAGCAGTTACAACTTCAACACAGATGTACTATACATCTTTCTTAGGTAAGGATAGTCAGGTAGATAAACCAAAAAGTTTTTAAAGTGAAACTTTTATTACATCGTCTCAAACTTTTTCGTCTGTGTGTTGCATGTCGCATGACGGCCGGCCGCGGAGTAGAAATAAAGTAAAAGGCGCTCGTCAGAGCAGCCGAGGGTAATATGGCGGCGCCTACAGTTCGCATCAACTGACCGTGTAGTGTAAAGACTATTACTCATTTGTGACAACGAAAATTTTTAGTTAAATGTCTATAATGTGAAAAGTTTCACTTTTACCGTGGTTTCATAAAACCACACAATCCTTTTTTATTTTATGAACTGTTTGCTTGTTGGACCATGTTTTTACCTATAAAAATTAAAAACGTTTTACCCATAACCACGACGATGTGTCAATTACCATTTACTGTTTATGACAAAAAATCTTCGTTTTTTTTAACTATTCTGTCCTTTCTCATGATACACAGAATTGCCTTAATAAGTTTTATCAAGATTGGTACAGCTGTTTAGTCGTGAAAAATAATGTTACGAGCTGAGGGTTCGGGATAAAATAATGGGAATCGATCCAACCAAAATAACACGTTTATTCAACACGATAACGATGAATACACGAACTTGGTCACACGTAATCACAACACACTAATTCACACCACAGTTGCACCACTTAAAGTCACCGAAATGATCGCACGTATAGCTTAATCCAGACTGACTCAGGAGCAACTACTGTTCACGCGAGACCCTTCCCACGTCAGTCCTCCAGGGCCTCGCTGAGACTAACTCACTGAGACTCAGACTGACTCAGACTCGAGACTAACTCACAACTGACTGTCCGGCCATCTCTCCGGCCTATTTATATCCACACATTTTGATTGTTCGAGAAGGATCTCGATCGTTCCAGGAAAAGGGTCGGTCCCTCGACACAATGGCCACTCCATTGTGCGCAACCGCAGACAATAACAACAATAACGCAGCAAGACAAAAGCGTTCGAGAAGTTACGATTATTACTCATTGTTTAACAGCCTCGGCGTAACAATAACAAACAAACAGACACAGGGGCAGAGTTACTTTCGAATTTAAAATATTAGTATGGGTACTTTTAGCCATTACTTTTTTTGATCATTGAATATTATAGTAACTAAACCATATACCTCACGCGAACATTCGGTTGTAGTACTGTGCTTACAGCTTATGCCCCAAGGATTTCCCCAAACACGTTTTCAATTTTTTAAAAGGTTGACAACGCCTGATTAATTCCTTTGGTGTTCCAAACGTCCCTAGGCTATGGTAAGGTGGGGCGTCAACATAAAGTAGCTTATGTTTGAATCCAGGTCATAATCTATGAACACACTAAACGTCATCGAAATCGATTCAGCTATTACGATGTGATTGAGTACCAAACAAACAATCATATAAAAAACATTCAAACTTTCATATTAATAATATTAGTGTGATGTGATAACTTTAAATTAATATTTTTAGAATTTTTTCTTATGTTTATTTTACTTAGAAAACTTTCGTGGTTTGTTATATTATCTATATTTATTTTGTGCTGTGACACCTTGCTTCTTGCCAAATTTTATGATTCTAGGTCAACGGGAAGTACTCGGTTTTAATTAATTTGAGAGTTCTAAATTTGCGACAAAAATTATCGTCTTTTTGAATTCGTTGACTTAGAAGTTTGATTTTTACCAAAAGACGATAGATTTAGTATTTGTTATTAATTTCAATTTTACACTGTACGTGTTCTTGGGAAAAAGTTTCTTGATAGGCAAACAGACAGGCGGACAACGAAGTGATCCTATATGAGTTCCTTTTTTCAATTTAAAGGACGGAACTCTAAAACTAAAGAGTATTTACATTCATACAACTCATACTGTTTCTATTTCAGTGCTGTAGAAAAACTCATTTCGAGATAATCCTCCATATAAAGAAACTTCCCGTAGCTCGTACTAAGCCCGTGTTAAAACTAAATGTACTGAACTAACTTTTTCAACTAAATTATTTATTATGCTTCCCAGACTTTTGCACGAGTATTTTTGTACGGCGCTGTTTTATTATTGTTGAATTTATTTTGTTTTGATTTGTTTTATTAGTTTATCTACTTGTGCTCCCTAGATTTATATAAATGAGCAGGTATCTCGTTTATCAAAATCTCAGGTTCTACGGCGGGGCTAATTAAAAACTGTATCTATCATATCATAAATCTTAAATTATTTATTTGGAACTTAAACAATGGTACAAATGATGTGAAAAACGATGATATCTGCAGAAGTATTAAACTGTGTCGCAGACATCAACGCCCTCCTCCGGGAAATATTAAAGTAGGACCCAATCAAGCTACATTAGTTACACATACAGTGTGTACGTGTGTATGTATATAATATATGTAAGAAGCTCTGCCTATAAGTGTTTGTGTGTGTTTGTGTGTATGTGTATGTGTGTGAGGGTGTATTTGGGGTTCGTGTGCGTGTGTGCTTATTTGTGTGTATGTTTGCCTATGTGTATGTGTGTGTGTGTGTGCGAGGGTGTATTTGGGGGTGCGTGCGTTCGTGTGTCTATGTGTGTTTATGTATGCCTACGTGTATGTGTCTATATGTGTGTGCTAGGCTACTTAGAGACAACCATGAGTTTTCTGTTTCATTGTAGGAAAGTGATTGGAGTAATTCCAGGCATTTAATTTTGCATTTAAATAAAGGGAGAGGATATATATTTAAGTGTCTATTTAACCTATTATCAGACCTTCTTTTGTTAGTAGTAAGGTGAGGGTCATATATTAATTGGGAGTGCTTTCGTATGATAGTTTGCACTATAAAAAGTTGCCGGACTGTTGGAACTTGGCAAATCGAATAAAGCTCTGAAGTGGGAAAATAGATTGGTTTTTTGACAATTACCTTCAGAACCACTGAAATATCATCTCAGCCACAGAAGGTCCATGGCTGAACTTAGGCCTCTCCTATAGATTTGCAGAGCGATCGGTCTTGTGTCGCCTGCACCCAACGGCTCAACCAGCTGGGTTAGCATGCGCGCCATAAAATATAATAATTATTAGTAATAATAATAAAGCTGGACATTTCACACAGTGATATCTAGCCCCAAACTGAACAAAGCTTGTAGGTACTATGGTAATAAGATAACTGATAGAATACTTATATATACTTCTTTTTTTTGTAATAAGTACTTACTAATCTAACATATAAAAATCTCGTGTCACAGTGTTTGCAGTCGCACTTCTCCGGAACGGGTTGACCGAACTCTTTTTGTATATTTGGTAGGTATGAAAATAGCTCGTAAAGTACTTTTCACCCTATCTTTTTATCGTGATTTTAGTATTTTTGTTTGAACAGTATCCATTTAATTTAACCGTCGTTCATTGACGTGAAGTCATTTACATGAAGTGTCGCGTCACTTTGACAAGCGTGTTTTATATTATTTTTTATCCCAAAACTCCCATGAAAACGGGAAATTTCAACCATGCGAAGCCGTGGGCTGGTCAGCTAGAAATGTATAAAAAAATACCCAAACCCGGAACTATAGACCATGCAAACATTGCATTGCACCAAACATTAAAATGCTTGTTTCAAATCTTTGAACGTATTTTCACAAGGAATTAATAAAGACTCCTTCGAGTGCACTAAAAGCCAATTCAAGAGTCCTAGCAGTACTCAGTACCAGTGTAATGTCTACGTACCCATTACACTTGCACTTAGACTGAGTGAATTATTCAAAAGCATAAGTACAGACAAAATCGAGTTGATACAGAATAAGTAAAGAGATGACTTTTTTCCTTGCCTTATAGTGTTGATCGTTATGTGCCTTTTTTCGGTGAATGGCGGATTCTGGAAATGGCAGATTATTTAAATGGCAGATTCTGGGAATGGCAGATTTTAAAACGGAAGATGTTATACAGTCAGCTATAAAATAAATCGGTAATTTTAGGTACCAAGTATGCGTAATAGAACTAGAAAAGATCAGAAGACTGGAAAAATTATACAAATTACATTACAAAGCGAAATTTCAACAATAGAGTGTATAAAAAGATTATGTCGTATAATCAAAGTAAATAATTACGTTATGTTTTGTTGAATAAGCGTAATGTTTGTTTTGTTAAAAAATATAAAAGTTATGTATGTTTTGTTAAAAAAAAATTGAGTTATGTTTATATTGTTAAAAAAGTTTAAGTTTATATTTGATTTGGTAAAAAATAAAAGTTTGTTCTAAGTAGGTAAGTAGTTATGTTAATTTATCTATTAAATTCAAAATTACTTGTCATGAACGGAATTAAACTTATTACTGAACTGTACATCTGCCGTTTTAAGAATCCGCCATTGCCAAAATCTGCCATTTAAATAATCTACCATTTACAGAATCTGCCATTCACCAAAAAAAGGGTTATGTGGCCAGTGTCTTACGATCCGAAGGTAGTGGGATCAAATCCTTGTTGACCAATAAGTTTTTGCAGTCTGGCTAAATTGTACGCAAAATATTATTTCTTCGGCAATATAAAGAGGCAAAACTGAGTCTGCAACCATCATTATATCAACCATTATCACGTCCACTGCTGAATAAACGCCATCCTCCATCATCATCAGCATCAATTCAGCCACAGGATGTCTACTGCTGAACTGCCTCTCCCATAGATTTCCAGAGATACCGTTTTTGAGCTCCTCCATAGCTTTCCATAACTTCTGATCTTATGCAATATCCAACAGTATCAGTACAAAGATAGTGACTGTTCGTAGAGGGTCTACATTGCAAAAACTTCGTAGAGGGTCTACGGCGTAGCGACTTTGTAGAAGGTCTACTTTCTAACGTAAATTGTAAGGTAAATTACAACTTGACTGTTAGTGCCGACTTTGGAAAATAAATAAGTTTAGAACCTTATTTTCACTAAAAACGGGATATTTACCATACACGCGCGATGATCACGGGTAAACTGAAGTCTTTGCGAGTAGATTGTTATTGGCTGATACATATATCTATCATGTATATCTATCAATTCTCTTTGTCAGTATCTTGCTACTAATTAACTCAATAAAAAGGATTCTGTGGTTTTATGAAACCATGGTAAAAGTGAAACTTTGTTTCAAATTATAGACATTTAACTAAACATTTTCGTTGGCACAAATGAGTAATAGTCTATACACTACATGGTCAGCTGATGCGAACTATAGGCGCCGCCATATTGGCCTCGGCTGCTTTGACGAGCGCCTTTCACTCTATCCCTACTCCGCGGCCGACCGTTACGCGACATGCAACATACAGTAGCCCAACATAGCTTAATGTTAATTTTTTTAACCTTATCTTTGTTAACTACGGCCATAAGTTTAATTTGTAACATCATTTTAATAATTACAAATACCTACCTAATTATCAAAGTTATATTCGCCTAATTCATAACAATAATACGAGCATAATTTTTATACAGTTCCCACAGATATTCAGAGCAAGAAACTAGCGCAATCATAATGGGATTTAAACGACTATACACCATTACGTGAAATGGACAATCTGTAGGCAACTGACCCAAATCGCACAAATGAACACAATACACAGTAGATAGTCCAGTTACAGTCGTCTACAGATTATCAAAGAGTTCTTAATTCAAAATTTAAATAAATTATTCATCTGCTGCTTTTCTTACTGGCTTATTCTAAAAACTTTCAGTGTATCCCCCGTATGCGCAAAGGCGGATCCAGCTTTGGGACCAGGGTGGGGTCACATAGTCGAGGTCAATGTCTTGTATTATGTTTAACAATTTTAATTAGTGGTCCACCTAGGTCCTGGACCCAGCCCAAGGGATCTGCCTCCTTTTTTTACTCCTCATCCAAGCCCTGGATCATCTGGAGAAATAGGCATATTATACGCTGAAGTCTAAAACACCCTGTGAAAAGGATCTAGGGGCAGGTCATGGGGGTCATGTCCCCCATAACCTCTCCCTAGATCCGCCCTTGCGTATGCGTGTGTTCGGTATTACAAATAAATGCTATATCACATAACATGGTCAGAAAAATTTAAGGCAAAAAGATTTTGGAAAACCATGGCTTTCCAAAATCAAACTCCACCATGGAACTAAGTCAATCAAACTTTACACTTGAAATGAGACCATTATCTGGGACCAAACGAAATCCACTGGTTACGTATTTACTTTCTGATAAAATTATAATTTGAATACTTGAAGCTTTTCACAGGGTGTTTTAGATTTCAGCATATAATATGCATTTTTCTAAACCTTTGACTGTACGAAACTTATAGTGTACTGTGGAAAGCTGTTATAGCATTTCGTAAGCTGTTTTGTTTGTAATCTATTTGTGTACGGTAAAGACTGAATAAAGCAAAGAAAAAGCATTATTGAACAAAATTATCTAAATTACAAAAATGTTTGTCTAATTTTAAATATTAATTAAATTTATTTCTTCACATAGGTCCAGTCCATCTAAAGGTTGCCTGTAAGAGATCTCTTTTAGCGATAAGGTTGACCATTGTACCTATGATTAAAATATTATTTTTGTATATTTTACAAATCAGTTTAATTTTATGAGACAATATTTAATGTTTTTGCCTCACATCTGAAAATTTAGCTATGAGAGATCTTATTGATCGAGCGAAGCGAGATCTCCAAATCAACTTGGGTAAATCGGCGTTGTATGTATGTATGTTTGTTTGTCCAAGGATAACTTTCGAAGCGTTGATCCGATCATCGTGAAATTTGATACATAGGTAGTGATGCCAAAATTTTGGTGTGACTAAATGACTTAAAAATGTGGTGGGGTTGTTGAGATATTGGGGTTCAAGAGGGGTAAAAAAAATGATAATGATAATTCTATAAGGTCAAGTGGGACGTGAAGTGAAAGGTCTTTATTGCTACATTTCAATTCTATTTGTACTAAAAACGGGATATTTACCATGATTTGTGATTTTTACAAATCATGGTAAATATCCCGTTTTTAGTACAAATAGTGTTAATAACCATGATAGTTTCAAAAGTTACATTTCAATTCTTTTTATATTTTTAATTTAGTTCTTGTAGTTTTTGTTTATTAACCATAATAAAAACAAAACTTTGACTAAATTCACAGGGAACACTAGTGACCCCACAGTGCTGTAATTAGGTATGCGTGTAGCCTATGTATCACAAATATAGGCAAAAGTCTATCTAGAATAAATGCAATTTGTACCCTAAAAAATGATAACCAATGTAAATGAACTCCCGTTACCTGTTATTTGAATGAAACTGTAGGTCAAGTAATTTGGTTAAGCATTTCGTGGCACTATTTTGATAGTCTACCTCCTGCGTCTCAGCCGGCTGTTCGCCCACTGCGCCACGGAGGTCATCAAAATATATAATTGAAAAAATATTGTATTTTTAGACAGACATTAAATCTAATCTAAAATAAATAAGTAAGAATCTTTTGTAAACCAGCCGGTGTCCTTAGTCTTCTGATAAGTCGCAAGAAACAGGCGCAAATCAACGCTTCAAAATAATCTACAATCCCTTGTTTAATTGACAGCTTCGCTAGTGTCTAATAAACCGCCACGTTAGTACCTAGATTTGTACTTATTAGTTCCAATTTTGCCCACCTGAACACAAAAAAAAATTTACAATAATATTTAATTATAAGAATGTTACGTTATGATCATGGCAACAAGGGGCGTGGCCATCTTAGGCACCGCTAAGCCGGTCGAGGCTTCGCGCCGGAGCAAGCGCCACGTTCGGAACACTCACTTCTCTCGGACGGTTGGAGCGCGCGGTCGTGTTATGTGCATTCAGTTTAATTGCTAGTCGATTGTAGTGTTAGATGTTTTTTTAAATAAATGTTGATATTGATTTGTTATAATAAATAAATTTTAAGTTTAAGTAATTTAAATGTAAAGTATAACCTGATAGCGATATTACATCTTATAAACTTACCCACTTTTGTTAACTGCACTCTAGAAGCCCAAGATACAAGTTTCATGCTTAGCTTAGGTCTCGCTGTAAACCTCTTAATTTTTTTAATGTAGTTTATTATATAACCTGGCATCAATGATGTATTTTTCTTTTACCAATAAATTTTTATATCTGTTTGTCTTATCTTTAAATGTAAACTTGGTTTCAAATCAAATTCCTGATTTGCATCACTCTGTAGACGCAAAATTACAGTCGCAGTAATCCCCTTCAATGATTCGTTCCAGTGCGATTTGCAAAATTGAAAATCGTACAAGTATAATCGAAAATGAATTTTCCGTCGCGAGAATTGCCCAAGTTCTTTTATGGGTTCATTTTACAAACAATGGAACGATTATTGTTAAATTTTGTGGAAAATTACACAATTTGATTTTACAAGGAAATTTATATATACTTATGGCTAGTATTGCCAATAATTTGGTTTGTAATTTCCATAATAATTACAGATTATGTTTCGTAGAGGACGTCTTGGGACTGATATGACGATGCTTGCATATAAGTTAAGTCAGAAAAAACTGGCAAGTTTTTGCCCTGCAGTGGGACAATACAGATTTAAAATAAGGTAATAAATAAATAAAATGTTGTAAATCAGTACATATCGATATTTTGATTCACTACCTACTACGAGTATATAGTATACCTATATGTATCTACTTATTGTATTTTATATAATATATATTTTATTATTAGTATGGAATATTTATAAGGGTAAAACATGGATTAATTGCTTACAAGATAGTTCCGGAAATAAATATAATAATAGAGGCAAAATATTGGAAATATGCACAGAATTCTACAAAAATCTTTACTCCGATTCTTCAAAGATGACAACAACTATAGAGTATGCTCGATCAGATGATGTACCATTCATAACAGGACGCGAAGTCCATGATGTCTTAAAAGCCATGCATTATGATAAGAGCCCTGGAGAGGACGGTGTCACGACCGAGGTTTTAAAAACTGGAGCCACTGTTTTACTACCCCATATCACAAATCTCTTCAACACCATTCTAGATACAGGTCAGCTACCAGTGGAGATGTGCCACTCAAACATAATTCTTCTTCACAAGAAAGGAGACAAAAGTAACATGAATAATTACCTTCCTATCAGTTTAGTGTCACATCTCTGCAAAGCCTTTATCAAAGTTATTCAGAAGCGCATAGAAGGTATACTGGACCAGCACCAACCACCGGAACAAGCTGGATTCCGACCTCATTTTTCCACCACAGACCATCTCCATACGCTAAATCAGGTTATAGAAAAATTTAATGAATTCCACAATCCACTATATCTGGCTTTTGTGGATTACACAAAAGCTTTCGATAGCATCAACCACTCAGCAATCTTCTTGGCTTTAGAGAAACAAAATGTTGAAAAAACCTATATAGACCTAATTAAAAGCATTTACAGCAATAGCTACGCTAACATTAAATTAAATACATCAGGAGCAAAGTTTTTAATAGAAAGGGGAGTCAAACAGGGTGACCCGCTCTCTCCCAAATTATTTACGAGCACTCTAGAAGAGGTTTTTAGACAATTGCCAGCCTCATGGACAAATGCAAGCATTGAAATCGGCGACCAAAAACTTACAAACCTTAGGTTCGCTGATGACATAGTTCTCTTTGCCACCAGTGCCCCCCAATTAGAACAAATGCTCCAAGACCTGAGCAAGGCAAGCCTCGAGGTTGGACTGATGATGAACTAGTCAAAGACCCAAGTTATGACCAGTAGCAAGAAACATAGGGTCAAGGTAGATGGGCAAGAGATACACTATGTCGATGAGTATATTTATCTGGGCCAGATAGTCTCTTTCAAGAACAGACAAGATCGAGAAGTAGACCGTCGTGTCGATAACGCTTGGAAGAGCTACTGGTCCATGAAAGAGCTAAT
The DNA here is from genome assembly GCA_963924445.1 of Philereme transversata. Taxonomy (NCBI): domain Eukaryota; kingdom Metazoa; phylum Arthropoda; class Insecta; order Lepidoptera; family Geometridae; genus Philereme; species Philereme transversata. The sequence continues at coordinate 4,567,931 of OZ004347.1, forward strand.
GAAGGGCAACTTTCCACTGTCACTTAAGCGAAAACTCATCGACATGTGTATCTTACCCATTCTAACCTACGGTGCTCAGACTTGGTCATTGACGGACTCACAAAAGTTCAAACTCGGGGTATGCCAACGAGCGATGGAGCGTAGCATTTTAGGTGTTAAGCGGACCGATAGAATCCGCAACACTACTCTACGCTCTATGACCCGAATCATCGACGTGGGGTACAAGGCTGCAAGACTCAAATGGGACTGGGCGGGTCATGTCACTCGAATGCACCCTGAAAGGTGGACTAAGATCTCCAGCGACTGGCAACCTACAGGACGACGGCAACGAGGCAGACCGCGAAAACGGCGCGACGATCTGGATGGGTTCCATTCTGACTGGCAGGAGATTTCTGGAGAATGCAAAGAATGGAAGCAAATGGGGGAGACCTTTGCCCAGCAGTGGGACAGTATAGGTTATTAAAAAAAAAATGGAATATTTATGACTATACTATATTAATATTTACCTAATCCATAATGATGAATACTTATATTTACAAAATAAACCAATATTACTGGACATTTCACATAGCGCTATATAGCCCCAAAAATTGTTTTTATACTATGGGGATGGAACAAGCCTATGGCCTACCTGATGTTAAGTGGTAACCATCGCCTATAACAAAGTTTGCCTCGTAGGTCACGCTCCTTAGAAATGCGTCCATCAACTTGAGGCATACAGGTGTAAAGCCTCATGTGCCTGTAATTTCACCGGCAACCATCCCCTTCAAACCGAAACACAGCAATGCTGCTTGGCGATAGAAATAGGTATGGTGGTAGCACTTCCCCGGGCGAGCCCTTTCACAAGAAACTCTGCTACTCTTAAACTAAGCTTAGCTTGTACTATGGGAACTAGATAACTAATAGAATACGTATATACAATTTTTTCATAAATACATACTTATTATATACAGAAAAACATCATAATATACATAATATATATATATATACTTTTTTCTGCTTATGCGTACACTGTTTATTCAATATTTAATTGTTTTTAGTAAAAGCTACCGTCCTATAACGTTCTTGTGAAATCCAGTCCATCCAAAGATTGTCTGGAAGAGATCGCTTTAAGCGATAAGACCGCCACTTGTATTTCTGTGTGTATTGTTTGTTTTTACATTGTTTTTAATTTTAAGTGTGATTTACAATAAAGCGTTTTCTATCTATCTATCTACTCGTGTCTATAGTATTTATATATATTGACTGCCTCCGTGGCACAGTGGGCGTATAGCCGGCTGAGACGCAAGAGGTAGCGGGTTCGATTCCCGCCGTGGAACAAATGTTTGCATGATCTACAGATATTTGTTCCGTGTCTGGGTGTTTTTCTATATATTATAAGTATGTTTTTACAAAAAAAAAAGTATATAAGTATTCTATCAGTTATCTGGTTCCCATAGTACGAGTACAAGCTCTGCTTAGTTTGAGGCTAGATAGTGCTGTGTGAAATGTCCAGAAATATTTATTTATTTATTATTTATTTATTTGATCGAGCGAAGCGAGATCTCCAAATCAACTTAGGCAAATCTGCGTTGTATGTATGTATGTAAGTATGTTTGTATGTTTGTTTGTTGATGTTGAAGCGTTTATCTGATCATCGTGAAATTTAGTATAAAGGTGATGGCACAATTTTGGTGTGACTAAATGAGCTCAAAATGTGGGGGGGTTGTTGAGATATTGGGGTTCAAGTGGGGTAAAAAAAAACCAAAATGGGACTATCCGGTCAAATGGCATGTTTAATAAAAGGTGAGGTGAGTACATTTTGATATCGTTTTATTTTTAGTTTAAACTTTGTAGTTTTTAACTTATTAGCCATAATAATAACTGAACTTTGACAAATTTCACAGGGAACACCAGTGATCCCACAGTGCTGTAATTTGGTATGCGCGTAGCTTAAATGACACAAATATAGGCAAAAGTCCGAAATCCAGAATAACTGCAATTTGTACCCCCAAAAAATCCAGTTAACATGAACTCCCATTACCTGTAATTTGAATTAATTTGTAGTTCAAGTATATTGGTTATTTATTTCGTGGCACTATTTTGATCGTCAAAGATTACGAATAACATATTTTTGTTTTTATGAGAAACTCGCGAGATCTCAGTTCGGGGCGAAGCCCTAGTTATACGACAGTTTGTTGCCAAGAGCTGTTTAGGTTATTTTCAATGCATGATGTAAGCCTTTGTAAATAAAATAGAGAAGCTCTTTTTCTACCAAACGGGTCCAAGGGTTCCGCCACAAAACTCCAACTAAATACCCAAATGATTGTTCTTCCTCAAAACAAATTCAACTCACGAGCGTAAATCTACCCTTTAATTAATAGCCCACCCTTGTTAACTAGAAGAATGTTCATTTGCGCCCTTTTTCGTCCTTTTGCGCCCTTTTTGCATCACGTACCATGTGTCGGTTTGGTTCCAAATTATTCGTAATGCCTCTTTGTTTTTATGGTGTTTGAATTTTAAGCCTTTTGCAAACCACACAGATCAGTCAACAAACACAATGTAGTATGGAAGTGGCCTGGTTTTTACACGTAAGTATTACAATGTTTTATGTGTAACATTGTGTATTTAGATGAGAGAACGTGTATTTTGGTTTCAGAACTTTGTCTAGCGAAATTGCTATTTCAATTGATTTTTTTTTATGTTTTTTCTTTATGTTCTTTAATAATAATCGGTATTATATTTTATCTGAAAATATCAATCTATCTGATATTATTGTGATTGATTCGGATTATTTAAAAGTTACTATATTTTAAAACTTCGCGAGTCCATTCTTTATTCTTTATTGTACACAAGAAAATACATTAAAAAGTACAGAAATAGAGGACATGTACAAAGGCGAGCTTAACCCTAAGAAGAGTTTTCTTCCAGCAAATCTTTGAGGCTAGAGAGAGAAATGATTTTAAAGGGATGATTTTTTAATGATTTTATGAGGGTGAGTGTACATACAAGAATCATAAATATGTACATATACCTTAAACAAATAAAACTAAAAATACATAAAGTGACTAATAGTATTATCAATATAATTAACTAATGGTTCGCCCCAAATTGAGATCTTGCGAGTCTCCCATAATAACAAAAAAAATATTATTAGTAATCTTTGACTATCAAAATAGTGCAACGAAATTATTAACCAGCATACTTGACCTACAGTTTTATCCAAATTAGAGAAAACGGGAGTTCATGTAAAATTGTTTATTCTTTTTTGGGTTAGAAATTGCAGATATTCTGGATTTCAGACTTTTGCCTATATTTGTGTCGCTAAAGCTACATGCATACCAAATTTCAGCATTGTGGAGTGTTCCCTGTGAATATTGTCAAAGTTCAGTTTATATTATGGCTAATAACTTAAAAACTACAAAGTTTAAACTAAAAATAAAAACTAGGTCGAAATGTACCTCCTCACAAAGACCTTTTATGAGATTTGCCACTTGACCGGATAGTTCCATTTTTTTTTACCCCTCTTGAACCCCAATATCTCAACAAGCCCCCAACATTTTTAGCTCATTTAGTCACACCAAAATTTTGCCATCACTACCTACCTATGTATCAAATTTCACGATGATCGGATAAACGCTTCGAAAGTTATCCTCGGACAAACAAACATACATGCATACATACTTACATACATACATACAACGCCAATTTGCCCAAGTTGATTTGGAGATCTCACTTCACTCGATAAATGAAAAATTATTTTATTTACGGCATTCACATATGCTACATGTTATACTCTAATCTTATTAGCTAAGTAACTATACCAAGCCTGTATCGTGAGGACCAAGCTAAATGATTTACAAGATTATATGACAAGATTATATACAAGATTATATGATGCAATAACGGATTGAAGGTCTTATGGAATATATATAGGTATATATATATATTGTTATATGGAGTCTCGCGAATCATTGCGTCTTTTATAAAAAAATCGCAGCCAAAAGGGACCGAAAACCTTCTTAAACAACTGTTACTCAGCAGTAAAAGTAGGTAAATGTTTAGTTATTTGTTCACGTTCGTATAAGTTCGCAAGAAGCAACACATGACATTAAAGTTGCCACGCCATAAACAAAACTAGGCGTAACCACCAATTACAATGAGCGTTGCGAACCCAAACCAAACAACGCTACTGCCATTAAAAACAATGGCTTCGAACATTAGCCGGCTGCATGTCACACCGTAGTGTAACAGCCCGGCTTGCACAATGATCCCTAAACGTATTTAGCTACTAAACATATTTAAATGTGACGTACCTATATGTATAATTTGATAACTCTATAAACCATATTTTGTCACTCGATACGTTCAGGCATGTTTGCGCAAAAACGGGTTTGAAGTGTACTCACAAAGACCATTTATTAAAAGTGTAATTTGACCGGATAGTAGAAAGACCGACGAATTTTTTACCCCTCTTGAACCCCAATATCTCAACAACCCGTCAACATTTTTATCTCATTGAGTCACACCAAAATTGTGCCATCATTACCTACCTATATACCAAATTTCACGATGATCGGATAAATGTTTCGAAAGTTATCCTCGGACAAACAAACATACATATATATGTACATACATACATACAACGCCGATTTTCCCAAGTTGATTTGGAGATCTCGCTTCGCTCGATCAATAATTATTTGTTTATTTTGTTTGTTTTAATTCTGTATTGCACAAGCAGAAAAATTTACAAATGGAGGACTTAATGCTAAAAGCATGTTCTACCAGTCAACCGTGATAGGTAAAAAAACTTAGGTTGGCGTGCTATTATTTTATTATATTATACTTTATTCAAAATTTTAAGGCATTTTACTTTTTATGCAGATATTTGTGTAGTAATTAAATTCGATATTACAAAACAGTGTGACACATAGAATTAGTTTGCGTAAGATACCGGAAAACACAACTGGCGTACAGTCCGTAATTACACAGAACGATAGTTCCAATGAGAGTGCGCACTGAATGCTAAGCGATGCTACACTCGCTACACAGAATGTTTAATTAGTGTGAACGCGCCCTTATAGAATTGATTTGGGAATTTGAATTTTCTAATCGGGGGAATCTCGTGACTGTATAAAGTTTTCAAGCTTATTATTAGCGTTCCGTACCAACTGCAGCGTTTTGTAGTCGAACCTGAGGGCTTAGCCAAGTTACAGTCGATTAGCGATGACGCTAGTCGATAAGCCCGAAAATGTATGGGATTTGACACATGCTATGGAAATATCACGTGATATATCGACAACAAATTTATGTAGAAATCGAATCGATTCGCAGCGAATGTAATTTGACTACGGGCCCTGGAACGTTTATAGTTTTGCCATGTCCGTTTATCTGTCGGTTCGTACGACAAGTTACAGCCATCTGACTCGTAGACTATTAATGCTGTAGATCTGAAGCTTGACATGATACGTTTTAGTGATAGGTACGCCTTGTAAGTTCACTATAAGAAAGTGGGTGTTATTTTGTTACTCACATTCCTCATCGTTTGGGGTGTCATTAAATAGATCTTCAAAAAATACTGTTACGAGCTGAGGGTTCGGGATAAAATAATGGGAATCGATTTAACCAAAATAACACTTTTATTCAGCACTAAACGATGAATACACGAACTTGGTCACACGTAATCACAACACACTAATTCACACCACAGTTGCACCACTTAAAGTCACCGAAATGATCACACGTATAGCTAAATCCAGACTGACTCGGGAGCAACTACTGTTCACACGAGACCCTTCCCACGTCAGTCCTCCAGGGTCTCGCTGAGACTCACTCACTCAGACTCAGACTCGAGACTGACTGTCCGGCCATCTCTCCGGCCTATTTATATCGCACACATTTCGATTGTTCGAGAACGATGTCGATCCTTCCAGGAAAGGGTCGGTCCCTCGACACAATGGCCACTCCCCATTCTGCGAAACCACAAACAATAGCAGCAATAACACAGCAAGACAAAAGCGTTCGAGAAGGTTCGATTATTACTCATTGTTTAACAGCCTCGGCGTAACACTGCCCCCTCCTAAAACATGCTCGTCCCGAGCATTCTTAGCCCCATATCGCGGCAGCCGATCAACATGAACAATTTTAGGCGCACCTCGCGCTGAAGATGTAGCAACTAGAGGAGCCACATTGCCGTCTCCAGTACTTCAGGTCACCCAGAGTCCCTTTCTCATCAGCGATCCCAATTCCAGTCTCCAAAACACGGCTCTTATGATTTCTATCTGTTCTTTCACTTCCTGGAATTACTTTCCAGATGAACCGAACAATTCCCTCATCAGCCGAGCCCAATTCCAGCCTCCAAAACACGGCTCTCTTGATTTCTATCTGTTCTTTCACTTCCTGGAATTCCTTTCCAGATGAACCGAACGATTCCCTCATCAGTCGAGCACGCTCTTATGGCCAACGTCGCTGATCTTCCTGTTGACGACGCTGCTCTTCTTTATCCTGACGTCGCTGTTCCTCTTGCAACCGAGTCTGCTCCACCTGTTCATGTCGCTGTTCCTTCTGCAACCGAGCCTGCTCTTCCTACTGACGACGCTTCTCTTCTTAATGCTGACGGCGTTGTTCCTCTTGCAACCGAGTCTGCTCCACCTGTTCACGTCGCTGTTCCTTCTGCAACCGAGCCTGCTCTTCCTGCTGACGACGCTTCTTTTCTTTTTCCTGACGGCGCTGCTCCTCCTGCAACCGAGCCTGCTCTTCCTGATGACGACGCTGCTCTTCTTTTTCCTGACGGCGCTGCTCCTCCTGCAACTGAGTCTGCTCTTCCTGTTGACGACGCTGCTCTTCCTGCCAACGTCGCTGCTCTTCTTGTTGACGACGCTGGTCTTCCTTATCCTGACGAAGCATTGCCATAATAGCAGCAAGATCGCCTCCCACAGGAGCTTGGCCCACGGATGATGATGATGGTGCTCCAAATGATTCGGCGGCGGCTGATTCCATCTCCATCGGCTGACGACTCTGCCGAGCTTCTTGAACCGGAGAATCTCCAAACCGCCTTTCATCCATTTCCTGTTGTCGTTGACCTCTCGTCCTGACACCGTCCACGTTATCCTTTGGCAGAACCGGCATTATTTTATCCCACTTCTGACACCAAATTGTTACGAGCTGAGGGTTCGGGATAAAATAATGGGAATCGATTTAACCAAAATAACACTTTTATTCAGCACTAAACGATGAATACACGAACTTGGTCACACGTAATCACAACACACTAATTCACACCACAGTTGCACCACTTAAAGTCACCGAAATGATCACACGTATAGCTAAATCCAGACTGACTCGGGAGCAACTACTGTTCACACGAGACCCTTCCCACGTCAGTCCTCCAGGGCCTCGCTGAGACTCACTCACTCAGACTCAGACTCGAGACTGACTGTCCGGCCATCTCTCCGGCCTATTTATATCGCACACATTTCGATTGTTCGAGAACGATGTCGATCCTTCCAGGAAAGGGTCGGTCCCTCGACACAATGGCCACTCCCCATTCTGCGAAACCACAAACAATAGCAGCAATAACACAGCAAGACAAAAGCGTTCGAGAAGGTTCGATTATTACTCATTGTTTAACAGCCTCGGCGTAACAATACTGTAAGATTTTCTGTATCCTCTTTTACTTTCTTCTATGCTATCGATACTAATACTATAAATTCGAAAGAAACTGACTCTCTGTTTGTTCGTTACGGTTTCACGACTAAACGGCTTGACCGATTTCGATGAAATTTGGTATATTGATAGATTGTGACTAAGATTGGGACATAGGTTACTTTTTACCCGACTGCGCATAAGGAGGGTAATGTTTTTATTGACAAACCATGCGTGCGAAACCGCGAGTGGGTCAGATAGTGAAATATAATGCTTCAAAGTGGGTATTTCCGTCATAGTTCCGGTGTGTCGTTAGTAGGTTATTGACCTCACTTAGGACTCATGTATGACATATCAAAATTGTATGTTATTAATTGAAGAATCACAACAATCGTTTTAGTAATAAATCAGTTTATGAACATGTAAATTTATGTCAAACATTTTTTACGTCTAAGATTAGTAATGTCTAAAAACAGCTGACTTGAAGTAAACATAAAAAGAAGAAAAAAAATGGCAAATCATGACAATGCCCACATCATGTTTTCGAGCCGGATAATCCATTGGCCCATAACCGGTGTCCAAACTCAAAACCTCCGATTGGATGTCAGGGAACGTCTCACTAGGTCAACATGGTTTTTTTATTTATTTGAAACGACTTTGATTACGTACAACCTGATATCCCACCTGATGTTAAGAGATAACTATCGCTTATAAAAAAGTATTGCCTCGTAGATCACACCCTTAGAAACGTACTCTATAATGCACGGCCCTGCATCCATCAACTTAAAGCATACAGGATAGAACCTTCAAACCGGAACACAGCAATGCTGCTTGGCGGCAAACCCATTTAAAGGGAGGAAATTTATGCTCTATTGGATTTTGAAAGCGGTTCAAGCTGCCTACCCTTACACTAATATCCCACAAAATAATGCAAGCCGCAGCAGATGGCTTTAATCAGCTGTTAAGCGGGAGTTAAGCTGCAGTTAAGCTGAAGTTACAAACTAACCTCAACTTTAAGAGTTGCTTTGTTGAAGTTACTTGAATAATATTACACGGAAATGGGATCAACCACCATATTATTTAAGTAGTCGCGATGAAGTTGGGCCTGAATTAAGAACTGAGGGGGGGAAAACTTAAAACTTGAAATACTTGGTCTCTAAAAACTTTAGCCCAGCACAATATCTACACCTCACTTAAGTTAACAAACAAAAATAGTGGCGCTCCGGGAGTGCCGACAGAACTGAAAACTTCAACAATTACGTGTGTATCTTTTAATCGTCAGGAACGGTGTCGGAAACGGTAACGGTAACAGGGTCGCTAGCTCATGGTTTTTTCCCATCTCAAAAATGTCCAACGCGCCTAAAGAAGTTTTCTCTTAAAAAAAATTGGATGTTGCAAAATGATCATGATGAATTTCGCATAAGCATGAAAGTTTACTACGAAAGGTGTCTTATGCCTCTTCACAACCTAGAAAAAAATTAGGATGTTGCAAAATGGTCATGGTGGATGTCGCATAAACATGAAAATTTACTAAGAAAGTTGACTTATTCCCCACTCCACAAACTAAAAAAAAAAAAATTTGGATTTTGCAAAATAATCATGGTGGATGTCGCATAAATATGAACATTTACTAAGAAAGCCGTCTTATGCCCTTCCATAAATAAAAAAAAACTTGGATTTTGCAAAATTATCATGATGGATGTTGCATAAACATGAACATTTACTAAGTGGTCTTATGCCCCTCCACAAACTAAAAAAAAAATCAAAATATATACAGAGGTCGGTAACAGTGTCGCGAGTTCAATGGTTTTTACCCATTTCAAAAAATTTATTGAGTTATCAGTTCAATAAAACAAATAACTAGACACGCGGAAATACAAGAGGCTGTCTTACCGTTAAAAGTGATCCTTTCCAGAAAACCTTTGGCTAGGACTTCAAATCGGTCAGGCACCACAACCATAGACAATTGTATGGGCGTGATCTTTGACGGGTAACACAATTACCTTCTCGTCAGTTTGCTCCAGTCCATTGCTTTAAAACCGCAACTTAAGGTAGTACAATTCTTATACAAACATTCAGTGGCAATTCACTAGATAACTGAACTCGCATATTCATCACTTTTATTTTTCAAACTTTCGCAATCACTGTACATAATTATTACCCGATAAATACCCGTTTTAATCAATAATTATTTATTCATCATTTTTATTTATTTAGAATGTTATAAAAGGGTGTTTTCAAATTATAATGTCTTTTATAAATGAAAGTGTGCAATTTTATTCATATTGTGATAATAATATGACATAACTAATTCAATACGCGTAAATTTAGACATTTCTGTTGTTCAGTTATCTAATGGATGTCAAATACCTGTTTGTATATGAACCGTGCCACCGGTTTCTTTTGCTACAAGCAATCGTTTGACCGCATGGTAAGTGAATATGTGGTACATAAAATGAAACACGCTTGCTTAGAAAGGATTTATGGGGTTAGACGCGTATTGGATTATCAAAAAATCAACCGTATTTATTACAAAAAATCCATAAACTTTAATGTGTTTTTGTCTATTTCCCTATTTTGTTAATTTCTAACCCTAGCATCCATGGATAAATCAGCGTCTTAGAATTCCATTTCTACCCGCAATCTAATAGCGTCGTGTCGTCTCCGCCCTCCACGCATACGCCTTAAGTGGCGCTCTTGATGTGTGACAGACCTTAATTAAGTGAGATGTTCTGAATGTAGCTCTGTAGATGGTATCTATAGCTCTAAAACTGTTATTTTTAAGAAGCGGCGAACATTATATGACGCCGGATATAAAAAAAATAGAAACTGACATAAAAATCGTGTGTCAATTGTTTTTAAGTAGATTTAACTAATTTTGGTGAGCATGTGAAGATAGTTTCTGCAAACTGCCATCACTTCTCAAAGGTAGCTCGACCGGGTAATATAACCTTATATTAATGACAGCAACATGAAAGCCATCGGTCGCGAAGCATCAAATTTACTATGAGGAAATAGTTGTATTTGTTGTCGTTCCTTTCCTGGTAGCGCTAGTTTCTATGTGCAATTTGACGTTTCTCAACCGGCCGTCGCGTTGTTGTCGCACATTTTAGATAACTGTTCTCCAGTCTGCCCGTGATCACGATTATTGCAACATAATCGAATCGTGGTTCTAAAAATTTAAAAAGGTACGCTTGCGATAAATACTCATTTGTAATTGATTAATTTGAATAAATTAAAAAAGTCTATAATAGAACATCTAACAGAGTGCCCTGAAAGGTAGAATAAAACAGCCAAACAAAGGTCTTCGGGAAGAAATCGCTTAATAGCGATAAGACCGTTCATTGTAATATTTGCTTTGTCTTCTATTTTTTTTAATAGTTAAATAAACTTATAAAACAAAAAAATAAATAAACAAAAAATAAACTTATAAAACAATGCTTTGTATTACTGAACCAAATATTCAATTTAGGAACAGTTGACGCATTCCTTTATGTAACTTTTTTTGATAGAGCGAAGCGAGATCCCTAAATCAACTTGGGCAAATCGACGTTGTATGTATGTACTATGTATAAATAAAATTAATATAAATATTGCTGGACATTTCACACAGCGCTATCTAGCCCCAAACTAAGCAAAGCTTGTACTATGGGAACCAGATAACTGATAGAATACTTATATACTTTTTTTTTGTAAATACATGCTTATAATATATAGAGAAACAACCAGACCCGGAACAAATATCTGTAGATCATGCAAACATTTGTTCCGCGGCGGGAATCGAACCCGCTACCTCCTGCGTCTCAGCCGGCTATTCGCCCACTGCACCACGGAGGTCGTCAAATGTTTGTTTGTCCGAGGATTACTTTCGAAGCGTTGATCCGATCATTGTGAAATTTGATACGTATGTAGTTAGTGATGGCACAATTTTGGTGTGACTAAATGAACTAAAAATGTGGGGGAGTTGTTGATATATTGGGGTTCAAGAGGGGTAAAATTAAAATGAGACTATTTGGTGAAATGGGATGTCAAATGAAAGGTCTTCATTAATACATTTCGATTCCGTTTTTATTTTTAGTGAAGTCTTCAGTTAGATTGATAGTTCTTGAGTTATTAGCCATAATAAAAACTGAACTTTGACAAAATTCACAGGGTACACCATTGACCCCACAGGGCTGTAATTTGGTATGCGTGTAGCCTAAGTGACACAATTATAGGGACAAGTCTGAAATCCAGAATAAATGCAATTTGTACCCCAAAAAAATTTTACGACATTACATGAACTCCCGTTACCTATAATTTGAATGAAACTGTAGGTCATGTTATTTGGTTATTTATGTCGTGGCACTTTTTTGATAGTCAAAGATTACAAATAATATTTTTTTGTTTTAATCGGAGACTCGCGCAATTTCCGTTCGGAGCGAACCACTAGTGACGGTAATCATTTTTTAGAAAACCATAGCTTTAGCCAGTGTTCTGTGTTATGTCTTAAGGTAGTAATAGAATTACAAGAGAGGTGGTTATTTTGAGGTAGTTTTTAAGATTACTTACTCGACGTTATTCGTAGCTATACGGCCAATTAGGTTGTTTTTATTTACTATTACCAAATATTAATAAAAACAAGGCACTCCAGGAGCGCCGACAGAAGTGATAAATTTAGCGCTCAATGTTTGGGTATTCAAAATTTAAAACTACACTACAGATACTTATATACAGAGGTGTCGGTAACGGTAGCAGTCTCGGGATTTAATGGTTTTTTCCCATCTCAAAAAATGTCCAACGCGCCTAAAGAAATTTTAACTTCAAAATAATTAAACCCCGACCCTTTCTTTTTGCTTTTCGGGTTACAATCCCCGTTAAACTAGATCACTATTAAAAAAAAACAAAAACGACAGATGAAAGCGTTAAACCTATAACATAACACCCCTTTTTTGTGTTGAGGGTTTAAACACATTTCTTTGGATAAGCCACTGTTTTAAACAGATTAACTACACTTTTGAGAATTAGCCTATTTTGTGACTTGCAATAATTTTATCATTTTCAATTTTTAGCGATAAGACCGCCCATTGTACCTATGCTTTGTAACTGTCTTCTCTTTTTATAAAGCCAGCGACTTTGTACGCGTTACACTACTAAATGTAACCTAGATATAAAGCTAAACTCGCTGTTGCAACTTGACACCCCATTTTTATCCCATATGATTAGGGGATAAAAAGTAGCATATATGTTAATCCAGGTTATAATCTACGTACATACTAAATTTAATCGAAATCAGTTGAGCCGTTATGACGTGATTGAGTAACAAACAACAATAAATAAATAAACAAACATCCAAACTTTAGCATTTATAATATTAGCATTCCGGCATTTTTTAAACCGGTCTATCCCTATTTTTAACGCAGTTTCACAAATTTGCTACAAAAAGGGAAATCTACACGCGCAATCCTAATTCAGGCGCAGTTTATATCCCCAACAATTAATGATAGAATAACTGGAAAAACTAAAACCTGTATGAAGCTATCCATTCGCTTGGCAACAACAAATGTAGAACAACATATTGCCTACCAACCGACCCATTCAATTCATTTATTCATCTAATTACAATGGTAATGCTAGGTACGGTTAAGATAATAATGTCTTAAAACTAGTGGTTCGTCCCGAACTGAGATCTCGCGAGTCTACGATTAAAACAAAAAATATTATTTGTAATCTTTGACTATCAAAATAATGTCACGAAATAAATAACCAAAGTACTTTACCTGCAGTTTCATTCAAATTAAAAGTAACGGGAGTTCATGTTATTTAGTTATATTTTTTGGGGTACAAATTACAGTTATTCTGGACTTTTGCCTATATTTGTGTCAAGTAAGCTACACGCATACCAAATTACAGCACTGTGGGTTCAGGGTGTACCCTGTGAATTTTGTCAAAGTTCAGTTTTTATTATGGCTAAAACATAAATTTTACAAGGTTAAAATTATAAATAAAAACGGAGTCGAAATGTACTTACTTTTAAACCTTTTGTTAGACGGGCCACTTCACCGGATAATTCTATTTTGTTGTTTTTACCCTTCTTTATTTAGTCACACCAAATTTCATGATGATCGGATAAACGCTTCGAAAGTTATCCTCGGACAAACAAACATACATACATACAATGCTAATTTGCCCAAGTTGATTTAGAGATCTCGCTTCGCTTGATCAATAATTTAAGGCTTAACTAGACACTAGGTTCTAGATCAAGAATTTTTTTAAGATTATAGAATAGAATAGAATAGAATAATTCTTTACTGTACACCAGGAATACTTAAAAAAACTAATTTAAGCTAAGTAATGTTTAGTTACTGGGTAAATTACTTTAGACACTAACACAATACACATTTTTTTTTTCACTGACTGATACGAACGAGCGGGCACCCGAGCACACTCACATACGCATCCAGTATCCCAACAATCTTATCTGTAACTGCATTTATAGCATTTTGCAATTTATAATTCTATCTAAAAATAAATAGGACTCTGATACCGGCTGAGACAAAGGTGTTGAAGAAAAAGACACGTTTTGCTGACCCAATCTAATTTATCAGGAAAATGATGATGCCCTAAAAAAATTCAAACATGAAATACTAAAGCCGGCTTGCGCAACGATCTCTAAACGTATTTAGTGACTAAACATATTTAAATTTGATGTATTTGTATGATTTGACAACTCCTTAAATCATATTTAGTCACTAAATACGTTTAGGCATCGTTGCGTAAGTCACCTTAAAAATTTAACATAAAATAAGAAGATGAAATACAATAACAGACTTGACTTCTGACTCAAATAAGGACTAGATAAGTAGATAAATGAATTGGTAATAAGTACACAAAATTACATAAGTCGAAGATCAAGCAAGGCTAGCTGCGATTTCCTTGTCTACTCTTCGAAGAGACGACAAGGCTCTGACAGTAACTTGTATTTTCTGCACGTGCTATTATTTGTTTTTGTATATTGTTTTTAAATTGAAGTGCACAATAAAACGTTATTCTATTCTATTCTCTGTCGATTCTCGCAAAATTGTCTTTGCCCCGAGCTGGCTCATTAAGATTTCTTCCTAGACAAGAGAAGGATACTCTGTCTATAGCAACGTACGTTGTATATATATTATAATAAATTTAATATTAACCAAAAATTGTTGGCAAGTGCGCGATTGAGAAGAGTGCGAAAGAGGTAACTTGAAAAGATAGTGTTGTCTAGGCATCGCAAGATCTAGAGAATTTCAGAAGAAAGTTGTCTGTCTTTAAATGTCAATGATGGCTATTGTGCTCGGCATTGTAGACTACTGTCGAGGAAGTGTCGACAACGTTACTTCCCGTTCACTCTCGCAATCGCCGTGCTCGAGACGGTCGACAAGTGTCTTCTATGTTTCGAAAAATGACTCATGAATAAATCCTTCTCTACAGTTACTGTGCTAGGCCTACTGTCGTGTTCGGCGTTATAGACTACTGTCGAGGAAGTGTCGACAACGTTTCTTCCCGTTTACTCTCGCAATCGCCGTGCTCGAGACAGTTGACACGTGTATTTTTTCTTCCGAAAAATGACTCAATACTAAACCCTTCTCTACAGATACTGTGCTAGGCCTACAGATAGATAAAAAAGTGCCCGTTTTTAGAAGCTTCCTCCTTAAAAAATCCTTATGGGTAGTATCGATACACTACCGTATTTTTTTTGTGTGAAAACTTTTCAACAACCTCACCGCCCAACTCACTACAACTCTACAACAGCGCCCAACGCTTCAACGCATCCCACAGCTGGGCAAAGTCCCTTCTATATTTCCTTCGATATTTCCCATCATCGAAGGGGACGAGTATTTTGTTTTATCAATTTTTGTTACTCACATTTCAATTTTAATAAAACCCAGTGAATAAATAGCTTTACTTAAAAAGCACTTAGCGGGATAAACCTCAAAGAGCTTTTAAATCGAACTTAAATGCAATTTAATATGCAATAGCCATATTAAGGGCAATTCCAACTCGACCTGGCGCTGACATCTAGATTTGCATCACTCTAACGCGGACATGAAGGGGATGGACTCAGGAACAACACAAGAAGAGGTAAAGCGCGAAACAAATTAAAAAAATAATAGTAATAGTTCTATTTAAATTTTAATCGAGGATTCTGAAAGAATCTATGTATAATATATCTCATACTTGAAGATACAACTATCTACCCCTTTCTAAGCTACACGCACGGAGTATTGTGAGATTTGGCATACTTAAATTTTATAGAAAAGAAGAGTAGAATACTAAAATTAAGCTAAAAAAAACCAAAAATAAGTTTTTGTTGAAAAATTACCTTTTCAAAACAAGATTTTATAAAATTCATAATTGGAACCACGAACAGATTCAAATGAACCCAAACACTAGTAGCCTACTAAAATTCATTCAGAAGTTACGTTGTCTAGCATCCGTCTTCACCATGAGATGATTATTGCATTGTCACCGAATTTACATAATGCATTCCAAATTTCAGCTCAATCGGTTGAGGGGAACGGGTTTAAAATTCAGTTGCAAGATTCCACCCGGACAAACATACATACTCGTATATCGCAAGTTAATAAAAAGCTTGTAAAATATGAGTTACAGTCGAATTTTGACAACAGTTCACTGGCAACTTATTATTCAATGACAGTCCTTATTATTTTTTTGTAATTATTAAACAAGTTAAGTCGCTCTTTTTCCGAAAGGACAATTTGTTTTATTTCATTATTACCAGTTGCCGTTTTCGCTTCACATTCGTAATTTGTCATTATATATCACTCAACCCTTTGTTAAGCCTTTGTCTCAATCCAGGTTAGTATATCTGTGTCCCAAATTTCATCGAATTTGGTCCAGCATTATAGTCGCGAAAATAATAATATAATACAGACAGACAGAGAGATTTTCGAATTTATAATATTAGTATGGATGTACATAAATAATTATTATAACAGACTAATTATCGAATAAATTATCGAATAACAGAAAGAATGTGTAATTATTACAATAAAATACAGAAAAAAACAGTTGAATCATCTAAAGATCTCAACTAAGATATTGTTACGCCGAGGCTGTTAAACAATGAGTAATAATCGAACCTTCTCGAACGCTTTTGTCTTGCTGTGTTATTGTTGCTATTGTTTGTGGTTTCGCAGAATGGGGAGTGGCCATTTTGTCGAGGGACCGACCCTTTCCTGGAAGGATCGACATCGTTCTCGAACAATCGAAATGTGTGCGATATAAATAGGCCGGAGAGATGGCCGGACAGTCAGTCTGTGTTAGTCAGTCTCAGCGGGTCAGTTAGTGAGTGAGTCTCAGCGAGGCCCTGGAGGACTGACGTGAGGGGTCTCGCGTGAACAGTAGTTGCTCGCGAGTCAGTCTGGATTTAGCTATACGTGCGAACATTTCGGCGACTTTAAGTGGTGCAACAGTTGTGTGAATTAGTGTGTTGTGATTACGTGTGACCAAGTTCGTGTATTCATCATTTAGTGTTTAATAAAAGTGTTATCCTTTGGTTAGACTGATCCCCATTATTTTATCCCGAACCCTCAGCTCGTAACAATAAGTAGATAGCTCAACTGCTCCAGATCACTACCAGGTGGAACTGTCCCCAAGACACTGGCTGCATTGCCCCGCTGAATTGCAATGCTTATGAGTTGGCCCAGATAAGCGCCAGCTTTCAGATCACACGTTGCTTCGACCCCCAAAGAATTTTGAAAGAACGCCCATAAAGAATTTTGAACCCCGGTACCCCATGGGCATAGGGTCTCGACCCCAAATGGCTCAAATATTTAAATTTATTTATAAATTTATTATTTATATAACATTATTTAAATTTATTTGTAAATTAGTTTATTATTTCTGAGTATTTCGCTTCTAAGCGATAAGACCGTCCATTGTACTTGTTGCTTTGTGAATTTTTATTTTACGTATATTTCTTTTGTTGTGTAATCATTAATTAATTCTTTCTATTTTTATACGAACTGGAGTTACTTGATGTTAGTGATATAACCATTGTCTATCACACAGCATTGCCTCGTAGAAAACTTTCGTGATTAATTTCAATCATTATTATAAATACGGGATTCATCACGTACCTACAGTTTTATCGGTGCTTCGACCGACAATGTACCACTCCGAAACGGTTAACAGGTGTGATAAATCCCGTATTTAAAATAATCATTGCCTCGTAGGTTATGCACCTTGGAAAAAGGCCTACAATGCTTTCATCATCAGCCCACATTAGTCCAATGCTGGACATAGGCCTCTCCCAATACGCGCCACTGTGCCCGGTCTTCGGCTCTTCTCATCCAGTTTCTGTCCGCCACCTTTCTTATGTCATCGTTCCACCTAGCCGGGGGGCGCCCCACACTACGTTTTCCGAGACGCGGTCTCCACTCAAGAACTCGTTTACCCCAACGGTTGTCGGTTCTCCGACATATATGGCCAGTCCACTGCCACTTCAGTTTGTTAATCCGCTGAGCTATGTCGGTGACCTTGGTTCTCTGTCGGATAACCTCGTTACGGATTTTATCCTTCAGAGAAACTCCAAGCATAGTCCGTTCCATAGCTCGCTGCGCAACCTTAAATTGGTGGACTAGTCCTACCGTGAGCGTCCACGTCTCAGCACCGTAGGTCATTACGGGTAGGACGCACTGATTAAACACTTTAGTTTTCTGGCATTGTGGTATAGGTGACGAGAAGATTCGACCTAATTTCCCAAATGCTGCCCAACCCAACTGAATCCTCCTCTTGCCCTCCTTCTCGAAGTTGTGTCTACCCAATTGCGCTATCTGGCCGAGGTATACGTAGTCTTGAACGACTTCGAGTGGATGGCCTTGTACGACGACTGGTCAATGCTTTAGTTAAATAATAAACATTTATTTATAATGCCCCTCTCCCATCCTTTTGCCATCCCTGTGCTTCGCTAGCTTCAATTTATAACAAGTCTCGCCTGACTTATTAATGCCGGTCTTTGAAAGCCCAGATACCTAATACCTGAGTTTTCATAGTTCCTTGATGAAGACGGTAATTACTGCTCTTTACTTCACCTTTAGCTAAGGATAATTAGTTCACCCTATCTTGTATCTGGAAATACGTACACTTTACGAAATCTTAGCAGATCATTATCATCATATACGATGACCTCCGTGGCGCAGTGGCCGAGACGCAGGAGGTAGCGAGTTCCATTCCCGCCGCGGAACCAATGTTTGCATGATCTACAGATATTTGTTCCGGGTCTGGTTGTTTTTCTTTAATTATAAGTATGTATTTACCACAAACTTATATAAGTATTCTATACTTATATAAAGACGATCACGAAAGAGACTGCACAGGATTAGAGTCGCACAGAGAGCCATGGAGCGCGCCATGCTCGGCATCACACTGCTAGACCGAGTCCCCAATACCGAAATTCGCAAGCGGACTAAAGTTCAAGACGTTAGCAAGCGTATAGTGGGACTCAAATGGAATTGGGCAGGACATGTGGCCAGGCGCGGTGATGACAGGTGGAGCAGGGTGCTGACTGAGTGGTGGCCCCGAGATGGAACCAGGAACGCAGATCGTCCACCGGCAAGATGGGTCGACGACATTATAAAAATCGCAGGTCGTATGTGGGTTAGAACAGCGCAGGACAGAGGCGAATGGCGACAACGAAGAGATGCCTATGCCCAGCAGTGGGATGAGAAGGGCTGACGATGATGATGATGAAGTATTCTATCAGTTATCTGGTTCCCATATTACAAGCTTTGCTTAGTTTGGGGCTAGATGGCGTTGTGTGAAATGTCCAGTGTTATTTATTTTATTATGTACTAGCTTCCGTCAGCGGCTTTGCACGCGTTGTTTATCAATAAAAAATAGCTTATGTGTTAATCCAGGTTTATAGCCTACGTACATACCAAATTTAATCGAAATCGCTTCAGCCGTTACGACGTGATTGAGTATCAAACAAACAAACATCCAAACTTTCGCATTTATATTACTCGTAAGTCCTACTTTTTAATTTATGAAGTTTATGCTGTACACAGAGTCCAATGAGACATTAAGATAGTTATGTGCGACTAAAAAGTGAACGCCATCAAAATATACTGTATAATTTCAAGAACATGAATAAAAAATATTGAGTGCTCTTTATAAACTGAAATGCCCAAATGGCCACTCTAGACTCCCTGTTTTACGCTTTTTATGGCAAAATATTCTCCGGCAGAATAGTCTACCCATTAAAAAATAAATTAACTATTTTGCTTGGAAGTTGTCGGGACGTGGCATCACCTGAAGGCACTTACTTAAGTTTATACGATTCCTCGTAAATTAATAAATGATTAGGGTAAAGGGTGGCCAGTCCCTTAAATTAACGCTACAATATGTAAGGGGTACTTTCAAGTTTGAGGTCACTGAATAAACATATTGTTGTAGGCTTTAAGTCTCAAACTGACCTAAGGTTAGAGTACTGTAGAATTTAGGACTTCTTAATCTCTGCCAAAGTAAGAAGTTTTGGAGATATAATCACTTGTCATAGCAAATACTAAAACCCCAACTGAATAATAGCATTACTAACTTTCCATAAATACTGATTTAAACGGGTATTTATCGCGTATGTACTCTTTTTATTTCTTTTCCCGAAGTTTCGATGTTGTAAGAACCGTGGCCGCGGGAAGACTGTAGTACTTAGAGCTACCGTCGAAAAGTGATGGCAGCTACAGGTATATACGTGAAAAATACCCGTTTAAATCACAAATTATGTACAGTGATCGCGAAAGTTTGAAAAATCGTTTCGCACTTTTGTTCTAACTAAAGGTTAGCCACGGGGTTACTGCTGAACATATACCACCTTCATCAATTTCCAGAGCGACGGATCTGTGTCGGAGAATCGAACCCGAACCGAACGCAAACGTGACGTCATTGCAACTCGTGCTTGGATGTGGCCGTGGAGCGGGCGGGAGGCTACAACCGACCCTAGCGCCGAGCGGACGTATCTGTTCGTAGTGTTCGATTCGATTACCTTGTGAATATAAACATTGTAATTTATTGATTGTGGTTATTGCTTGAGGCTACCCATCAAGTCAGATCCCGACGAGAATACCGGCCCACCAAGTATCGCTGCCCACCCCGCGGCAATATCTGGTGCGTCCTACACACAACGGCTCCCAACAACCTTTATCAGGTCGACTTTCCATCTAGTGGAAAACATCTACGGTGCGCTTACTAGTGCGTGGTCTCCACTTAAGAACCTTACTGGCCTAACGGCAAGTTCTTCGAGATGTATGCCCCGCCAACTGACACTTCAACTTGCTAACCCTGTGGACTATATCAGTGCCCTTATCTTGTCTGTCAATCTCATCATTTCTATTCTATTCAATTCAATTTTTCAATTTCAATTTTTCAATTTCAAGTTTTAAATTATTTATTTGAGTAAAACAAGTAAATAAAATTAAAAACCGAAGTCAGATCAAACACAATAAATGCTATAGTAGTTGGATAATTGTGAATGGCCTCACTCTAGGCTCGGAGCCTGTATCGTGGAAAACGTTTCTCTTTTCGAGTCGTTATCCTCAATGCTGAGGATCGTGACCTCCTTCATGGGTGATTTTTTCTTTGACTATGTTTCGCCATCGGTGTCTGTTGGCGAGACATGTATGGCATCACGAAGCCCAGAGTCGAGAATTGTGCGGATCTGGTCAGACCGACGTATCGGGCTACGACCCCGTGGTATTTTCCCCTCAACTTTGCCAGTGATGATCAGTTTCTCCAAGTTGTCACTATGTTTCCTCGATATGTGACCAAAGTACTCAAGGACTCGTTGGAGGCAGACTGTTGATAGCCTTGTAGTTATCTTGAGATCCTTGAGTATTGAAAGGTTAATTCTTCGGGCCGTCCAGGGAATCTTCAGCATTCGTCTCCAGCGCCACATCTCAAAAGCGTCTACACGTACGCGATCCTTCGCTTTGAGAGTCCACGTTTCTGCACCGTATAGGAATATGGAGAAGACTAGGCTTCGGATGACTCTTATCTTAGTTCTGTTGGATATTTTCCTGTCTTTCCATAATCCTCCAAGCTGGCTCATCGCGCTTTTAGCCATCCCTATCCTTCTACGCACTTCGGGTTCACAGGAGCCGTTGTTAGAGATGCTGGAGCCCAGGTATATGAAGTTGTCTACAATTTCTAGATTTAGTGCCCCAGTGAGCTCCAGTTTTTTAGTACGGTCTATCACCATAACCTTCGTTTTAGCTCTATTTATGGAGAGTCCCAGCTCTTTACTAACTCATTCCATTTTGGTGAGAAGGGAACCGTTTACGGTATAAATATTAACTTGTCATTTAAATGACTACTTTTTTATTCTTTTTTTTCGGATGAACTTATCCTCGCTGTTTTCCTCTGAGGCCGTTGCAGCTTAACTGAACTTTTGGCGAGCGCAAATGGCGCTCAACCCTGTAAGTTTTGAAGCGGCAACGAGCGCAAGGGCACCACTTAAGTACGAACCTTGGCTTGGACCGTTGTCAGGATGGGGATAGGAGAGAAACGCCTGGGTACGTGTTTGTACCTTGTATAGGCGGCGACTGAAGGGACTCGTTGACCTCGCCGGCGAGGTCGGTGTATCTGTGAAGTGTTTGCTCTGTCTAAGGTAGATGATTCAGAAATCTCCTCTGCGTTAGCGGAGGTGATTTCGTCATCCGGATCTCCGAGAACGTGTTTTGTCCACGGGCGGATCTATCGGGTAGTCGGGTATGGTATTTACCAAAGGATTCTGGTGATGGGTAGCAAGCTCATACTGTCGCTTGGAAGCGAGCTTCATGAACATGGCTATTGACTCTAATTTCATATCACGGTGCAGATCGTTGTTGCGAAAGTACCAAGGCGAGAGACTGTGGCTTTTCGCAAAAAGTGGTTTTGGACTATCTGAATGAAACAAAAGACTACTTTTCTGATTTGATCTCTCAGTTATATTCTAAGCATATCCCTCTCCATAGTACGCTGAGTGCCTTGAGCTTCCTTAAGAGGCCTATAGTGAAAGACAACGTTTATCGTCACCAGTTATTTCATTAAAACGAATCCACATTGTCCTCTAGTATTTGTCACGATAATGTTTAATATTGTTACGCCGAGGCTGTTAAACAATGAGTCAAAGTCAAAGTCAAAGTCAAATATTTTTATTCATTAAAATCACAAGGATCACTTTGAAACGTCAATTTTACTGCCTGTTCCTTCGCGACCAAGCCAGGAAAGAAAGGCAAGAAAACCAGGCTGGTTGTTTTTTTTTAATGATCCTTTTACAATAGGTACATAATACAGAAAAGAAATTACGTCTAAATTGTAACATTTTGAACGAGTTGGGGCAGTTTCAATCCCAAGCTTCTCTATCATCTAAATAATCCGATATTTTATAGTAGGCTCTTTTATAAAGATTTTGTTTAATTACGTTTTTAAATTTGTTAATTGTCAATTTTTGTACATCCCTTGGGAGTTTGTTATAAAAGCGCACACCTTGCCCTTTAAACGATTTACTAACTTTATGGAGTCTACATGTGGCAACAGCGAGTTTATCTTTATTTCTAGTATTAAAATTATGATTATCGCTATTTTTCTTAAACAAATTAATATTTTTGTGAACATACATTAGATTTTCATAGATGTATTGACAAGGGAATGTCATAATATCTATTTCTTTAAACTTATTGCGTAATGATTCTCTGGCGCCCATATTATAAATTGCACGAACAGCCCTCTTCTGCAGCACAAAAACGGTGTTTATATCTGCAGCACTCCCCCACAGCAGTATACCGTATGACGTAATAATCGAACCTTCTCGAACGCTTTTGTCTTGCTGTGTTATTGTTGCTATTGTTTGTGGTTTCGCAGAATGGGGAGTGGCCATTGTGTCGAGGGACCGACCCTTTCCTGGAAGGATCGACATCGTTCTCGAACAATCGAAATGTGTGCAATATAAATAGGCCGGAGAGATGGCCGGACAGTCAGTCTCGAGTCAGTTAGTGAGTGAGTCTCAGCGAGGCCCTGGAGGACTGACGTGGAGCAGGGTCTCGCGTGAACAGTAGTTGCTCGCGAGTCAGTCTGGATTAAGCTATACGTGCGATCATTTCGGTGACTTTAAGTGGTGGAATAGTTGTGTGAATTAGTGTGTTGTGATTACGTGTGACCAAGTTCGTGTATTCATCGTCTAGTGTTGAATAAAAGTGTTATTTTGGTTAGACCGATTATCATTATTTTATCCCGAACCCTCAGCTCGTAACAATTTGGTGTCAGAAGTGGGATAAAATAATGCCGGTTCTGCCAAAGGATAACGTGGACGGTGTCAGGACGAGAGGTCAACGACATCAGGAAATGGATGAAAGGCGGTTTGGAGGTTCTCCGGTTCAAGAAGCTTGGCAGAGTCGTCAGCCGATGGAGATGGAATCAGCCGCCGCCGAATCATTTGGAGCACCATCATCATCATCCGTGGGTCAAGCTCCTGTGACAGGCGATCTTGCTGCTATTATGGCAATGCTTTGTCGTCAAAAAGAACAGCGTCGTCAGGATAAAGAAGAGCAGCGTCGTCAACAGGAAGAGCAGGCTCAGTTGCAAGAGGAACAACGCCGTCAGCATTAAGAAGAGAAGCGTCGTCAACAGGAAGAGCCGGCTTGGTTGCAGGAGGAACAACGCCGTCAGCATTAAGAAGAGAAGCATCGTCAGCAGGAAGAGCAGGCTCGGTTGCAGAAGGAACAGCGACATGAACAGGTGGAGCAGACTCGGTTGGAAGAGGAACAGCGACGTCAGGATAAAGAAGAGCAGCGTCGTCAACAGGAAGATCAGCGACGTTGGCCATAAGAGCGTGCTCGACTGATGAGGGAATCGTTCGGTTCATCTGGAAAGGAATTCCAGGAAGTGAAAGAATAGATAGAAATCATGAGAGCCGTGTTTTGGAGGCTGGAATTGGGATCGCTGATGAGAAAGGGACTCTGGGTGTCCTGAAGTACTGGAGACGGCAATGTGGCTCCTCTAGTTGCTACATCTTCAGCGCGAGGCGCGCCTAAAATTGTTCGTGTTGATCGGCTGCCGCGATATGGGGCTAAGAATGCTCGGGACGAGCATGTTTTAGGAGGGGGTAGTGTTACGCCGAGGCTGTTAAACAATGAGTAATAATCGAACCTTCTCGAACGCTTTTGTCTTGCTGTGTTATTGTTGCTATTGTTTGTGGTTTCGCAGAATGGGGAGTGGCCATTGTGTCGAGGGACCGACCCTTTCCTGGAAGGATCGACATCGTTCTCGAACAATCGAAATGTGTGCGATATAAATAGGCCGGAGAGATGGCCGGACAGTCAGTCTTGAGTCAGTTAGTGAGTGAGTCTCAGCGAGGCCCTGGAGGACTGACGTGGAGCAGGGTCTCGCGTGAACAGTAGTTGCTCGCGAGTCAGTCTGAATTAAGCTATACGTGCGATCATTTCGGTGACTTTAAGTGGTGCAACAGTGGTGTGAATTCGTGTGTTGTGATTACGTGTGACCAAGTTCGTGTATTCATCGTTTAGTGTTGAATAAAAGTGTTATTTTGGTTAGACTGATTGCCATTATTTTATCCCGAACCCTCAGCTCGTAACAATATTTAACTCGCATTTGGGTGCTCTAAAACTAACGTTAGATTATGTCCAAAAGCACTAAAAGACCATTAAAATGATAACCCGTAAAAGATAATTCAAATTGCCCGTTCTGACCTTAATGTGTCGTTTATGGCGAATGTAAGGTTTAATAGTTAGTAGTTGTCCCTTTCGGGTGTATTATTAAGTGAATTGCGTGTGATTTTCATACTAAATAGGTTTACTTCTGGGCACGTAGAAGTGGACAAAATTAGCTCTTATTTTTGATGCTACTGAGTACAATTTACGCTGCAAGAATATTCACATCTTAGTACCTGTTTATACTTATATTCTTAGGAACTGGTCACTAAATTAACCAGTAACTCAAAAGCAAGCTGTGTAGGTACAGACAGCAGCGCTAATTGGTGAACTACCCTGTACGTTTGAAGATTTAAACTAGTGGTTCGCCCCGAACTAAAATCTCGCAAGTCTCCCATAAAAACAAAAAGTATTATTTGTAATGTTTGACTATTAAAATAGTGCCACGATATGAATAACCAACTTACTTGACTTACAGTTTCATTCAAATTACAGGTAACGATATTCATGAACAGGAACAGAAACATGATGAGGTAACATTACAATAATGGAGGGGGGTATATATTAACAAAACAATAATTAAATTTAAGGAGAGCGCTGAACATTTACCATAAAATAAAACAATAAACTTAAGTAAATATTGACGATAATATACCAACGATAAATAAAATTAAATAAAAATATACATAAACATACATACATACATCTATAGCGATACTACGACGTTTCTGAGAGATAAAATCTTTTCACTCTTGTTTTAAATGTGGCTAATTGCTTGCCGTATTGTATGTATTGTCATGTAAATTACTTACACTTTTTTGGGGTAGAAATTGCAGTTATTCTGGGTTTCAGACTTTTCCCTATATTTTTGTCACTAAAGCTTCACTCATACCAAAATTTCAGTACTGTGGGGTCATTGGTGTACCCTGTGAATTTTGTCAAAGTTCAGTTTGTATTATGGCTAGTAACTTAAAAATTACAAGGTTTAAACTAAAAATAAACACGGGGTCAAAATGTACGCACAAAGACATTTTATCAAACGTGCCGTTTGACCGGATAGTCCTATTTTATTGTTATTACCTCTCTTGAACCCCATTAACACAACCCTCTGCATTTTAGCTCAGTTAGTCACACCAAAATTGTGCCATCACTACCTACCTATACAACAAATTTAACGGTGATCGGATAAACGCTTCCAAAGTTATCCTCGGACAAACAAACATACATACATACATACAACGCCGATTTGCCCAAATTGATTTAGAGATCTCGCTTCGCTCGATCAATAATAACATGCCCACTTTTGCATTGAAGTAAGCAATCATGTGAAAGGTTACAAGCCCATCACCGATTAGAATACAAACCTGATGGCACACCCTTTCGATTTTTTGTTTCTAGTAAATTACAATCTATAATTTTAAAATTTTAAACTCATCCCACATAAATTAAATAAAAAAAAAATTGTTTGTAATTCCCAATTAGCGCTGCTTCCTATCTGCAATAGCTTTTTTTCGTATCAGATGGTAAAATCAATAGATCCGTACCCTTTTTAAGTTATTACGTAAGCCAGTCACTGCCGCTGGGTCATGCAGTCCCGTACGTACGTGAGCTAGAGTTTGTCTACTCTAAAAATGAACGCCCCTCCACTTCATCACTGTGCGTCAACACCACAGTAAGATAATCCGAAATGAGCCTTGTGATGACAATGAATAAAGAACATTTCGCATTGACGTAATTTGATAAAGTTATTTGAAAAGTAAAAAGTTATTTGAATTAAGTAGAGGGGCGTTCATTTTAACAGTAGACTGTCTCTACGCACTGTAGGTGTGAATACGGCTTGGCCGAACGACCGATGGGCGACAGCAACCTACTTACGTAATAAGGGTACCGAACAAAAAAGCTTCATAAACTAAACATCCCAATATTCCCTCTAAACATGCAAACAAAGACAGTCACAGTATTCAAACCACGTAGGCCCTTCCTACCCCTCTTACCCCGACAAATCTAAATGTCCGTAAGCTTGAATTAAAATTCCGTATGCAGAACATTTACCGATTGTCTGCACAAAATATCCTTAATTATGTCGGCCGTCCTGCTCTTTTTATTGTGGTTTAGATGAGAGGAGGAAGCGATTTTCATAAGCCATGGAATCATTTTCATCCAAATTAATATTATAAATTCAAAAGTAACTCTGTCTCTCTGTCTCTCAGTTTCTGTTTTGTCTTAGTTGAGAAAACGTACAAACACTGTTTGTTACGTTTTCTCGACTAAACGGCTTGAACAATTACGATTAAATTTGGTTTATAGACAGATTGAGACAAAGTCAGATTAAACGGGATTGGGGCATAAGCTACTTATTACCTGACTGCGTAGAAGGAGGATAACCGGATAGAATGCATGAGGTTTTAGATTCGATTCCCGCCGTGGAACTAATGCTTTCAGGATGTTAAGACATTTTTTTACCTACCCTGGGCGCCAATAAAGTTTTTTCATAAAAATATGTATAAGAATTCCATCAGTTATCTGGTTCCCATACAATGTGTATATGGTACAAGTTTTGCTTAATCGGGGGCTAAATAGCGCTTGGTGGAATGTCCAGACTTATTTATTTTTTGAAACTGCAATGAGAATTTTTTTAACGACTATTCTGTTTAACTATCAACTGTTTTTGCCAGCAACTTGGTATTACGTGGATCAGAGGGCTTAGCCAAGGACACATTCTATAGAAATATCACGTGATACGAGTATAACGACAACAAACCTATGTAGAAATCGAATCGATTCGAAGCGAATGTAACTTGGCTACAGGCCCCTGGAGGTAGAGTTCAAATCCACGCAACCAAATCTAACTTTTTGCGTAATATTAGATTATTAAACGAGGTGATAAAGCAGTATAGTGCGTCACGGGCACTGTATTGAATCCCAAACGTAACGAAGTATTCTAGAGTTAACTCACGAGTGGAGCGAGGGGGTTACTAGAATCCCGAGTGCAGAGAGAGATATAAGCACGCCCAAGATGCAAACAGCTTTATCCACGAGTTTACTTTTCACATTTTCTGCGAGACAATAAAAACCAAATCTAGGTGATACATTCTGTGCAGAGTTTAATTTAATTTATTTATTAAATTTTATTTAATGAGTAATACACAGACTTACATAAAAATAAAATACAATAAATGCGTTCCCTGTGCTCACTCTGTGAAGGCTAACGCAGGTAAACATAATTCATTTTATTAAAATAGTTTAGTAAAATAACACTAAAAATAGGCATTTATAACTTCAATATAGTTACACAAATTATTAAAAGAGAGATATATATATTAATAATATAATTTACATAATTTGACAATATAAGACCACTTACTATGTTTTAATCAGTCAGTTTAGTTCGATTTACGAATAAGTTCCTATTATGTGGGTTCTTTGGTTCAAATTTTAATACAGATAAGGTTCCAAATTCAAATCACTTTACGAAATTTAGTACAACTTTACTCCCAGCTCATCCGTAGGGATTTCATCACCTGCTTTCGGTGAGGTTTAAATGACATTTATTTTGATATTGTCGAGCAGGTGGTGGGAAAAATATTGTTTGTAAAACGTGTCAGGTTATGGCCTGTACCGTGCTTGTATACTCAAACGTAATGAATGTACACGATGAGGCTAGAATTTTAATTATACCAAATTGACATTAGGACTGACAATCATAAGCTTGTAATTATGTCTGAAATTATAAATTTGTTAATATTTCGCGGAATATTCGCTGTATTTAGTAGCCCAGTGAAGTATTTTCACTCCATTAGAATCTTGATAGAACAAAGATCATCTTTTTTTCGGACTGATTAACTCGCTCTTGACCTCTGAGGCCGATGGCGAGCGCAGCGGGCGCTCAGCCCAGTTAGTTTTATGACTTAACTAGTTGACTCGCCCAGCTTCGCACGGATTTCAGAACAGACGTCTTAGTAAATCACTTTCAGTTTGTCCATAGTTATGAAATTTTCCGGGCAACTTTTCAAAATTTTGTTTCGTACAATCCTAGTCCTGTATATAACAAACATAAAAAACAGCCTAGTTGGTCGAGCCATTTTTGAGTTTTAGCGAGACTAACGAAAAGCAATTGATTTTTATCACACTATACGATCCTATCAAACATTTCCACCCTACGAGGGGGCATCTGGGAGAGCAATGATGTCAATGAGTCACTGAGTCAGTCAATCAGTGATAATCGAGCTATATATAATATAATTCGATAGTTTGGATGTTTGTTTGTTTGTTATTCAATCACGTAGTAACGGCTGAACCGATTTCGACGAAATTGGGTATATAGATAGACTACAGCCTGGATTAAAACAAATTTTACTTAAGATTGACTAGATTGAATCTTAGTAAGAAACTAAGATTGATACATGGTACGAGCCTCGGCTTGGGCAGTTGCCTAGGGGGGGATTGTTTTTCCAGACAAATATAATCTCGGAGTATTTAAGTCTAGAGTGAACAAGTTCCGTCCAGGCAAGCGTTCTCCATCTTCGTCCACACCATCACTTACCATGAGGTGTGATAGTGGTAAAGCGCTTCAGTATCGCCAATAAAAAATGACATATTTTCAGTACTCTAAAGTTTATTTTAGTTCGCCAAAATGTTGCAACATCGACTAACATTTCGTTTATTGACTTGGCAACGATTCCTAGGTTGTTTAGATTTGTTTATTCGTTTTGTCCGAAAATACGGCACACTCACATAGTAAAACTGATACTTAGGGTCCGTGTAGACTGCGACACTACTAGCATCGTAGTCTGTACTTACCCAAACAAGTATAATAAGCTCAAAATCTGAAACCCGACTACGTAATACTTAGAGTAGCCTATGTATCCGGACCATATCAATTCGATTGACACGTCATTCATCAAAATCGGACGAGTAGTTTAGGCGCTACAGTCGAACATATATACAAACATACATATGTAGAATGCTAAAACATAACCCTTCCTTTGCCATAGTCGGGTAAACATCTTTTATATTTTCCTTAATTTTTAATTGAAGATATTTTTTTTATATTAAACTTGTAGACACACAAGCTGACGAGCCTCCTGATGTTAAGTGGGCACCGCCCCCTATAAACTCCTGCAGCACTCGAGGTACTGCAGTCGCGTTGCATAGCACTTAAACCCCTATATACACCTCTCTTGAAGGCGTTCATTTTGAAGCCATCGGAAAAACTTTCGGAGGAAGGTCATTCCACATCTTGCAGGAAGAAACGAGCGGGTGAAACGCACCGTGTGAGATTTCCACGCATCTACAATATGTGGGTGAGCTCGTCGAAGTAGGAAGCAGGAATTAAATTGAACAGCTCTTCAGAACATTCGCCGTTATACATTTTATAGAAAACGCTGAGCGCTCCGATGTCACGGCGCAGACTCTGCGGCTCCAGATCCTTAGATACTACTGGGGCGTCGACGACGTCGATAATGTTTATTCTATGACTTTTCGAAATTCTATATTATGATTTTAGTCCTAAAGTACCAATCAAGTACCTATATGCAAAGTCTAAAATTAGCTGATACAAAGCTTACAATATTTGCTTTTTTTTTTTAATCAACAGTTTTTATTACAAAAGTTATACGTTATACGTTTCATGAGAAGAACCACTTTTTTCCAGGATAACAAATATGACTCATAAACCAATTACAATTAAGAGTAAGATTACTTTAGATCTTACTAATCTTGATAGCAACTAGGTATTGCAATCCAGCGGCATTTTCAATCCAGCTGGATTTATGCTGGATCAAAGCAAATCCGGCTGGATCCAGCACAGATCCAGCATTAATAAATGTCTGTCTGCCTATACGCTGGTTGGTTCGAGAGTCATCAAATAATCATAATAGTTAAGTTTCAGCTTTTCAAGTTCGCGCAACGCGCAACAAAGCGGCAACGTAAAGTTTTGAGACGTAAAAGTTAGTTGCTTTTACGTGATACACCGCACCGCTGGATCCAGCAAGCCCAAAAATGTGCTGGATTTAGCTGGATTGCTGGACCCACAGCATTGCAATCCCTAATAGCGACTTTGTTTAATTTTTTCTGTAATTTTTACATATATTTCCATCAGTCATATGAATTTTAGGTTTTCTCCTTTACAATCTTCAAAAACACGGTATATAACACTACACAATTACTAATATTAAATGGGTTTTTATCGCGTACTTACCTTTGTTTTTATTATCCTGACGTTTCGACTGTGCCTGCCCGCGACCACGGCCATTGCAAAGCAGCCGAAACGTCGGGATGATAAATAAAAAGGTAAATACGCGATAAATACCCTTTTAATATTTGTAATCAACTCTACTACCCTTACAGTCTTTTTTAAATAGCTAGTCCATAGAAATTAAAATATTACGTAAAAACATCATGTGACGTCACATCAAAGTTGAATATGACGTATTATATAAATATGATGTATAAATCTTCTATCGTGTGGGTGTTTGTGGTCGCATTGCTGAACGGGTCGACCGATCTTAATAAGTTTTTTTTGTATATTTGGTAGGTGTGAGAATAGGTTGTAAACTATTTTTCACCCTCCTACCCCCCACATTTTTTAAACGTGTTTTTCGTATTTTTGTATGAACTATATCTATATAATTTAACCGTCGTACATTGACGTAAATTCATTGACAGAGTATAAAACACTCTTACACACATCGTTTTTATCCCAAAATTCCCACGGGAACGAGAAATTTACACAGTGCGAAGCCACGGGCAGCTAGTCACACTAATATTATAAATGTGAAAGTTTGGATGTTTTTTATTTGTTTGTGAGTTACTCAATCACGTCGTAACGGCTGAACTGATTTCAATGAAATTTTCTATATAGGTACGTAGATTATAAAGTGGATTATATAGGCTACCTTTTATCTCATAAATTAGTTCCCATTGGATAAAAATGAGGTGTTAAGTTACAACAGCGAGTTTAGCTTTATTTCTAGGTTAGGTACACATTTAGTAGTGTAACGCGTACGAAGTCGCGGGCAACAGCTAGTATAATTTATAAATATGGAATATAAAGTATTTACGTAATATTTTACGTTCTATGGACTTGTCATATGTGACTAGCTGTTTGAAAAAGACTAGATAACGATTACTCTAGACCAAAACTTCTACATTTTTGTTCGCTATCCAATTGCATTGTAATAAATATCGTAGTCTGTGTAACCCTACCTCAAGTATTTCAATTTTAAATAAATAACTTAAACCTAAATAAATAAACTTTCGAAAATAAATAAACAAAACCTAATAGCGGCAAGTGTGATTGAAAAGTATATACGAATAACGTGAAAGTTGGTGCATTAAGTGAATTTGCACATAAATCTTCAAACGTCAGTGCTACGTTCAACATCAAGTTACGAAAATAGAGAACGTGGCGCAGTGGGCGAATAGCTGATACACAAAAGGTTGCGAGCATCGATATATATGTACTGCGCACTAGATATCGCGATCCGAACACTCACTCTGTTCCACTGAACTGTACTGCAATCCGTACACCTTACTTCAGTGCAGCTTCGACATTCACGCAATTTGGACGCGTACGGAGCGGCACTATTAATACGAGAATTCGAATCAAGTATGAACCTGGGACATAAATAACAATACAGTTGTTAAGTAAGTAAAATTATTGGTTGTTAAGTGAATAAATAGATAATAATATCGTAATACTACAATAGAAAAAAATATGTTTATAATAATGCCACGCCATCTAAAATCATGGACTAAAATATGCAGATATTCCATTACAAAACCGATTGTAGGTAAAATTATGTGTCTGAACACGGACTTGAAGTGGTGTTTTTAGAAAGTGTTTTAATTTATTTTTGTAAATATTTTCTAGCCAGTTTGATAAGCGCCATGAATTTCATAGTTACAAGCAACGTTTTGGGCGCGAGTAAACTAAACTCTATAAGCGATCTAGCGCTGCATGTTTTAATAGTTTGGTTAGATCACATAAATAATGTGTTAGCGCTGCAGCGAACTTTAGTTCTAACTCACCAGCATTTGAACAAACTTTTTTCAAGAATGTTCTTGTCTATCGGTAGAATATATATGTCTATGGTTGCGGGTTCGATTCTGATGATCTACAGATAATATATTTGTGCCTGATTCGGCTATTTTGCTAGATAATATTTTAAGTAACTTTTCAAACAAAAAAAAATCATGGTTATGAACACTAGTTCTACAAAACACGAGATATTTACCATGAGTTGTTAAATCGCTCGCAGACTTCAGTTTACCCGTCATCATAGCAAATGCAACTGCGTCAAAATATAGGGATACATAAAAGTTCATGGTAAATATTCCGTTTTTAGCACAAATAATATTAAAAGTACCTAAGTATACACAATAAAATATATAAGAAGGTGATCTATCAGCTGTCTGTGGTCAAAAGCTAGCCTATATATGACTTGTATAAAAAAAGTAAATACTTACTGGTTAACAATAAATGTAAAATATAAAGCAAAACAAGACTTGTGGTTGTATATTTCATTTTAAGGGTTTACTTTGGTGAAATATGCCAGATCCACTAAACCATGTTTCGTACATCAATGGGCCCACAAGTTACGAGTTAACTCTTAGGAAAAGTTGGCAAAACCCACTCGTTCATAAGTCACCGCCTCCGCCTGCGATATTGGAAGTTCGTACTTACGACTTTACGTTCGCGTTACTTATTCTGCAGTTTTCACTGGAAATTACAATTAGTCTGAAAATCCTGATGATGACCTCTGTGGCGGCACAGTGGGCCAATACCCGGCTGAGATGCAGGAGGAAGCGGGTTTGATTCCTGCCGCGAAACAAATGTTTTCTAGATCTACAGATACTTGTTCCGGGTCTGGATGTTTTTCTATATATGTATAATCGGGAAAAATTGTGTAGGTCATGCAAACATTGATTCCGTTGCGAGTATCGAACCCGCAGCCTCCTGCGTCTCAGCCGTCTCTACTATGTGTAATCAGTGGTCTAACTCAAGCACTTATCATATTTAGACACACGCTAATAGCACAGATAACATGTATTACTAGTTGCACCGCCGAACTTCGTATCGCCTTGACATGCATATGACGCGGGCTGCCAGTGTATTGTCAATCGGCCATCATTAGATACATTAAATACATGTATGAGAAAATTAATTTTCGTAAATTTTTTTTTAGCGTAAATTTTTCAATAATTTATTAGTTATTCTGCTATTCTGGGCGGAGACAAATCCAACAAATCAAAGATCACTAAAATCGGTCCAGCCGCACTTGAGTTATAAATGGTGTAACTAACCCGACTTTGTTTTATATATAGACTAGCTAAACGCCCGCGACTTCGTACGCGTTACACTACTAAATGTGCAATTTGACTTGACACCCCATTTTTATCCAATGCGACCTGATTTATGGAATAAAAAGCAGCATATGTGTTAATCCAGATAATAATCTATGTACTTACATACAACATTTCATTTAAATCGGTTAAGCCGTTACGACGTGATTGAGTAACAAACAAACAAATAAATAAACAAACATCCTTACCATTTCAAATTTCGAACTCTACGTCCATATGAGGCCGTGTCCTAAAAGTGCATTGCCTCTTTAAACTTAGAAACCTTCAAATGAGGTACTAATATAGTACGGTGACTATCGAGACATTCCTATTAAAGAGTATTTGCTTATGTTTTTAAGTAAGTTCAACCTTTTTTGAATAAAATCGGATTGAGTTTTCAAACATGTGTCAAAATAAATAGTAATTTAAATCAAACGCACTAAGGAGTATTGATATTAACTTTAAAGCAAATCACCGCCAAAATAATTTTCTATCTCTTTTTAACCCCGTTCCCATGAATTTCAATAAAATACGAAACACTTCTTCCACCAATTTTGTTAAAAACGGTTTATGGAAAATTTGAAGTAGATTGGACCAAGGAATCACGTTGTCCCATACAAACTTTGCCCCCCTTTTTCACACAATTACGGGTAAAATTTCGGAATATCCTTTTATTATCGGATGCTTACGTCATACAAAGAATACACCCTCCAAGTTTCAGGTCTCTACGATCAGCGGTTTAGGCTGTGCGTTGATCCGTCAATCAGTCATGCAAGACATAGCATTTTATATGTACCTATAGAAGATAAGTATGTATTTACAACAAAAAAAAAACCATATAAGTATTCTATCAGTTATCTGGTGACCAAAATACAAACTCTGCTTAGTTTGGGGCTAGATAGCGCTGTGTGAAATGTCCAACAATATTATATTTATTTAATCTTTTTAAAGCTGTTGCTAGCTTTTTTACATAACACTAGTTAAATTTCAAATTCAAATTCAAATATTTTTATTCATTAAAATCACAAGGATCACTTTGAAACGTCAATTTTACTGCCTGTTCCTTCGCGACCAAGCCAGGAAAGAAAGGCAAGAAACAAGGCTGGTTGTTTTTTTTTAATGATCCTTTTACAATACATAATACAGAACATAAATTACGTCTAAATTGTAACATTTTGAACGAGTTGGAGCAATTTCAATCCCAAGCTTCTCTATCATCTAAATAATCCGATATTTTATAGTAGGCACTTTTATAAAGATTTTGTTTAATTACGTTTTTAAATTTGTTAATTGTCAATTTTTGTACATCCCTTGGGAGCTTCCCTTGGGAGTTGGTCGAGATACAATATATTTTTTAAATTTTATTTTATCATTAGCTTATCCTTTTACACATAAACCCTTAGAAAAAATACCGATTAAGGTTGCTGGGAGCCGTTTGTTGCAGGCCTCACAAGATCGGTCACTTGGAAATCTATAGGAGAGGCCTATGTTCAGCTGTGGTCGTTCTTTGGCTGGTGATGATGGTGAGCGTCGACAGTTCGCAAGCCTGGCGCCTCACTTAGTAATACTAATCGAGGCACATATCATCAAACTCTTGGGTTAGCTCTTGGGACTAGGGCAAGCTGATATCTGTACAGTTATGAAAAATGTGCCTAAAAATGCCCCCTCCCCCTCCCCCCCTCCCGCCCCTCCCCCCAGTTGAAAATGTGACGCATCTGAAAAAATATTTACATGATCCATGAGATGATGTTCCAAAACCAATCAGCAATTTCACGGCGCTGCGCATGGTCCTTCGGCTTGATTTCTTGCACGAATTGAACCTTGTACGCGTGCAAATGCAGACCAAAATTTGTTGCATAGTTCTTCTGGAAACGTTTAATTCTTGACGTTGTTTAATTCTAGAATTTGCAAAACTTGACCATTTTTTGCAATGTTATTTTTACAATAATTAAACGTTGTTGGTTTGAATACTTGTTCATATTCTTAAATCGCGTGGTCTGTACGCGACAACTATAAAAAAAAAATCACAGTACAACTTGTATTAACCAAATGGCGGCAAATTTAAATCCGGCGCTCTTGTTGGGACAGCCTATAGATGCATTCTCAAAAGTCAAAAAGTCAAAAGACAGAAACTAAATAAATATCAGTATAACGAAAACGTCACATTCCCCACAGAACTTCCAGAGAGAGGCTCGAGGAAAAACAAATAGGAAATGTAATGAAAATAACGATGTTTTGCTTGAACAGAGACCTTATCGGTCGTCCACACGCCACACGCTACAGGGCGACGAAATCGAAATGAAAATATAACCGCAAAAGTCAACAAAGCACAAAATTAGTTTTATCTGAAAATAGTAAGAAAAAGCAACGAAGCGGAGTGCGAGAAAAATGGAAAATGTTGGGCTTGACACCGCGATCGCGGTGCGGACGACGTATTAGGTGACAGTTACATTTATTCATTTAATTTCATGTATATCATTTTTCGAACTTACGCGATCGCTGTACATAATTACTGATTTAAACGGGTATTTATCGCGTATGTACCTTTTTTTATTTCTTATCCCGACGTTTCGACTGTGTCGCGTGTGTACGCGAAATACCCGTTTAAATCAGTAATCATGTAATCAGTAATTAGTTTTATCTGAAAATAGTAAGAAAAAGCAAGGAAGCGAGTGCGAGAGAAATTGAAAATGTTAGGCTTGACACCTTGATCGCGGAGCGGACGACGTATTAGATAACAATTTCATTTATAATCATTCAATTTCATGTATATCATTTTTCGAACTTTCGCGATCGCTGTACATAATTACTGATTTAAACAAGTATTTACAAATATAAATAAATTAATAAATATTGCTGGACATTTCACACAGCGCTATCTAGCCCCAAACTAAGCAGAGCTTGTACTATGGGAAACAGATAACTGATAGAATACTTATATACATTTTTTTTGTAAATACATACTTATAATATATAGAAAAACAACCAGACCCGGAACAAATATCTGTAGATCATACAAATATATATTCCGCGGCGGGAATTGAACCCGCTACCTCCTGCGTCTCACCCGGCTATTCGCCCACTACGCCACGGAGGTCGTCAATATACATGTAATTAATTACATGCATGTAATTAAGTAACACTTATTGCAATTGATATTGTGTACCTACTTACTAAGGTACCATAGAAATAGAAGTTTTCTCAGTAAGCGATTTATTTTGGTAATTTTTTGAGAAATAAATAATCATAAACCCTAAATCTACTAACATTAACTAGAATCCCCAAGAAGCCTCTGCCATCTCAATTTGACGGGAGACGAGGCCGCCTCAACGTGACACCGTTCTTTGTAGTTTTTAAGGTTTCTGGGGCAATTTCATTATTCCTTCGTTTGTACTTAATTCACCACATTCATTTAAAGATCAATCGCTCGAGAAAGCTATGTTCAGCAATGGAGTTCCTTTGGCTGTTAAGATAAACGAGAACTCGTCAAAAAAATAAATATTCCAATAAAACAAAACAGTTGGAGTTTTTTAAAAGAATGTTGATTGGACGAATAGTATTTCAAGCTTTCGCGGAAACGATATCAATTAAATGTTACTTGAAACTGCTCTAATTGGCAATCGATATCACACTCAGAGTAATAATAAGTTTGAGAGCGTATAGATAACCCTTAGTTCTGCTATGAACCTAAAAAGGGCTTGAACATTTACACAATCCGCCATTTTCCCCAATATCGCCTATCTATTATACATAGTTACTGATTTCAATGAGTATTTATCGGGTATGTACCTTTTTTTATTTGTTATCCCGTTGTTTCGACAGTGTTGCAACAGCAGTGTCTCAGCGTCGGGATAACAAATAAAAAAGGTACATACCTACGCGATAAATAAATCAGTAATTATGTACATTGATTGCGAAAGTTTGAAAAATTATATATTATATTTGTAAATTCGGATTGGGGACAAGACGAACAAAAAGCTCTTCTTTAGCTTCCTAGTAATATAAAATCGATACATAGTTTTCATCTATTTAAGGTACAAGTAACGTTTTAACAAAAATATTACCGACGTCTTTAGAATAGTTTTTTTAGTGAAAATATATAAAACACATTATGCTTCCCTATAAAATTTGAGTGTTGCCCTCAACTTATTTGGGATCCCATCCATAAAAAAATATTTAAACGATACGCAATGATATTTGAGGTTAGTTTAAATTTTATTTATTTATTTATTTAAAGATACACCTACACACATATTTTATCACTTTATAGCTGTTAATCACTATATACTTTACCATATTTATGACGAGAGTCATAAACACATTTCTGATACATGCACCAATTACAGGTGTATACAACATTCGCCAACGACGGTGAATTTTAATCTAATTATTTTATTAAGTATGTACTTAATAAAATAAATAAAGTTTAAATACTCATTAATTGCTCTTCGGGTCAGGTATTTATTTAGTTTTTAACCGGCTTTGAAACAGGAGGATTATCTATTTTTTTTATGTATGTTCCCCGATTACTCGAAGACGCCCGGGCCGATTCGAGAAACTATTTTTTTTTTTATTTTATTCTTCCCAGGTCGTCATTGGCACCAAGTCAGGATCTGATGATGGGATGGCTGACATTATATTACCTATTATTATCCATACCTGACGTCTGATGATATTAGATGACCTCCGTGGTAAAGTGGGCGAATAGCCGACTGAGACGCAGGAGGTAGCGGGTTCGATTCCTGCCGCGGAACAAATGTTTGCACAGATATTTGTTTCGGGTCTGGATGTTATTCTATATATTATAAGTATGTATTTACAAAAAAAAATGTATATAAG
Organism: Philereme transversata; assembly: GCA_963924445.1. NCBI lineage: Eukaryota > Metazoa > Arthropoda > Insecta > Lepidoptera > Geometridae > Philereme > Philereme transversata. The sequence goes on from OZ004347.1 coordinate 4,607,419, forward strand.
TATTTTATCAGTTATCTGGTTCCCATAGTACAAGCTCTGCTTAGTTTGGGGCTAGATAGCGCTGTGTGAAATGTCCAGCAATATTTATTTATTTATTTATACATAATTTAATTTAATATAACTATGTCTGAATATTTTACCATGTACTCACCAATATTTTACCTATTGATGTTGTAACATGTGTATAATTCTACCCATGTTCTGGCAAATAAATAATACTATAATATTTTTATTATATTCCTAAAACTCATTATTTTGCCTATCAGGTTTTAAACAATAAAACTCACAAAAGTAAAAGACTACCATTTTGACTATTTTCATGATAAACAAAACCCTTTACCTTACCCCATACTGTCTCTAATTTCAGTCCTGCCAATTAGCATACAGAGCCTCCCCAACCCTACCTTTGGTAATACGAGTTGGCGATGTATGGAGTGTGATTGTAAAGGAGCAAGTACCTCTTGTCTGTGAGAACGGTACACAAAAAGCTGCGTGCAAAAAAGTCTAATGTATCTGGAAAATGCAATTTTTAAAGAGTAAAAATCGTTGTAGACGACACTACCAGCCGCACTACCGGTAGTGTCGTTGACAATGAACTACTACGTTTCACTACTACTGTTACAAACAAGATCAATAAAGCGAAATATATATGATGTTTGATAATATACGCACAAAAATGAAAAGGGTGTTTTGATGAGCATAATAAATAAATTTGTAAAATGTTTACCATAGAAATGTGAAATTTATTTTGGCATGTAAAAACAAACACTTTATTAAACTTTAGTTGTGCTATTGCAGAATGCTTGCTATCTAACCACAGATACTGTATTGGTGACATCTCGAGATATCTCTTGTTGTCCTTTTCTAATCCAAAACGGCAAGCAACAATTTCAGAAAGAGATATCAAAAATACATGCATGCCTACATCTATGGTAGTAGGTAGGTACTAGTAGCCTATCTACGCTTTTGAGGATTATGGCCTTTAATTTTGAATGTCGATTGCAAGAGTGGGCAGTAAGTTTTATATTGAATTAATCATCTAAACTTAGTAAATTTTCTTATAATTTGATAATATAACTAGTAGTTTTTTTTCGAGAGTCTTTTTATGTTTTGAGAAACCGTCACTGGAATATTGCCAGTACCAAACACCCTGTATAGACCATCCCAATATATGGGCAAGCTGTTCAATACACCTATATTTGTTTCTAGAAAGACTGCTATTTTTAGAATCTTTTATTTAACTTGCAATACATATGTAACTTTGGTGACAATGCAATAATATGTTTCCGATTGTGAATTTTATAAAACCTTTTTTTTATTAATGATAATCTGATAGTCAAGCACTTGAACACTACCTCACCTGATGGTAAGTGATGGTGTGATCGAAGATGGAGCGCGCTTGCTTAAACTCTGGAGTTGAAAACTCCGAGATTATACTTCTTTTGAACAAGTAATTTTTCAACAAGAATCTCCTCCTTTTTTGGAAGTCGGTAAAAAAGGATAAAAAGGAGCTTTATTACAATATTGAAGACCTTGAGTTATGTATATTTATTAGTTTAAGTTAGCTCAGATGGTGTAGCCTTCCTCAGTTATAATCTGCCCAGTTTTTAAAGAAAAACAGCCAAATACGGTTACAATGGAAAAATCGAATTTTAAAAGTCGTCGAAAATTATTATTGTTCTCATAAGTGGAGATGGACGGAAGGACGTAGAAAGACGGCCCCCTACAAGATGTAAAAATGACCTGTTATAGGTTGCTGGGAGCCGTAGGGTGCACAAGATCGGTCGCTCTCAAAATATGTGAGGGACGCTTATGTTCAGCAAAGGACGTCCTTTGCTGACCGTAAGCGTCTTTCTACGTCTGTCCGTCTGTCAGATTCATCACCATCATAACAGTATACTGGTGATGAATCTGAAGATTTAAATGGTTTATCTTATACAAAATCTATATTGACGATCACAGTAACATCATAACCTAAAAATAATCACCAATATCTTGCTATTGTATGATAAATTGAAATTATATCACCATCGTCTTACAAACGCGACTCTCACGGAAATAAAATATCCTGTAGGAAATTGATTTTAACGTTTTCACACGAAAACGATTTGAGCGATTATCAAGATGTGACTGTTCTGTATGAAACCCTATCAGAGAAGTAAATTATTCGGTCGTAATTATAATGTATATCAAGTAGATTTTACTTTTTATTATTTTTATTTTTCATTGTTATCAACTCTGCTCAGAAAAGCCAGGAAATAACTGAGGTGGACGGGCCTAGGGCAAACGTCCTACAGTTGTTCGGGTGGTGCCATTTTAAACCGTTGTGTACATGGTGACAATTCGGTGGATAGATTTGTCTGCAAGTACTTTCTTACAATCCTGCATGTATTCAAAACAAATGCCTTCTTATTATTATTAAAACCTTTTTATTCCAAATCTCTTAGGTATGTACCTTGTACAGTGACGGGATGATAAGTTTCATCAATTTTCAAATTGATTCGTTAAACGTATCGCCAGTACATATTATCTTCTGAAACTGTTACAGAATAGACTGAGTCAGAGAAAAAGATATTTAACTCTTCGTTAATAAAGTTTAAAATTATTCAGATCAAAGTTGTTTGACTATTTATCTTATCAAAAAGAATTAATTGATTCTTGCATTACTGGTGCAAGCGAAAATCGACTCTAAGGTTACGAACCTTTTCATTCCGTCACTGGACTTACGATCGAATAAATGTAAAGAAAATTGTTTAAACTGAACCCATTTACATGTATTGTCGTATTATACATTTAATATCCGTCCATGCTTATTATCACACACAATGTGAATTGGATTAATGATTGATTTTCGAAAGCGAAAAATTGCAGTGCCCTTGCAGGGTTCATGTCTGAAAGCATTGGTTGATCGTGCGAAGCGAGATCTCCAAATTAACTTAGACAAATCGGCGTTGTATGTAGGTATGTATGTATGTTTATTTGCCCGAGGATAACTTTCGAAGCGTTTATTCGATCATCGTGAAATTTTATATAAAGGTAGGTAATGATGGTACAATTTTGGTGTGACTAAATAAGTTAAAAATGGGTGGGGGTTGGGTGGGATTCATTATAATGGGATTCAAGAGGGGTAAAAAAAACAAAATAGAACTATCCGGTCAACTGGCACGTTTAATAAAAGGTCTTTGTGAGTACATTTCGACCCCGTTTTTATTTTTGGTATAAAATCTTGTAGTTTTTTAGTTATTAGCCATAATAAAAACTGAACTTTGACACAATTCACAGGGTACACCAGTAACTCCACAGTGCTGAAATTTAGTATGCGTGTAGCTTTAGTGACATAAATATATGGAAAAGTCTGAAATCCAGAATAATTGCAATTCCTACCCCAAAAAGTGTAACCAAATAACATGAACTCCCGTTACCTGTAATTTGACTGAAACTGTAGGTCAAGTTAGTTGGTTAATCATTTCGGGGTACTATTTTGATAGTCAAAGATTACAAATAATATTTTCTTGTTTTTATGGGACACTCGCGAGATCTGTTCGGGGCGCACCACTAGTATATTATAACTAAGGCACGCCGTACTAAGCACTGCGAAAAAATTGCAATATGCTAGATTAAACAGTAATTAATTACCTACTGATAATGGCTTTTCAAACAGCGGCTCTATACTAGAACGTCAAGGCTATTTTCAATACACATTTTGGATCACGCCAATACATTTTTGTACGGTTGTATGTTTGGCCATCTAATTCAATTCAATTTAATTCAGTGAATTTATTTCGCTCTGTTACGCTGTGGAAATGTGGTGCTGGAGAAAGCTTCTTGGAATATCATGGACCGAGTTTCGTACTAATGTCTCTATACTCCAGGAGCTCGGCATAAAACAGCGTCTGTCGGCTTTAGTACAAACTCGCATTCTGAAGTTCTTCGGCCTCGTCTCGAGGCGAGAGATTGACTCTATTGAGCGTCTTGTCGTACAAGGACGAGTGGAGGGCATGAGACTACGCGAAAGGTCGCCCATGCGGTGGACCGATGCACGAGAATGTCTGTCAACAGAGACAAATGGCGAGATATCGTGAGGCGTGTAACATCTACCCCCAAAAATAATGATACATGTTGACCACGACCGCTTTGTCAAGAGCGTTACGATTGAGAAGAAGATTTCAGACGTATTATGTCCAAATACAGTATATATGCCCATTCACGACATTAATTTAAAAAACATATGCAGAATCGCATTATCTGATTTTAGAGATCGGTTTAATACCGGTAGCTTGAATATTTATCCGGTGATCGATACATTTCCAATAAACAAGTTTTAACTTATATCGGCGGCGCCTTTGCGACGATGCCACTTACGCGTACCTACTTACATGATGAATGAATATTATTTGTTTACCTATTTTAAACAGGCTGTTTACTTGATATTTTAGAACTTCTAATAAAGGTAGAAACTATACGATCTGATCCCGCCATCTCCCTTCCAGCAAAGGGACAGCAGGCGCACGGCTCAGTACCATCCATACCTAGTTGATATACCACCCATTCGCACACACCGTTTTGGTTCTACGTTCTTGATGCGTACAGCTAAGGTATGGAACACTTTGCCATCGTCTCTTTTTTCTAAAGAATATAATCCGGACCTCTTTAAGGTAAATAGGTTTCTTCTAGATCTTCGTGCTTCATCGCTTCCATCACCACCCATCAGGTGGATAGTGTTCAAACGAAAATCTATCCTATTTAAAAAAAACATTAAATACTTTTTGAAATACATTCATATAGCCCAATAACATTACCTTCCTTCTTGGCGGTCGGGTAATACCTGCCAGACTTGACTAAGTAAGTACTATCTCAGAATCCAACTTAAGGAAGTATGTGCTGAAATACAAAGATGTACCAATATGATTTGTTGCAAAATGTATCGGATCACGAATAACTTTGGTCTGTACTCGTGTAGAGCTCCTCAAATAGACTATGCTCTCGGCTCGAGTGGTAGACATCGATCGCGCTGAAGAAAACGCGGAAAATGACTGTTTTAGAATTGTAAAAGTGGTTGATTACTAAGACACTGTGAGCGATTCTGTTGATTGGGTTTGACAGCATTTAAATTATCGCCATACTTTTGTTTTATACGAGTATGAAGAGAGCTGATAGAGAGTGACAGTTGACACTCAAGTGCTGTAAACCCTTAGTTTATGACAACATTATTGCCTCACTGACTACTTTATTACTAAGTACAGTACGAGGGAGAAGTTCTTCGTTCCTCGCAAGATCTGAGAGGCGATAGAAATAAGTCATGTGCCGAACATTAACAGAGATAGAGGGTGGGTTCTACCGCCAGCCTGGAGGCCATGTCTTCATGATGCAAGCGACAGAAAAGTGAGTGAATCTGGTAGAGACATAGTTAGTGTTGTGTGTTTGCCTGTACCGAGAACTACCGAAGAGAGCAGCAGTGATGATAATGATGATGACGTAGCCTGTCAACACGCTGGGCCATCGCACTGGGCTGCACCGCACAGTGCGAGGCGAGACGTTATTCGGAGCGCATCGCACTCACACTGATGAAGGTTCGTGAATTGCACCGAAACATTGTCGGTCGAAACCGATAAGACGGTACGTAATTTTTTTTTGTTATTATGGGAGACTCTCGAGATCACAGTTCGGGGCGAACCACTAGTAATAATAAACGACAGCATCCTTTCAGTTACGTCAAGTGTTGCATAGCGGATATTGCAATTATAATTCAGAAATAAGTTTTGTGGGTCATTCAAGCGACTTACTTTTATTACGATTACAAAAATTTAGTGCGGCGCAAATTGCGGATGATTTTTTCTTGTATCCGCATTTTTGTATCATTGGATCGCAACTCGAATTAACAGTACTTATTTGATCATTATTATAAATACGGGATTTATCACGTACCATTTTATCGGTGTTACCACGGAAAATGTTTCACTGCCATCGGACCGGTCTTTAAAAGTAATGTGCCATATTGAAGATAATCTAATAGGTCCGATTTGACGTCTATCGTTTGCAAAACGTGATAACTTTGTAAGAACGTCTACACAAGAAATCAAAAAAGAACTATAATAATGCCACATAATTTATGTATATATAATAAATATTAATTAAGTTATTACTAGAATAATGAGTATAATTAATAAGCACCAAGTTTCAGTTAATATTGAAAAATAACACTCAGAAACACTAGCTAGATCAATATTTATGTTCGGGTGTAAGCGATCAATAGCAACCTAGACTCTTTACCGTACTCACTTGCTTTTGATCGCTCGTACCCCAATATATATCGGGTGTAATTGATCGCTTACGCCCCTTATATAACAATGTATGTTTTTTGGATAACTCCGTTCTATTCTCGTTCAAAGCCTCTGGAAAAACCGAAGTGATTTTACTCCGCAATGTTTCCTTTTGACTGCCAAAGTATTTCAGTAGAATACCGTCAATATTGGCAGTTCCACATTTGTAGAAATAGGCGTGATGGATGTTTAAAAGGATTGCGACACAAATAGACCTTTATATCGATGACAGTTTTGTTTTTTTTTTGTTTGACTATTATTGATCGAGTGAAGCGAGATCTTCAACTCAGCTTATTACCATAGTCTCACAAACCTTACAGCCACACTTCAGGATCGGCGAACTCTTATAGATAGGCCTTTCTTCATGGTCTATGCAATGGTTACATAGATTGCCATAAACTTACGGGTAGAATTTTGCGTTTTTGTGCTCCGAAATACCGCACTAGACATACAAAGTTATTAGCTGTATCACATTCATCAAATAACATTCAATCAATCAATCAATTAAATTTCACAACATTAAATCGATAACAGACTACAAAGAGTTTATAATAAGGAGATCTACTCGATTGATATTTTTCATTACAGCAAGGGAACTTTTAAAAGTGAAACTTTAATAGTACATTATGATATAAGTACGGTAAGTTGAAAATTACAGCCGAGGCGATATTGCTAGTCCGAGCCGTAGGCGAGAGCTACAAGAAAGCAAAGGCTGTAATTATCAAAGCGCACGTATGTCATACGACGTTTTATAACATACTCGTATTTGAGAGGAAATAAATAAAGCTCGGACTTTCTTAAACGAATAAATCTTTAATCACTTGTTAAAGCAGTTAGAAATATTAGAACAATTTGTAAAATTCATTATTATGTTGCCAGTTGGCATTTTGAACGTTGTTAAGTTATTATTATTATCTCCCAAAGTTAATTTTATTCATAAAATGTTGACCACTTTCCTGACATAAAAACTCTTTGCTAAAATTTAAGAAAGTACCGTTCGTTTTAGACGGAGCATCTTGATAAACCTTACGTTTTATCTTATTAAAAAGAAACTCGTGCGTTTTACATTACAATAACGCACAAGTACGTAATGACATACATTACGATATTGAAATTGGTGAAATAAGAGACCCTTTACGAGCAAGTGTGTTATAAAAATAATTGTGAAGGATGACACACATGCATGATAACAACGCACCTCAAAATACTGGTAAATATGGTATATATCTATGTATTTTATCAACCTTTTTCTGTTTTTACACGTAACATGATTAATTCGTATTTTTAGTTTAATTTAGACTGTATATTTAGTAATTCTTTTTTATATAAAGTAAATCCGTATGTTAAACTTGGTTATAGTTTGTACCTATATAATAAGGGCTGTGGATTTTGTTAAATAATTAATAATAAAGTTCCACGAAGTCAAAGTTTAAAATTTGTCAAAGGGCAATGGAGCGCAGCATTCTCGGCTTTAAACGTGTCGATCGTGTGCGTAACACCGTGCTGCGCTCTTAAGGAAAGAGATCGGCTGTACTTAAGTGGGACTATGCGGGCCACGTTGGCCGAATGCACTACGAGAACGAGAAACACACCACGAGAAATGGGTCAATATTGTAACACCATGGACGCCTGAAGACGAAAGGCGACGTCGGGGTCGGCCGAGAAAGCGTTGGCGGGACGATTTCGACACCTTCCAAAGATGATGGTAGGAGATAACGACGGATAGGGATGCTTGGAGACCTTTGCCCTGGAGTGGGACGAGATAGGTTAGAGAAAAAAAACATAGGCAAATTGGCGCTGTATGTATGTTTATTTGCCCGAGGATAACATTCGAAGCGTTGATCCGATCATCGTGAAATTGAATATATAGGTTGATATTAGTGATGGCCCAATCCTGATGTGACTAAATGAGCCAAAAATGTGGGGGGGTTTTTGAGATATTAGGGGTCAAGAGGGATAAAAAAAAATGAGACTGTTAGGTCACATTGGACCTCTAATGAAAGGTCTTCATTGGTATATTTCAACTCCGTTTTTGTTTTGGGGTTAATATTTGTAGTTTTTGAGTTATTAGCCATAATAAAAACTGGACTACGACAAAATTCACACCAGTGACCCCACAGTGCTTAAATTTGGTATTTGTATAGTTTTAGTGACACAAATATAAGGAAAAGTCTGAAATCCCGAATAACTGCAATTTCTACCCCTAAATAAGTAACTATTTAACATGAGCCTCCATTACTTGTAATTTGAATGAAGCTGTAGGTCAAGTAATGTGGTTATCATTTCGTAGCACTATTTTAATAATCAAAGATATTTGGTTTCTTTGAGAGACTCGCGAGATCTCTAATCACTAGTTTAGTACAAAAAGATTAGATTTTAGGTGGTTTTTCAGTAAAACTGTGCTGTGAACAAGTTATGCATTAAATAATTTTGGTTTAAGAGCACAGTTACAAATCCATATCCATACTTACATTATAAATGTGAAAGTTACTTACCCTGTTTGTTTATTATCTTTTCACGACTAAACGGCTGAACGGATCGTAGAATATATCCTCGAGAAGGACATAGGCTATCTTTTGTCTGAAAAAATAATCTTAAAGGGGGTGAAATAGGGGTTGAAAGTTCGTATGGGCAATCCATAATTCCTTAAGTTAGGGATCAAAAAAATCATATTAGGCTTATGGTAAGAAATAAAGATATACGTGTTTCACTTTTTTGAAACACCACGCGTGCGAAGCCGCGGGCAGGTCAGCTAGTTCCTAATACGATCTTACTCTTAAGAGACTTCGCTCTATATATATATAATATATGTTTTGTATACGTGTCTTAATTACCTACCTCTACATATTTTCTATTTTTTGTAATTTCTATGTACTAGTTTTATGTTATCTATGCTGTTATCGTATGTCAAATAAATCTTTTACTGTCTTACTCCATGGATCGCTGGCAAACCTTGACCTTGGGCCTTTCTGGAGTGACAAAGATCAATCATTCATCAGATCATAAACAGAACACATATTCAAAATGTATATAACCTTCTTAAACAACCTTTTTAGAAATCAGCTTTCTTGTAATTTTGCTTAAGTGCCCATCTCCCACTTGCCTGAGGGGAAGTAGCATGCATTTAAATTGCCTGCAATTCTCTTTGTTTTTCTCATTGTGGAAAATATTAAAACACACGTGAGATTATCCTGAACATTATGCATGTGATTTGAGTGAATTGACGTTCTTTTTGTGATAATTGAGACAATGTGTTACTCAGAGAAAGAGACATGTTTTTTTAATTTTTAAAAACAAAATACCGTTAAAAAAATCAACTAAGTTCACCAAATTACGTGATGATGGTAATGATCATGAATGGTATTTTATATTTATTGGATCCAATTACACCAAGATTCTTTTATAGTAATTTCCCGTGTGTTCTGCCGACCGCATAGGCGGCAGTGGTACTTTTAACCTAGTTGCTCCAATTGCGACGCAAAGTTTATCAAATTAAATTTCTGGAATTTTCCGTTTTGTTTACGTTGAGTTTTCATTTTACGTTACTTTAATAGATAACCAGTTTTGTTATGTACAACATTAATTTAAAACACGTGCGGAATCGTATTTACAGGTTTTAGAGGTGGGTTTAATACCGGTTGATTGAATACTTATCTAATAGATATATTATATATATATATATATATATTTCCAATGAAAAAAAATCCGTGATAATACCGCTTTGTCTGTTTAACGGGTAGGTACATACTTAGATGATGATTGAATATGATTTGTTTACCTATTTTATACAGGCTGTTTCATTTATATTTTTAGGACTTGATGAATATAAAAATGTTCTATTGTAACGAATTAAAAAAAATGCAATAATACTTACTAGCCATTGCCCTACCCGAGTTTTCATTTAATGTCGTACATAACATAACACGTTGTATAAGCGGAATAGTGAAGGCACTGGATACAGTCACCATCCTTATTTTTCAAAAATTTGGTTATAGTTTTTTTTTACTACCTCCGTGGCGCAGTGGATGAATAGCCGGCTGAGACGTAGGAGGTATCGGGTTCGATTCCCGCCGTGGAACAAATGTTTGCATGATCTACAGATATTTGTTCCGGATCTGGATGTTTTTCTATATACGATAAGTATGTATTTACAAAAAAAAGGCATATAAGTATTTAATCAGTTATCTGGTTCTCATAGTACAAGCTCTGCTTAGTTTGGGGCTAGATAGCGCTGTGTGTCATGTCCAGCACTATTTATATTTATATTTAGAGAAATTGTAACCAACCCATAATTACTTTTTGTAATTTGAGAAACTCACTATAGCTGCATCTATTTCCTATGACATTTTCTATTAATCTAATCATTCATTTATAGAGTTTTTTTCAGTGTTAATAGGAAGTCAAATAAATTAATAATGCTGGACTAGATAGCTGATAGAATTTTATTATTATTTTATCTTTATTTCCTTAACTAACTAATACATACATTTTTAAGTGAGATGTGTAATTTTAATGATGGCTTACCTAAGGCCCCTTTCGGGGAAAGGTCACCTTCAAATTTTTCCAAGTATTTTACTCAGTTTTGTCCTGCAATTTTTCTTATTTCGCCCAGCATTCCAGCGGACGTCCTCTTGCTCTCTTTCCGGTTGGTTCTGACCGCTGATAGAATACTTATTACCTTTTTTTTGTATAACTGTAATCATTTTTTTTGTTTATCTTATAGAAACAGCCAGACCTGGAACAAATGCCTGTAGATATTACAATCATTTTTTCCGCAACTTCCTGCGTCTCAGCCGCTACGTATTTGCGTACACCGCTCCTCGAAGCTCGAAGGAAAATGATGTTTATTTATACCCAACTGTGAAGGAGTCTAATATGTTTAAGGGTGTATGTATATATCATCATCAACATATCAGCCATCGGACTTCTACTGCTGAACATAGGCGTCTCCTATAGATTTCCAGAGCGACCGATCTTGTGCGTCCTGCACCCAACGGCTCCCAGCAACCTTTATCAGGTCGTTTTTCCATCTAGTTGGGAGCTGTCTTACGTTTTCCAGTGCGTAGTGTCCATTCTACCTTTCTGTCCCAACGGCCGTCAGTTCTGCGGGCTATGTGCCCCACCCACTACCACTTCAGTTTGCTAATCCTTCATTTCATACGCGGGGCGTTCAATGTATACTCGTTATCGGGGTAATATACTAATGATGAGGCTAATTAAATTATCTCATTACTTTATGACACTCATTGAGGGTATAAATACAAAATTTTATTTGATTGTCGCCATTAGTATTCAAAATATCATTTCGGAAAGGCAACTACGATGACTGATACGACAATGTTGAAAAAAATTGAGCATCGTGCTGTGATAAAACTCCTCACAAAACAAGGAAACACTCAAATAGTAAGTCACAAAGAAATGATGGCTGTTTACCAAGGTTCTGCCCCTTTATTATCTACAATTCAGAAGTGGTCAAGTGAATTTAAACGGGGTAGAGAGAGTATTGAAGACGACCCTCGTGCCGGTGGGCCGGTTAGTGCCACTACTGAAGAAAACCTAAAAATTGTTGTGAAACTTGTACTTGGAGATGCCCGTGTGAGGGTAAAAATATTAGCAGAAAGAACCAAGCTATCCGTGGGTACCATTCACACTATCCTTCATAGCCATCTGAATTTGTCAAAGGTCAGTGCAAGATGGGTGCCGCGAATGCTCACAGTCAGAAACAAGTGCGAGTTGATTGTTGCAAGGAGTTTTTTGAGCTCTGTGGTGAAAATCCGCAAAGTATTTATAATCGGATTGTTACTGGTGATGAAACGTGGGTTCATCACTATGATCCTGAGAGCAAGCAGGAGTCTATGCAGTGGCATAAAAAGGAACAACCCCACCGAAGAATTTCAAAGTCAGCCCATCCGCCGGAAAGCTCATGGCCACAGTGTTTTGGGATACCAAGGGAATCTTATTAATTGAGTACACAAAAAAAGGTGAGAGCATTACTGGCGCAACTTACGCTAACACCCTGCGCAATTTAAAGGAGGCAATAAAAGAAAAAAGACGGTGAAAATTGACCGCAGGTGTATTGCTTCTGCACGACAACGCGCCTGTTCACAAGACGCGCATTGCCAATGCTGCTGTGCAGGATTGCGGATTTGAAGAAATCAATCATCCACCCTACAGCCCGGATCTAGCCCCTAGTGATTACTTTCTGTTCCCAAATCTCAAAAAAGAACTTCGAGGCAAGCATTTTTCCGACGATGAAGTGTTAAAGGCAGCAATTAACGATCATTTTTCAGACCAGGAAGAAAAATATTTTTTGGAGGGAATTAATAATAATAAATAATATCGCTGGACATTTCACACAGCGATATCTAGTCCCAAACTAAGCAGAGCTTGTACAATGGGTACCAGATAACTGATAGAATACTTATATATATATATTTTATTTGTAAATACATACTTATAATATATAGAAAAACACCCAGACACGGAACAAATATATGTAGATCATGCAAACATTTGTTCCGTGGCGGGAATCGAACCCGCTACCTTCTGCGACTCAGCCGGCTATACGCCCACTGCACCACGGAGGCAGTCGAATTGAAAATTGAAAAGTTATTTTCCAGGACAAATAAGTGTATTCAGATCCTAGGGGACTACATTGAAAAATAAATTTTATTCAGAATTTTCTGCTTATTCTTTCATGCCTATACCGAGAATACATTGAACTCCCCTCGTATGTTTAAATTAGGTAAAGTTATACTGGCGACTGTTATAACAAACATTAGTTATACTCCTCGTCTGCAATTATCAAATTAGCAAGCTTATTTGGTTATTTTCAGTTTGTCTTGCGGTGGGTTTTTTTTAATTGTATATTATTTACAATTACTACTACTTTTTTACTTAGAAAACTTTCGTGATTTAATTCAATCATTATTATAAATACGAGATTTATCACGTACCGTCTTATCGGTGTTTCGACCGAAATGTTTCGTACTAAAACGGGATATTTACCATGATTTGTGAGTTCTTGAGTGTCCCGATATTTCGACGCAGTTGCATGCGCCATGATCACGAGTAAACTGAAGTATTTGCGAGTGGATAGTTATTGGCAGATATAACGATCTACCCTCTTTCTTAGTCTCTTGCTAGGAATGAATTCACTAATACTATCATCACTACTACCGGTTTCATTCTCGATCATGGTAAATATCGCGTTTTTAGTACAAATAGTGTTAATAACCATGATAGTTTCAAAAGTTATATCGAAATGATTCGGTTCAATTTGTGAACCTTCATCAGGGTGAGTGCGATCCGCTCCGAATAACGTCTCGCCTCGCACTGCGTGCCGCAGCCCTCTGCACGCGAGTAGACGGGCGCGGTGTTGGGGATTGAGTCAACGATAGCACAGCACGTTGAAAGGCTGCATCATCATCATTATCATCACTGTTGCTCTCTTCGGTAGTTCTCGGTAAAGGCAAACACACAACACTATGTCTCTACCAGGTTCACTCACTCTTCTGTCGCTTGCATCATGAAGACATGGCCTCCAGGCTGGTTGTATAAACTACAACTTTACCTAAATATAATCATAAGTAGGTATCTAAATAATGTTACGCTCGTGTTAAATATGTAGACGCTCGAATGTCTCTAAGCACTGAGACAAACCTAGGGACCTCTAGAGATTTCCGGTGCTTAATGTTATACATACTCTGAGTAACTTTGTATCTAATAAATAACAAAATAAAAAACACGTAATGATGTGTATAAGCATTAACAATTGAAGAGTTAGATTATTAAGTATCCAGATAAATTATATGTTCAGCTAAAATTCTCTTTGTTTAAACTAAAGTAGAGTACTTATTCAGGTGTAATTTGCGAACGCTCGGAAAATCTTATTTGCTAGCATTTATGGTTGGTAAAGTTAAGGACAAAATAATTGACGCCATCACACTACCAATCAAATCTTTATACCTACCTACTCGACTGAAAGTTCATTGTTTTTCTATCATACAAGATATTCTTTATCTAAGATATTAGGTATTAGTTGTAACCAATTTTACCTTAAGACTATTGAACCATCACTGTTTAATGTAATTTTAACTGATAAGAGGTCAATAACTGTATTGGACTAGCTGTTGCCGGCGATTTCGTTCGCGTTGCACTACTAAATGAGGTGTTATGGTGACTTAGAAATAAAGCTAAACTCGCTGTTGCAACTTAACACCCCATTTCTATCCCGTGGGACTTGATTTAGGGAATAAAAAGTATCCTATGTGTTAATACAGGTTATATTCTACGTACATACTAAATTTCATCGAAATCGTTTAGCCGTTACGAGGTGATTGAGTAACAAACGAACAAATAAATAAATAAACATCCAAACTTTCGTAATGCATAAGCATGCATCTTTTTGGAATCACCTTGTAAAGGTTCGGCAAAGCGTGAGTGACTTTTTTGTGTTACAAACGTCCACCACGGTAACCGCTTACCATTAGGAAGGTCATATGCTTGTTAGCTTAGTAGCATAAAAGTATTTTGTAAGCAATGGAGGGTTGCATGACCGTCTCATATCAAGCTTTTTGTGTTTAAATACTACTGTCAAAATAAAGTAATCAATCAAGTATTTTAAAAAATAAAATAAAGTAAAATAAAAGGGCATTTATTTACACACACACCTCTTATGCTAACAGAAGTTGGTAGGTACAATAAGTACTAAATAAAGCTAGGTAAGTTTAATAGTAGGCCTAATACTAAGTAACATTAGTACATTATCGTAGGTAGCACTAAGGTAGAGGGTGGTGGTAAATAGGTCGAGGGCTCAGCTACGCTGGTTTTCAGCCTCGCCTTGGCAGAAACATCTGCTACTGCCGCCGCCATAGATAAGGTTCTCGGGAACTGTCAGCTTTATACACTGAATTAACAAGTAGTAATTGAAGAAAGAACTTGACAATTACCGAAAACCCATCGCATAAATACTTAAATCAGAGAAATACCACACACACACAATACATAGGCAAATTTAACGCTAATTAGCATTTTATTTCAGCTAACCTTTTATAGCGAGTATGGGTTAGTAACAGGTGGATAATGATACAGTTTAAGTTCGTCCAGAATCAGCACCATCGCATACCATTTACATTGGGTTTTTAAAATGTCAGATACATTTGATAACAATAATCCACTATTTTTGTAAATCAACGCTTTCTCTCGAGCCAGTTCTAACGATTATTTTACATCAGTACTATATAATATATTAATATTAAAAAATAAATTTTGATTGATTTTGTATTGAATGGGTAATCTCCGGAACTACCGAACCGATTTTGAAAATTCATTCACTGATACAAAATTATACCATTCCAGAATGCGTTTTATTTTGATAACAATCCGTGCGAAGTAGGGTCGGCTCAGCTAGTCGTAAATAAAAAACTCTCATTATGATCGTGATCACGGATGTAAAAAGCTCTGGACGGACTACAACTAAGAGCGATTTACTAGTAAGGCGTATTTAGTGACTAAATATGATTGCAGGAGCTGTCAAATCATACAAATACGTCTAATTTAAAAATGCGTTGAGGGATCGTTGTACAAGACCCCTAAGTATGAGTTACTAGAAAATGTCGTTGTCTTTTCACATCGATTCACTCAAATATATATGCTTTTGCAATAGTCATGCCGATCGAGGCGCGCTCACTGAACAATTATGGCGATCCATCCAGAGTTTTTGTACTTCCGTGTTCGTAACCGCACATTTTAATAGATAGTTTTACAGTTTTGACATAAAAAGTGCTGTCAACAACACGATTGTTCTCATAACAATGTTCTTTTGAACAATTATTTTTCGCAACTTAGGTTGAGGAACCCGGAAAATTGTCCGCAATCACACTTCCCAGCAAAAACCGCACTCAGCAAACAGAAAACTCAAATATTTATAGAACTTGCGCAATGTAAACCACGTACATGCGTAGCAGTGTCACCTTTATCACTTTAAATTGATCTGTAACCTACTCACAACAATAGAATAGAATTTAAAAAAAAGTGGGACTCTGGGAGTGGCAACAGAAGTGAAAACTTGAACAATTACGAGATACTTATATACAGAGGTGTCGGTAACAGTGTCGGTAACCGCGAGTTCAATGGTTTTTTCCCATCTCTAAAAATACCCAACGCGCCTAAAGAAGTTTTCACTTTAAAAAAAATGGCACTCCGGGAGTGCCGACAGAAGTGAAAACTTGAACAATTACGAGATACTTATATACAGAGGTGTCGGTAAGAGTGTGGTGAGTTCAATGGTTTTTTCCCATCTCTAAAAATACCCAACGCGCCTAAAGAAGTTTTAACTTAAAAAAAAGTGGCACTCCGGGAGTACCGACAGAAGTGAAAACTTGAACAATTACGAGATACTTATACATATACAGAGGTGTCGGTAACAATGTCGCTACGGAATTAACGTTATTTAATTGTAAGGCTTCTAAGACACGTACCTAAGTTTGGATTTGCCTTTGAATATCCCCTTTTGGGATATTTATTGGTCTACGTACTGAGTAATGAAGCCCTCACGACAACGATTTCTTTGTGCAAGCCTAATTTGAACAAATTCTTCCCACAGAAGCTAGTGCAAGCTTTACGAAAGCCATTCACAAGCCTATAAGAGAGGTGTGGGGCCTATAAGAGATCCGAGAATGTTGATCATTGAGAGTAACATAGGTTGTAAGCTGCATTAATAAAAAATATTATTAATTTTATTTTTGTTTTTTTACTTTTTGGTGTCTCTGCCAGTGAAAATTCTAGAAGTGGGTACTCTTATTTCTTCTGCTGTAGGTGTACCTGAATTCATGTTGGATTATTCGTATTGTCACAGAATAAATAACAGTTCAATACTATGTGGCAGAATTATCATACTTATACATACATTGTATATATTTTCAGGTAAATGCGTATTTATATAAGAACCAATTTTAATTGTTAAAACTTGTTGGGCTGAAATATACCGTGTGTTCCTGCAGACCTGCATTTCAAGTAGAGCTGTCAGCGCTGGAGACTGAGTTAGTGTTCTGTCGGTCTACTGCAGGTCGATCTGACGAGATCGGATCAGGACATTCTGACTATCGAGATTGTGTGATACAATCTCATTGTATACCTAACAGGTCGCTCAGTGTGCTATGGAGAGGGATATGCAAAACACATTTGCTTACAGTAACTTCCAGATAGGTTTTAAGATTTTCTGGTCTTTAATACGTATACTTAATCAGTGTTTTGTATTAGATAATAAAATAAATGCGGGCCGAGCGAGCGAAGCGAGTGAAGCGTCTTAGTTTCGAGATTGGCCAATAAATGCTCTTGTCCGGCTGTCTATCTGGCTGTCTGTTTTCGCCTGCAAGTCGCATTTTTCAACCGATTTTGACGAAAATTGGCACACAAGTTCCTTGATTTATTAAAATTTTTTAGTCGATCGAGATTTTTGATTGAGGGGAAAAGAGAGGAAGTTTGCTGTAGCGTTATTTATCGACGAATTACAATCAAATTTGAGAGGTCACACTAAGGACATCATTCTACACAAGACGTTTTGAAAAAAATCCAAAAGTGGAGAGGGGGAAAGGGGGGAAAGTTTGTTGTAGCATTATATATGGAGGAATTTCAATATTTGAATTTTTTTTCGGAATATCTATACCTACCTATATCAATCAGACTACGTAGTCTTCTCCGTCTTCCACGTGCCGCATTCACGAGACGATCCCGTAAACACTAGATTAGACCTTCTAGGAGCAAAGGAACGCGAGTAATCACAAAAACTCATACCAATATTTTGCTCAAAGGTCTACATAGGTAAGCCTATTGGAAAATTCAAGCACGATTTAAATTGGACTTCCTTCGTTAATTTTGTTGCGAAAATTACTTTTTGGACATGGGACGCGAGGTCTACTCTGTTCTCACAGAACCACAAGTACATTATGGTAATAAAGCTCATTTTACACTGCAAACTCACTGTGACAATTGCGCATCTATTTTCTGAAACTTGGAGAAACACAAGAAGGCCATAATTCATTTTGAGGCATCACAAAATCGCGAGTCGGAAAGCTTAGCTGTAGGAATAATATTCAAGTAACTTTTAATTAGTTCTTTGCGAAGCCTCGAGCAGCCTTCGTTTTATTTGCAAATGGCGATGTTGTGTCTGGGTTTATTACTGAGAGATAAAATGATCAGAATCCAGAGCGAAAACTTGAAAATAAATGACCCTAGTAAAAACGATTATCCTAAATTGAGAAGATATCTTACATAGGCATAGACAATTAGTACAGTCATACACTAATGATTTATTAAATTTATATGGGCCTACCCTTGAGCTAGCGCCTGTCCAACAAAAAAAGAATCATTAAAATTGTACAAAAATAGTTAAATCATGTGTAGAATTATCGATAAACATACATAAAAAATGGTAAAATGGTCTTGGCGCAGGGCAGTGACTGAATGGTGGCCGAGGAGCAGGAATAGAAGGATAGGACGTCCGGCAGCGAGAAGGGTGGACGACATCGTAAAGGTCGCAGTCAGTGGGTGAGACTTTTTTTTATATATTATTTGTAGGGAAACAGGCTTACGGCCCACCTGATGGTAAGCCGTCACTGTCGTCTATTGACACCGGCAACATCCGGGGTATTGTCGATGCGTTCCCTATCCTGTAGAAACCTCTTAACATTTCTTTTGAAGCGTGCCATGTTGTAGCCTAACGGGAAAATCTCAGATGGTAGCTCATTCCACATCTTTCAAGTCTGGGGACTAGCACAAGACAGTGGTGGGTGGCACAAACTTGGGGAGGCCCAACAATGATTGAAGTCAGGTTATGAATGATCATGATGTTAATACATAAAAAAAAATCCGCTGAATTAATAACATTCTCCTTTTTTAAAATCGGAATTTAAGTTATTAGCTATAACAAAAACGAAACTTTGACAAAATTCAGCGGGTACACCAGTGATCCCACAGTGCTGAAATTTTGTATTTAGTGACACAAATATAGTCACAATTCTGAAATCCAGAATAACTGAAATTTCTACCTCAAAAAAATTGGAACTACATAACATGAACTCCCGTTATCTGTAATTTGGATAAAACTGTAGCTCAAGTGAGATGGTTAGTATTTCGTGGCACTATTTTGATAGTCAAAGATTGCAAATAATATTTTTTTGTTTTTATGGGAGACTCGCGAGATGTCAGTTCGGGGCGAACAGCTAGTTTTATAAAGATTAAAGAATAAAATGTTGTTCCAATAGAAAAGGCTTATCCAATTACGTGTAAGTATGTCACTGCTACAGAGGATTGTACCAATCTGCCTACCATCCTTTACTTTAGTTGCAGATAGTTTTCAGTAAAGCTCCGCCATGACTATCTCTTGGTTTCATAATTGGTAGTTGTTCATACTCTCTGCCTTTGTCGCTTGTGCATAGATGACCTAAGCAAATTTTGCCTCTAAGATTCATTATCTAAGGTGCAGGGTTGAGGGTCGCTAAATTTTGCAGGCTTATTAATGTATTTAAGAATAAGCACAAACAAGTGGGATTATGCACAGGAAGTTTCCCCGCCGAAGAAGCCTTTAAAATCGTAAGGTTTTCATTTGAAATGATTGCTGAGATGAAAATAATTTTGAATAATTGTGTTTTCAAATAACCTCCTTTTCTGAGGAATGATACGTATATGAAAAGACCGTGGCGACAGCAAATTACGCTTACATCGTAATCATTGTCCGGGTGTTATCACATGGTGTTGCAACCTGTTACATGAATACTTAACTTCTATGCAAAAAGCGATGACGAGTTCTGGCAAGACGAGGGGACGACAGATGAAGTAATGCACTAACTGAATGGCGTCCAAGAACAGGTTACCGAAACGTTGGTCGTCCAGCAGCGAGATGGGCAGACGATGTAGCAAATATCGCGGGTTGAACCTGGATGAGGCTGGCACAGGACTGTCGAGGATGGCACATGCAAAAAGAGGTGTATGCCCATTAGTGGGTGAAGTCTGCGGATGATGATGATGCAAAAAGTGAGCTTTTAAATGTAATGTAAGTATGTTAAGTTTAATTGTCAAGGATATTTAATTTCTCGTTATTTTGTGATACGAATAAATATATTTGCTTTCTTTATTTTCTTGTTTCAAACGTAATGTTTGGACTTGCCTCTGACTACCCCCAAGAATACCTTCCCGGGGTATCTGTACCTAGAGATCTGAGCATGTTGATTATGGTAATTAATTAATTATAGTCGTTAGCCTATTTATTTTATATATATGTAACATCTTTCCACTCGGTTTGTGGGAGTGATTTTGGCAAAAGGGATGGAAATGTGTAACAGGAAACCGGGGAAGCGCTTTGACCAATGAGCGCGCGCTATTTGATTTGACCAATGAGCGCGCGCGGTGGTCAGATGTGTTTCACTACGAGACTTGAATGGCCTCTTTCATTTAATACAAATAAGGATTTGTCATGGAGGTTGTATTTCATCATAGCATAGTATGAATACAATGAGCCTCATTCTATTTTTAAATTTACTAACGTTTAAGCTCATTTATGGAGCCGTTATCGAGTTTTCAATTACCAACTTTAGAGTGATGAATTTGGTAAATTAAGATTTGCTTTGTGTTTTCTATTTTGTTTGTATTTTTTTGTTTATATGGTGTACAATAAAAATGTGTTACACATATGCGACTACTGTAAGGCTCGTATTTTTTTTATTTACATAAATACCACACTTGGAAAATTGCCATCGCAATAACCAATTAGGTGAAGCAATTAACCTGTGTTCACAAATGGCCGGCAATTCTGTACGACCGCGTAATGAGTCATCGTTATGTAGGTACAACCTGGTTTTTTAATCCGTTATAAATAATTACTTTGAGCTTAGGGATGTCAGAATGGTCAAGTTTATAAGTCTACCAGGATTATGTCGACAGCGACCATGATAACATGACCTCGTCATTTCTACCGCTTGAATCCGTTAAACAACCTGTAATGTTATGTACGACATAAACTTAAAACACACATCCGGAATCGTATTTACAGATTTTAGAGGTGGGTTTAATACAGGTAGCTGGAATAGGTACTTATTCAATAATGGAGACATTTCCAATAAACAATTTTTAATATTTTGTATCATCAAATTTGCAGGGCCTATGCAACGATGCCGCTTAATCAGTCTACTTGCATGATGTATGAATATGATTTGTTAACTTATTTTTATACAGGCTGTTTCATTAATATTTCGAGGGCTTGATATTAAGTTTGTTTGCAAATTAAAAAAATATATACAGTAACGCTAAAAGTAAGTACCTCGCAAACACGCCATTTTAACTATAATCACTTAGTATTTTTCAAACTTTGGCGATCACTGTACATAATTACTGAATAACGGGTATTTATCGCGATAAATTAATAAAAACGTTGCGACCCGTGGTCGCGGGGGTGCCCGCCCGTGTAGACCAAGTACCTACATACACGATATACACCCGTTTTATTCAGTAATTATAATTAATTAAATAAATAAATAAATATTACTGGGCATTTCACACAGCGCCATCTAGCCCCAAACTAAGCAGAGCTTGTACTATGGGAACCAGATAACTGATAGAATACTTATATACTTTGTTTTTGTAAATGCATACTTATAATATACTAGTGGATCCGCCCGCGGCTTCGCACGCTTGAAATTTTCCGTTCCCGTGGAACTTCGGGATAAAAACTATATAAAACACTCTTGTCAAAGTGACGCGATACTTCATGTAAATGAATTCACGTCAATGAACGATGGCTAAATTATATAGATACATAAAAAGTTTCCGCGCACTTCAAGAATTCACAAACACAAATTATAAAGAAGATATCTAAGGATTCACCAATATTTGACAACAAGCATACTCGTATATGTCACATTTGTCTGTGGTCAAATATTTATAGTGCGTTCAGAAATTAAATAATTAAAATAACGTTTTGATAACAAATGAAATAAACGCATCCAGTTTGGCAGGTACGAATAGAAAATAAAATAGTTACTTACTACTTCTTTTACTACTTTCATTGCAATTTCTTTATTTTTTCTCACCTTTTAAACCTTCCTTTGACTTCTATATTCTGATATTTCAAAACCAAAATTAGGCAAATCGGTTCAGGCGTTTATGAGTTTAAGTGAGACTAACGAACAGCAATTGATTTTTATATATATAGAAGATAGAAAAACATCCAGACCCGAAACAAATATATGTATGTAGATCAATTTACTAAATTACTTAATTTTAGAAATGTCACGCTAATTTCTTTAATTTCTAAGTCTTTAACATGAACTTTATAAGAATTTTCGCAATTTATGAAATTTTAGTTTGTATAACACCTTCAATCACCACCATCATGTAACAAAAATCATATTTTAAGAAGGCATTGAATGATTGAAAATACATTATTGCACTTATAAAACTAGTACAAAGGCAAACTTAATGCTAAAGAGCATTCTCTTTCAGATAACCTTTGTGTATTGTAGATAAAGATGTGTAGGTAGTGCACAGGAAAGGGAACTAAAAATGATGATGATAATGATGTTCAATATTGTATGCTCGTTCTCAACGCTGCAGCTATCGTACGCTGATTTAACCAAATCCGAGTTAGCGCAGGTGCAATTTCAATCAGATTTTCCCAAAGAGTTCGGGTAGGTTTTTTTCTTTTATAGGATTTGAAATCAGAGTTGAACTATTACACCCCTTGAAAAACGCCGCATAGCGGCTCTAGAGCCCGCTTAGTAACAAGCGCCTGCCAAAAAAGTTATAGCTTCGGCTGGCTATCCTACCTTCTACTAATATTAAAAAAGCTAAAGTTCGTATGTTCGGTCGTCAGAAAAATTATAATGGATAATTCGATATCAATAAAGCACTTTTAAGAGTAGTAGAGTGCCGTGTGAAATGACTCGTCGGGAAAGTACTACCACCATATCTATTTCTGTCGCCAAGTAGCATTGCTGAGTTCGGTTTGAACGGTATGGTTGCCAGTGAAATTACAGGAACATGATTTACACCTGTATGCCTCGCTGACGCAGGGCAGTGCAACGTAGGGCACATTTCTAAGGTACGTGACCTATGAGGCAGTTAGTTTTAGGCAATGGTTACCACTTAGCATCAGCCTTAAGCTTGTTCCATATCCACGTAGCAAAAAAAAACTTGTCCCACTGCTGAGGAAGAAGCAACTATCAACTATTTTCTTGTTAAATACTTATTTTCATATCTTCTGAACCCTGCAATATATCAAAATGGAAACATACACGAAAATGTATGTTAAAATTCCTCTATCCCGATCTTAATTCCGTTTCGGAGCCTAATACCTATGTTTCACTATAAATGATATTATGATTAGAATTACACCCGCTATTTTTAGCTGGTTACGTGAACAAAGACGAGGGTAGACACTAGTATAAATGCTGCAGAATGGTTTCAGGTGTCAAGTTTATGATCTTAGTTATACTGCTGTGGTTAGACTTATGAAAAGTTATGTGGAGTTTTGGTAGGATTATATAAAAATCGTAAAATGTTATATACAGAAGATTTTCTCTTTTCCCGACTAACATCCTAAATGAATAGAATACATTAATTTAGCCCGGCTTGTACAACGATCCCCAAACGTATTATATGATTTAACAACTCCTTAAATCATATTTAGCCCCTAAATACGTCTAGGCATCGTTGCGCAAGACGCCCCGTTTGTTATATACATTTACCATGATTTGTGAGTACAAAAAATATTAAAAAAAAATTGATGTGAAAAATTATAGATTTAGGTATTGCATTTATTTATTTTAATATTAATACAAAGGTCTGACTTTACCGTATTTTTAACTTTTTAGGCCGGTACAAACCAAATACGTGCCGTGACGTAAGCACGCAGTTGTCGTAATGTATGAAATTCAAAGGATAATGTCTGACCGCCTGCGTATGGCCTCTTTCTTTGAAAGAAGAAAGAAATAAATAAAGAAAATACATTTAATTGATCCCACAGAAAGTAAGGTAAGGTAGTAAAATATATACAAAACTAATAAAACAATACTCATATAACTACCTAACTCAACTGTATACTATATGTACCTAATGTACCTAACTAGCTGACCCGGCAAACTTCGTACCGCCTTGACATGCATATGACTTTATGCTGAGCTGAACGCCATTTTGGTACGCAGACACATGAGTCGAACTGTCTTAATGGATTCAGCTGTTCCTTATTATTGTTTCATGTGTCATTTTGTGTGTGCCAAATAAATGATTATTCTATTCTATTCTATTCTATGACGTGGGTTGCCAATTTAGGAATTGTCAATCGGCCATCATTAGCTGCATCGATGTATGAGAAAACGAATTTTCTTCACAATTTTTTTTGCGTGAAATTTCTGATACTTTAATCGTTGTTCTGCTATTCCAGGCGGAGACAAATCCAACAAATCAAAGATCATGAAAATCGGTCCAGCCGTTCTTGAGTTATAAATGGTGTAACTAACCCTGATTTTGTTTTATACAGGGTGTTTGGTAATATACTGACGATATTCAAGTGATGGTTTCTCAAAACATAAAAAAAGACTTATCGAAAAAAAACTACTAAATATATTATCAAATTTTAAAGAAAATCGACTTAGAATTCGGGGAAACCTTTGCTCAGCAGTGGCACAATATATTTAAAAATACTAAATATATACATATATATATATATATTTTAAATTACTGACTTCGGGATAAAAACTATATAAAACACTCTTGTCAAAGTGACGCGACACTTCATGTAAACGACTTCACGTCAATGAAAGCGAACGGCAAATGAACGACGATTAAATTATATGGATATTGTTCATACACATAATACCAAAATCGCGATTCAGAAATGGAGGGTGGGTTAGGAGGGAGAAAAATACTTTACGGCCTATTCTCATACCTACCAAATATACAAAAAAAAATCATTAGAATCGGTCGTCCCGTTGCGGAGGAGAGCGATCACAAACACACGATTGTTATAATATATATAGGGTGTTTGATAATATACGCACAAAAATGAAAGGGGTTATTTTGATTAGCATAAAAAGTAAATTTGTGAAATATTTACAATAGAAATGTGAAATTTATTTTGGCATGTAAAAACAAACACTTTATTAAACTTATATTGTGCTATTGCATAATACTTGCCATCTAACCACAGATACTGTATTGATACCAAAACCCGCAGCCATTTCCGAAAGAGATATCAAATCGACCTTTATTTTTAGATGGCAAGAGTTCGATTGCAAGAGTAGGCTGTAAGTTTGATATCGAATTAATCACCTAAACTTAGTATTTTCTTTAAAATTTAATGATATAACCCGTAGTTTTTTTTTTTCGAGATGTCTTTTTTATGTTTTGAGAAACAGTTACTTGAATATCGTCGTATATTACCAAACACCCTGTATTATAATAATAGAAGTGCCATACAATTTTCTGTTATATAATTAAGTAGGTGTACGCTGAAATGTGTAAGCGAAAATAGGTCTTCACATTTCCTTATGGAACTTTCCAGGCTGTGCGCATAATTAAACGGAATGTGCCGAAAAAATAGCACTTTGCGCACATTTGCGCTCATTAAATTCTGGACACGATCTGCGTGTGGGAGATGGGTTGAATTAATAAGGAAATCTGATGAAACAAATACGGGAATCATAGTAATAATCCCTTGCGAAAAATGACAAACTCGATTTGTATGATTAGATTCTTATACCTACTTTTGATATATACAAACGTTTACAAAAAATCACATTTTTAACCATGTTATAAATTTGACTCCTATTGTCTGTCTGTATGTGTGTTTGTATGTGGATTTTTTTACAAGCTTTTATTCAAAGTCAAAGTCAAATATTTTTATTCATTAAAATCACAAGGATCACTTTGAAACGTCAATTTTACTGCCTGTTCCTTCGCGACCAAGCCAGGTAAGAAAGGCCAGAAACAAGGCTGGTTGTTTTTTTTAATGATCCTTTTACAATACATAATACAGAAAATAAATTACGTCTAAATTGTAACATTTTGAACGAGTTGGAGCAATTTCAATCCCAAGCTTCTCTATTATCTAAATAATCCGATATTTTATAGTAGGCTCTTTTATAAAGATTTTGTTTAATTACGTTTTTAAATTTGTTAATTGTCAATTTTTGTACATCCCTTGGGAGTTTGTTATAACAGCGTACACCTTGCCCTTTAAACGATTTACTAACTGTATGGAGTCTACAAGTGGCAACAGCGAGTTTTATCTTTATTTCTAATATTAAAATTATGATTATTTAGCTTGCAATGTTTGTTTGTCAGTTAGTTTAGGCCAAATGTTGCGAGCTGAATTAGAATCACTTCCTCTTATCCTATGGAGTTAAAATTTGGCATGTTGGTTTAGTTCCAGCTACCATGCATTCTTATGGGGCATGACCTGATTCTACACCCTGGATTGGCTCCAGACGAAGAAACTCCTCAACGGTCAACAGCACAGACACGAAATTTTGTATACGCCATTAAATTTGAAATACATAAGTAACTTTGGTGACAATATGGTACCATTGGAGATGGATGCTAGACAATGGAACTTCTGAAAAGATTAGACATCTTCTCGGTCAAACCGACCAAAAATGAGCCACTTAATATTTCCTTATCACTTCTTCTATTGATAAGTATGTATTTTTTTTCTTTATTAATGAGCTTAATCACAATGGCAATTATGCCGCTCAGTTGTAACAACAAAAACACATTACTAACGAAACAAATAGGTAGATAATCTATTGAATTAAAGCTCAACTGAGACCATCAATGATCTGAGTTGAAGTTCAACTCATAAAGCATAACTAAATATTTAATTTTATCTGAAAGTGGATTTGACATAATGTTGCAATCAGCAGATTCTTTCAGAAATTGTTTACAATTATTAGATCGATATGCCTCGTTAAGGGCACACTCCATCAAGACATGCATTAAGTCATCCGGTACACCGCAGAGGTCACAGTTCGGTGACGGGACTTTACCCATAAGAAAAGCAAATGTCTTCGATGGAATATGACCTGAACGAAGCCTCATAGTCACTACTGCGGCACTTCTAGATATACCTATATTATGATTATCAATCCATGGGATTCTAAGGGGTTGCGGTTGGACGGTTTTATACCAAATACCTATTTCTTTTGAACGTAAATCAAAATATTTTTATTTGATATTGGTATAGTTTAGTCTTTCATATAAAGTATTTAAGTAGGTTTATTTATGTATCTAGATGTACCTATAATATGCTATTTTTATTAGTTCTGTGTAAATTTTCATTTGTTCCCTTTTCTGTGCACTACCTGCACATCTTTATCTACAATACACAAAGGTTATCTGAAAGAGAATGCTCTTTAGCATTAAGTTCGCCTTTCAATCAATCAACCAATTGTGGTAGGCTACTAGTGTCTTTTTGAATCTGCTTGCGTTTCTGAAGATGAATTTTATAAAAGCTTGTTTAGAACAAGTAGTTTTTCAACAAATAAACTTATTTTAATAGCTATTTCAACTCGGGTGGTTTTTAGCTATGAGTTATGAAAAACAGGTCAACCGGTCCGAAGATTAACAGCACTTTTCATTTTTGGTGAATTGGTATCAGCTATAAAAAAAAATTTAAGTGTCAGGGTTTTTACATGACTCTTAAAAACGGTTAGTTTTATCCGATCCAATTTTGTAATTAATTTAATTGTCGTTGAATAGGAAACCGTATTTTATAAAACGAAAAGGATACTCGTAAAACATCACGAGCGTGATTAATTTTTGACTGTCATGTCTTACCATCACATAAAGTAGTGGTAAAACGCTTATGACACACATCCTCATCATCATCATCATATATTTTTTAAAATAAATAATAGGCTAGCATTTGAGCACGATCTCGCCTGATGGTAAGCAATGATGCCGTCTACGATAGTACACGCTTGCCTAGAAGAAACCTATTCACTCGCGACTTGAAGACCCCTAGGTTGTAGTTATCAGGAAACACAGACTCAGGCAAGGCGTTATACTCCATGGCCATCCGCATAATAAAGGTGGAAGAGTACCGCTTTGTGCGCATGGGAGGTATGTCTACCATGTAGCGGTGGCGCATCGCGGAGCGTCTGGTTGTCCGATGTTAGAATGGGGATGGTGGGATCAAATAGAAAAGCTCCGTAGCACACTCTGCGAAATGTATTAGATAAAAAACTGATCATCAACCTATAGCAGTCCACTGCTGGACGTAGGTCTCTCCCAGGGTGCGCCATAACTCACATATTTACTAGATAAATACCCGCTACTTAGTCCGCCAATTTTCTGGATCTTGACAACAGCACCACCTACCGGCTCCAACTATAGCAAGGAGTCATGCAGGTGACCACATAAGTACAAAAAAACATTTCAGCCGGCTATTCGCCCACAGCCACCACGGAGGTCGAAAATAATATTTTTGAATTATTTTTTATGAATACAAGGTTTGTATGATTTATCTACAAAGCCCTTGTTGAATTTTATTAAAACTGAAAAAAAATTCCGGGAAGTAGATTAAATATTTCACGCCATCTGTTTTAAATGTTTTGAACTACGTCTCCAAACTCGTGAACTTTCGTAAACCCTAGTTTAACTGTGCTCTACTCAGAATGGAATTATTTTTTGTGTTTTTGAGAACCCCATCGCTAAAGATTTAACGCAAGCATATTTCAAAAGAGCTTTGATATTTTTTTTGACTTCGATATTGACTAATTTTTGTGAACGACTTTGAAAGATAAAGCATAGAACTCACAGACTTTACCTTTACTACACAGACTTTAGCTACAGACTTTACCGACTAGTCGCCGAGTAGTCGGCAAACAGCGCCAACTAATCAGCCCATTACTTTATTCATAACTAGGTTCTGCCCGCGGCAGCGCATGCTTTGTTTGTCAATAAAAAGTAGCCTAAGCTAAAATCCAGGTTTATGAAACAAAATTAATTTCATTAAAATCGGTTCAGCCGTTATGACGTGATTGAGTAACAAACAAACATCCAACCATTAGTGTTATTTATATGCATAAAATAGAAAGATTAAAATGATTTCTTAACCTTTGTTGTATATACTGGATTATATATTGCATAATTAGGACTTGTATATATTGGACTGCCTCCGTGGCGCAGTGGGCGTTTTGCCGGCTGTGACGCAGGAGGTAGTGGGTTCCCACCGCGGAACAAATGTTTGCATGATCTACAGATATTTGTTCCGTGTCTGGGTGTTTTGCTATATATTATAAGTATGTATTTACAAAATAAAAGTATATAAGTGTTCTATCAGTTATCTGGTTCCCATAGTACAAGCTATGCTTAGTTTGGGGCTAGATAGCGCTGTGTGAAATGTCCAGCGATACTTATTATTATTATTTATATTTTTACCTAAATTAAAAAAAAAACACCCAGTTATGCCGTAGCCTGTACATAAACAATATTACTTCAATAATTTGAAGAGTATAAAGGCGTGACATGAATTAATTTGAAATTATTTTATTTTACAATAAATTTCACAATGGAGATAGATAGATATAGACGACACAAGTAACAAACACACAGAAACTACATACAATGGATAAGTAAAGACAGACAAATATATAAAGACAATGAAATACAGACAATTAAAAAAACACGTTAGGTACTTATGAACAGCCACTACGAGTCCTGTGCCGAAAAAGGTAATTTTATATTTTGGCAAATTAAAGCGACGACAAACCGATTTTGACGATGTAAACAATGCAATCTCTAAGGTGGTAAAATGGTTCAATGTAAACAACCTACTTCTAAATGAAAAGAAAACAAAATGTATTAGATTTATACTACTTAATGTTACACAAGTTAAAGCAGACATAAAAATCAAAGACGAAGAGTTGGCTCTTGTGGACACCACCGTATTCTTAGGTATAACCCTAGATAATAAGCTTCAATGGGGCCCTCACATTGATGGGTTGTCGAAGAGACTTAGTTCTGCGGCATACGCAGTCAAAAAGATCCGTCTTTTTACAGACGTAGACACAGCTAGACTAGTTTACTTCAGCTACTTCCACAGCATTATGTCATACGGTATACTGCTGTGGGGGAGTGCTGCAGATAAAAACACCGTTTTTGGGCTGCAGAAGAGGGCTGCTGGTGCAATTTATAATATGGGCCCCAGGGAATCATTACGCAATAAGTTTAAAGAAATAAATATTATGACATTCCCTTGTCAATACATCTATGAAAATCTAATGTATGTTCACAAAAATATTAATTTGTTTAAGAAAAATAGTGATAATCATAATTTTAATACTAGAAATAAAGATAAACTCGCTGTTGCCACTTGTAGACTCCATAAAGTTAGTAAATCGTTTAAAGGGCAAGGTGTGCGCTTTTACAACAAACTCCCAAGGGATGTACAAAAATTGACAATTAACAAATTTAAAAACGTAATTAAACAAAATCTTTATAAAAGAGCCTACTATAAAATATCGGATTATTTAGATGATAGAGAAGCTTGGGATTAAAACTGCTCCAACTCGTTCAAAATGTTACAATTTAGACGTAATTTCTTTTCTGTATTATGTATTGTAAAAGGATCATTAAAAAAAACAACCAGCCTTCTTTTCTTGCTTTTCTTTCCTGGCTTGGTCGCGAAGGAACAGGCAGTAAAATTGACGTTTCAAAGTGATCCTTGTGATTTTAATGAATAAAAATATTTGAATTTTTGAATTTTTTTGGCATGAAGTATTTTTTGAATGAATATTGTAACATAATGAGATGTATAATTTGACAAATTATTAATAAAATGTTTATATCTGTTTATATCTAGAGAAAATTTTAAAGTAACCGCACGGTGGGTGCGATCAACTAAGTTGTCATCGAAGCGCTTACTGGTCTTCCTGGGACAGAACCGGTTAAGAGTTCTGAGGATGTTCATCATCATCATATCAAAGGATTGCTGAACATAGGCCTCCCCCATAGATTTCCAGAGCGACTGATCTTGTGCGGCCTACACCCAACAAATCCCAGCAACCTTTATCAGGTATTTTTTCCATCTTTCCATCAGTAGGTCTAGCACAGTAACTGTACAGAAGGATTTAGTCATGAGTCATTTATCGGAACAAAGACACTTGTCAACCGTGTCGAGCACGGCGATTGCGAGAGTGAACGGGAAGAAACGTAGTATACACTTCCTCGACAGTAGTCAACAACGCCGAGCACGATAGCCATCATTTTCTCTATCTTTGACATTTAAGGATAGACAACTTTCTTCTGAACTTGTCTAGATCTTACGATGCCTAGACTACACTGTCTTCTCAAGTTGTCTCTTTCGCACTCTTCCCAATCACGCGCTTGCCAACAACGTTTGGTTAGATATTTAATTAATTATATATACAACGTACGTTGCTATAGGCAGAGTATCTTTCTCTTGTCTAGGAATAAAACTTATTGAGCCTGCTCGTGGCAAAGACAATTTTGGAAGAATCGACAGAGAATGGAATAGAATAACGCTTTATTCTACATCACACTCAAATTTAAAAAACAAATTACAATACACGCTGAAATACAAGTTGCGGTCAGAGCCTTGTCGTCTCTTAGAAGAGTAGACAAGGAAATGGCTGTGCTAGCCCTGCAGGTGGGGCATATGCTTGTTCCATCTACCTACAGGCATTATAAAAAAATCTAATACGGGGGCCGTCCTACGCTGTGCTTTACAGTGCGTGGACTCCACTCAAGAACCTTTCTGCCCCAACGGTCGTCAGTTCTTTGAGCTATGTACCCTGCTCACTTCCACTTCAGCTTTCCAATCATATGTGATATGTCAGTGACTTTGGTTCGTCTACGAATCTCCTCTATTCTGATTCGATCTCGTAGAGAAACACCAAGCATAGCCTTTTTCATAGCATGCTGAGCGACCTTGAGCCTTCTTATGAGGTCCATAGTGAAAGACCACGTCTGTACCATACGTCATCACTATTCTTCATAAGGATTAGGTAATTTCATTGTGAGTCTATTTATTACTAGTGGTTCGCCCTGAACTGAGATCTCGAGAGTCTCCCATAAAAACAAAAAAATATTATTTGTAATCTTTGGCTATCAAAATAGTGCCATGAAATGCATAACCAAACAACTTGACCTACAGTTTCATTCGAATTACAGGTAACGGGAGTTTATGTCATGTGGTTCCACTTTTTGGGGTACAAATCGTAGTTATTCTGGATTTCAGACTTTTGCCTATATTTGTGTCAATTAAGCTACACGCATACCAAATCACAGCACTGTGGGGTCACTGGTGTACCCTGTGAATTTTGTCAATATTCAGTTTTTATCATGGCTAATAACTCAAAAACTATAAGGACTTTACTAAAAATAAAAACGTAATCTAAATGTACTAATGAAGACCTTTCATTTTACGTCCCCCTTGACCTAATAGTCTCATTTTCATTTTTTTTTTACCCCTCTTAACCCCCAATATCTCAACAACCCCCCAATATTTTTAGCTCATTTAGTAATACCAAATTGTATCTGTATTAATAATTTTATATTTTGTATAATTATTTGATGATTATGACTAATAGCGGTTAAGAATTTGTGTATGGATTTTAAATCTGAATTATATAAATAATAATAAAATTATGTCATCACTACCTATGTATCAAATTTACGATGATCGGATCAACGCTTTAAAAGTTATCCTCGGACAAACAAACATACATACATACATACAACGCCTATTTGCCCAAGTTGATTTAGAAATTTCGCTTCTCTCGATCAATAATTTATTTTTTAAAACTACTCTAGTTCATCCCTCTAAATAATGTGATGGCAGCTGCTGTAGTCATAATTAGCGTTAAAGCATCAATTTGCTGGCGTTCACCAGCGTTGACCCTGCAAGTATCCTCTGTATTATTAAACGGTATAAACGTTGTGTCTTGAAGATTGTATCTTGCGATGGCTGCGGTCATCTTCGCAGAATCAGTGTCTTTCAGGTGAGGTGTGCGAACTATCTTCCAGATCTCATCTGAAAACAGTTTTACATAAAAAAATTGAGATGGTAGGAACAGGCAGTAAAATTGACCCTTGTGATTTTAATGAATATAAAGATTTTGATTTTGATTTTTTATAGAAATAGAAATAGAAAAATATTTATTTTGTGTCCATTTTTACACTCTATGAATACAACAGTTACGAGTATACTTATACCTAATACAAGACAACAAAATAGGTCGTCACTCAGCGGTGTGCCGCTGTAACATATAGCTACTGTAGCGCTGGTATTATGTGACGCCTTTAGTGCGTGTGAGCAGCAGAAAATAGAAACACGCGTTTACAATATTAATTAACATATGAAAGTATACAAGATTCACAAAAAACAAAAATTTAAATAAATATTTTTACACAGTAACTACTAAACATTGCACATACCTAACTTATAAAACAAGACTATTTATGAGATCAAAACTAAACAATAAATATAACAGTAAAATAAACAACAAATTTCTGCAAATAATAAAATAAATAAAATATTAAATATTTTGTGGAATTATTAATTTAACATACAGAACAAAAGTAACCTTTGCAACTAAATCAAACTAAATGTAGGCCCAGAACGACTACCTGTTGATGGAGTAATTTGTGAAAGCAGTAGAATTTTCTTGAGTGAAATTTTAAAAGAGTGAACCTATTTTGCAGTGACATACTCGTAGATGTACGATTTGTAAAAAAATTGTTCCTGAATAAATGAAATGATAGAAATCAATCACGAAAGTTTTCTTTTTATACCTATACCAAAGTCGTCTTCCAAAGCGCATATAAAGGAACATCACACTAATATTATAAATGCGAAAGTTTGGGTGTGTGTTTATATACATATTTGTTTGTTTGTTTGTTACTCAATCACGTCGCAACGGTAGAACCGATTTTGATGAAAACTAGTGAGAACCTTATGATGAACTTCATGATCCTAACGTTCTCTTTAGTGAATGCCATTATAACATGAGAATTTTGTGAAGCGATTGATATGAAGAAATTTCCAAATTTCAATCGGGTAGATGGGTATAGACTCTCAGCGTCCTAGAACCCGGTGATTATTAGGTGTGCGCGTCGTCATCAGTCGTCTCAGTGCGTAGATACGGTTAGTGTAGTGTGTCGTAATATGAACGAGGACATTTCTAATTCTGAAGACCAATTGAGGGTAGTTGCGCAACTGCCATCACTTCTCGACGGTAGCTCCAAGTACTCCAGTCCACCCGTGACCAGACCACGGCTGTTGCAACACAGCCGAAACGTCGGGATAACAAATAAAACAGGTACATACGCGATTAACACCCGTTTTAATCAGTAATTGGGCTACTTTTTGTAGTGCGCGTGCGAAGCAGCTGGCGGGAGCTAGTCTAATTTTTTTTTGCTAACCTATATTGTCCCACTGCTGGGCAAAGGTCTTTCCATCTCCCCTCCATCCATCACGGTCCACAGCCAAATCTGACCAACCTGGTTTGAATGCATCCAGGTCGTTCTTCCATCTTTTTCTGGGCCTACCATGGCTGCGTCGTCCTTTCGGTATCCACTGGGTGACTAGATTCACCCATCGTTCTGGATGCATTGGAACCACATGGCCCAATCCCATTTTAAGCGGGCGGTCTTAATGCCTACATCGACTATGCCGGTTTTGGCTCGTAGGTCGATATTTCTGACTCGATCGATTCGTTTCACTCCAAGGATGCTTCTCTCCATCGCTCTCTGACAAATCTTAAATTGAGACTTTTGTGCTTCTATCAAGGACCAAGTCTGAGCTCCATAGGTCAATATGGGCAGGATGCATATGTCGATGAGTTTTCGCTTCAGTGTCGGTGGAAGGGATCCCTTCATAAGCTGCTTCATGGACCAGTAGTTCCTCCAAGTGTTTTCAATGCGGCGATTGATTTCTGTGTCTTGCCGGTTTCGGAAGGAGACTAGCTGGTCCAGGTAAAAATATTCATCGACATATTGTATCACCTGCCCATCGACTTCGACCCTACGTTTTATACTGTTGGTCATGACTCGAGTCTTTGATCTATTCATGGCTTGTCCCACCTCAAGACTTGCTGATGGAGCGAAGAGAACGATGTCGTCAGCAAAACGTAAGTTTGTGAGTATTTTGTCACCGATGCTGATCCCTCTTAAGTTCCAAGAAGTTGCCAAGTTTTTAAAAATTTCCTCAAGCGTACTTGTGAAAAGTTTAGGCGATAGAGGATCACCCTGTTTTACTCCTTTCTCGATTTTAAAAGATGGACTCGCTAGTCTAAATAATAAAGGAAAAATCAAGAAAAGAAAAGATTCTTACTATTATAGAACTAATCAGAAACAATTAATTGGTGTGATTTTCCGTCCCAGCGGTCGAGGCCTTCACTCGACCAGAAAATTACTTATTACTACCATTTACAAAAAACACAACATTAAGAAAACTTTTTTCTTATTATACCAATTATTCGTTCTTCGTGTTGGTTTTTCCTGTCCCTTCAAGTTAGGCAAATGGCCTAGGTATATATAGTAGCCCTATTGATTAAATACAACAATGGGTCGCCTTGAAATTACGTTGTAACTGATAGTGACCGTTAATTTTATGTGTTTTAAAAGAAGAAACGTGTCGTAGGTGGTTACCGACGTTTATTGGAACCAGCCTTTCGTTATACCACCCATTCGCACTCACCTGCTAAGGTATGGAACCGTTTGTTTTCCTGAAGACGAGTCTCCTTAAGGTCAGAGTGAATAGATGTTTTCTAGATCTTCGTGCTCCATCATAGACCACATAATTGCATCAGGCGAGATTGTGGTCAAACGAAGATACAAAAACCGAACAAGTGCGAGTCAGACTCGTCACCGAGGGTTCCGTACAAGTTTGTAGGTATTTTAAATAAAGACTATAGTTTTTATGATTTAATAACAAATTTTCAGATTTTTCTCGGAAAGTACCCTATAAATTTTGATTCCCTTGAGAGTGTTGAAATATACGTTTTTTGCCGCATAAATGGCCGATTTTTTCACGGCTTCAAGGGACTGTAGACTTGAGTAATATATGGTTTTATTTTCAACTCGATACCTTTACGCGTTTTCGAGATGAAGGGTCTTGACAGACAGACAGACAGACAGATGGACGGAGAACTAAGTGATTCAGTAAGGGTTCCGTTTTTTCATTTTGAGGTAAGGAACCCTAAAAAAGGTAAATCGTTGACACATACCTTCTTAATTTGTTGCTTTTTATCTGTCCTTCTGTGTTATTCATAGGCCTACCATTTTCATACTCAGTATTGTTTTCAATGTATGTTTTAATATGCTTGAGACACGCTCCGCTCTTACACTGTGACATGGGCCTTAGTATACATTCCTTTAGTTGCATGCACGGTGCGATACCCTTCTACGCACTGCTCCGATTCTTGTTTGGTTTAATACAGAACTACCCACATAGATAATATTATTGTTAAATAGTAACTGTAAATTTGAATATAGAATTAATTTATAAACAGTTACGTGTATACAATAGTTTGCTACGCCAAATGGCACATTCTCTTTATTTTTAAGATAAATTGTAATTTTCTCTTTAAGTGAATTTGTAATTCTTTTGATAAATAAATGCTTAAACCATAATTTAATACTTACTGCTTTGTGCGGTATTGTTGTTCCAAATAAATGTATTTTTCTTTACTTTACTAAATTTGCAAGGTTAAACCATATACTTACAGATACTTGTATTTTTGTCTTCATTGTTGTAACAAGCGAAGACCACGGCGTAATGCTCGTAGTTGATGTCCAAGAATGAATAACGTTCAATTTTTTGATCTGAAACAAAAAGCCAGTCAGATGTTTATTTGAAAGACGTCATTCGAGAGTTGGTGATTATCTGGATCAACGTTTAAGCATTGTTATTCAGCGGGGCAATGCAGCCAGTGGACATATCAGCCACAACGAGTACCAATCTATAAATAATAATATAAATAAATAAATAAATATTGCTGGACATTTCACGCAGCACTATCTAGCCCCAAACTAAGCAGAACTTGTACTATGGGACCAAATAACTGATAGTATAGGTACTTATATACATTTTTTTTGTAAATACATACTTATAATATATAGAAAAACACCGTTACCCGGAACAAATATCTGTAGATCATGCAAACATTTGTTCTGCGGCGGAAATAGAACCCGCTACCTCATGAGTCTCAGCCAGCTCGCCCACTAATGATGTCGTCTATAAATCATAACTTTTGAAACTATCAACACAGAATAGGAATCGAATTTGTTCGAAAATTCAACGGACTTGATCCGAGATCCTCGTACACGTGCTTCTATGTGTGCGTGCGCCTAGCAAACGACCGTTTTCACTTGTTCTACCTAAACTTAACTTCTGTCTCCATATATTTTGTGATATCATGGTTATGAACACCATTTTAATAGTTGAGGGTCCCGATATCTTGGCACAGTTGCATTGAAAGTTGGTCCCAATAGAGGTAAAGACACTAATAAAGGTGGTGGTTAGGTGTAGGCCGCACGAGACCTGCCGTTCTGTAAATATGTAATTGAAATCAGAAGTATGCAGCAAATACGTTGACGACGTAATGTAGCTTACCATTATAGGTCACCTGTAGTAGATCCCCCGTACTATTGCTGTTCGGATCAGGAATCAACGCGACGGATCCATTGTAGTGGTTGGCGGTGTGGTTGGTAATCCACTTTATGGAGACGTCTAGCGTGTTCTCATGGTCAAAGATTACCATGGCGCAATCCCCCTGGACTTGCAGATCGGTGGCCACCGCTGCTAGGTACCAGGTTCCATCCATCTGAAGTTACGTGAAATTAAAACGTGGTGATGAACTTGCAATCTTGCTACTAATTAGCAGAATAATGCAATGTTGGGACTTGCCTAACCACCCTTTTGTGGTATTTTTGTTGTATAGGGTGTTTGATAATATACGCACAAAAATGAAAGGGGTTATTTTGATCAGCATAATAAATAAATTTGTGAAATGTTTACCATAGAAATGTGAAATTTATTTTGGCATGTAAAAACAAATACTTTATTAAACTTATGTTGTGCTGTTGCATAATGGTTGCCATCTAACCACAGATATTTTCAGTCAAATATTTTTATTCATTAAAATCACAAGGATGACTTTGAAACGTCAATTGTACTGCCTGTTCCTTCGCGACCAAGCCAGGAAAGAAAGGCAAGAAACAAGGCTGGTTATTTTTAATTATCCTTTTAGAATACATAACAATACAGAAAATAAATTACGTCTAAATTATAACATTTTAAACGAGTTGGATCAGTTTCAATACCAAACTTCTCTATCGACTAAATAATCCGATATTTAATAGTAGGCTTTTTTATAAAGATTTTATTAATTACGTTTTTAAATTTGTTAATTGTCAATTTTTGTACATCCCTTGGGAGTTTGTTACAAAACCATACACCTTGCCCTTTCAACGATTTACCAACTTTATGGAGTCTACAAGTGGCAACAGCGAGATTATTTATGTTTTAGTATTAAAATTATGATTATCGCTATTTTTCTTAAACAAATTAATATTTTTGTGAACATATATCAGATTGTCATAGATGCATTGACAAGGGAATGTCATAACATTTATTTCTTTAAACTTATTGCGTAATGATTCTCTGGGGCCCATATTATAAATTGCACGAACAGCCCTCTTCCCTTTCTAACACAAAACCCACAGGCATTTCCAAAAGAGATAGTAAAAATACATGCCTACCTAGATAAACGGTTGTAGGTAGGTACTAGTAGCAAATCTACGCTTTTGTGGATTCCGGCCTTTAATTTTGGATGTCGATTGTAAGAGTAGGCAGTAAGTTTTATATCGAATTTCACCTAGACTTAGTCGAATTTCTTTAAAATTTGATAAATTAATAATTTTCGAGAAGTCTTTTTTTATGTTTTGAGAAACCGTCACTTGAATATTGTCCATATATTACCAAACACCCTGTATAACGTTAAATCCAAATACCTATAATATATTAATTCATATCGGTATTTTAAAAACCATCTCAAAAATTTCAAACCTAGACGGGACTTGAACCCACAACCTTCCTCTTGATACGAGAATCGTATGATCGTATATCTGTGGCGTTCTACATATCTACATCACTAGTACGCAGGGGCATCCCTACGTAAGATAGTAGATCTGCCACTGTCAGTTGACGCGCGGTTGGAACTTGGGACTTTTGGAAAAAGATTGTGTTTCACATAGTTATCCATTAATTATCTTCCCTAGCGCTGGTTCCCTCATGACCCATGTACTTACTTAGTTTAAGACATTGGTAATATAGTGTGGTTCACATTAACACCGTCGTTTCAATTCTTCGACTTGGGACGTCGCAAAACTCCCACATATCCTCTTTATCGTATCAAGAGGAAGGTTGCGGGTTCAATTCCCGTCTAGGCTTGAAATTTTTGAGATGGTTTTTAAAATCTTGGAATTTTCCGTATGTGTTCGTATACCACCATAAAAATAAAAATACTCATAAAGGTATGTTAGTAATATAACGTTTATTTCAGAAAAATTATGATACCAAGGTCCATACCTATAAATACTTTAAAGACACATAAAACAATAAACATAAAAACTAACACTTTTATTTATTTGGAGGATTTTGTATCGTAGCCGCTTTCCTGTAGCGCCTGTAAACGATGCTGATTGGCTAGAAGTCCGGATTTAGTAGTACGAGTACATCCATAAACTTCACCAGAATCTGGAGTTTTAGTAGTTCTACTGGACTCCAGTCGCTGGAGAGATAGTCGGGACGTGCCTGTAAAATATTATCTCCTAAGGTACTTTCATCTATTCGGTATGTTTATGTTAAATTGCATGCTTTTTTTGTGTTCGTCAATAAATGAAATTGCCAATAAACAAAATCACAATGATGTCCATGCCACTTCCAGTTGCGCATATCTGTGTCACTTGAATGTTGTTTACACTGAATTGGATGAGCCAAATATAAAGTGGGTGATAGACGTACGAGCAAGTACGCGTACTTATGGCTCGCCGACCTTTTTCACTTGTGTGTCACCGTAAGTACGCGTACTTTAAAACCGCAGCGCAAAATCGTTGGCGATCCAACCGGTCTCAAATCTTGCTCGTAGCTCGTCATGGCTCGAACGTGTGGCAGCATTGCGAGCCGCGAGCCGCCATTTTGTTTCGCCAGTTCGTGGACGCGCACGCTTGTCGTGTTAATTTTTTCAATTTTTATTAATTTTAATTAAAAAAAATTTCAAAATGAGTGATTTCCGAACTTATTCGCATGAACTGCTAACCGAATTCATAGAAGCTTTCCGAAATAACCCTTGTCTTAAAATGTAATACGATATTATTCCTAAATAACACAAAGCTTCTTCAGTCGACGACATCGCAATACAGAGTGAGTAAGCTTCACGTGTGTCACTACCGTCGAGCCGAGTAAGTCCGCGATCTTAAAAACCGCGTACTTTAAGTTCGTACGTCTATCACCCACGTTACAGAACTACCCGCACTTAATTTTTATTTTGTACAAACTTTTGTGTCACTTTCAACTTAAACTTTCACTTTTAACTTGTTTTTAGTATGATTAGCCCAACTTTATAAACTAATATTTTTAAGTTTCTCTATAAGCGAATTTAATTCTTTGAGAAATAAATATTTTAAACCAGAAGTTACATATAATAATAGCCAATACCTAGTAAATAAATACGCACTCATGTAAATTTTGTTGATGAGCCTAATAAATAAATTAAATGTGTAAGTGGGATATCTTCATTGGTTTGCGTAAATGCTACCAAGTTTTTTTTCAAATGGTAAATCTTTGATCAAATGGTGGTCAGAAACAGTTCAATGAATTCCATGACGTCCAACGGCGCGGTGGGTCACCGAAATAAAGAACGAGCAACTCTTGAATCAGCGCAGCACAGGACCGTGAAGGGTGGCGTTTACAAAGGAAGGCCTACACCCAGCAATGAGTAAATAAGGGCTGTGCATGATAATGATGACTTTTAGCACGTTTGACTATGATTGTAATGATGACGTAATGATTGTTAAATCTAATGTAAAAATGTAAAAATGTCGTGTCACAGTGTTTGTAACAAAACTCCTTCGAAACGGCTTCTTATGAAATTTTTTGTGTATATTCGGTAAGTCTGAGAATAAGACATAAACTAGTTTCCATACCCCTACGTGATAAGGGTGGTCCACCCCAAATTTTTTTTATGATTTGGCAAAAAAAATACATACTTACAACCCAAAATTTCCACCCTTCTATCATTAACCCCTATTATTTTATAGCGATTTTAGTACGTTAATTATTTTCTAATACGAGTATGATATAGTTGATTATAGTGGGTGCTTTTTTTTTAATGTAACT
This sequence comes from Philereme transversata, assembly GCA_963924445.1. Classification (NCBI taxonomy): domain Eukaryota; kingdom Metazoa; phylum Arthropoda; class Insecta; order Lepidoptera; family Geometridae; genus Philereme; species Philereme transversata. The sequence goes on from OZ004347.1 coordinate 4,649,158, forward strand.
TAGCTAAATTAAGCCAATAAATTTTGTGTTGCTACACACAATTTATTAATTCAAAGGCCGTACGCAGTTCGTGGGGTCAGTTAGTGACTTTATAAAATACTTGAGTTCATTGATTCTACGGACAAACAATTTATTTTAACGGTTATGAGGGCCGTTTAAAAAATCCAGGGTTCCATGAAAAAATGCCTTTCGGCTACGTTATAATACTCCGTTTATTCCCCGTGACACAACTGCTTGGCTCAACTAGTAGTGCTATAGGAAAATGGTCTTTCCCGTGACACTACCATTCTCGGTCACTACTTGACCCAATACATAAAAAAATCCCGTGAACTCGGTAATTTCCGGTGACACTACTGCAATTAGCTAACGAGGCACATGCAGGAAATGTTTGACACGGAAGGTTTTTCATTTTCAGCCTAAACTCACCTCTTTCCAATCCAGTTCTCTGGGAGTCACCTCTGGGCAGCTCACATTCATCACCACACCATCAGCCCACATCACCGATACTGCTAAAATCAAGCATCTAAGCAACATTATGAAGAGAGCACAGATCACGGAAGACGATGGTCAAATGAAACGTACCGGAAAGCTGTGCTTCATTTATAGATATTTTTGCTGGTTCCGGAGATGTCACGAGAGCCTGTACTTTTTATTAGTTTACGATTAATGGATTAGGCCATGCAAGACACTAATTATCGTATGTTAATGTTTAATTCATGTTCATTCATGCAGAAGACCAGCGCTGCAGTATGGCTGAGCTGAGAACCTTTCACCACCATACTTGGCAATTAGTTATAGTTTTAAATAAGTAATAGTGCTTTTTTCTTGTGTCATTTGTTTTTGTGATGGTATGAATAAATGTTTTTTACAAGCTTTTTATAAACTTGCAATGTATATATGCTTGTCCGAGTGGAATCTCGCAACTGAATTTTAAACCCGTTCCCCTCAACCGATTGAGCTGAAATTTGGAATACATTTGTAACTTCAGTGACAATGCTATTATATGGTCCCGTGGAGGTGGTCTCATGATGGAGACGGATGCTAGACAACGGAACTTCTGAATGGATTATAGTAGGCTACTAGTGTTTGGGCTCATTTGAATCTGCGGTTCCGATTATGAATTTTATATAAGCTTGTTTTTGAAAAAGTAATTTTTCAACAAAAATCTTATCGTTATTTCTATCATTGTATTTTTTCGATTTTATAAATTCGAAAGTAACTTTGTCTGTGTCTGTTGGGTTTTTACACTAAACGGATTGACCTATTTTTATCAAATCGATCATTTATAAAGATGGCCTGGAGATATAGGCCACTTTTTGGTGACAAACCATGCGTGCTAATCCCCTGCCGTAGCTTGTAACTTAATACAATTCTATTGTTTAAACTTTCGCGATCACTGTATTTACTAATTATCAAACGGGTATTTATCCCGTATTTACCTTGTGCTTGTGGTCGCGGGCAGACTGGAATAAATGTTCTGTGCTCGAGTACTTGAAGCTACCGTCGAGAAGTGGTGGCAGCTGCAGGGACTACCCTCATTGGCCTTAAGAGTTAGAAAAGTCCTCGTTCATATTGCGACTCACTACACTAACCGTATCTACACACTGAGATGAACGATCACGATGAGTAACGTCGGGTTAAAAAAAAAGATTGTGTGGTTTTATGAAACCACGGTAAAAGTGAAACTTTGTTTCACATTATAGACATTTAACAAAAAAATTTTCGTTGGCACAAATGAGTAATAGTCTATACACTACACGGTCAGCTGATGCGAACTATAGGTGCCGCCATATTGGCCTCGGCTGCTCTGATGAGCGCCTTTCACTTTATCCCTACTCCGCGGCCGACCGTCACGCGACATGCAACACACAGACGAAAAAGTTTGAGACGATGTAATAAAAGTTTAACTTTAATAACAAGGTAAATACGCGATAAATATCGGTTTAATATTAAGTATGTGTTTTGTAATTACTCGTAAGTGCTCATCAGTTTACAAGATTATGTGTATGCAAATCTCTATAGATCGTAATGAAGCAGAATGCGACGAAGAATTAAGACGATCATCCTCCATACACAACTTCAAGTTGAAGGTGAAACAACATTTCCTGATGATGTCATCTTCCTAGCGTTATTTATTTACTATTTAAGTATTATATCTATAAGTATAGTTTGCTATATGTTAGTCTACTTTATAAGTTTTTTAAGTATTAGAATTAAAACTTCATCTTATTTTTTTATTATACCTAAGAATATATGTGTAAATGTATCCTGCAAAGTACACCGCACTCCGTATCTTGTTAATTTTCGCGCCGTCCAAAGGTTGCCTGGAAGAGATCGCTCTCAGCGATAAGGCCGCCCATTGTATTGCCTTATTTATTCTAGTCTTGTGCTTATTTTGTATTATTTTTATTTGTGTGGTAATTCAATAAAGAGTTATGTATCTATCTATCTAATACGAAATCTATCGGTGCAAAGTGAAATAAACGTCAACCCGTGACCACGCCTGTTGCAACACAGCCGAAACGTCGGGATAACAAATAAAAAAGGTACATACGCAATAATACAGTAAAATAAAGTTAAAGTTACGAGAATTTGGCCTATTTTATAAGCAAAATCTACCTGAACAAAGTGACAAAATCTAACGACCTCCCTGGTATAGTGGGAGAAGGTTGCCCGCCGCGGAACAAAAGTTTGCGTGACGTACCTATAGATTTGTTCCGGGTCTGAGTGTTTATCAACAGATTACAAGTACTCACAAGAAAAATATATTTATGTATGCTATAAGTTATCTGGTCCTTAGCATGCTTTGCTTAATTTTGGGCTAGATAGCCCTGTGTGAAAAGTCCATCATTATATATTATTTATCTTTCGATCGCAGCGTCACCCATGAGTCATGAGTCACACAACTATCATAGACATTTCGATATACCCAGATAAAGATATGTTTAGATAACCGATAAATTTTATCACAATTTCAGTAAACTATGCCTAACCTGTAGAATATTTGTTACTATTCAGAAATAATGTCACAAAATCTTCTGTTTATGGTTTTAATAGTGTTGTTTATATCAAATGTGAGTGATGGACAAGTGATTCAGTTTGGAGTGTGTCCCGAAGTGGAGACTCCAAAGTATTTCGATTTGGAAAGGGTATGTTTACAACCGACTTTAAAAAAGGAGGGTTCTCAATTCGACTGTTTTTTTATGTTATTACCTTCAGAACTTTCTGGGTAAACCGATTTTGATGATTTTTTTTTTTTGCAAGCTGGTGTTTCCCGTGTGGTCCCATTTCAATTTGACCCAGTTCTGACAATGGTATCCATGAGAAAACCATATTTCTTAAATTTTTATGTTATGTTATGTTTGTTAGCTCAGAACTCGGTTATTATATCAACCGATTTAGAAAATTCGTTTTTTATTTGAAAGAATATACTTATAGATTGATCCCATGGAAGTTTTATTTAATTGGTAGAGTAGTTTGATTTTTATCGTTATCTGAAGTCGGTTATTTTTTTGTTAAAAAGTTACTTGTTCAAAAACGTTTACATGTCATCATCATCCTCATATAATTATAGGATATCACTTAGTCTAATAAAACAAATAAATAAATATTGCTGGGCCTGTCCACACATCGCTATCAAGCCCCAAACTAAGCAGAGCTTGTACTATGGGAACCAGATAACTGATAGAATACTAATATACTTTTTTTGTATATACATTCTTATCATATATAGAAAAACATTCAGTTCTATGAAATAATTTATTGTCAGTTCAATTCCTGGGATTTTAATATCTGCAACAAAAATACTGACCTAAATATCCCGTTTTAGAAGAAGGTATAAAAAAATGTTAAATAAAAATACACGTTTTAAATAAGGTGACGAAATAATAATCTCATGATTGCAATCAAATGCAATAGATAATGACAAGGACATTATTGATGACTCAATATTTAGTAAAATCTAATTTTCCAAGGATGTATACCAATTCATTTCATTTGTTCCTGATGTATATATGCATAAAATTTAGAATCTCCATAATCAGCTTAAGAACATGCAATATTAAACTATGGCAATCATAATCATCAACCTATAGCAGTCCACCGCCGGACTCTCCCAGGGTGCGCCATTGAGCCCGATCCTCAGTTCTTCAGCCACAGCGCGCAAATCGTCACACCAACTAGCCGGTGAGCGTCTTACACTTTGCTTCGACAAATGTTTGCATGAACTACAAATATTTGTTCCGGGTTTGGTTATTTTTCTATATATTATGAGTATGTATTTACGAAAAAAAATATGTAAGTATTCTATCAGTTATCTGGTTCCCATAGTACAAGCTTTGCTTAGTTTTGGACTAGATGACGCTGTGTGAAATGTCCAGCAATATTTATTTATTTTTTAGGGTTTTAATCGTAAAACACTATTATTAAATATTGTACATAGTAAAAAAAGTATATTTTTCACCGTCATTGACGGATGCTGTTTTTTTTTACTGATGATAGCCAAGCGCTTGACCACTACCTCACCTGATGGTAAGTGATATTTTGATCGAAGGTGGAGCACGCTTGCGTAGAAAGAACCTAGAAGAAGAAGAGACGAGATGTTGCAGCGTTTGAATTTGACACTCAAGGCCGTCTCTCACTGGGGCGATGCCAAATCTTGAAAAATCTTGTCAAATTCAATGCTTCAAAAACGCAAGCATGTCTCGGCGAAAAAGAGTCAGTTTACCCAAGTTCCAATTTCCGAAATGTACCGTTATCTGTAAAAGGTCACCTCGAGCTCCTAGGGGTCTCGCTCACGCTTACTCTCAACTTTAGCTCATACATCGGGTCTAAGGCTAAAACAGCTACCATGAAGCTGGGCATCCTCAACAAGGTCAGGAGATACTTCACACCAGGACAGCTTCTTAAAAGCTCAAGTCCGGTCTGGTATGGAGTACTGCTGCCACCTTTGGGATGGTTCGGCCAAATACCAGCTCACTACCTTAGACTCGATAGAATGTAGGGATTTTAGGCTTATAGGTGAGCAATATATGGCGGAGACTAAGACCCAAAGTCTCGAACACCGCCGTAAAGTTGCAAGCCTATTGATCTTTTACTGAATACATTTTGGGAAATGTGCCCAGAAACTATACGATCTGATCCCGCCATCTCCTTTCCATCAAAGGACAAGCAGGCGCACGGCTAAGTACCATCCGTACCTAGTCAATATACCACCCATTCGCACACACCGTTTTGGTTCTACGTTCTTGATGCGCGTACAGCTAAGGTATGGAACACTTTGCCGTCGTCTGTTTTTCCTAAAGAATACAATCCGGGCCTGTTTAAGATAAGAGTAAATAGGTTTCTTCTAGATCTTTGTGCTTCATCTTAGACCACATCATCACTTACCATCAGGTGAGATTGTGGTCAAACGAAGTTCTATCCAATTTAACAAAAAAAAAACCTATTCACTCTTTTTACTTCATTAATATAATTTATACACAACATTATAATTAACAAATGACCTGGATTAAAACACACGCTATATATGATAAGTACATATTTACAAAAAAAAGTATATAAGTATTTGATGAGTTATCTGGTTCCCATAGTACAAGCTCTGCTTAGTTTGGGGCTAGATAGCGCTGTGTGATATGTCCAGCGAGATTTATTCATTTATATGCTTCTTTTTATTGACAAATCACTGTGAAGCCGCGGGTGGAAACTAGTTCTTTATAATTGGGTTTATCTATTTGTATGCCTGACGAAAGCTAAGTATTGATAAAATTATACCGCATTCTTAGACGATTACGATCTAAACAATAGATACAGTAATATATATTAAGATAGTTTTGATAAACAAATTATTACTTTTTTTATACTTTTTCAAAATAAGTACATAGACATAGCAATAAAGGCTGAAGAGTAAAAAAGTCTATGACAGACCCAGCTTGAAAAAAATACTTGACAATACCAAGGCTCACTCGCTGCTGTAGCGCCTTAGATGATGATGATAGTGCAAACTAAAAATGTGAAATAAACAAGATCTTGTTATTAAACTGCAATCAAGAATTGCTTGTAATAACTTTGAAAATGATAGTAATTGCCGAAATGTCCATTTGCACTCATTTTATTTATTTAAAAACCGTGCGGGCACTAAGGAACACTTGGTTACAACTTAACGACTTATTTACGAGTAGGTATAATACAGTGTGTCCCTGGATAAAGTGCAACCCCGAAAGGGGGTGAAACTAGATCAAAAATTATCGACAAAAAAATAGAAAAAAAAAATTAAAAAAATTTAGTATATACTTTATTGATGAATTAAAATTGTTATTGCTCACTAATGACTCTATTTAATAAAAAAATGATTTCTTCCAAAGTAGTAGGTCTATTTTGTTAAAATAAAAACCATAATCATGTCAGATATGTGACGATGACGATAAAATAACAAATAACTCACAAACAAGTGGCTATCGTGACTTAAAGTTTAATTTTTGTATTAAAATTACATTTTTAGGCTGTTTTTTTCCAATAAACTCCAAAAATCTTAAAATTAAGCCTATAATACTAGAAATTTTTATGACTTTTTATTATTGTCTATCATAATAGCTTTTAAATAAAATAAAAACCTACGTTCTAACATAAAAAATGTGCTGGCTAGGAGCATTTAAAGTTGACCACTGATTACGTCACCACTCAGGTAGAGACCCTTTTTTAACTTATATTGTTGTAGATTATGGTCGCTGGGCCTGTTCTATGAAAGATGAAGGGTGGGGATCGAAACAGGACTCACAACAAGGCACGCCAGTCGCTCTGATATTCTCGCCGCTGCTACCGCCTACCGTACCTTACTGCGCCTTCAAGTTTTTGTTACGTTGTTTTGCTTTTGTTTTGTTTTTGACTTTTTGTTACGTTTTTGACTGTACTTTGTTGTGTTGTGGAGATGCCGCGATTGACTGAGTTCTCTCCGCGAGAAATCGCTGACATCCATTATTATTATGGTATGTCACGTGGACACACAACAGTCGCTCGTTCTGCATACATAAATGCGTTTCCGAGCAGACTTATACCGTCAGCACGAAATTTCCAAGAAGTTCACCGAAAGTTATCCAACATCGGACTTGGATTAGCAAGAGATCGCCGTGAGCAACAAGCTACCATTATTGACCATTCCATAGAAGAGGCCGTTTTAAACGATTTGTTTGCTGATCCCACAACCAGCATTAGACGCTTAGCTTTGCGTCACGGTATATCAAAAACATCCGTATGGCGAATTTTGAAAAAGAAGGGATTGCATCCATACCATTATCAGCGAGTACAGCATTTGCATGAAAATGTAGACAATCGTGCAAGATGCGTAATGTCTACGTGGATTCAACAAAAAATTAGAAATAATCCACAATTCCTAAAAAAAATTTTATGGATGGATGAAGCGAAATTCACCCGGAATGGAATCACAAATTGCAGAAACTTACATGTATGGTCCGAGGAAAATCCACACCTAAAGTGGGCGTCTACTTTTCAAGTGCAATTTTCAGTTAATGTATGGGCAGCTCTAATAGACGACACGCTGATTGGGCCAGTTATTTTACCCGCAACATTAAATGCCGAAAGTTTTTTAAACTTATTAAAAGACGATCTGCCACTACTGCTGGAAGATGTTCCGCTGGCTACAAGGCAACAGATGTATTTGCAGATGGACGGATGCCCTGCGCACTACGGGCGCAATGTGCGAAGTTTTTTAAACGAAAACTACGCTAATAGGTGGATCGGCCGGGATGGACCAGTCGGGTGGCCGGCACGTTCACCTGACCTGACACCCCTAGACTATTTTCAGTGGGGTGTTATGAAACAAAGAGTCTACAGAATGACCGTAGACACCGAGGCAGAGTTACAAGATCAAATCATGCGATGTGCCGATGAGATAAGAAGTGACCCAGAGATGGTGCTTAGAGCCACACAACAAATCGCTCTTCGTGCGGCAATGTGCCTACAACAACAAGGAAGCCATTTTGAGCATTTAATGCATTAAACAAAACCCTTATTTCATACTTACATGTAATAAGTTAAATAAAAATGTTGTAACTAAAATTTGATTTTTAATACTACCTGAGCAGCAAAAAAAAACGTGTCTCTACCTGAGTGGTGACGTAATCAGTGGTCAACTTTAAAAGCTCCTAGCCAGCACATTTTTTATGTTAGAACGTAGGTTTTTTTTTATTTAAAAGCTATTATGATAGACAATAATAAAAAGTCATAAAAATTTCTAGTATTATAGGCTTAATTTTAAGATTTTTGGAGTTTATTGGAAAAAAACAGCCTAAAAAATGTAATTTTAATACAAAAATTAAACTTTAAGTCACGATAGCCACTCGTTTGTGAGTTATTTGTTATTTTATCGTCATCGTCACATATCTGACATGATTATGGTTTTTATTTTAACAAAATAGACCTACTACTTTGGAAGAAATAATTTTTTTATTAAATAGAGTAATTAGTGAGTAATAAAAATTTTAATACATCAATAAAGTATATACGAATTTTTTTTAATTTTTTTTTCTATTTTTTTGTCGATAATTTTTGATCTAGTTTCACCCCCTTTCGGGGTTGCACTTTATCCAGGGACACACTGTATAATTAATACTATGTAGGCTACTTTTGGGTACCTACCTAGTGGCTCAATACACAATTTTTGGTGGTACACTAATAGAATAACGTATTGTACACCAGAAATACTTAAAGAACTAGTTAATGCTAAATATAGTAAAAGGGGAGATCTTATCGTTTAAAGCGATTTCTTCCAACCTTTGGATGGAAAGTAATGAGCGAAGCAGTAATGGACAGCGGTGCACAGAGTAAAATAATTATAAACGAAGAGAAATTAATAGTACATTATGATATATGTTGTATGAGGTAAGTTGAAAATTACAGCCGAGGCAATATTGCTAGCCCGAGCCGTAGGCGAGGGCTACAAGAAAGCAGAGGCTGTAATTATCAAAGCGCACGTATGTCATACGACGTTTTATAACATATTTGCGAGGAAATAAATAAAACTTTGACTTTCTCGGAAAGAAAAAGCGCGCGGAATAATTTATACTTGTTAACAAATTAGCAATGCGCGCGCATCAGCGCTTTTTTTTAAGGCAAAGGCACAAAAACAGCCACTATTACTAATAAATTAATATTTTTTGTTTTTGTTATAGATGGTTATAATTTATTGTCAAAATTAATTAAATTAAAGAATTAAATGTTTATTTTTTATATTTTATCTCCCAAAGTTAAGTTTATTCATACAATTTTGACCACTTTTCGGACATAAAAACTCTTTGCTAAGATTTAAAAACGTACCGTTCGTTTTGGACGGAGCATTTTGATAAACAGTTGTTACCTTATTAAAAAGAAACTCGTGCGATTTACATTACAATAACGCACAAGTACGTAATGACATACATTACGATATTGAAATTGGTGAAATAAGAGTCCCTTTACGAGGAAATGTGTTATAAATAATATTATAAAACTGTACTTATAATCCTAATACATAAATAAATACTTAAATATGACTATAACATCCAACTAATAAACACATTCTACCAGATCAAAGTCCTGGTGAGCAAATATTACATAAATAATTTAAAATTAAAATATACTGTTCTTACACGATATAAAAAATGACAATAAAATAAAATAATTAGTCCAGTCAATAAATGACCCAAAATGAGGTGTAGAGTGCGTGAGCAGGTAACTAAGCGATTCCTTCAGAAACTTGTTCAAGGGGCTTAGGTTGTTAACATACCAAAAGTCCTGACTCCTAGGTGATGAGCGGGGGGAGGAGGGGGGGAGGGGGGTAAAGGTACGAATTTTGGGTTTTTCGCTTATATCTCAAAAACGGTGCATCGGAGAGAAATATTTTAAGATAATAAAATGGAGTTCTTAAAATTATCTAAAACTTTTATACCATATGTTTTTTTCTAATTCCTAACCGTTTTCGAGCTATACCCTCGGAAAAAGTTGAAATTTACAAAAAAAATCAATTTACGTCAAAATATTCATAAACATTGCATCATATTGCCTAAACCTATTCATAAACGGAAAGTATGAATAGGAAAGAAGTTGTAGATTTTTAAATTCCCTTTTAGAATATATATACATATGCTGATTAATGTCCAACCCGCCTAAAGTTACAGCCAACCAAAAAGATATTCTTCTGCCTCAAATGAACATTGTAGTCGATGGAGGATTTCTACTCCACAGAGTTATTTGGCCAAAAGATGCATCGGTTGTGACTATTTGTAATAGTTATATCACCTACGTCGACCACCATTATCCTGGGACTACTCGCACTGTGGTGTTTGATGGGTACGCAAACACAGCCAATAGCAATAAATCACAAGAACAAATGCGTCGTTACAGACTAAAAAGGTCAGCCGACATCAATTTGACATGGGACACACAAATACCTGTTAAACAGGAAGACTTTTTATCAAATCCTACCAACAAAACTAACTTCATCTCCTTACTGGAGATAAAGCTGCAGGAGAAAGGGATACATACTCTTCAGGCTACCGATGACGCTGACATCCTAATCGTGAAGACTGCTGTTGAACAATCCACTCACAACTCTGTGGCTGTCGTTGGTGAGGATGTAGACCTTGCTGTCCTGTTGATTGCTTCCACTCCTGCGACCCGAGATATCTTTATGCTGAAACCCGGACGAGGGAAAACCAAAACAATAGTACTGTCCACCCAAGAGATGCAGCACCGTAGATTTGAACACATCCTGTTCCTTCATTCATTTACCGGATGCGACACAACTTCTGCTACTTTCAGGAGAAGCAAGGTGGGCTTCTTTAAATTGTACTTGGAGTCAGAAATCATCCAGCAAGCAGCAATGACATTTTCTAACCCCTCCTCTGCTTACGACCAGGTTGAAAAGGCTGGGGAGATGTGCTTTCTGAAGTGGTATAAGGCGCCAAAAAAACAAACCTCCCTTAACCAGTACCGCTTCCAATCGTTTACGAGGTCAGTGGCAAATATGAAGCCTGAAATCAGCTCCCTACCTCCAACAGAGAATGCAACAAAACAGCACTCTCGGCGAACCTACCACCAAGTGCAGCAGTGGCTCGGTAATGAGCTGCCCCCTCAAGATTGGGGGTGGAAACGTGTAGGAGACACCCTGGTGGCAATTACAATGGAAAATCTACCAGCACCAGAGGTTCTTCTGAAAACTATATTTTGCCGCTGCACCAAGGATTGTGTAATTGGAAAATGTGGCTGCCGAAAAGCGATGCTCACCTGTTCTGCAGCGTGCCTCCACTGTCAAGGGAAGTGCCTGAACAGTGTGCCTGTTGACGATGAGGACGATGAAGACGATGTAGAGCCCATTCAGCAAGAGCCACCCGCTACTGAGGAAGAAGATGCCATGGAAGAACAATCATTGCCTGGGCCCTCAAGTTCAAAGAGGATGAAAATTTTATTACTTTTAAAGTTGAGAGTAAAACATTAAGAATATATTGAGAACAATGGGGTTTACAATTATTATTGTATTGGTGTAACGAAACTATCTGTAGAATAAAGTGTGAAATTTGTCATCATCATTATTTTTTCTACTTTATTTAATAACTTGCTTATAAGTGGCCATATACATATGTTATTAGATGAACGAACAAAGGTTGTGGGTTAAGAATATGATATACAAACTAATTTTCTGAAAATTGCAAAATGCTATACAAGTTTTAAAATAGCTGTAACTTTAGGCGGGTTGGACATTAATCAGCATATGTATATATATTATAAAAGGGAATTTAAAAATCTACAACTTCTTGCCTATTCATACTTTTCGTTTATGAATAGGTTTAGACAATATGATGCAATGTTTATGAATATTTTGACGTAAATTGATTTTTTTTGTAAATTTCAACTTTTTCCGAGGGTATAGCTCGAAAACGGTTAGGAATTAGAAAAAACATATGATATAAAAGTTTTAGATAATTTTAAGAACTCCATTTTATTATCTAAAAATATTTCTCTCCGATGCACCGTTTTCGAGATATAAGCGAAACACCCAAAATTCGTACCTTTACCCCCCCCCCCCCTCCTCGCCCCGCTCATCACCTAGGAGTCAGGACTTTTGGTATGTTAACAACCTAAGCCCCCTAAACCAGTTTCTGAAGGAATCGTTTAGTTACCTGCTCACGCACTCTACACCTCATTCCTTGACTGGACTAAATGTCATGTCTAGGACTTATGATTAAAATATTCCGCAATGGTGTAAAAACATTTGGATGATAACCATTTATTAATTCGGCGTTTGAATAAAGTCATATATAAATCTTTTAATTCGTCTGGTAATTTATAAAATATTTTTAATGCCATGCAATTATTATCAGCATGGAAGAGTGCTGTGAAGGAGCCTGTCTAATTTCTACTGGCAAAGCATTCCACATGCGCACTGATTCGACGATGAATAGTTTAATTTAACAGTACCTCAGTTATGTTAAAAAAGAAAGAAAGAAAGAAAATACATTTATTTGCTCCCACCGAAAGTGTACAATAATACAAAAACACAACGGTGGTGTTGCGTGGGGACAAATTGGCATGTGGTGCTTGTGTACGATGCAGCGCTGGTTTTCTGACAGGGCGTAAGTGAGGACACGAACACTGGTGAACGAGTAAATAATAATAAATATTCCTAATAAAAACTTCTTTCATCGTTTCCAGTTCCTCGGCCAATGGTATGAAATCGCCCGCTTCCCTACCTGGTATGAAGAATACGGGAGCTGTGCTTATAAACGTATACAGTACTGCGGCAGGCGTATCGAGATTGAACACGTGTTTGTCAGAGATGGGATACAGTACGTTCTTCATGTAAACAGTAGCTATTCCCCGGGCGACGAGGCTGTGTTTACAATACAGCCGAATAATATTGGTAAGGATATAGTTACATCTAACTAGGGTTGCCAACCATCCTGTTTCCCCAGGAAACCTCCTGCTTTTTGGGTGTCCTGAGCTGACCTGGATAGTGTTTAAGTTGTGTCCTGGATTTTTAAAGTATCCTGTGTTTTAAAATTCACGCGCCACTACCGTTTTGTCATAGGGCCCGCACCTCGCGTGTCTCCCTTGTTAAGTAGATCGGGAGCGTCAATCATTTCTCGTAAAGTTTTGCAGACCATGATAATCTGATCATATGCTCTCCTGATCTCGAGTGAGTTGAAATTCAAATAACCCTGAAGGCACTTGGTGGAGTGCATGAATGGGTAGTATCCAAAGTTTCTCTTGTATAGGTGCCTAAGGAAAGCTTTCTGTACCTTTTCCAATAAAAGCTTATACGAGCTCTCATGAGGATTCCAAACAGAATAGTCCGCCCTGGTGTTAAACCGAAATATCCTGGTATACCTTCAAAGGCTTCAAATTCTGGATTTTAAAATATGGAGATGGCAACCCTACTAATGTCACATGTAAGAACAACAAAATAACATACATTTATGAACAGAAAGACTATTTACATACTCTTTAAACATACAAAAGAAACAGTTGAATCATCTAAAGACCGTTGCAAATTATCTATGCATAGCTCAGCTCCAAATTACTATCAGGCGGATGAGTCCTACAAGAATTACTAAGATATTAAATGCAGCCTACATAAGAGCGTCAGCAGTGGCATTCACAGAAAAAGTATCCTGAACCGCGCAAGAATTTAATCAAATTCTCAAAATACTTGCAGCAAGAAGTTTGGTTCACAATAAGAGCTGGCTGTCCAAAGACTATAAAATATTCTCTATTGTGCCTAGATAACCCATTTGTTCGATTAAGCGCGATATTCCTGTTCACTGTTCTTTCTCTGTAAATAAAAAATAAAAAAATAAAAATTGTTCATTGTACAGGCAAGTAATACCAGCCGGTGCTGTAGAGTCTGTGATGGGCTAAATGTAAATCAAACTTCCCAAATGCCTATCTTATGATCTTAACATCATCGTACCTACCTAAAAAGTATAATTTGTCAATTCACAGATCCAGTTGGTATCCCGTTGAACGTGTTAGCCACAGATTACACAAACTACGCGGTGGTTTACGGATGCACAAACTATACCGGAATGGGCTTAAAATACAGTAGGTATCTAAGTTATTAAATATACCTAGAAAAGTGCTGAAAGCCATTCCACTTTTCAAAATAAAACATGTATTCTTTTAGCACAATCTTTTTTTAATGGGCGCCGTTGCTATGACAACACCATTGAAAATTTGGCAGCATATGAAAGGAACAACAATCTTAATCGTTAAATAATGATATGGCTCCATAATCGTTTTTCTTTTACATTAGCAGAATTGTGCCCCTGCCTCCCATCTATTGTCATTATCCATCCTTGATGGATAATGATCCACCATTATCCATCAAGGAATTTCTGATGAAAACTTAAACATCCGAATTATCACAACTTATCAAGAAATATAGTCATTGACATCCTCCGTGACACAGTGGGCTATAGCCGGCTGAGACGCAGGAGGTAGCGGGTTCGATTCCCGCCGCAGAACAAATGTTTGCATGATCTACAGATATTTGTTCCGTGTCTGGGTGTTTTTCTACATACTATAAGTATATATTTACAAAAAAAAGTATATAAGTATTCTATTAGTTATTATTTTCCAGCAATATAATTTATTTATTTATAGTTATAAAATAAAATAAACATTTAACATTAGTCGTAGTAGACTTATCGGTATGTCACCTGAACTTGTTTTTTTTTTTACAGCATCAGCATGGATCCTGTCAAGAGAACCAACACTAGCTGACGATAATCTCCTCAGAGCCTACAGAGAGCTGAACACAGTTCCCAACGCCAACGTAGCTTTCCTAGAAATGGTGGAACAACGTGAAGAGAAGTGTACTTTTTATTGGACAGCGCATGTGCAAGCTGTCGACACAGAAATTGAACTTGACGATAATAAATAGTTTAAGACGATAACCTGATCTTATTCATAATAAAAATATGATGTTGATGTACTTTTGTCATGGAATGACAAAAGTAGACAATCATCTAGATAATAGACAACCGTATCATGTACATAAATTGTTTATTAATTTCTTCAATATTCACAGGGTAGAACTTACTTCCTACATGTGAACTCAATGGGAAAACAATTGAGAGACAAACTGCGCTAGATGTAGCTGTTACCTATGATTTCCAATATGATATCCTAATTGCAATATATGAGCTGTTTGTCAATGAGATGCTCTGTAGGGACTGTAGGATACATTCAAACTCCTCGATCAGGCCAGTTGATCACTGATAGGACCCCAAATATATTACAAATACAAATCTATTATACATATATTTGAAAAAAAAATATGGTATTGAGGACGAGGTCCAGGAAGTGTGCCCGAGGTGCACATGAACGGTACAACCATTGAAATGGTAAAACAGTTCAGGTACCTAGGTCACTTACTGACGAGACGCTGAGAGATGATGACGACATCGAGCGGGAGCGGAGAGCGCTCGCCGTCCGGGGTAGCATGCTCGCACGCCGCTTTACAAACTGCAGTCCAGACGTGAAAACACCCTATTCCGGGCATATTGTCTGGGTGTGTACACATGCCAACTTTGGTCTAACTTCACCAGAAAGGCCATCAACATCATAAGGGTCCAGTACAATGATGCCTACCGGGCTCTTATGAGGTTACCGAGGTACTGCAACGTCAAGTATGTTCTCCGAGGCGGGTGTTCCCGACTTTTTCACTATCATCCAAACTCGCGAAGCGTCCTTTTGATGTAGGCTGAGTCGCTCCAACAATAGTTTATTGAGGGCTGTCTCTGACCAGATATATGTATAAAAATGGAATTTTTAAGTGTTGGATTTCCGTCCACTTTGACGGAAATAACAAATGACTACACTGGACAACTATTTACTCCGTGGCATGTTATGTATTTTTTAACCAACTTCAAAAAAAGGAGGGGATTCTCAATTCTGTTGTATTGTACATTATTTTTGTTTGTGTTTTTACAAATTTTGTTTATTTATTTATAATAAATAAATATTATTGCGTAATTTTTATATGTACAAGGTGTTTAGTGTTACATAGTATAAGTGCAGCCATATTTAGCGTTTTACGCATGCAATGTCGAGTTAAATGTCACACGCATTCTCTTGCGATTTCCAAAATAAATACTTAATCGCGATGCATTTCTATCTTATACTCCGTCATCAGATCTTATAAAGGACCACCCTTAAGCTATAACAGTTGCTAGAGATATCGTCTAACAAACATGCAGCTGAATTGAGAAATATTTTTAGAAGTCTGTTAAAAATAATGTTAAAATCACTTATAAATACTTATCCAATGAGTGTTGATAAAATATAATCGCATTGATTTTCTCAGAGCAACATTGACTAATATTGTAATTATCATGCTATAGGTGGTATCGTGATAATGAAAAACTTTAAATGTAGGTAAGTCGTTTATTCTATTATTAACAATGAAGTCAGGCTTTATAATAAACAACAAAATCATTGTTGTTGCAATGACTATACAAATGACAATGCAAATTGAAACTCCTAAAATATGTAACTGTAATGACCGATGTAAAACATGTTCAAATGTGTTCTACTATCTCTTCTAGTTATCTCTTCAAATGACTCTAAAGTTTAAATATTAAGTTATCTTCTCAGTTTTGAGGCTCTACATTTGTATTTTTCGCCTCAAAAACCAAATCACCTGGTCAATTTTACAAGATGTCTTTGTAAAAATCGGGTAGTTGCTAAGGACAATTTTGTTTAATGCTTTGCGTACAGTTATGCCTTGAATACTTTAAAAAGTAGATCCATTTTACTGCTTCTTGGAGTTAGGTTCGGTGATGACAGTAGTACTGGTAAACTTGCAAGCTTCTTCAGAGAAGTCGGTGGTAACTAGTTTGGTAATGTCGATCTCTTTGGAGTGTTCCTTCAAGAAGTTGTCGACGGCTGTCTTGGCTTCGCCTTCCAGCTTGTTTTTCCTGGCAAGGATCCAGATAGAGTCTGAAACAGAATTGTTATTTCATTGAACATTTTCAGGTCATTAAACTTTGCCGGGAATAAAGATCATTTAAATATATTATTTGCAGATGATGTGCAGCTTCTGGTTGTTTGCCATTAACTGGACGAAGACACAGTTGCTTTAGTACCTGGGACAGGATTTTGAAGACTACTAGACCTCTATGGTATGATTGTTTACTTTGGTTCGGTTCAAATTTTTATTGCATAATAATATTGAAGTTCTTTTATTTTTACTAGTTGACCAGCCCGCGGCTTCGCACGCGTTGTTTGTCCATAAAACATTACCTTATTCTGCACAGTCGGGTTAAAGGTAACCTATGTTTCAGTCCTAGTTATAATATATTTATATACCAAATTTCATCGAAATCGGTCCAGCCGCATAGTAGTAAAAACGTAACAAACAGAGACAGAGGGACAGAGTTACTTTCGAATTTATAATATTAGTATGGATTTTACACAAATAGATTACAGAAAAAAAGCTCACAAAAAGGAAATTTACATAAAACATAATAATCTTTTGATTAGATTTCAATCAAGTGTGTGACAGTGCCTTAGCAACCCAGTTTTGCAGTCTTTAGTGTGTGTTATAAATCTTGCAAGCTAATTTTGTCTAACTTGACGTTATGCGAATGAGTTCTTCTTCTTCGTGTCGATATGGTTCCGAATAAGTTGATGCTTAACTATCAAGTTTTGATGGCAATTTATAAACTCTAGTGTTATTTTCAAAATCCAGCATGACAAATCAATTACGCACCTAATACATGTTATCTAAATTAATTTTATCTCTATCTTCTATCTCCATCAGACCCAGGTGCATAAAAACGTGACTGAATCATGTAATATGTCATCCTTCTATGTCAACTTCATCATCATCAGACTCACTTTCAGGCATCTTTTTCATAAGACGATGTCATTTGTTCCGAGCCTGCGCCAGTCTGACAATTTTTTTTTGTCAATTTGCTTACTTTATTACCAGTCAATCAGTGTTAATAAGTCCTGCCTGAGTCCTTAGATTCCCTGTGTCTGTGTCGAGATTGTCAGGTAGTACTTTTACGGTACCGCAACAATCATTGTTGGAAGTAATATTTGCTCAAAATTCAATATGTTATCCAATAAAATAACAAGAATCGCTGTGATCACACTAGCTGATCATGTATTTGTCTATTGGCGAGACTCAATCCGCACATCTCTCGTATATCTGCGTCATATAGGTCGTAAAGTTTAATAAGTTTACCTAGATGTGTTTTCCGAGTGCAGTGTAAGCGGGAGCGAGAACGAGGGCGGATTCTGATCGTCCACAGTGCGAGACGGCGAGCGCGAACTATCAAACAAATGAAATCGCCAGTCACTCCACTGTGTACGATCAATCCCGCTACGAACCACCGTGGTCGTGTACCGTGAGGTTCCAGAGGAATTTCCTCCCGCGAACACCTCGCTTTTGGAATGGTCTCCCTGCCGAGGTTTTCCTTACACTACAGTATGTGGTTCTTCAAAAAGGGCGTTTTGAAAATGTTTAAGGGTCGGCAACGCACGAATAATACCTTTGGTGTTACAAACGTCCATAGGCTACGGTAACCGCTTACCATCAGGTGGGCCGTATGCTTGTTTGCCACCTTAGTGGTATAAAAAAAATCGTTTTCTGAAGGACTAACGCGCTGTTAGCCTCTGAGGCCGATGCAGCATTACCAAACTTTTGGCGAGCGCAGAGGGCGCTCAGCCCGGTAAGTTTTTATGATGGAACTAGCGCAAGGGTACGAGCCTCGGCTTGGGCCATTGCCAACGCCAACGGTAACTGAAGGGACTCGTCGACCTCGCCAGCGAGGTCGATGTATCTGTGAAGTGTTTGCTCGGTCGTGAGTAGATGACTCTGGAATCCCCACGTTAGTGGAGGTGATATTGTCATCAGTATCACCGAGAACGTGTCTCGGTCTACGGAGGGATTAGGCGACGCTGATGAGTAAGTATCTAGCTAAACCTAATTATGTAGACTTTACCTATATTGGTAAGTGGCTGAGTGTCCTGATAGAATTGACAGAAAGTGAAGAAATATGGAACGTAAAAAGTATTAAGTGGCTTGGACGCACTGTATACATAACTTCAGGGTTATGAAAATGTGCCCAAACCTAGTCAGTCTACCAGCTAATGCCATGTTTGTGAGAACTCATCCAGATCTCTTTACGATTGCTAGAGACATTTTTCTACGAAATACGAGAAATGGTGAAAGACTCGTTTTTAAGAAGATTGTAACCCTAGAACCGAAATTTTCAATAAGTTTTTTGATGAAAAATTATTTTTTCAAAACAATCTTTAATAAAATTCATAACCGGAACCGCAAGCAGATTCTAATGAACCTAAACACTAGTAGCCTACTATAATCCATTCAGAAGTTCCGTTGTCTAGCATCCGTCTCCATCATGAGACCACCTCCATGGTACCATATTATTGCATGGTCACTGAAGTTACATATGTATTCCAAATTTCAGCTCAATTGGTTGAGGGGAACGGATTTAAAATTCAGTTGCAAGATTCCACCCGGACAAACATACATACATTGCAATTTAATAAAAAAGTTGTAAAAACAAATTTTTTGCCATATGTGTCACTTTATATACTAAATTTTATAATAAAAGACTTGTCATTTTAAAAATAAATTAAAATCATGTCTTCTACAAAAATGTTACTATACACTAAATTAATGATGGACGTAAACTTAATTTATTATGATATATAAGATAATTCGCATGTCTCTTAAGAGGCTTAACAGATGAAACAAATATTTTCTTACTCTTAATATTCTGTAACTTACTCGTTTTATGTGATTAAATAAATTTATCATTTATTTATTAAAATTATCAATTTCCTATGACCACTTTGCGTTTCCACCACCAAAATATCGTCTTCTACAGTCATACAAGTCATATAAAGATATTATAGATAATTGGAACATACTTAAATTATTTTACTAAGTATAACTTTCGTGATAAAATGATTAAAAGATAAAATGATAAAAGTGATTAAAATTATTGAATCATTTGAAATGACTGACGAACATTAAATTTTAGATTTATCACGTACTGTTTTATCTTACTTATTATGTTTGAGTCAAGTTAGTTTGCAAGAATTATAATTCTTGCAAACAAACCTACAAATATCACACTAATATTAAATATATCAAAGTTTGGATGTTTGTTTATTTATTTGTTTGTTACTCAATCACGTCGTAACGATTTCGATGAAGTTTGATATGTACGTAGATTGTAACCTGGATTAACATCTAGGCTATCTTTATCAAATAAATCAGGTTCCAATGGATAAACATGGGGTGTCAAGTCAAGTTGCATCAGCGAGTGTAGCTTTATTTCTAGGTTACCTAGATATTTAGTAACTGTACGCGTACGAAGTCGCGGGCAACAGCTAGTGTTATATGTATCTAAATATTTTTTTTTTATCTTTTGTATTTTATAATAAAAACCAAAATTGAGAAATTTAAGTAATTAACGCACCTGAGTGAGTCTTCTTCTTGTCGTCATATTTGCAGTTGTGTGCGATGGCATAGTTTGTGTAGTCTGTGGCGACCACGTTCAGAGGACTCTCCCTGGCTTTATCTGTAAGGAAACACATATGTATATGTAGTCGGTTTTCTTTATCTTTCATTATCTTTACCTGCCTATTACCATGTCTTAGAAAAGTAACCGCGTATTCACCTAGTTGTCAGAACAGCACCCGTAGTAAATAAGTACATTACTTATCCCACTTTATTATTATTAGTGGTTCGCCCCGATCTGAGATCTCGCGAGTTTCCCATAAAAACAAAATAATATTATTTGTAACAATCAAAATAGTGCCACGAAATGTATAACCAACTTACTTGATCTACAGTTTTATCCAAATTACACGTAACGGAAGTTCATGTATTTGGTTAATTTTTTTGAGGTTTTTTTGGGTTGTAGTTATTCTGGATTTCAGACTTTTGCCTATATTTATGTCACTAAAGCTACATGGATACCAAATTTCAGTACTGTGGGGTCACTGGTGTACCCTGTGAATTTTGTCAAAGTCCAGTTTTTAGTATGGCTAATAACTTAAAAACTACTAAGTTTAAACTAAAAATAAAAACGCGGTCGAAATGTACTCGCAAAGACCTTTTATTAGACGTGCCATTTGACCGGATATTCCCATTTTGGTTTTTTATCCCTCTTGAACCCCAATATCTCAACCCCCCCCCCCCCCACCAGTTTTAGCTAATTTAATCAAACCAAAATTGTGTCATCACTACCTACCTATATACTAAATTTCAAGATAATCGGATAAACGCTTCGAAAGTTATCCTCGGACAAACAAACATACACACATACATACAACGCCGATTTGCCCAAGTTGACTTAGAGCTCTGACTTAGCTCGATCAATAAACGCGAAACTTTGTATTGTGCATGTTTGTTACTCTTTCACATTTCAAATTTCAATGGAATTTGGTACGTACGTAGATTATAACTTGGATTAACACATAGGCTACTTTTTATTCCATCAACCAGGTTCCATTGGATAAAAATGGGGTGTCACGTCAAGTTGCAACGGCGAGTTAATTTTATTTCTAGGTTACCTACACATTTAGTATTGTTACGAGCTGAGGGTTCGGGATAAAATAATGGGAATCGGTTTAGCCAAAATAACACTTTTATTCAGCACTAAACGATGAATACACGAACTTGGTCACACGTATCACAACACACTAATTCACACCACTGGTGCACCACTTAAAGTCACCGAAATTATCGCACGTATAGCTTAATCCAGACTGACTCGCGAGCAACTACTGTTCACGCGAGACCTTTCTCCACGTCAGTCCTCCAGGGCCTCGCTGAGACTGACTCACTCAGACTGACTGTCCGGCCATCTCTCCGGCCTATTTATATCGCACACATTTCGATTGTTCGAGAACGATATCGATCCTTCCAGGAAAGGGTCGGTGTTTCGACAGAACGACCCATCCCCATTGTGCGCAATCGCAGACAATAACAACAATAACGCAGCAAGACAAAAGTGCTCGAGAAACTTCGATTATTACTCATTGTTTAACAGCCTCGGCGTAACAGTATTGTAGCGCGTACGAAGTCGTGGGTAACAGATACTAAGTAAATATATTAATCTTTGCACCTACAGTCAGCAAATTAATTGATTTGATATATATTTTTTTGTATTTCCATATTAAAATGGTCGTAGAGAAACACCCAGACCAGAAAAAAAATGTTCCAATGTCAATGTTTTATCGTGATTCAGTATTGTTATCTTTGATAAGGTTGGGTTGGGCTAGCGATAAAATATCAAATTTCGTTTTAACGCGATATTTGGCCTTTTACTTTGATGATGATAGCTTAGTAGTTTTTTTTAATGTTTGTATCTGTATTATGTCAATGATGTATTTTTCTTTTATCAATACACATTTTGTTATTCATATTTATATCTATACGTTCTGGGCACTTTCCATCTAGAAAGTTTGGATACCTTATGAAAAGTTGATTCACCTAACTGTGAGGTATGTGGCTCATTAGATGATGTGCACCACCTCTTGATGGATTGTGCCAAGACAGAGAGTGAGAATCACTGATGCAAAAGATAAATTTAAATAGATTTGACATAGGTACAGATGTGAACATCTTAGCAGAGCCTACTACAGAAGCGGCTAATCTGCTAGCTGGAGCTTTTATGAATCGGTGATTCTATCAATGTAGGTGAGATATGATATATTATGTGATAGTATTTAATCTGATTGAATAGTGTTATAAATTAATAAAGGGTACGATGGGGCTGTTGTACCATGTTGTAGGTAAAAGACCCTAATAAAATTTAATTGAAAAAAAATCTATATCTACACAGCTACACAGTTTTCTCAGCTTAGTCTCTTTATTTAGTTTAATCCATCAGAAATACAAGGTCGCTCCGTCTTACTAATTTTCTAACGAAGTTTTCCTTCACCGATATGAGCACGAATGCTTTTTGTTATCATAATATTAGTCATAACAAAAATCATCTCCACCCAAAGTCTAGAAAAAATGGCTTCAAAGCGATAGCACCGCACATTCATAATCATCTTTATTTGGAACAATTTAACAAGGGTGTAATTACAAAAATGAAAACGATGATAGCCGCATGAGTAATAAATACTGTGTCGCAGATACCAACGCCCTCCTCCGCGACAAGATAAGTCTGGATTCCAATACAAGCTTAAAAATAATCAAACAATACAACATATACAATAGAAACAGCAATGGGTAAAAAAACTGTTAATGATAGAATAAAAAATTAGTAAGTAAGTAGCACCTAGTGTGTGGGGGCACGTGTGTGCGTGTTTGAGTGCATATCGACGGCAGAAAGCGGAAATGGCGTATCTCAAAAATTTCCGCTGTTCGATATTGAAACATCAATTGCTATAACTAGTTAAAAATCAATGAAGCAGTAACTTTAGGGCATTCCAATTAACTGTATCAAATAAAACTTAGATTGATAAAAATATTTTCCAAATTTCAACGTTCTATCTTTATTAATGTACGACTTATGGTTTTTTAAAATAGTTTTTTGGCTCTGGTGTACAATTAGATATTTTGAGATACGACAAAATCGCTTTCTTCCATCGATATGCAGTTATTCTGGATTTCAGACTTTTGCCTATATTTGTGTCACTAAAGCTACACGCATACCAAATTACAGCACTGTGGGTTCACTGGTGTACCCTGTGAGTTTTGTCAAAGTTCAGTTTTTATTATGGCTAATAACTCAAAAACTATAAAAACTTTACTAAAAATAAAAACGGAGTCTAAATGTACTAATGAAGACCTTTCATTTGACGTCCCATTTGACCTAATAGACTTATTTTTTTTTTACCCCTCTTGAACCCCAATATCTCAACAACCCCCCCACCCACATTTGTAGCTCATTAAGTCACACCAAAATTGTGCCATCACTACCTATCTATGTATCAAATATCACGATGATCTGATTAACGCTTCGAAAGTTATCCTCGGACAAACAAACAAACATACATACATACAACGCCGATTTGCCCAAGTTAATTTAAAGATCACACTAGTACACGTACAATGTACGTATACATAGACATATACCTCATAGGCTGGCATAGGGTGTCACCCAACGGCTTCCAACAACCTTATTCAGGTTGTCTTTCGATTTAGTTGGGTGCTGTCCTACGTTGCATCTCGTGGTAAGTCTCCTATATTTTACCAGATATACAACCTGTTGTGTTATGTACGACATTAATTTGAAACATACATCCGAAATCGTATTTACAAATTTTAGAGGTGTGTTTAATACCGGTAGCTTGAATAAATATCCAGTAAACAATACATAATCAATAAACAATTTTTGACATTTTTAAATCAAATGCGCGACGATGCCGCTTTATTAGTTTAACAGATACAACTACTAACACCTACTTACATGATGAATGAAATGATATTAAGTTCGTTTGAAAATTTAATATTTTTATTATAACGAATTTGAAAAATATATCTATTTTACAACCAATACTAGCCATTAGCCCTACCAGTGTTTTCATTTAATGTCGTACATAAAATGACACGAGATCTTTGTAAAAAACAGTATAATAAACTCACCTCCAAAGTTTAAGCTGATGAGCAGCTTAGCTGCGTTCTTCGCGTCTTCAGCGAGCTTGGCAGTGCCTTCGATGACGGCCTGGGTTCCATCAACAACGTGGGTATTCTTCACTTTGACGACATCCCCCTCAAGTTTGTATTCGGCAGACCCGCACTTGCCCCCCTTTTCATTCGGAGTGGGGAACTTCTGAATTTCATACCAGACGCCTTGATACTGTGAAATAAAAATTAAATAAATAACGTTCAATAGCCATAATACATGAAATAAATTGGTCAAGCATGTGTCTAACCACGCACAGTGCAGTGTTTCGTAGCTGTATCTTAAAATTCAAAGTTAATTTTGCAGTTGATTTTGGTCATTTTGTATGGATATGATTATGAACTGTTTATAAACCCTACTACGGACAACCACTCGTAAACTAGTTAATTTTAATAACTAGTGGTTCGCCCCGAACTGAGATCTCGCGAGTCTACCATAAAAACAAAAAAAAATATTATTCGTAATCCTTGACTATCAAAATAGTGTCACGAAATGTATAACCAACTAACTTGACATACAGTTTCATTCAAATTATAGGTAACGGGACTTGATATAAGGTGGTCACCATTTTTTAGGGTACAAAATGCAGTTATTCCGGATTTCAGACTTTTGCCTATATTTGTGTCATTGAATTTTGTTAAAGTTTTGTTGTTATAATGGCTAATAACTCAAAAACTACAAAGACTAAACTAAAAATAAAAACGAAGTTGAAATGCACTAATAAAGACCTTTCATGTGACGTCCCACTTGACCTTATAGTTTCATTTGAATTTTTTTTTACCCCTCTTGAACCCCAATATCTCAACAACCCCCCCACATTTTTAGCTCATTGATTCACATCAAAATTGTACTATCTACCTAACCTTCTTGACCTATATACCAAATTTCACAATGATCGGATAAACGCTTCGAAAGTTATCCTCGGACAAACTAACATACATACATGCATACATACATACAATGCCAATTTGCCCCAATTGATTTAGAGATCTCGCTTCGCTCGATATTTTATGTTCACTTTACAAAAAATGAAATTATATAAATACCAAGCTTTATCTTACTTTTATCTCACTATAACACTTTATCTACTTTTATATTATAACGCTATATCTCCTTTTAAACTGATAATGAATTTTATACACATTTCACTCGTAAGTGAATAAAATGAAAATAGCGTAATCCCATCAGACAGGGAATCCCCGTAGCACATAATGGTTGGGATTTTTTTACATACCTAACAAGGAAACATATAAATCAAAACTAATACATTGCGGTGCACAGTTTTGCTTCCCTGGTCGTCTATTGTTAAATACTTTTGATTGAAAGTTTTTTTTGCTCTACCGCAATCAAGTGCTCGTATTTAAATTGGCAAGTTTTTAATGTGCCCGTGCCCCAACGGCCCGTAGACTGCGGGTCTGCAAGTGCGCTTCCTTGAGATTGGGGTCCATTTTAGAAAGTTTTTGTTTTAGTTCATTGTGTTTGTTTAACTGATGAAGTGAGATTATTGGAGTTTACTCCATAAGAATCGATTTTCATATTTCAGATGACCTCCGTGGTGCAGTGGGCGAATAGCCGGCTGAGACGCAGGAGGTAGCGAGTTCGATTCCCGCCGCGGAGCAAATGTTTGCATGATCTACAGATATTTGTTCCTGGTCTGGTTGTAAAAGTATGTATTTACAAAAAAAATGTATTTACGTACTCTATCAGTTATCTGGTTCCCATAGTTCAAGCTCTGCTTAGTTTGGGGCTAGATAGCGCTGTGTGAAATGTCCAGCAATATTTATTTATTATTATATATAAGCCCGGGGTATGAAAATGTATGGGGTAAAAAATTAAACTTTCTCTGTTACGTTATGCGTTATGCTCGTGCGCAACTTATTTTTTAGTTTGTGGAGGCATATGACAACTTTCTTAGTTAATTAGAGAGTAGGTGGGCCTTTGCCTGCGTGGTGTAGTGGAACTTTTAATACTGCTTGCAGATTCAAGTTGGCGGTTGCTAAACAATCTAACCAAGTAGGGTTAAATCGACCATCTCGGAGCCAGCGTTAATAATACTGATAATTTGCTCAGATGTCATAGAGAAAGGTAGACTCGATATTATTTAAGCTAATACGTTACGAGTAAGCCAGCGAGGCATTAAATCCTGATAATGAACAGGATTTGGGCGTAAGTGGCATGACTTAAATTAACGATTCGTTATTTGTAGATAAATGCATGCTGATAAGATAGAAAAATAAAATGACACGAAAAGGAATGTTTGTAAAAATTTGCAATAACTTGCCTCTGTGAAAATAAAAAAACTGATAAGATACTTTGTGAAATATATACTTTGTTGATATGTCCTGACAGGCTACATTCGCCCCACGACACAATTGTTGTCTCGCTCTTTCTCGTGCAAATACGAGATGACTTAAGTGTCGACTAAATTTTAGCCCGGTTGGATGTCTTATTTATTTATTAATGTATTTATAATAGGAACGCCAACTTAAGCATCAATACATAACTGATTCCAATCTCGGGTCGGCCGTTGCAGGAAGAATCTGTGTATATGGAGACCTGTATATGGAGCTAGCTACGCTGTGACTGCGGGGAACAATCGAGCAGGTATCATACTTGGGTAGTATGGTACCTGCTCGATTGTTCTTTGTGCCTTCCACTGATGACGCAATAGAAGTGAATAACTTCTTTGTAATAGTGTTTATTAAATCTTAAATTAATAATAGTGTGTGCGTAGGGAAAGTGTTAATGCTATATAGAACACATGATCAAAGTGTCTTCCCCTTAACTAGAGACACTAACAAAAGTGTTATTGGACACATTCTTAGTTTACGTTATATTAAAAAAACTAGGTCAAAATTATATTACTCATTAGTCTATACGTGGCTAGATTGTAATAATATTACTAGGGTATAATTAAATTTGTACACTAAGGATTACCAAAAAAAATCAATATAGGTTTAAAGAACTTTATTTCTCATAAGAACTACATGGTTCACTCAAAATGAGATACATAGAAATTTTATACAGATAATCTTACACTCTGGGGCCTTATAACTATAATTATTATTTAAGTATGTAGTGCTATATTTTGTTATTTCTATAAGTGATATATTGTATAACGTTTGTACATATTTCTTAAGCTTATAATATTGTAAAGTGAGCCATTGATTTGTTAGAAGAAACACTTATTGACTTTGGAAACAGGTCATATTGTATTCGTATTATTTGTAGGTTTAAGTTAACTGAGTTATCGTTTATAAATAATGTATGAGTACATTTTTAAAGTAGGTTTTTTATATGTGTATATGGTACACAAAACAATTTACTACTCGTACCAGTAAAAACAGATGACTACGGCTTTTAATTATCAGTAGAAAATGATTACTATATTATGGAACACAAAACAGAACACATCCAGCAAATATTAAATAAATATTAAAACCAATTATTGTTCATTAGTCTAGCTAATACTCAAAAACGGTTGGACAGATTTAGATGAAATTTTTGTGTGAGTTTGATTGGGTCCTTGGATGGATTAGATTCACAATTGGAATTAGTGGCGCTGTTGTCGAGATCTAGAAAATTATAATTATTAAATAGTACTAATTGGTTTTAGCAGAATAATAGCTACGTCCAATTTCCTCTAAAGCAATTCACCTACTGAATACGTCTACCTGACCGTCACGGTCGATTACATGGTACCTTATTATCTAACCCTCAATCGATTCAACTCCCGTACGATTAGATAACGATTAACTGTGAGTAGTGAATTGGATGATTGGTTTATTTGTTATCTCACAAAATTAGAGTATGGCTAGACCCCGTTCATGTTTAAAGATCGAAATAAAAACTTTTAGAAGGATGATTTCCAAAATATTTGTGACGTGTAATAAAAACTTTTTGGAAATCATCCTTCTGATTTTTTTTAATTATATCTTTTAACATACATGGGGCTACCAGTTAGCGACGCTGCCTGTATCTAATGTACATAATAATTTTTCACACCACCTGCTCGACAATGTCAAATTTTGTTATTTAAACGTCACCGAAACCAGGTGATTGAATCCCGGAGCCGGGAGTAAAGTGGTACTGAATGTCATTATACCCTCGATCGCATAATGTGATTTAAATTTGGAACCTCATCTGTTTTAAAATTTGACCCAGAAAGACTTGGCACAATATAAAAAATCTTAAATCGAATTAACCACTGCACAGAATGCACCAATATAGATTTGGTTTTTATTGTCTCACAGTAAGTTTGAAAAGTAGAGTATTCTTCTTATGCATAAAGCTGTCTGCATCTTGGGCGTGCTTATATCCCTCTCAGCACTCAGGATTCTAGTAACTCCGTCGCTCCGCTCGTGAGTTAGCTCTAGAATCCTTCGTTACGTTTGGGATTCAATATAGGGCCCGTGACGCAAGATACTGCATTAATAAATCGTTTAATAATCTACTATTTCACTTCTCTTGCTCAATAAGTCCGTCGTTATAGCGTACCAGAGCGAGCAACTATAGACTTAGTCGGTCGACTATAACTCCTGCTCGTAAACTAGTAAGTCTCCTCAGCTTTGATATGATGTGCTTTTATCGTGTGCTGGTAGGGGGTCCAAAAAAAAATGTCGAGGAAACCTTACAGTGTTTTTGAAAGACATATTCAACGACACCTCACATGATGGGATGCGTGAGGTTTAAAAATTGCCCTCAAATCCATTAGGAAAGTACCCTAAAAACTGTATCTTTAAAAATGTTGCACTTCAGAATTTACTAGTTGTTACTGAAACGTATACTATATTTCGGCAGTGGGACAGACAAATCGACTACGGAACCCTAAAATGGAAACAATTCGTGTTGGACCAATAATTCTAAAGTATACTACGCGTTTTGTTATGTAAGACATTAAATGAAAACACAGGTAGGGCTAATGCCTAGTATTGTTGTAAAATAGTTTTTTTTAATTCATTACCGTAGACAATTTTTAATTCTCAAACAGTCCTAAAATATCAATGAAACAGTCTGTATAAAATAAGTAAAGAAATCATATTCATTCATCATGTACCTGTTAAACTGACTAAGCGGCATTGTCGCAAAGGCGCCACCAATTTACATTAAAAATTGTTTATTGAAAATGTTTTGTAATTACTGGATAAATATCCAAGCTACTGGTATTAAACCCACCACTAAAATCAATGCGATTCCAGATTTGTGTTTTAAATTAATGTCGTACATAACAAAACAGGTTGTATAGGTAAAAACTTACCGCTGTCAAATTAAAGTGCTCGACGGGTTTGATGTCAGGGCAGGCTCCATCATGGGACACCTCCGCCATCGCCGCCGCTGCTAAAGCCACGAATAAAAACTGCAGCATTTTGTTAAAATAGATTATCGCTGCCCAACAGTCAGATGAATACTAACAGCTTCGGGTTCAGAAGCCCTCCTTATATAGCCGCGTCCCGGCTCAGAGGTCATGGGCAAGATTCAATTTTCGAAGATTATTTAATTGGCAAAATTGCGTTTACTGGGAATGATTGGATGGTTCTAAAGTGGAGTTTTGTGCTCTTCTGTTTCGTGGTGAGCTCATTTTTATTGTAGAATTTTTGAAGTGAAAACTTCTTTAGGCGCGTTGGGCATTTTTTGAGATGGGAAAAGACCATTGAACTCGCAAAACTGTTACCGTTACCGACACCTCTTTTTCACGTTTCAAGTTTTTTAAAGTTTTCACTTCTCTCGGAGTGCCGCTATTTTTTTTATCATAATTTGCTATCTATCACAATTCACACTAATAATAATGCGATAGTTTGGATGTTTGTTTGTTACTCAATCGCGTCGTAACGTCTAAACCGATTTTGAAAAAATTTTGTACATAGATACCTATATCACGACCTAAGTAAAAACATAGGCTACTTTTTACCCGACTTCAAAAGGGGCAGGTTCTCAATTCGGTTGTATTCTTTTATGTTTGTTACCTCAGAACTCCGTTATCTGTCAAACTATTTAGAAAAATATGTTTACATATCAAAGAAATTTCATCAAAATTGGTTTATTAGTTTCATTTTAAAAACAAAATAACTGGAAAAAATTTCATCCACGTATACGAAATTACATATTTTGCTTTCCTGTGACATTTTCGATTTTCTGTTTCATGAATCCGCTTTTATTTTTGTTAAAAAGTTACTGCTACGCGTGCAAAGTTGCGGGCGGAAACTAGTTTATCATGCTTATATGTATATATATTATTGATATTGCTATTTAATAACATTAATATATCAGTCAGAGAACGTCCACTTTTGAACTCCCCTATAGGTTTCCACAGCGACCGACGACATAGTGCGACCAACGGCTCCCAAACTCCCAAAAACCTTGTTTACGTCGTTTTTCCATCTATGGACGACCTCCGTGGTGCAGTGAGTGATTACCCGACCGAGACGCAGGTGGTTGCGGGGATTTCCGCCACTGAACAAATGTTTGCATGATCTACAGATATTTGTTCTGGTTCTGGATGTTTGTCTATAAGTATATTGTAAGTATGTATTTACTTAAAATAAGTGTATAAGTATTCTATCAGTTATCTGGTTCCGATAGTACAAGCTCTGCTTAGTTTGGGGCTAGATAGCGCTGTGTGAAATGACCAAAAATTTTCTAATTTTTTATTGAGGGTACGTCCGTCTTCATGCGCTCTTCAGTGCGTTGTCATATATGTTATAACCTTGTGTTCATAATTTTTATGAACACGTGTGCAGTAATACTTGTGAAAATAATATTGGTATTTATAGCAACTACAGCAATATTATTTAGACGTGTTTTTCTATCAGGCCTTCAGTTGAAGGGCGTCGGAGCTCACCTGTAACCAACTAATCAATGGATAAGAGCCAAGTGGTCCATGAAGTCGTTTTTGCAAATTTTACAAGACTAAGTGCATCCTCTTGATAAATAATAATTATAATAAAATATAGGTAACCTTTATTTTAGGCAAAAACAGCATATACAAAAGATAATTACAAGGCCCATATCTATAAATACCTACATAAAACGAACTCTTTTTATTTGAGAAATGTTGCTTCGTAGCCGCTTCCCTGTAGCGCCTGTAAACGATGCAGACTGGCCAGAAATCCGGATCTAGTAGAACATCTTTAGGCTCGGACTATATGGCATCCGGACTTGTCAGGGACCGTATTTTTACGGCCCCGGACAAATCCGTCGCACAACCAAACATTTGAATTTTTCCTGCATCGACTACACACGATCCGAGGCCATCTGACTCAGATTTTTACCTGGAAGCAATCGGGACATGCTCCGGATCGGGGAGACCCGGATGCCATATAATACGAGACTTAAGCTTTGCCAAAATCTGGAGAGTGTAGGACTTGAAGTTAGTAGTGCTACACTCTCCAGATTCTGGCAGTCTAGTAGTCCTACTGACTCCAGTCTCTGGAAAAAAAGATAAAGATTTATTTCACTGCTAGTTGCAAAATGATAATAATTTACATTGAAAATATGGCATACTAGCTGTTGCCCGCGATTTCGTACGCGTTACACTACTAGATGTGTAGGTAATCTAGAAATAAAGCTAAACTCGCTGTTGCAACTTGACTTGACACCCCATTTTTATCCCATGGAAACTGATTTATAGGATGCAACTTATGTGATAATCCAGGTTATAATCTACGTATATACCAAGTTTAATCGAAATCGGTTCAGCCGTTACGACGTGATTGAGTAACAAACCAACAAACAAATATCCAACCCATCACATTTAAAATAATAGTGTGATATTTTAAATTTATTTTTGAAATCAGTCTCACTTCTTTATTTGTTGGTTGCAACGTTTAAAAATTACATTGTTAAGCTGTTATCTGATAACCTGGATGAGCTCAAGCCTCAGCTGGAGAAATACATCAGTACTTATACGAAAAGATAATGTTGTTGATAATCTTATCCAAAACTGTCATAGTCTCTGCACAGAGTGTGATTCTAGAAGGCACCTACTTGAACATCTGGATCAATTTTGTGTCTCAATTCTCATAAATTAAATTTCAGTCTACTTTAGAGCATTTATATCTGACCTTAAATTTAGGTGAGCATTGCAATTTTCAGGAATAAAGATAGAAGCTAAATTTGCTAACATGGCCTTTTGAATTCTCTCCATATTTTTTGGTATTCCGTCTTTTGTATGATATGCATACAATTCTCTGCGTTCTAGTAAAAATAAACTATGTATTATTCACCATCTCCTGAAGACAGGGGACACGGATAACGGGCTATGTCGGGTATGCCTACAGGATGAAGAGACAGTGGATCACGTGTTGCTGCACTGTACGGCCACACACGAAGCCAGACTGAAAACGGGACTGCATGAACTCATCGAGTCATCTTCGTCGTCAGCAACGACCTCGGGGACTCTGGAAAACTGCTGCCACCGAGCCATAGTCCTATTCCGCTACTTTAAGAAGTTGGGGGAATACACCCCTATGCGGGACGTCAGTGTAGACCTTATTCCTTCCACCCTAGAATTAAAATTAGAATTAGATAGGTATTCAAAGTCTTAGATTATAAATATTTAGAGCCGGCTCAGGTACGAGTAAGCAATAAAGTATTTTATCACCAGAGACACTTTATCTAACATGTGTGAATCATATTGTAGACATACTCGTAATAGGTAAAAACTTTTTAGCAGAAATTGGTATCAAATTTTACGACACACTTGCCTATAATAAACATACGACATTTTTGTTTAAAAGATAAGACAAGTACTATTTATTCCGAACTTTGGTTTCGTTATTTGGTGGTTAGAAGACCTCTGTGGCGCAGTGGGCGAACAGCCAACTGAGACGCTGGATTTGATTGAACGCGGGTTTGATTTCCGCCGCGAGACAAATGTTTGCATGATCTACAGATATGTGTGCCGGGTCTGGATGTTGTTATATATAATAGAAGTATAAGACCTCAGTAGCGCAGTGGGCGAATAGCCATCTGAGACACAGGATGTTGCGGGTTTGAATCCCGCCGCGGGACAACTGTTTGTATTATCTACAGATATTTGTGCCGGGTCTGGATGTTTTTCTATATAATAGAAGTAAAAGACTTCTGTAGCGCAGTGAGCAAATAGCCAACTGAGATGCAGGACGTTGCGGGTTTGACTCCCGCCGCGGGACAAATGTTTGCATGATCTACAGATATTACAAAAAAAAGTAGTGTCCGTTGTCTAGTTTCCATGGTACAAGCTTTGCTCAGTTTGGGGCTAGATAGCGCTGTGTGAAATGTCCAGCATTGTGTTTTCGTGACGTCATAAGATGGTGTATCTTGTTTACAGGTGAGAACACGAAATGGCATGTAGCTACTTCAGAGGTGAGTTATTCCGATATAATTTAGACAACGGATCCGATACCGTCGACACAGACTCCTAAGACGGTTGCTGTTATTTTTCCAAAGTATCCATCTAGTCCTTAAAAAAATCACTAAATAAATTATTGGTCGAGCGAAGCAAGATCTCTATATCAACTTGGCCAAATCGGCGTTGCATATGTTTTTGTATGCATGTGTTCGTATGTTTGTTTGTCCGAGGATAACTTTCGAAACGTTTATCCGATCATCGTGAAATTTGGTATATAGATAGGTAATGATATCACAATTTTGGTGAGACTAAATAAGTTAAAAATTTGTGGGGGTTGTTGAGATATTGGTTCTGGAGGTGTAAAAACAAATCAAAATAGGACTATCTGGTCAAATGACACGTTTAATAAAAGGTATTTGTGAGTAAATCTCGACCCCGTTTTATTTTTAGATTAAACTTTGAAGTTTTTAAGTTATTTGCTATAATATAAACTGCACTTTGAAAAAATTCACAGGGTACACCAGTGACCCCACAATGTTGTTATTTGATATGCGTGTAGGTTTACTGACACAAATATAGGCAAAACTCTGAAATCCAGAATAACTGCAATTTCTACCCCAAAAAAGATTAACCATATTACATGAACTCCCGTTACCTGTAATTTGAATGAAACTGTAGGTCAAGTAATGTTGGTTATCATTGAGTGGCACTATTTTGATAGTCAAAGATTACGAATAATATTTTTTTGTTTTTATGGGAAACTCGCGAGATCTCAGTTCGGGGTGAACCACTAGTTATCAGAGTCCCAAAAAAATCACAGAAAATATAACGGGAGGTAGTCGTTTTAGGACTTAATTAAATCAGGATGTAAAAACTAAAGTAGGTTAATAATTTATCTGATTATGTTGTTAACTTAATTTCTCTGTTATACTGTAAATGTGGTTCGATGGTTAAAACTGTTGTGCCTGTGACTTGCAGTTGTCATTATCTGTTACCACAGCGACGACGGAAGACCAGCGCTATGGCCGAGCGAATATGCCATAGCACATGCTAAGTGATGGCCATTTTTGTCAGAATTATCTCTTATAAACCTAGTTTTAAGATCGTTTGTAGTGATGACGAAATAAATGCTTTTTATCTTATATTTATATAGGATGTTTGGTAATATACTGTTACGAGCTGAGGGTTCGGGATAAAATAATGGGAATCGATCCAACCAAAATAACACTTTTATTCAGCACTAAACGATGAATACACGAACTTGGTCACACGTAATCACAACACACTAATTCACACCACAGTTGCACCACTTAAAGTCACCGAAATGTTCACACGTATAGCTGAATCCAGACTGACTCGGGAGCAACTACTGTTCACGCGAGACCCTTCCCACGTCAGTCCTCCAGGGCCTCGCTGAGACTAACTCACTGACTCACTCAGACTGACTGTCCGGCCATCTATCCGGCCTATTTATATCGCACACATTTCGATTGTTCGAGAACGATGTCGATCCTTCCAAGAAAGGGTCGGTCCCTCAACACAATGGCCACTCCCCATTCTGCGAAACCAAAAACAATAGCAACAATAACACAGCAAGACAAAAGCGTTCGAGAAGGTTCAACTATTACTCATTGTTTAACAGCCTCGGCGTAACACTGCCCCCTCCTAAAACATGCTCGTCCCGAGCATTCTTAGCCCCATATCGCGGCAGCCGATCAACACGAACAATTTTAGGCGCACCTCGCGCTGAAGATGTAGCAACTAGAGGAGCCACATTGCCGTCTCCAGTACTTCAGGACACTCAGAGTCCCTTTCTCATCAGCGATCCTAATTCCAGCCTCCAAAACACGGCTCTCATGATTTCTATCTGTTCTTTCACTTCCTGGAATTCCTTTCCAGATAAACCGAACGATTCCCTCATCAGTCGAGCACGCTCTTATGGCCAACGTCGCTGATCTTCCTGTTGACGACGCTGCTCTTCTTTATCCTGACGTCGCTGTTCCTCTTGCAACCGAGTCTGCTCCACCTGTTCATGTCGCTGTTCCTTCTGCAACCGAGCCTGCTCTTCCTGCTGACGACGCTTTTCTTCTTAATGCTGACGGCGTTGTTCCTCCTGCAACCGAGCCTGCTATTCCAGTTGAAGACGCTTCTCTTCTTAATGCTGACGGCGTTGTTCCTCCTGCAACCGAGCCTGCTATTCCAGTTGAAGACGCTTCTCTTCTTAATGCTGACGGCGTTGTTCCTCCTGCAACCGAGCCTGCTCTTCTTGATGACGACGCTGCTATTCATTATCCTGACGTCGCTGTTCTGCCTGCCAACGTTGCTGCTCGTCTTGTTGACGACAAAGCATGGCCATAATAGCAGCAAGATCGCCTGTCACAGGAGCTTGGCCCACGGATGATGATGATGAAGCTCCAAATGGTTCAGTGGCGGCTGGTTCCATCACCATCGGCTGACGACTCTGCCGAGCTTCTTGAACCGGAGACTCCCCAAACCGCCTTTCATCCATTTCCTGTTGTCGTTGACCTCTCGTCCTGACACCGTCCATGTTATCCTTTGGTAGAACCGGCATTATTTTATCCCACTTCTGACACCAAATTGTTACGAGCTGAGGGTTCGGGATAAAATAATGGGAATCGATCCAACCAAAATAACACTTTTATTCAGCACTAAACGATGAATACACGAACTTGGTCACACGTAATCACAACACACTAATTCACACCACAGTTGCACCACTTAAAGTCACCGAAATGTTCACACGTATAGCTGAATCCAGACTGACTCGGGAGCAACTACTGTTCACGCGAGACCCTTCCCACGTCAGTCCTCCAGGGCCTCGCTGAGACTAACTCACTGACTCACTCAGACTGACTGTCCGGCCATCTATCCGGCCTATTTATATCGCACACATTTCAATTGTTCGAGAACGATGTCGATCCTTCCAAGAAAGGGTCGGTCCCTCAACACAATGGCCACTCCCCATTCTGCGAAACCAAAAACAATAGCAACAATAACACAGCAAGACAAAAGCGTTCGAGAAGGTTCAACTATTACTCATTGTTTAACAGCCTCGGCGTAACAATACTAACGATATTCAAGTGACAGTTTCTCAAAACAAAAAAGACTTCTCGAAAAAAAACTACTAGTTATATTATCAAATTTTAAAGAAAATCGCTAAGTTTAGGTGATTAATTCGATATAAAACATACTGTCTACTCTTGAAATCGATATCCATCTTGATGAAAAGTGACGCGACACTTTGACATTTCATTCTGCATTTGATTTCTTTGTTAATTTAGGTATATGGCAGAACAACGTTTGCGGGGTCAGCTAGTGTTTGTATAAATTCAACAGGGCTGACAGAAGATTTAAAAGGGATGTTGACATTTTGAGTATTTGAGTAGGTACGCCATCTGTGAACTACACTGGAAGCAACATACTGGTTTAACCAACTGAGTGATTTGTATTCTAAATTAGTTTAAGAGGAAATCTGGGCTGCGTTTCGCCCATACACACGTAGTCCCCTGTTTCCTCTCTGGATAGTGATACTAGAGCAAATATTTTTTCCCATACAATCTACAAGTACCATGGTAATGTCCTTACGTTTAGTTTTTCTCCATAAATTAATTATTATAAGAACTAGGAACCTTCTAAAGTCACGGAAATTGCTAATTTTTACTGCCCCTTTTCAGACATCCAGCAAACAAATTTGACGAATATAAATAAAAAAACGAAACAAACAAACATAGCCAAAGCCCTTTTTATTACATATTTGAAAAAAAATTCAAATCGGTCCAGTTTTGGAGGAGGAAACAGGGGACTACGAAACAGTGATTTCGTCTATTTTAAATAGGTATAATCAGTCCGACCTGCAGTTGTCTCTATCACACGCACATAGGGCATATACTGCACAGCGCGACAGCAATAGATCTATTTTCCAAATGTCTAGCTTCCCGAATTTCCTCTTAAGAGAACCTCTTGTGTTACTGCAAATAGATCTATTTTTCATTTCATATTTTAGTTTGATAAAAACGGCCTTGAACCCGCTCATTTATCTTTACGAAAAACAGAAGCGTCTCTTTATTGTGTGCTTATCCAATTAGCGTCAAATGATTATGGAGAATTAGAAGCTAATATCCAATGTTTACTATTACTTCATTATTAAATATGTACCTACTACCTCTATGTATTTATTTGCGGTAAAGTTCATTGATTTAGATATTTTCGTTGCAATTTTTGAAGTGAAAACTTCTTTAGGCGCATTGAGTATTTTTGAGATGGGAAAAAACTACTGAGCTCGCCACACTGTTACCGACACCTCTGTATATAATTTGGTTTTTTTTAGTTTGTGGAGTGGCATAAGACAACTTTCTTAGTAAATTTTCATGTATATGTGACATCCATCATGATCATTTTACAATATCCACTTTTTTTTAATGTTTTGTTTTGGCATAAGACAATTTTCTTAGTAAATTTTCATGTACCTATATGCGACATCCATCATGATCATTTTACAACATCCAAATTTTTTTTATGTTTTTCGAGGGGCATAAGACAACTTTCTTAGTAATTTTTCATTTTTATGCGACATCCATCATGATCATTTTGCAACAACTAAATTGTTTTTGAAGAGAGGACTTCTTTAGCCGCGTTGGGCATTTTTAGAGATGGGAAAAAACCATTGAACTCGTGACACTGTTACCATTACCGTTACCGACACCGTTCCTGACGATTAAAAAAATACACATGTAATTGTTCAAGTTTTCACTTCTGTTGGCACTCCCGGAGTGGCCCTTTTTTTACATATTCAAAACGAGTTTTCATTACCATATCAGCCATACATAAGACGTCCGGTGCTGAAGATACGCCATAGATTTCCAGAGTGGCCCAACGGCACCCAGCAACCTTTAACAAATTGTATTTCCGTCTAGTGGGGGGCGTCTTACGATGCGCGGTCGCGGACCAACGCATGATCTCTAACTTAGTCTTAGCTAACTTAGCAAACGCACAAATAATTCGTGCAACCCTTTCCGCTGTAGAGTTATGGCAAATTCTTTAAGATAATATAATTTAAGATAACGTTTATTTGCAAGAAGATCATCAGTAGATATATGGTTATATTCAAATGTTCAAATTGAATATAAAATAAATTAGTTAATATCAAATAATGTCAAAATATGATTTATAATACAATGGAATATTAATTAACGTTAATGTCCCTATCATCTAAGTATTGATTTAATTAATAACATTTGAAGCTTATTTATTATAGAGACATGAGAGAGGGCGAATGTTATTTGGTTCAGAGTGTATTTCGAGGCTCTTTTTCAACTCGCTCTCCCCATGACGTAGGCACACGATGGCGTAAAGGTAATCTGACATCAAATTGCACCTTCCGAGCTATAAACTGAATCTGACACAGAGTCAAGCTTAGTACATGTGTCTACGAATCTGTACCTTTAACTAACCGAATGCAAAATCTAGTAACCGCTAAGCAAGCTTTTGGTGAACGATTTTAAAAATATCGATTTTAAAACCCACATACATTACATCATAGGATTGATTTAAATGAAATAACAACTGGGAACGTCTGGAATGGTTCATCCCGGGACCACAGAATAATCGCAGTTACTAAGCATTTACTCAATTGAATCTCCCGCCAAATTACATAGTACTGAATAACCACTTCCTCCAAACTTTCCAGTGTTGGCCTGTTGCATACATACTTGGTTTTATTTTGATACTTATTCTATTAGGGACTCGTAGGGATAATTTCCACTGGCTCAGTAGATAGCTATTGTTATATTTAACTACCTCCGTGGCACAGTGGGAAAAAACCCGTCTGAGGCGGAGGATTCGATTCCCACCTCGGAACAAATGTTTGCATGATCTACAGATTTGTTCGGGGTCTGGTTGTTTCTCTTTATATTACTAGTGGTTGTGGTACTGGTAGTGGATCTGAGATCTCGCGAGTCTCCCATAAAAACAAAAAAAATATTATTCGTATCTTTGACTATCAAAAAAGTGCCACGAAATAAATAACCAACGAACTTGACCTACAGTTTCATTCAAATTATAGGTAACGGGAGTTCATGTAAATTGGTTACTTTTTTGGGGTACAAATAGCAGTTATTTTGGATTTCAGACTTTTGCCTATATTTGTGATACTTAAGCTACACGCATACCAAATTACAGCACTGTGGGTTCACTGGTGTACCCTGTGAATTTTGTCAAAGTTCAGTTTTTATTATGGCTAATAACTCAAAAACTACAAAATCTTTACTAATAATAAAAACGGGGTTGAAATGTACTAATGAAGACCTTTCATTTGACGTCTCATTTAACCTAATAGTCTCATTTTCACTTTTTTTTACCCCTCTTGAACCCCAATACTCGTATCTCAACAACGACACAAAAATTGTGCCTTCATTACCTACCTATATACCAAATTTTACGATGATTGGATAAACGCTTCGAAAGTTATCCTCGGACAAACAAACATACATACGTGACGACCTGACGACCTCCGTGGTGCAGTGGGCGAATAGCCGGCTCAGACGCAGGAGGTAGCAGGTTCGATTCCCGCCGCGGAACAAATGTTTGCACGATCTACAGATATTTGTTCCAGGTCTGGTTGTTTCTATATATATTATAAGTATGTATTTACAAAAAAAAAGCATTTAAGTATTCTATCAGTTATCTGGTTCCCATATTACAAGCTATGCTTAGTTTGGGACTAGATAGCGCTGTGTGAAATGCCCAGCAATATTTATTTATTTATAATATTTATTATTATTTATACATACAACGCCAATTTGCCCAAGTTGATTTGGAGATCTCGATTCGTTCGATCAATAAGTACGTATTTACAAAAAAAAAGTATATAGGTAGGTACTTAAGTATTCTAGTTTGTGGCTAGACGGCGTTGTTTGAAATGTCCAGCATTATTGTTATTGTTTTAGACCAGAAAGGTTATCACCCAGAAGGTTACCTACTATCATACCAATATTGTAAACGCGAAAGTGAGTTTGTTTGTTTGTACGCTTTTATGGCGTAACGGCTGAACCAATTTTGATGATATTTGGGCCTGTATTGAGACACAGACTCCTTTTTCTTGGCGGCACAAACCAACAAAAAGGCCTTTAAACAGACGAACCATACCCTAATATGAATTTCATTCCAGGAAACCTTCGTAGCATCATTTCGAACGAAAAGTTTTTTAAATAAATTTGCAAGAATCTAAGGTTCAGGGTCCCAATTTCGGTATGATAAAGATAAATTATGTCTGGGACTAGGGCATAGGCTACTTTTTATCCAACTGCGCAGGAGTGTAATGTTCTTATTGACAAACCACGCGTGCGAAGCCGCAGGCAGGTCAGCAAGTTAGTTTATATTTTTATTTTTACTAGTTGCCAGTGCAACGTAATTTGTTTTAATTTTTTGTAGCTACATTTTTATCCCTTTCTTCTCCATATAAACTTTAACTATGCCAAATTTCACACTATTCCGTACGCGCAATAAGCCTGAAAAGGGATACAAAGTTTTCTCTTCACGTATGACATCAAAATTGAGACATTGAGATCAGAAAACGGAATAAGATTTTTTTAATAGGTACTTAAAAAACAAATAAGCACTCAGCCCCCGCTTCCCCACCTCTACTCCACTGGTTTATGTTCGAAGTTTCTGCCCCAGTTCGAAAAATCCTTGATCCTTGACGCAAAAGGTATCAATCGTGCCTTGCCGTAACTTCAACGCCCTTTTTGAAGTACTC
Organism: Philereme transversata; assembly: GCA_963924445.1. Classification (NCBI taxonomy): domain Eukaryota; kingdom Metazoa; phylum Arthropoda; class Insecta; order Lepidoptera; family Geometridae; genus Philereme; species Philereme transversata. Next base: position 4,690,940 of record OZ004347.1, read on the forward strand.
CGTAATGTAGTCTCTACATTTAGCATTATTTTTAAATTGTTATCCAAAATCACAATTTTAACTTTTGAAACTATCTAACTTTTTTATGAACACTATTTGTATTAAAAACGGGATATTTACCATGATTTGTGAGTTTTAGTATCCCGATATTTCGACGCAGTTGCATGCGCCATGATCACGGGTAAACTGAAGTCTTTGCGAGTGGGTAGTTATTGGCAGATATAAAGATCTACCCTCTTTCTTAGTCTCTTGCTAGGAATGAATTCACTAATACTATCACTACTACCGGTTTAATTCTCGATCATAACTCGATTCCGACACACAACACTCACGGTATCAGAACACATCACGGTACGGTCCTTTTGGCACACCTTAACGACGTATCAGGTTTACGTACAAAAAAGAATGTGATCGTCGTTTGACATTCTTGGACGTATTGGTAAGGTTCGAGATATATATAATAGTTTGGGGCATTCAGTTTACAGAAAACCTACACATACGGACCGATATCTACATGTTGATTCACATCATCACCCTCGACATCTTAATTCGGTGGTAACATCACTTATCAATCGTGCATTCGACCTGTGCGATGAGGACCACATTCAGGGTGAATTGGCATATGTCCGTAAAGTTCTGGTTAAGAATGGTTATAAATTGCGGCCCTTACCATTTCAACCAAGACCTAAACCCCACAGTTGCAGGATGGAACGAAAACCTGTTTTTCTACCGTATAATATATTAAAGGAGTGACAGATAAAATCGCAAACATTCTACAAAAGTTTTCATTGAAGACCATCTTTACTCTTTTGAAGAAAATTACATACTACCTGCGCTCACCAAAAGATTGCTTTCCACTAGAAAAACCAGGAGTTTATAAAATAGACTGTAGCTGTGGGAGTTCTTATATAGGTCAAACCAAACGCACAATAGCTTGTCGGGGGAAGGAACATATCAGGGCGGTGAAGAATGTTGACAGACAAAAGTCTGCCATAGCGGAACATCTGCTGGACTGAGGCTCAAACCACTGGATCGAGCTACACAACCCACAAGTAATCTCAACTGAGCGACATTACATCCCAGGACTGGTTCAAGGGATAATTAAGATTACCAAACACAAGAATTTTAATCGTGAAGATGGTTTTTAACTATCTGGAGCCTGGACTCCTGTGGTGAGAATGTGTAAGGACCGAAGAAGTGTAGTGTCAATTACGCGTCCTGATACCGTGAGTTGTGTGTCGGAATCGAGTTATGATCGAGAATTAAACCGGTAGTAATGATAGTATTAGTGAATTCATTCCTAGTAAGAGACTAAGAAAGAGGGTAGATCGTTATATCTGCCAATAACTACCCACTCGCAAAGACTTCAGTTTACCCGTGATCATGGCGCATGCAACTGCGTCGAAATATCGGGACACTCAAGAACTCACAAATCATGGTAAATATCCCGTTTTTAGTACAAATAGTGATCACAATTTTACCTAAGTATTGTAATACAAAAATTGAGATAAGGTTGTGCAGGCAGGGGTTTACCAGTTTTTAGGATTCCTTACAAACAAATAAACTAATTCACGTGTCCATTGTTCGTCCTTGAATTTAGGCGTCCTCGTGTTGTTTCTCCCTCTCTCTTGCCACTAGTTATTTTCGGTTATCCTGAAATTACAGGCATAAGAGGCTTTACACCTGTATGCCTCAAGTTGAAGGACGCAGGGCAGTGCATCGTAGGGCAAATTTCTAACGTGCGTGACCTACGAAGCAAATCTCTGTTATAGGCGATGGTCGCCACTCAACATCAGGTGAGCCATAAGCTGGTAAGCATAAAAGAGAGTTAAATAAGTTTTTTTTTATTTTGAAATGATTTCCTCTTCGACAGACTGTCGTCTGTCGGTACCACTGATTTCTCTACGATTTCAAATTAAATTTTAGTGTACCTAATCCAGAAATCAAAAGTACCGCCTAATTAATTACATTTAATATAATTTTAACGCCTAATCAGATATTTTCTATATAAATTTTTAATCAAGATCCTCAATAAAATAATTGAAATTATCGCGATTAACGGAATACTAAGCTAATGATAAAGATACCGATAAAAAAATATATAAATACGGCATTTTTGTTGATAACCCGCCATTTCATTAGTTTAGATATAGCACTGCGGGTGAAAAATAATGATCTGAAATGTACAAGATATTAGTAGTATGCCTGTTAGGGGTGATTAGTGGCAGTGCACAAATATTACAAAATGGACAGTGTGATAACAATATAGAATTGAGCCCGGATTTCAACATAACTAATGTAAGATTTTCACTTTTATAAGTATTTGATGTAATGACCATAGTCCGACCACTCTAAGTCTACATAACGATGAATTTGGTATATTTATCCAATTTTATTTTATATATTAATACTTATTCACAGTCACATTACCGTATATTATAAACTAATGAACTTAACCAAATTTAATCTACATTACGTTTATAATCTGACGCGGCAATGTAGCCCGCCAGTTTACTAACACTTATTACTTAGAAATAAATATAAGAAAAAAAAATAGTGGCACTTCAACTAACTGTGTATTACAAATTCTATCAGTTATCTGGTTCCCATAGTACAAGCTCTGCTTAGTTTGGGGCTAGATAGCGCTGTGTGTAATGTCCAGTAATATTTATTTATTTATTTATTTTATTTATTTAATTTGAAAACTAATATTTTTACCATAATTACTAATTCAGTGCCTAAATACAGGGTGTTTGGTAAAATACTGACGATATTCAAGTGACGGTTTCTCAAAACAAAAAATAGACTAATCGAAAAAAAAGTTACTAATTATATTATCCAATTTTAAAGAAAAACAATTAAGTTTAGGTGATTAATTCGATATAAAACATACTGCCTACTCTTGCAATCGATATCCAAAATTAAGGGCCGATTTGATATCTCTTTCGGAAATGGCTGCGGGTCTTGGGCTAATCCAAAACCCGAGTCTCGAGATATCTCTTGTTTTCCCTTTCTAAATAAGGGCAATAAGAGATATCGCGACACGTCGCCAATACAGTATCTGTGGTTATGCAATAGCACATTATAAGTTTAATAAAGTGTTTATTTTTGCATGCCAAAATAAATTTTACATTTCTATAGTAAACATTTCACAAATTTATTTATTATGCTCATCAAAATAACCCCTTTCATATTTGTGCATATTCAAACAACCTATAGATGTTTAAGAGAGTTGTCAAATCATAGACATACATCAAATTTAAACATAGTCGCTAAATACGTTTAAGGATCGTTGTGCAAGCTGGACTAACTGTGACATACTATGTTATCAGATTCCTATCCAATGATTTTGTGTTGTGTGCTTTTAAGCGGGCGGTATAGGAAAAAATTGTGACAATTCCTTTGGGCTGTACCACATAAAAGTTAATCAACCGTTGAACACCTGTTTAATGGAATTTTTTAAACATGTATTCAACGGGTCTTTACATTCAACGGGTGCTTACTTTTTTATGGTGAGACCCTTATGTCTAATCTACGAGTATAAATAGTTGTTCGCTGATTGTGTACAAAGCCAGCTGCTTTGGGTCAGTCACCAGATTGAGATAGTTTCTATGACCTACTCGTACGTCATGCTACTCGCCATGCCAACCTCTCCCTTTTTTATCGGTTTTTGTGCGTGACTCAATATGTCAATACAAGGTATTTGGTAATTTACTGACGATATTCAAGCGACGGTTTCACAAAACATAAAAAAAGACTTCTCGAAAAAAAAATAGTTATATTATCAAATTTTAAAGAAAATCGACTAAGTGTAGGTGACTAATTCGATATAAAACTGCCTACTCTTGCAATCGACATCCAAAAAGAAAATCCGATTTGATATCTCTTTCGGAAATGACTACGGATTTTGGGTTAGAAAGTATCTGTGGTTAGATGGCAAACATTATAAACTATCACAACATAAGTTTAATGAAGTGTTTGTTTTTACATGTTAAATAAATTTCACATTTCTATGGTAAACATTTCACAACTTTATTTCATAACCTCATAAAAATAACCCCGTTCATTTTTGTACGTATATTATCAAACACCCTATATAAACGCGAGTAGCCGGTCAAAATCTCGCACGCACTTTTTTAATTTACATTAAGTACATATACAGGGTTACAGGAAAAATCGTGCTAGATCCGTTAAGGGCGTGGAGTACCCATCATTTCTGACTTATTTCACTATGAAACACCCTACCCTAAACTTAACCCTTTTCGAGATATTCGACTTTTAATTTTTTTATTGAAAATTGCCGATTTTTAGGCTACTAAATTTATTTTTGTTTATTTTGTGTATCTTATTATTATAATTGCATTTTTACATGTGTAATAAGATGCTTTAGGACGTTAATCATTAAAATAGTGCATAAGTTAATTGAATAGACCGTAGTAGACAAGTGAAAGTTAAGAAATAAAAAAAAATATTAGACAGTTTATTTTTCTCTAAGGGATATCAAAAAAAATATTATGGCAATGGTTCGGCAGATTTTTTTTAAAATATCTACGTTTCATAAGCTATCTAACGAGGTATAACAATCTAGGGTTTGTATTACATTTCGTGGAAAAAAAGTAGTTGGGACGCAAGCTCGCAACGAATACATAACTCGCTACCCCGGTCGTCGAGTGCCGGATGTGGCCGTTTTTGACAGAGTCTATCGAAGACTTCGAGAAACTGGCTCTGTTTTGAGACGAAATACAGACATGCGAAGACCACGAATTGATGACGAAGAACAGGACAATGAGATAGTGCAACGCTTTCGAGCGGATCCGACTACTTCCACTAATATTGTTGCCCGTGATCTGGGACTTTCGCAATGGAGAGTGTGGTTTACAGTGCATACTGCTGGCCTATACCCGTACCATTACACGCCGGTACACGTTATTGAAGAAGGAGACCCCGCGAGAAGATTGGACATTTGCAGATTTATGCTAAATGCTGACGTAGAAGACCCAGATTTTCTAAGAAATATCTTGTGGACGGATGAGTCCAAATTTGATAAAGATGGCATAACTAACTATCACAACGCCCATTACTGGGCCCCAAAAGAGCTAAGGAATCCCAATAAGAAAAGAGTGAAGGGGTCCCAACGAAGATTCAGCGTGAATGTGTGGATGGGCATTATCTCCAATCATTTGATTGGACCTTACTTTCTCCCGGATAATCTAAATGGGGAAAGCTACGAAAATTTCCTGAGAGCAGACTTAAGTGATTTGCTGGATGATCTGCCACTCAACCTGATCAGGGACATGTGGTTCCAACACGATGGCTGCCCTGCCCATTTCAGGAGAAGTGTCAGAGACTGGCTGGACACAAATTATCCAAACAAATGGATAGGACGAGGTGGACCGTTGCCATGGCCAGCTAGAAGTCCGGACCTAACCCCCATGGATTTTCACGTGTGGGAGTGCATGAAAAGTCTTGTGTACAGCGAGCCGAATCCAGTTTCGTCTGTGGAAGACTTACGAGAAAGGATTGTGGATGCAGCCAATAAAATGAGGACCACGTTAACCACTGGAGTAGTAAAGACTGGTATCCGTAGAAGGATGCGACAATGTATCAGAAATAGAGGCGGCCATGTTGAACATGAACTGTAGAATAAGAAAAAGTTGTGTGAAAATCTTTAATAAATGACATTTCATGCTTACCTATTATTTTATTTTACTTTTTAGGGCTAAGTATAAATTTTCTTCTCCACTGTCGCCTATAAAACTAAATTTTTTTCAATGCATTTGAATAAAACCCTAGATTATTATACCTCGTTAGATAGCTGATGAAACGTAGATATTTTAAAAAACATTTGCCGAACAATTGCCATAATACTTTTTTTAGATATCCCTTAGAGAAAAATAAACTTTCTAATATTTTTTTTTATTTCTTAACTTTCACTTGTCTACTACGGTCTATTCAATTAACTTATGCACTATTTTAATGATAGACGTCCTAAAGCATCTTATTACACATGTAAAAATGCAATAATAATAATAATAATATACACAAAATAAACAAAAATAAATTTAGTAGCCTAAAAATCGGCAATTTTCAATAAAAAAATTAAAAGTCGAATATCTCGAAAAGGGTTAAGTTTAGGGTAGGGTGTTTCATAGTGAAATAAGTCAGAAATGATGGGTACTCCACGCCCTTAACGGATCTAGCACGATTTTTCCTGTAACCCTGTATAATGAATGATGGCCGCGGAGCGGGTATAGAAGGGTAGGACGTCCGGCAGCGAGATGGGTGGACGACATTGTAAAGGTCGCGGGCCGTCAGTGGGTGAGACTAGCGTAGGATCGTAGTGGATGGCACAAACTTGGGGAGGCCTATACCAAACAATGAGTGAAGTCAGGGTGTGGATGATGATGATGACATAGTTAATTAATGATAATGATTCGTTTTATAACATTGATATTTTAAATTGCTTTGCTATGAATGTGCGCGCTGCCAATTGCTGCTAATTGCTCGAAAAGTCGCACGAACAATTGCGCGAGTAGAGCATTGTGTGGCTACGGCAATATTCATGGCAACGCGAGGAGCATAGTGTGGCTGCGGGGATCTATACTCGTATACAAAAACCTCTTTGTTACGCGCGAACTTATTCAATCATCGACAGCTCAGATACTTATACAAAAACTCTTCCAGTTTCTAGGAACATGGTACGAATTGGCCAGAGCAGACAATGAAGTCGGTGGCGACTGTTCCTCGATAGAGTTCACGGCGGTCGGTGAAGGCATCACCGTCTTCCATAGAACTGTGCGAGAGAATTTCTACGAGGAACACCATGGTCTTGCCTCCATGGATGCTAATAACCCTGCACAGATATCTCTGAATATATCCTCCATTTCCAGCAACCGTAAGTATTTTTTCCCCGGGGAGCATCGATATATACGGGGAAACGGTATTTTCTTCTATAAGTTTCATCATAACTCCAAATCTATACGATATAATAAAAGGTTTTGGAATGTGTAAATTAAGATACTCTACTTGAGCAAGTGTTTTATAGTTTTGACCCATTTTGACTCCTTTGTCAATCAAAATAATGATATTTAGTACCCATATTATTTAACTATTATACATTCGAAAATTACTCGTCTGTTTGTTAAGTATTCACGACTAAACGGCTCGACTGGTTTCAATGAAATTTGGTATATAGATAGATTAGGCTTGAGACATTGGCTACTTTTTACCCAACTGCGCAAAAGGATGATTATGTTTTAGTGATAAACCACGCTTGCGAAGTCGCGGCTGGAAGCTGGTTATTTATAATTATTTTAAACATCAAGATAATAGCTTTAGTAGTTGCTTAGATAATCAGTTGTATCTGATAAATGGACGGACAAACTGACAGACGGATAAAGTCGCAGGCTCCGTTTTTACTATTTTGATCTAAAACCCAAAAAACATACTCTTTATTCCGACAATTTGATCTATTTAGTTAGTAAAAGGTAAAAGCTAGGAGATATTACTTAATTGTGCGAACTTTTACATCAGCAGACGATTGAACTTGCTAGCACTTTATTGACAAGTTGCTAGATTGTTTACATTAAACCAATTTACGACCTTAGTGATTGCATTGTTTACATCGTCAAAATCGGTTTGTTGTCGCTTTAATTTAAATAAAAGTGACGTGTCATCTGCAAACAATACAACCTCATGATCGTCCCTTACAAGATAGGGAAGATCATTAATATATACTAAAAACAAAAATGGTCCCAGAACAGATCCCTGTGGTACACCCATTTTAACCAGAGACCCCGGAGAGCGCTTCCCATTCACATCAACTCTTTGCACTATGTCACTTAAATAAGAAGTAAGAAAGTCTAGAGCAACGCTCCTAATGCCATAATGGTGTAGTTTCTTGATTAATGTGTCATGGTCTACGCAATCAAATGCCTTGTACAATGTACAATCCGTGAACCTTCATCAGGTTGAGTGTGATCCGCTCCAAGCTGAGTCTCACTTCGAACTGAAACACTGTCTCGCATAACACCAATTAAACGGTACGTGATAAATCCCGTATTTATAATAATGAGTTCTTATGTACATTTTCAGCCATCGATTTCTGGGTGTTAAGTACAGATGTCGACAACACGTATGCGCTAATTTACGGCTGTGAAAATCTTGGATCTACTCAAAGAAAAGGTAAACAAATAAATATTAATTATTATGTTAAAAATGAATTGATTACACTAAAAGAATCTGATAGCTCCGATTTGACGTGTTTCATTTTGCACGCTATGATAACTTTGTACGAACGTCTATACATTAGTGGTTCTCCCCGAACTGAGATCTCGCGAGTCTCCGATTAAAACAAAAAAAAATATTTGTTTTCTTTGACTATCAAAATAGTGCCACGAAATAAATCACCAACTAACTTGACCTGCAGTTTAATTCAAATGACAGGTAACGGGAGTGCATGTGAAGTAGTTAAGCTTTTTTGGAGTACAAATTGAAGTTATTCTGGATTTCAGACTTTTGCCTAAGTTTGTGTCACATAAGCTACACGCATACCAAATTACAGCACTATGGGATCACTGTAAATTTTGTCAAAGTTCAGTTTTTATTACGGCTAATAACATAAAACTACAAAGACTTTACTAACAACAAAAACGGGGTCAAAATGTACTAATGAAGACCTTTCATTTGATTTCCCACTTGACTTAATATTCTCATTTTCATTTTTATTTACCCCTCTTGAACCCCAATATTTTTAGGTCATTTAGTCACACCAAAATTATGCCATCACTACCTATCTTTGTATTCACGATGATCGGATCAACGCTTCGAAAGTTATCCTTGGACAAACAAACATACATACATACAACGCCGATTTGCCCAAGTTGATTTAGAGATCTTGCTTCGCTCGATCAATAATACTAAATATTACTATGTTATCCATAACTTTAACAATACGTAATAACATTAAGCACCAAGTTTCACTTCATATTGAAATATTACACTCAGAAACACTAGATAATTGATTGATTGATAACACTTTATTGCACATCACACTTAAATAAAAAAAAACTACATAAAAAACAAAAACAAGACACGTGGAAATACAAATGGCGGTCGTATCGCTAAAAACGATCTCTTATAGACAACCTTTTGATGGACTGAATTTCACAAGAACGTTATAGGACGGAAGCTTTAGTAAAAATAATTGAATAAGCAGTGTTATTGCATAAGCAAAATAAATTTTTTATATATAAGTATTCATCTATGGATTAGGTACATAATAATATAGCCTGTACATAAACCTGATCAATTAATCCTGGATCAAAATTTTGACAGGATGTTATGCCAATGTTGTATCATTTTGTTTTGTTGTTCGTTGATACTATTTTGACACCTTTCAAATTTGCCCGATTCCACAAGTAGAATTTACCTCAAGCATGAGAAAATAAATGTACACGTAACACCTGTTATGTATACGTAGGTGTGATGTGTTTTATATGGTTTCTAGGTTTTATTAATAATTTAACCGAAACCAAAATTAACAATGCCTTAGTTACTTCGATCTTATTAATTTGTTATTTCAAAAGGTCAGAAAACGTTTCCGATTTTTTGGACGTTTTTATCTGTCAATTGTCAAAGTTAAAAGAAAGACATTCGTCATCGATTTGTCGTAGAGGCTCAGATGGCTTAGCCAAGTTACAGTCGATTAGCGATGACGCTAGTCGATAAGTCCGAAAATGTATGAGATTTGACACATGCTATAGAAATACCACGTGATACAGCGACAACAAATGTATGTAGAAATCGAATAGATTCCCAGCGAATGTAATTTGGCTACGGGCCCAGAGCTCAAATACAAACAAACTTGCTCTGAGCGTAGAGGTCGAAGAGAATATAAACTATATATGTAAAGAAAAAATATTTGTAGAAGTAGCGATGTCAGGCAACATTATCACACTAATATTATATAAATGTGAAAGTTTGGATGTTTGTTTGTTACTCAATCACGTCGTAACGGCTGAACCGATTTCGATTAAATTTGGTATATACGTAGATTATAACTTTGATTACACCTTCTATCACATAAATGAGTTCCCATGGGATAAAAATGAGGTGTCAAGTCAAGTTGCAACAGCGAGTTTAGTTTTATTTCTAGGTTACCTACACATTTAGGAGTGTAACGCGAACGAAGTCGCGGGCAACAGCTAATAATAACGATAAATTATTTAAGTTCAGGCAACAATAAAATAGTTACAGGAACGCAAATAACTTATTCTACTACCCATAAAGACCTTAGCCTAAAATACATATTATAATATCAACTTCTATTTATTTACCAGATAAACTCTCTAATTTTAAACGTGAGTTCTGGGTGCTTGGTGTCCGAGAGTTCGGTTCGGTTCGTTATAAAAACATGTTTCTTTTCTTTGCAGTATTTCTTTGGCATCTTAGTAGAAGACCTAGCTACGCTACTTTGTGGGTAGAATCGATCTTAAACGTTATAACAACAGATCGACTTAACATCACAAACAATGATCTTCGTTCCGTAAGTCATACCGAGGAGGCCTGTTTTACACTACCAGTAATAGAGCCTGGTCAATCTGTGATCCTACCTGGACAGTGTAATGAGAATATCACTGGTGTTGCCAACTTTCAAGCAGAAAGGGTAAGTTATCTATATCTTCTATATATATAAAAATTAACCCCTATTTCCCTTGATCACGCCATAATTTTAGAGAACGACTTTACCGATTTCATTCATCTTTTTTTTAAAGTTTTCTAATACTTTGTAAAAGGTTCTTACGGAAAAAAAAGTTTAAAAAATTGGATAATAACGACTTATTATATTTTAACTCCGCGAGTTTGACAGTTCGCGCGTTTGTGAATCTGAATTTAGCAGACAACTAATAACAAGACAACGTGTCCGGTTAGCTAGTGTATATTATATAAAAATGAATCCCTATTAATTCCTTGTAATGTTTTTTTTTATGTTTTCTACCTTTAATAGTTCTTAGGAGTATGGCATCAAATCCAAAGCTACTATTCTGAAAATGCCCTTGGGACCTGCAGTCGCGCCCAGTACAGTGATGACGGTGACAGAGTAAACGTTGTTAACAGTGAAATCATCAACCAGTCCCTTCTAACCATCGAAGGTTACGCTACCGTAATCGGCACTAACAACAGCGGGCAGCTAAACGTGACGCTGGAGATTTTTCCTGGATGTAAGTTTATATCGTCATAACATGTATTTACTTTCATACGTTTCTATCAGCCGTCATCTTAGTAGCCACTTCTGTCCCCTATATCATTCCCTTATACCCTATATCATCTTTCCCACACACAGTCCATCGAGGTAACTCTTCTTTGGCCTTCCTCTTCTTCTATATCCCTCCAAACCCTTCTTCCATATCTAACAATCTTCTAGTCTCATGATTTAGTAAGTTTCATAGTGTGAGCAACGAAAAAAGAGACCGAATGAAAAGGAATGACGGAGCTTTCTCATTCATTCTTTAAAAGAAGATGAAAGAGAAAAGTAGTATTGCTATGTCTAGACCAGCGCGCATTCACGTTTATCTTGCGTCTTCCTCTGACGTATATACTCGTATGAAGCGCCATAGCGCTTGCAATAGCGCATGCCTTAGTTTGACAACAGCGCATGACCTTAGCGTACGCTGATTCGGCACCGATGGATTGGCGTGCAACATTCCGAGCGTTTACCAGACAAAATGGCGGAAGATTATTGTTTCGTTTCTTCGGAACAATATAATCTTTCATCCAGAATCTGTTCTTGCGGTTTTTTCTTGTACTTAACAATAAATATGCCGTACAAATAGCTAAAAGTTCACACACGTCTATCTTGACGACTGATCGATGCGCACAGGTGTAGACGATTAGCTCCCAATAATATTGCATACGCTTGACGCAAGACGGATTGAAAGTTGAAGGCGCAAAATGAACATGATAGCGCACTGGTGTAGACATAGCTTATGAAGTGCTCTGAAAAAAAGGTTTTTTAAATTACAACCTATAAACTAACCGATCAATGAACGAATGATAAATGCAATAAAATGTTCGCATAATATGTATATCTACAATATATAATCATAAGTGTAACCTAGTAAACCAATTGTATGTAATTGATAAAAAATACATTAATACCTACGTTGGTATGTAGATAATATCAGTCACGCACAAATTTATCAAAGTAATGCTATATTATCATTTAAAAATTACTTTTATCTATTGTTTCCCAAACCTTAATGCGATAGCTTTGACGGAAAACGTACCATCGATTGAAATGTTTGTAATCTGATAGAAGTCAACCCCGGTGTCAATGCCTGTATATGTCTCGAAAAGAAGCCATGTCCATTATATTGAATACAGAAGACATACATACACACAAAATTATTAATATGTAGGAAATAAACAGTAGACGGTGTCTCACAAATAATATTCTGGGCCATTTCCTCTTCCTTATTTACATCAACTATTAGTTAAATATTAACTATTAACCTAACATGACAAGAACATTTAACTGTCACTGCGAAAATAATAAGATCTCTTTAATACATATTTAAAAATCTCAGGGTTGTAGCTGATGATAATCTTTTAATTAAAACATACAAAGCACTAGGGCAATGCGTCATACATAAGCTATTGCATTACTTCATGGGAAGGTGCTCTTTAAACATACATGTTGGAAGTTGAAAGAGCCCAAAGAGCCCTTCTTAAAGTAATAATGTACATGCCATACAGATATCCTACAAATCTCTTCTGTAAAAAACTTAAGTGTTCGTAAATATTTCAGTGCACTCGTAGATATCACCGCTTCACGGTTCCAACTTGAAGTTTACCCGAAAGAAGAATTAAACGTTACCCTATTCCCAATTTGATTTGCTATCTTGCTCGTAGACAATATAACTATAACGCACCTCGATTATATTATATACAAAGCTTGATCCTAAATTTAATATATTTAACTACATATAGTAATCACCAATTAAAAGGCATATTAACGCAATGGTTAGATGCGTTTGATTGTGCCGGTATAGAAGACTTACTTAAATAAACTTGAACATACACATTCACATACACACACCCACACATACAAACAAACCCACCCTCAAACAAACACGCATACACTCACACACTGATGCATTCGCATACATGCAAACATGTGCGCTCTCCGACACCACATTTTTGTATTGTTATTTCGTTATCATGTACTAGATTGTAATTTCATATCATGTAATTCAGGAGAGAGCTGTTTCCTAGACCACAGCTTACACTTTTCTGGGAAACATAGATACAACTCATCTATCTAACTTTTATGGTCACCATAAATATATTTCTATTCTATTCTATTTCTACTCTAAACTAATAAATAACTTATTCTTTCAGTTTTCGCTGACTCTGAACTGCTGATCTTAGGCACCGATTATGAACAATGGGCTGTTTCATACACCTGCAACAATCTGCCAAACAACAGTAGACGAGGTAACGGATATTGAGTAATAACCATCCTTTTCGATATATACTGCATATTTTGCATTTTTGTATGCCTTACTGACGCGTTAACTTAACTCAGCTCAAATGCTCAAAAAAATTAGAGGTAACACTCTCCTCGTTTGCAAAGACAAACTATTCTTGCACAGATAATAGATGCTAAACATCCAGTTGGGCGCCCAATGTTCAGATTTAAAGATAGTAGTAGTACTAAACGAGATATGATATCTTTAACAACTGGGAAAAAGCCTTAGACGACCGTGATAGTTGGAAGAAAACTCTATTCGATGGAGCTGTTGTCTATGACAACGCCTGATTCACTCTATTTTCCCAAAAGCGTGACAAACGCTATCAACGCGCTGCACTTCCTCCATCATCACCAGGGACACAATTTGTCTGCCAGTTCTGCATTAGTATCGGCCTAAAAGTCACATGAGTTAGTGTCGAACCTCTCAAAAGAAAGCTGTTTAAACCATCACAGGAATATTAAAAATGTGAAAGTTTGGATGTCTGTTTATTTATTTGTTTGTTTGTTACTCAATCACGTCGTCACGGCTGAACCGATTTCAATGAAATTTGGTATGTACGTAGATTATAACCTGGACACATAGACTACGTTTTATTGACAAACCACACGTGCGAAGCCGTAGGCAGAAGCTAGTTTTTTATAGATGCTAAAGATATACAGGATGTTTGGTAACATACTGACGATATTCAAGTGACGGTTTCTAAAACATAAAAAAATACTTCTACAAATATAACTAATTAATTTGTCTAATTATAAATAAAATCGACTAAGTTTAAGTGATTAATTCGATATAAAACTGACTGCCTACTCTTGCAATCGACATCCAAAAATAAAGGCCGATTTGATATCTCTTTCGGAAATGGCTGCGGGTTATGGGTTAGAAAGGGACAACAAGAGATATTTCGAGACGTCACCAATACAATATCTATGCTTAAATGGCAAGCATTATGCAATAGCAGAACATAAGTTTAATAAAGTGTTTGTTTTTTACATGCCAAAATAAGTTTCACATTTCTATGGTAAACATTTCAAAAATTTATTTATCATGCTCATCAAAATAACCCCAAAAATTTTAAATCATAACCATCAAATCAATTTTAAATCATCACCAAAAATCATAACACCTATATAGTGCTAATAGCTAATAGAAGTGCCTTATGCGAAGGGCTTTGATTTGATTTGATTTGAATAATTTCATTAATTAGTCATCCTTGGCACAAAATGGTAACTTCTGATCACCCAGTCCCTATTTTTTTCTTGTTTTTTTTATAGTTCTTTATTTAATTTTTTGTGTGTGCTATTTTAGATATAGGCTTTATGTATGTTGCCTGAAATAAAATATTTTTATTTTATTTAAAGACCTATGATGATGAACCAACTTAAAAATATTTATCCAGTCTTCAGTTGGGTCGTGAGCAGAACCCGCCAACTGCCAGCTGCAGCCCAACTCCAAGTTAACGAAGTCATCAACTCTATAATCGATCTCAACAATGCTTACTATATGCCCACCGACCAGTCGGATGCCGGTTGCTTCTACATTCCCCAGTCGGTAGATGGAGATGCTATAGTTTTTGGAGGGCAATGCAACCCGTCAATTCCTGTTGTGAGCAACTTCTCAGCTGTAGACGTAAGTACTTCTGTATTATCTGGTTCCTATAGTACAAGCTTGGCTTAGTTTGGGGCTAGATGGCGCTACGTTAAATGTCCAGCATGGTTTATTTAATAACAAACTTAGTTATATATCAGTAACACGTATAGCTATTATCTATATAGCTAGATACAGCGTCTAACTGTATCTGTATCTGTGTTATAATGAATGAAAATATCAGCTTCAGAGCTTCATAAGTAATGAAGAGTACTTTATATATCTAATACCAGAATTGGCAATTTTTTAATATAGATTGCTATTGCTGCTACAGATATACTTGCTATTTTTGTATTCTATAAGTTATCTGGTTCCCATAGTACAAGCTCTATTTAGTTTGGGACTTGATAGCGCTGTGTGAAATGTCCAGCAGTTTTTTTTATATTTATATGGAAACCCTTTTGGGTTCCATGATAAAGGCCTAATGGTACCCTAGACGCTTTCTCAGTGCCCCAGTTTAAATAACATACTTTATCCACACTGTTCTTTCAATATTTTTGACAGTACATGGGCCTATGGCATGAAATCGAGAAGTACCCAGCACCCTTCCAATTCGGCACCTGCGTTAACGCATATTACTCGCTCGGAGATAGTGGAGTGGACGTCTACAACACACAGGTCTTTGGCGAAAGACTGCTTACGATTGATGGATTAGCAGTGCCGGTAGATGATGGCAAACTTGTTGTATATTTCCCAGTGGAAAACACTAACTGTGAGTTTTATTAAAAACTTTTTTTCAACTTCGCTCGACAATGTCAAATTATATGTCATGTAAACCTCAACGAAAGCAGGTGATTAAAACCCTACGGCTGAACCGAGAGTATAATGTGATTTGAATTTAGAACCTCATCTGTATTAAAATTTGAACCAAAGAGCACACAATAAGAACTTATTCGGAAATCGAACTAACCTCTGCGCAGAATACATCAACCTAGATTTGGTTTTATTGCAGAAAGTGTGAAAAGTAGAGTAGTCTACTCGTGTATAAAGTACTCGTGTATAAGCTGTCTGCATCTGGGGCGTGCTTGCTTATATTATCCTTCTCTAATTAACTCTAGTTTCCTTCATTACGTTCGGGATATAGCACCCGTGTCGCAAGACACTGCTTTATCCCCTCGTTTAATAATCTACTATTATTTCTTGCTTTTTCTGTATATTATGTCTTATGTTTACTTTCGCTTTTGGATGAACAACATATAGTATTTAAAATACGCACTTTTGACAAGCACAAGCTATATAACTTTAAAACCAGACTATTATACCTATAAATAGTAGTATATGTCACCCGGACCATAATAACGAATCAATTAACACCTCATTCATCAAAGTCGGATGAATAGTTCACAAGCTTGCAAGGCCCCACTGTGAAATGTAATGACAACATCGTTGTTCGTAAATTTTTTTACTCTTTTTATAAGCTCCCTCTAAAGACTAAAGATTTTCTTTAACGATAGTTTTTTCTTTTCAGTGACTGTATCGTCAGATTACTGGGTTCTCAGTACGGATTACATATCCTACTCGCTAGTGTACTCCTGCAGGAATATTAACGACTACCAACAGCAAGGTACGATCTCGCCTTTCATGAATTGTACCAATGGTTTTTAAAACTGTGCCCTCTTCTGTCAACCACTACAATAGTTGCAGCTCATTGTCTCTTGCTGAGTACCTTAAAGGGATCCCGGTTCCTATAAATTCCTACCCTTTAAATCCCTATCCCTATAAATCTAAATCCCTATAATCTAAAATCCCTATAAATCCCACTAAAAAGGTGAAAAAGTACCCAGTAAGGGCCTGAAATTTAAACTGAACGACAGAAGAGGGATGAAAATACAGATAGTAGCTTTCGTTTAATGCAATTTTCATTAAACCCACAATAACCTACAGGCTAAGCAATGAGTGATCTCATTACTATCATGTGTTTCTGTTTCTCTTCCACAGTGACCTTTTGGAAACTCAGCAGAACTAAAGAGCTGTCCATCCAAGCGCAAGAGCAAATTAACAATGTCACTAGCACCCTTGATATCCTCTCTCAAGGGTTCTTCCAAGCCACGGACCAAAGTGTAGCAGGTTGCTTCTACTATCCGGACCCTCAACCCGGAGTACCTGTGCAATTCCCTGGATCTTGTGAAAGTAGCATATCTGTGGTCCCAAACTTTAATACAACTGGGGTACGTATTTTTGAACGAACTTTTTTATACTTTTTAAGGGATGGTTCCTAAAATTGTGAGTATTTTGTCGAAACTTGCTGAGTCAGTCACATGTCTCATCAATGTCAAACTTCAGTATGTTATTTATCAGAGTTTTGTCTTTCGACTTCTGTTCTGAGGCAGGTTTCCAAAATAATATTTTGGCACTAAATTTTTTCGTTCTATAAATGAGGATTTTTTTGTAGTTTTTTCTAAAACTGTTCAAGTCTTTTGTTGAAACAAACACTCATAGCAAGAACATCAACTAAATAAATATCAACTAAATAGACTAATTTTGATAGATTGATTTATAATTCTATAAAAGATAAATATACTTTTTACGTTGATGAGAAATGAGTCCTTGAATCGGTAGATTCCGATAGAAATCGTGCAGTTTTGGGAGCCTCCCCTTAAACTAAGCTATCTTCTCGATCCCAGAACTTTAGTTAGATATGACGATATACTTTGCTAATCGTAAGTAAGCTCTTGGGTATCCATGTTTACACAAAGGTCTAAAGCTATGCAGTTTTTTTATGGTTGTTATATTAAAGACGGGTTTTCACGTTTGGTGCAATAGGTAAAAACGAGTAAGAAATTCACACTTAAGTCACTAATCCATTTTCCCTCATGAAGTTTCCAGACTAAAATACGATGGTTCTATTATATTGGTAATCGATTAAATCTTGCGACTTTATCATCAAAAACTACCGTCAGGCAAATCATAGTACATTATCATCCTTATTTCAGTTTCAAGGTGAATGGTTTGAAGTCGAAGCCTACCCTAAAGACACTCAAGAAGGGCAGTGCATCAATCACGAGTTTTCTGCTGGAACAGGCGCTGCAGCGCTCAACTTTGCTTCTTCTTTTGTGACTGACCAGCTTATTGGCTCCACCAATGGCCAACTATCCTTATACGCCAATGAAACTGGTGGACGATTTACTCTTTCATTTGTTTCAAATGGCACGAGTAAGTAAATTCCTCTGAAGGTTTTTTAAAACTATTAACCGAAGTGATCAGAATGATTCAAGTTTATTTTTATTTTTTGCAGGTATTTCATTCCCGTATTACGTCGTTGCAACGGATTACATCGACTATGCACTTGTCTACAGCTGTTTGGACATCGCTGGCACCGATTTTAGAGGAAGTTAGTACTCCAATATTTTTTTAATACTTTCAGTCTAATTTCACTCAGGTGTGCTGAATTCTATGGTTCGGCAATAGCCTGCCTTTACTTCTTTCTTTATTTCTGGTGATTCTGACTTCTGAACTTCTGATGATTGAAGTTAAAATAGATACTTCACAGATAACCTGAGGGCTTAGCCAAGTTACAGGCGATTAGCGATGACGCTAGTCGTTTAGTCCGAAAATGTATGGGATTTGACACATGCTATAGAAGAACCACGTGATACAGCTACAACAAATGTATGTAGAAATCGAATAGATTCGTAGCGAATGTAATTTGGCTACGGGCTTTGTTCAGGAAATATGCAGCAGTTTATTCAGTATAAGTTGAAAGGCACATTGCAGGGTTCAAAAAAGAACGATTAACTGATCAACAACGCTTTTTTCTTCAGTTTGGGCCTGGAAGCTGAGTAGATCAAGGCAGCTTTCCGGTAACGCCGTTACACAGATCAACAACGCGTTAGCAAATACCACTGAAGTGCTGAGCAACAATTACTTCGAGCCTATCGATCATTCTGCTGACGCCTGCTTCTACTTTCCGGACCTGGCACCTGGCGAGCCGGTTATACTGCCCGGACAGTGTGACACAGACCTGCCTGTTATTCAGAACTTTAACGCTTCAAGGGTAAGGTTTACTGTTTGAAATTTGTTAACTTCAAAACGGTATTGCGGATTTGCAATAACTTGGTGGTAGTACTTTACTACAGCCGGGTTTTTAATTTTTTTTTCAGTACTTGGGCCGCTGGCGTGTTATTGAAAGCTACCCTGCTGATAACGAAGTTGGTCAATGCAGCGAAGCAAATTACGCTGTTGACTCTGATGGAAGCATTCTCGTTTATAACAATGAGGTTATCAACCAGACCCTTAGTGAAGCCAATGGATTTGCTACATTGATTGGCAATGGAACGGAAGGAAAACTGAACGTCACTTTTCCTAGTTTTAGTACGTTTTCATTATTTTGGCCTACTTTTCATATATTTTGTTCCAAAGTTTTTATACACGTTTATGTTCTGATGTAACTTTACCTTCTTTTCAGCTTCTGAAGCCTCAGAACTATGGATTTTAGACACCGACTACGACTCATACTCCATTGCTTATGGATGCACAAACCTGAACGCCCAACAACGAAGAAGTAATTGAAGAACCTTTTCATTGTCGATAATTCTCTATTCTTAGTGTTTATAAATACTATTGTCCTATTTCAGTTGTTAGTTGGAAACTAAGTCGTACCACAAGCTTGACCCCTGAGGCCGTCGCTGCTATCCAGAACGTCACCAGTAATATTCTTGTCCTCAATGATCGATACTACCAGAGTGTGAACCAAACTGAAGACGCTTGCTTCTACTACCCCGTTCCCGGCAGCGGTCCTAACATCTTCCGCGGACAGTGCGATGAAACCATCCCTGTCGTCACTAACTTTAATGCTGTGGAGGTATGAATTATTTTTGGTTCCGCGTTAATATTAACCCCATACACTATAGTCATAACTACGTAATTTACCGCTATAATGACTTTATAATATTAATGCCAAAGTTTCTACAATTATGTAATCCGATTTGTAATAATGTATTATTATAATCAGCTAACTTGAGTTTCGTTTATATTTTAGTACATGGGTCTTTGGCACGATGTCGAATCATATGCAGTGCCTTTCCAAGACGGCAGCTGCCCCAATGCATTCTACAGTTTAAGTACAGAAGGGCCAGGAGATGTAGACGTTTTTAACACTCAAGTTTTTGTTAACCAAACTCTGGATACCATCTCTGGTTATGCTAATCTTGTCCCGACTAACGACACTAGTGCCAAACTTCTAGTTACTTTCCCTACTGTAGGAATGAACGGTTAGTACTGAGCTGAATTGCATAAATAATCAAATTAAGATAACTGGGGAGATTATCACGTAAAACTATCATGCTTTGTATTTTCAGCACAAACTCCTTACTGGGTATTGTCAACTGACTACATATCGTATGCTCTTGTATACTCTTGTATTAACATTGACGCAGAAAGAAGATCAGGTAAGACAATTTTATTACTATTAGTTTCAGCAATTTATTAATTGATTTTATAAGTTGCTTGTAAAAAAGATTCTTTTACTGGAAATAAATTTATCACAAGCAATAAGAAATCGAAGGCAATAGGCAAAATGCAATTCATATATATAAATTAATATTCCTTTTAACAAACTCAGTAGACATTTATGTTTATAACTAAAACATTAATTTTGGAGTGATCAATTTCTTCTAGTACCTCCGACCTCCGTGGTACAGTGGGCGAATAGCCGACTGAGACGCAGGAGGTAGTGGGTTCGATTCCCACCGCGGAACAAATGTTTGTATGATCTGATAGATATTTGTTCCGGGTCTGGATGTTTTTCTGTATATTATAAGTATGTATTTACAAAAAAAAAGTATATAAGTATTCTATCAGTTATCTGATTCACATAGTACAAGCTCTACTTAGTTTGGGGCTAGAGAACGCTGTGTGAAATGTCCAGCTATATTTATATATTTATTTTATTTTAGTATCTAGTTGGAAGCTCAGTAGAACAAAGACACTGAACGCTACCGCAGCCAGTATTATCGACGGTATCGTCAACACTATCCCAGTTCTCGACGAGCGATACTACAACGTAAGAGACCAGAGTCCTGAAGGTTGCTTCTACTACCCAGAACCTCAGCCAGGAGTACCAGTTCAGTTCCCCGGATCATGTGAAACCAATATAGCTGTAGTTCCCAACTTCAATGCAACTCTAGTAAGTGTTTCTCAAAGGTATTCTTCATTAATTGGTTCAGCCTTGAAGTTTGAAATCTAAGTAGCGTTAAGATGTTGATACCTTTTTTGATTACTGAGCTTTGTAGCGTTTCAAAATAGACCGATCTCTACCACTACCGCGTAAACCAGGGCGGTTCCGGCTGGATTGAAAATTATGCCGGATTGTAATTACTACGGAGCGAACTACTGTAGTACAACCGTTGGTCATTGCATTTGTAAATTACAGTAAAACAAATTCATTCCATTCTAGTTCCAAGGCGAATGGTTCGAAGTAGAAGCCTACCCCAAGGATACTCAAGAAGGACAGTGCATTAACCACGAGTTCTCTACTGGAACCGGTACTGCAGCCTTGAACTTCGAGTCATCTTACGTGGATGAGCAAATTTTAGGCTCAACAAATGGACAACTGGTTTTATACGCAAACGAAACTGGAGGACGTTTCACTCTTTCTTTTGTTTCGAACGGCACAAGTAAGTCAAAATCTATCTACCTTTTTTTTTAAGAAAATTAACTAATGATAATAACTACTTTATAATATAAATTTTTTGCAGCTATATCATTCCCGTATTACGTCATTGATACTGATTATATTGACTATGCGCTGGTGTACAGTTGTTTGGACATCGCTGGCACTGATTTTAGAGGCAGTAAGTACTATACACTATTATTGAATTTTATAAAAAAGTTGTCTCATTTAAACAAAATTGTTATATTTGTGCAAGAAAAAAGCCTGTAGCGAGGCGCGCTCAATCCCTTCATCGCACTGGATATAACTGTGTCATGCAGAGAATCAACGCATAGTAAAGTAACCAGACCTAGATGAACTAATCATTCAATTCTCTTTCACCAGTTTGGGCCTGGAAGCTGAGCAGGTCAAGGCAGCTTTCCGGCAACGCGATCACACAGATCAACGACGCCATAGGCAACAGCACTGCAGTACTGAGAAACGATTATTTCGAGCCCATCAATCATTCTGCTGACGCCTGCTTCTACTTCCCGGACCTGGCACCTGGCGAGCCGGTTATACTGCCCGGACAGTGTGACATAGACATGCCTGTTATTCAAAACTTTAACGCTTCAAGGGTAAGATTAACTGTTTACAATGTCTGAACTGAAAACTTCTTTAGGCGCGTTGAGCATTTTTGAGATAGAGGTGGAGGTATTGTATATAAGTATCTCGTAATTATTCAAGTTTTCACTTCTGTCGGCACTCCCGGAGTGCCATTTTTTTATTTCCAAAATCGTCTTTGCTAAATTACAATAACTCGGTAGTAGTGGGTACTTCCCCACGGTCGGAGTGTTAATCAAAGTATTATTTTTACAGTATCTGGGTCGCTGGCGCGTTATTCAGAGCTACCCTTCTGACAACGAAGTCGGCCAATGCAACCAAGCAAACTACGCCGTCGATACTAATGGAAACATCCTCGTTTCCAACAACGAGGTTGTCAACCTGACTCTGAGTGAAGCCAATGGATTTGCTTCTTTACTTGGAAATGGAACTGAAGGAAAACTGAACGTCACCTTCCCAAGCTTAAGTTAGTCTTCATAATTTTCCAAGAATTTTCTGTTTTCGCACTGTCTGAAGCAGGACGTTTTTAATGCGGTTTGTTATCATTGTTTTCAGCTTCTGAAGCCTTTGAACTGTGGATTTTGGACACTGACTATGAATCATATTCCCTTGCATACGGCTGTATGAACATAAATGCCGAACAAAGAAGAGGTAAGAAATAATACAACCAATACAACTATCTTCTTACTGTTAGAATATTTTCAATACTAAGTCTTCTTTAAAACTCGTGTCCTATTTCAGTTTTAAGTTGGAAACTAAGTCGCACTACAAGCTTGACCCCTGAGGCCGTCACCGCTATCCAGAACGTCACCAGTAATATTCTTGTCCTCAATGATCGATACTACCAGAGTGTGAACCAAACTGATGACGCTTGCTTCTACTACCCCGTTCCCAGCAGCGGTCCTAACATCTTCCGCGGACAGTGCGATGAAACCATCCCTGTCGTCACTAACTTTAATGCTGTACAGGTATGTATTATTTTTGGTTCTGCGTTATTATTATGTAGCGTTACAACTATCTCCTGTAAAAGAAGAGAGCTGTAAGCCAAGTTGAATTTAGATCTACCTAACGGTTATAAAAGAAAGAGGGATTTTACAATGTGTAATGTAATATCACGATTGAAATCGCGATACAAAAGTAAGTGATATTACAATTAACCCCATACACTATAATCATAACTAGGTAATTTACCGCTATAATGACTTTATAATGTTAGTTTCTAAGTTTGTACAATTATGCAATCCTATTTGTAATAATTTTATTTTATAATCGGCTAACTTGAGTTTTGTTTATATTTTAGTACATGGGTCTTTGGCATGATGTCGATTCATATGCATTACCTTACCAAGTTGGCACCTGCCCCAATGCATTCTACAGTCTAAGTACAGAAGGGCCAGGAGATTTAGACATTTTTAACACTCAAGTTTTCGCTAACCAGACTCTAGACACCATCTCTGGTTACGCTAATCTTGTTCCGTCTAACGACACTAGTGCCAAACTTCTAGTCACTTTCCCTATTATAGCAGTAAACGGTTAGTACTGAGCTAAATCACATATAATCAAATTGAGATAACTGGGTAGATCGTAACGTAATATCATGCTTTGTTTTTTCAGAAACAATTCCTTATTGGGTATTGTCAACTGACTACACGTCGTATTCTCTTGTATACTCTTGTGTTAACATTAACGCAGAAAGCAGATCAGGTAAATACATTGTATTTCATATGAGCTTTAGGCTAGCTAGCTAGTTTTTTTATTATCTACATGGCTACAGCTAACTTCTTAAAGTGGGTTGCAAGGTATTTATAAATTTCAGAAGGATCTTTATGCTTTCAATAAATTACATTTGTTGTTTATTTTAGATTCATACAATAACCTCAAATATAGATACACAACTCTTTTTATCTTAATTTTTACTTTTTTGATTCGAATCGTTTATGTTGTAATGTGTACTTTTTATTTGTAGTATCTAGTTGGAAGCTCAGTAGAACAAAAACTCTGAACGCCACCGCAGCCACTATCATCGATAGCATCATCAACACTATCCCGGTTCTCGACGAGCGATACTACAATGCCAAAGACCAGAGTCCCGAAGGTTGCTTTTACTACCCAGAACCTCAGCCAGGAGTACCAGTGGAATTCCCTGGACAATGTAACGAAAATATTAACGTGGTCAACAATTTCGATTTGAACCGGGTTAGTATATCAATTACAAATGAAACTTATATAATTCGGTTTTTATCTTGGATAATGATTCTAAGGATAAATATCTGGGTAGTGAAATAATTATTATTTTACAGTTCTCCGGAGTTTGGCATGAAGTCCAAGCCTATCCTCAAGTAGATCAAACCGGCAAATGTGTTAACCATGAGCTTACCATCAATAGTGGTAATACTAGTCTTAACATGCAGTCATACAATGTGATCGCTCAGTCCCTTGGAGTGACTGAAGGCAGTGTTGTGTTTGCCTACAACGATACCACTGCAAGAATGACGCTAACATACATTTCGAATGGAACCGGTGAGGGGAATATATAATTTTCAATCAAATATACTGTCATTTTAAAGAAAATCGAAATCAACAGTATACTTTATCCTCTTATTTAAAAGTATGCTCTAATTAAAAAATTATGTTTTATTTCAGTTGTTGAAAGACCGTTTTGGATAATCGACACAGATTACGACAACTATGCTTTGGCTTACAGTTGCGTCAACATTAACGAAGATTACCGAGGAGGTGAGTTGAAAAAACAAAGCAAGGATTCTTGATATATAAACGTCATAATATTCAACTTAATCTGTTCTTTATTTGTATGGGTTGGTCAATAGATAAAACCAAAACTTGGATCATTCTCAATGTTAAACATTGTAATGCTAATTATTTCAGTCTTGAGCTGGAAACTGAGTAGAACGAAGCAGCTGAGGGCAGCAGACAATATCATTATCAACAACACTATCGCCAACATTGATATCCTTGGCAACCAATACTATCAGGACGTCGACCAATCTGACGAGGCCTGCTTCTTCTACCCTGTCCCTGCTCCTGGAAAGCAGGTCGTCTTCCCTGGACAGTGCGCTAATATCACTGCTATACCGAACTTTAATGCAACTGCGGTAATTCTTTTGCCTACTTAACTTTATATAGCTACTGAAGAAACCCATCATCTGATATAACATCTAAATTAAGTTAAATGTCAATAATAGACTTCAAATTTTGATTATCAATTACTGGATGATAAATATCTAATGAAAATAGTATGTATCCTCATATTTCTGATTGTATAAGTCTAGCTAGACCATAATTATATTCCCTATTACAATGATTTTCTTCGTCATTTCGGAGTACTGTATCTATATAGTTTAATACTATTATAATCTTTTTAAAGGTTTTTTCAAGTCATCGACATATTTTTTATCTTAAGTATTAGTAGTCTTAATGGCTATTTCAGCACCTTTGAGTTATGCTATCCAACAGTTAAAAATTTATACGTCTTTTGTCTTAATATGAAA
This sequence comes from Philereme transversata, assembly GCA_963924445.1. NCBI lineage: Eukaryota > Metazoa > Arthropoda > Insecta > Lepidoptera > Geometridae > Philereme > Philereme transversata. Next base: position 4,716,841 of record OZ004347.1, read on the forward strand.
ACTAACAAAGAGAGAATGTTTTTTATCCGTCAATTAAAGTTACTCGTGAAATAGGCACTTAATATCATAAATTATATAAGTTACCAGTTCTCTAAATGTAAGAGTAAATTTCAGTATCTTGGGCTTTGGCGCACAATCGGATCGTACCCTTCGGCGTTCCAACTCGGCACTTGTGGTGACGCGAACTACTCGCTGGGCGATGGAGTTGTTGTGGTGTACAACACTGAAGTTGTCAATGAAACTCTAAGTACTATCTACGGAACGGCAGTACCTGCGGACGACGGAACTGGCAGACTGTCTGTCACTTTCCCTGATGGTAAGTAATTTAAAGATGTCAAGGTCAAAGTCAAAGTTAAATATTTTTATTCATTAAAATCACAAGGATCACTTTGAAACGACAATTTTACTACGTCTTCCTTCGCGACCAAGCCAGGAAAGAAAGGCAAGAATCAAGGCTGGTTGTCTTTTTTAATGATCCTTTTACAATACATAACAATACAGAAAATAAATTACGTCTAAATTGTAACATTTTGAACGAGTTGGCGTAATTTCAATCCCAAGCTTCTCTATCAACTAAATAATCCGATATTTTATAGTAGGCTTTTTTATAGAGATTTTGTTTAATTACGTTTTTAAATTTATTAATTGTCAATTTGTGTACATCCCTTGGGAGTTTCTTATAAAAGCGTACACCTTGGCCTTTAAACAATTTACTAACTTTATGGAGTCTACAAGTGGCAACAGCGAGTTTATCTTTGTTTCTAGTATTAAAATTATGATTCTCGCTATTTTTCTTAAACAAATTAATACTTTTGTGAACATAAATCAGATTTTCATAGATGTATTGACAAGGGAATGTCATAACATGTATTTCTTTAAACTTATTGCGTAATGCACTTGCATTGATGATTATTTTATTTAAGAGCAATTCTCTCTCCAAGGCGGTCTTTTCTACTTCCTTATATGACATGATATAATAACATTTTCTTCTTTATCTGGCTTTCATATTATATTAGCGACCTTTTTCTTTCTCATTTTCTTTCTGTTATTGTCATACTTGACGAGCTTGAACTTGACGCGCATAGTGCAAACTTGTCGGCAGAAGCCCTAGACCGGGATGAATGGAAGAAGGGAAGGGAGGCCTTTGCCCAACAGTGGGATCCAGCGGGCTCTTTAGATTAGATTTGGTTGTCATACTACGCTTGACGAGATCGAATCAGAAATAAGGAGATTCGTAGACGAACCAAATTCACTGACATAGCACAAAGGATTAGCAATCTGACGTGGCAGTGAGCAGGCCACATAGCTCAACTCAAAGAACGATGGTGGTTGTGGCAGAAATGTTTTTGAGTGGAGACCACGCACTGGAAAGCGCGGCGTACGCCGGCCCCTCACTAGATGAAAAAACAACCTGATAAAGGTTGCTGGGATCTTGTGCAGGCCGCACAAGATCGGTCGCTCTGGAAATTTATGGGGGCAGCCTATGTTCAGCAGTGGAAGTTTATTTGTTTGTTTGTTTAATTCTTTATTGCACAAAAAGAAAAATGTACAAATGGAAGACTCAAAAGCATTTTCTACCAGTCAACCGTGACAGGTAAAAAACTTAGGTTGGCGTGCTTAACTAGGTAGGTACTAACAAAAAAAAATACAAATAGAAATAAAAAACTACTACCTACTTAATTGCTCACATAAAAATATTAATACTCATAAATACAATATAATTATAAAAAAGGATTGTGTGGTTGTATGAAACATAAAAGTGAAACTTTGTTTCACATTATAGACATTTAACTAAAAATTTTCGTTGGAACAAATGAGTAATAGTCTATACACTACACGGCCAGCTGATGCGAACTATAGGCGCTGCCTGACGAGCGCCTTTCACTTTATCCTATCCGCGGCCGACCGTCACGCGGCAACAACACACAGACGAAAAAGTTTGAGACAATGTAATAAAAGTTTCACTTTAAAAATTAGCAAATACACAAATATAACACATAAATAGGTAACATAAATTAATATATATATGTATGTATAATAAATAACTCTAATAACAAATAATAAATAAAGTTATATGAAAGCTCAAGTGGAATTAGAATTTAAATAGTGACTATGGACAGAATGTTTAAAAGCCGGTTTCGATGACATTTTTCTAATACTGAGGGGAGTCTTTTGGTTGATATGAGTGTCATTCTATGATTGTGTCTTTGTAGCCGTCATGTCGTATAAGATAAACAACCATCATCCCCTTCTGTTCTGGGTAGTTCTCATTACTACCGCACTGATTTTGTATGATTTGTATGGTTACGTTCATTTTGCAGATTATTTGGACCCGTTAGTTACCAAATATTGAACCTAACCGGAGATATACGTAATTGTCTACATATTACATATATTTTTCAGCGCCCTTCCCTGTTGACTATTATGTCCTGGACACCGATTACGAGACATTCTCCCTTGTTTACAGCTGCGTTAATAGCATCAACAGCGATGAGAGGACAGGTAAGTGATTATAAAATCTAGTTAATTTTGTGCCTTACTCATTTATTTAATCTATGATTGATGTCATCTAGACCGTTTCGACCGGCGACCATTCTTGCACTTTATGATTTACGTGAATGCGCTCTCATATGACTTATATAGGGAGTTTGGTAATACACTGACGATATTCAAGTGACGGTTTCTCAAAACATAAAATAAAACTTCTCGAAACAAAACAAACTGCTAGTTATATTATCAAATTTTAAAGAATCGACTAAATTTAGGTTATTAATTCGATATAAAACTTACTACCTACTCTTGCAATCGACATCCGAAAATAAAGGCTGTAATCCACAAAAGCGTGGATTTACTATTCTCTCTACGCGCTCTCTGCTTACAACTTCGCTGCGAATGCGCTGTAAAAAATAAGACATCGCCGCTTGACCGTTTCCACTAAAGCTGAGCGGAGAGATGTCGGAATATCGATGTGCTATTAGTTATTTTCGTATCGTATTCTCATCTCTGCAAATCTACGTTTTGTGGATTACGGCCATTATATTTGGATGTCGATTGCAAGAGTAGTCAGTAGTTTTTATATCAAATTAATCACTTAAACTTAGTCTATTTTCTTTAAAATTTTATAACATAACTAGTAGTTTTTTTTTTGAGAAGTCTTTTTTTATGTTTTGAGAAACCGTCACTTGAATTTCGTTCATGTATTACCAAACACCCTGTATAATATACCGTATCTTTGTTGCGAACGTGCGTTTTTTTATTTAATGTCTTTTTATGGGAGTGTAATGTTGTTTCTATTATTTAGTATATTTACAGTTTCTTTGTTATTATTTAAACTGATCAAACATAAGAAGTTTTTCAGATTTTCGTGTATAGTTTTTTTAAATTGTCCTTCATTCTTTTTTACCCGATTACGGCAAAGCCAAAACGAAGGGTTGTTTTATGTATGTATGTATGCAAGTGTGAATTATATGCATGTATGTTTGTATTTACCTATGTTCCACCTTAGCGCCTGAACTACTTGTCCGATTTTGATGAATGAGGTGTCAATCGATTTATTACTATAGTGCGGGTGACATAGGCTACATTTTTACCCAACTCCGGCAAAGCCAAAAGAAAGGGTTATGTTTTAAGCAGTCTATGAATGTATGTTCCACCGTACCGCCTAAACTACTCATCCGATTTTGATGAATGAGGTGTCAATCGATTCGTTATGATGGTCCGGGTGACATAGTTTACCATCGAAAGAGGTATTACGTAGTCAGATTTCAGTATTTAGTGTTACACAGATTTTAATTCTTAATTAATTTTCTGGTTTCAGTATTCAGTTGGAAGCTTGGTCGCACAAACACCCTACCTGCGGCCGCTGTTACAGCCATCAACAACAAACTGAATAGTATTGATGTCCTCGACGAGCGCTACTATGAGGTGGAGAACCGCACTGCGTCTGGCTGCTTCTACTTCCCCGAGCCGAACAACTCCACTGTAATCTTCCGAGGGCAGTGCAATGAGAACATCGTTGTTCAGCCTAACTTTGATGCAGTCGCGGTAAGCAAAATTGAGTTACTCACTTCAATGGTTTCGATTTTAACCGATCGTTTTTATATCTTAATCTAAAAATCTCACTACATTACTAACACAAATACAAATATTTTTATTTCTTAAACAAAAATGAATATAGGGTGCTTTTTTCGATATTAAGTCAAAATAAGGTGAAAAAATAAATAATTTAAATCAAAAAAATTACAGTGTGTTTGGGCCATAAAAATATAAGTTTTCACCAAATGTCGTGAAAAAAGATTTTTTTTGTGAAAGATAAAAATCAAAAATCAAAAACTTGGTTATTTGAATTTATCACATAAATTTTGAGGTTATGTGAAAAAAGTGTAATACAAAAGTTGTAGATCTTTTTATTACCTACATTTTTTTCATTTAACTTTATTCCATAGAACTTGTAGTTTTTCCGGAAATCGAGATAAAATCACCCCCTTCCACTTCCCGACCTCAGATCGCCCGTAAATTATTTTTCTTTTCATTTTTGTCATGTTCTCTTCCTTTTTACCATTTTAAAAGGGTTCAGCCCTGGATGGAAAGGTGACCACCTAATAAAGTAACAAAATCGATCGCTCTGGAAATCCACGAGTATTAAGTAGGCATATTTTGAACAGTGAACGATCTAGGGCTGATATTGCTGATGTCGATGGGTTTATTAGCGACATGGTTCAAGTTATTTGGTATAGATAACGTGTATTATATCATAAGTATTCATAGCATATACCTACATCTAACAGACTTATTGTTCTCAATATTTAGTACACTGGGACCTGGTACGGCATCGAGTCCTACCCTGCACCTTTCCAAAACGGAACTTGCGGTACTGCCACGTACACACTTAACAGAGATACTGGTGTTGTCTTCGTCGAGAATACACAAGTTCTAAACCAAGTGTTGGATGTTCAGACTGGAACTGCTGTAATTGTTGACAATGCTAAGCTGGTGGTCACTTTTGAAGTCAATGGAGTCAATGGTAAGTTTTTTATGAAAATAATTACAACTCAACTGGGCTGGGTCATGTCTCCCGTATGCAAACGGATAGGTGGCCCAAGGTCGTAACTAGATGGATCCGTGTGAATAGTAAGCGACGCCGTGGGATGCCTAAAAAGCATCGATGATTTGGATGCTTTTTATAGGGACTGGCAAGATTTGGGACAGGATCGAGATAAGTGGAGAGATAGGAGGAGGCCTTTGCTCAGCATAGGATAGAAAAATTTAAGAACGTTCTAACATGACAACATGTCTAAGCCTACAAGTTGTTTAAAGTATTAAAGTATCTCTTGAAGTTTAAAATTCATTGTAAAAGTTCGATCCGAAAGAGGTCGCTGATTTTATACAGCAAACAGTATTTGAAGAGCTTTCTCTCACTGAACTGCTTGTAAAAGGTTGCGTAAATAAAACTGTAATATTTGTTTCAGTTACTTCTACTTACTGGATTCTGGCAACTGACTACTACAACTACTCTCTCGTCTATTCCTGTCAAAACATTAACAATGAGTATAAACAAGGTAAGCCTAATAACTTTTCAACTGTTCTTTGCTGAAAATTAATAGGGCTAGGTGCCTATTAGTAGTATTAAAAAAGTATATAAGTATTCTATCAGTTATCTGGTTCCCATAGTACAAACTCTGTTTAGTTTGGGGCTAGATAGCGCTGTGTGAAATGTCCAGCGATATTTATTATTATTATTATTCACACATATTTATTTTAAAACTCGTTTAGTAGTGTTATTATTAGTAGTTATGTCAATGTCACATAAAGGTTATGTCAACTCTAGATCACAAAAATGATACTAGTGCATTATAAATTTATACCTCTTTGGTACAGATTTGCGCATTAGCAAGTTAACTAATGCTGGCCACATAAGTAACCGATTTCCTTGCGCAAGCCTCTGTGGGAAGTATTCGAACGAACTCCTGCGTCTTATAGCGGGTTCCTATATCCGCCAGTAACCGTCTACGACACGTATTCCCTTGAAAAAATGTCAAACTAATGTCAAACTTTTGACACGTTTTCAAGGAGAAACGAGGCGTAGCTGGTTACCGACGGATATAGGAACCCGGCATTAGTCGGCTATTCGCCCACTGCGCTACGTAGGTCGCGATGATGATCGATTATCGAATAGTTTTTATAATGGCCCTAGTTACTAAGTCCAACTAAGTCTCGACTCGGCGCATTGCATTACGCACTGAGGCATGTAGCTTTTAGAATATTTCAAAACACTAAGCTCTTTCTGTATCTTGTCTTGGCTTGACTATTACGACTTATATTTTGTAAACCATTATCTCCTTATCCTCAGTGAACAGCTGGATACTCAGTAGAACCCGAGAGCTCCCACCTACCGCTGAACCATTCATCAATAACGCCATAGACAACGTCCAAGTTCTGGAACAGCGGTACTTTGTACCGGAAGGCCACAGTGAAAACGATTGCTTCTTCTACCCGGACAACAATGGAGGCGATGTTGTATTAGACGGACAGTGCTTGCCTGATAACGAAGTTCCTGCTGTAACCAACTTCAATGTTAATTTGGTAAATACTGCCATATCGTATCATTACGCAAAGATGCATATCAGCTTTTCTGAACTATAAAACTAATTTGTAAATTTTATCTACGATGTTGTATAGTATAATACTATTTTAGTTGCAATGTATCCGAAGGTCCCGTAAATATGAAACAAAAGAGGCCCAAAAGTTGACCCCTAGTAACACTATTGATCAGCATCTACTTCGTTCCCGGATTCATTAGAACACATTTTTTTGCAGTTTTCGGGTATTTGGCACGAAGTGGCCCGGTTCCCTTCAGATCTCCAAGAAGGCGATTGTGTGGCTAATAACTTCTCCCCTGGAGCACAGAACTCTCTGACCATCACACAGACCATTATTGACCATGAGTTCCAGTGGACCAACGTCATTTCTGGAGTAGTTCCCGATGGTCGTGGAGTTATCAATGCTACTGTTGGTGGAGGTAAGATTGAATGTCGTAATAAGATCTTTATCGTTCAGAAGGTCGTTAGCGAAATTGCTCAAGCTCTAGCCACTGAAGAACTTAATTATTAAAACCTGAAGAATAGAAAGTAAGAGTGTTAGAGTTCCTTGTGAAAGGGCTCGCCTGAGGAATTACTACCACCATACCTATTTCTGCCGCCGAGCAGCATTGCTGTGTTTTGGTTTGAAAGGTATGGTTGTCGGAGAATTTACAGGCACATGAGGCTTTACACCTGTATGCCTCATGTTGATAGACGCAGGGCAGTGCATCGTAGGGCACATTTCTAACATACGAGGCAATTCTCAGAATAGGGTATTAAGTGCCAGGCAACGCAACTGCAGTACCACGAGTGCTGCAGGGATTATAGACGGCGGTGACCACTTCACATCAGGAGACCCGTCAACTTGTGTGTCTACAAGTCTAATGTAAAAAAATAGTCGATGGTTACCACTTAACATCAGGTGGGCCTTAAGCTTGTTCCATCTCCATGTAACATAAAAAACATAAGACATTAACTATCTTCCATTCATACATACTTATTTTAATTAATTACTGCCAAGGAAACAAATAAAAAACAGTTATTTTAACCTAGTCCAGAAGACCTAAAGTCCAGAAGATGATGATTCAGATACGATTTATGATATTTTACTGTACTTCGTATCTCTCTCCCTATAATTCTAACTACTGACCAATCTACAAATTTTGACAATAACTAATAACCGAACTTGTTTCAATTTTGCAGTGCCTTTCGATGCTATCTACATTTTGGACACCGATTACGAAGAGTACGCCCTCCTGTATGGATGCAGGGAGCTTGTAAATAATACAAAACAAAGTAAGTAAAAGTGACAAGATATAGCGGTACAAGTCGATTGTGTTGAAGTTCGTAAACTAATAAGTCACATATTATGATCAAAAGCTTTTACAAAAACAAGGTGGCGCTTAAAATCAATATATCTCCCATACAAACAAAAAAATATTATTTGAAATCTTTGACTATCAAAATAGTGCCACGAAATTCATAACCATATGACTTGGCCTACAGTTTCATCCAAATTACAGGAGTTCATGTTAATTGGTTAACTTTTTTGGGTAGAAATTGCAGTTATTCTGGATTTCAGACTTTTGCCTATATTTGTGTCACTAAAGCTACACGCTTACCAAATTTCAGCATTGTGGGATCTCTGGTGTACCCTGTAAATTTTGTCAAAGTTCAGTTTTTATCATGGCTAATAACTTAAAAACTACAATGTTTAAACTAAAAATATAAAACGGGGTCGAAATATACTCATAAATACCTTCTATTAAATGTGCCATTTGATCGGATAATCTCATTTCGTTTTTTTTACCCCTCTTGAACCCCAATATCTCAACAACCCCTACACATTTTTAGCTTATTTAGTCACACCAAAATTGTGTCATCACTACCTACCTACATACCAAATTTAATGATGATCGGATGAACGCTTCGAAAGTTATCCTCGGAAAAACAAACATACATACATACAACGCCGATTTGCCCAAATTCCTTTAGAGATCTCGCTTCGCTCGATTAAATACCTTCTCAGTATTATTTAAGCTGGATGAATTTGTAAACAGTCAACGTTAAAAAATGGCTCTTTTAATCTAATATATAAAAATATCGTGTCACGGTTTTTTTGGTCGCACTCCTCAGAAACGGGTCGACTGATTTTAATGTTTTTTGTTTTTGTATATTTGGTAGGTATGAGAATAGGTCCTAAAATATTTTTCACCCACCATTCCTTAATCACGATTTTAGTATTTTTATATGAACAATATCCATATAATTTAACCGTCGTTCATTGACGTTCATTTACATGAAGTCGCGTCACTTTGACAAGAGTGTTTTATTTAGTTTTTATCCCAAAATTCCCACGGGAACGGGACATTTCAAGCATGCGAGCCGCGGGCGGTAGTAATTTATATTTATATCAATTTGTTAATTAATTTAAAAATCCACCTTTCGTATATTTTGGCGTGTTTAGACATTGCGGATTGTTTAGACGTTCCTCATAATTTGTTGACTGCTTACAATTTCTCTTTGCATATCAAATTTATCAATTTCAGTTTACAGCTGGAAGCTCTCCAGGTCTCGCGATGGACTCTCTTCCGCTGTCTCAGAAGCTCTAGACGCAGTAGTCTACAATAACGTAGATCTCTTTGAGGGATACTTCGATTACACCGAGCAATCCAACGCCGCTTGTTTCCACTACCCTGAGTTTGTAGTGCTGCCTGAGACTATTGAGCTGGACGGACCTTGTAATGAGACGATCCGGGGTGTGGCGAACTTTAACGCAACTGCTGTAAGTAAACCAAATAAACAAATAAAATATTTACCTGATAAAAATTATAAACTGAAATTGACTGGTGGTCCCATAGAACACCAATACCATTATCAGCTTAGTCAGGTTTAACAGCACCTACTTATAAAAGACATCATCACGTGCAGATCTAGGCATCACAACATCTAGGTACTCACAACATTCGCCTTCGAGTAGAACATACAAAAAGAGGAGGTTGTGGGCCCAAACCCACAATCTCTTTGTCGAAAGTTGGGGAACATAGACTTCTGTGGTCTATGACCAGGTGTGGTGTAAAATAACTAGTGTGTTGAAAAGATCGAATGCATCTTGAAACAGCTCCTTCATGCTTATCATGTCTACGAATATTTGGTTCTTTCGATTTATGCGAAATTACGAATACACAGTGCGCTGATTTTCTGCCGGCTCCTACATTCAGTACTGGATAATCCGATTTATTAATAAAAACATATAGAACTTGAAATATAAAGGAAATTTAATCTATGTAACTAGTTCGCCCCGACTCGCGATCTCCCAAAAAATAAAATAAACATTATTCTTAGGGCGACTTGAACAACGATGCCTAAACGTATTTAATGGCTAAATATGATTTATAGAGTTGTCAAATCATACAAATACGAACCAACTTACTTGAAATGAATAACCAAATTACTTGACCTACAGTTTCATTCAAATTACAGTTAACGGGGATTCATGCTAATTGGTTATTCTTTTTAGGGGTAGAAATTGTAGTTATTCTGGATTTCAGACATTTCCCTATATTTATGTCACTAAAGCTAAACGAATACCAAATTTCAGCATTGTGAGGTCACTGGTGTACCCTGTGAATTTTGTCAAAGTTTTGTTTTTATTATGACTAATAACTCAAAAACTACAAGAGTATTAAACGAAAAATTGAAACGGTGTTGAAATGTACTAATGTACCTTTCATTTCACGTCCCACTTGACCTAACAGTCTCATTTTTATTTTTTTTACCCCTCGTGAACCCAATATCTAAATAACCCCACAACATCATTTAGTCACACCAAAATTGTACCATCACTACCTACCTATGTATCAAATTTCACGATGATCGGATCAACGCTGCGAAGGCTATCCTCGGACAAACAAACAAACAAACATACATACATACAACGCCAATTTGCCCAAGTTGATTTGAAGAAGATTGAAAATATTTTGAAGAAGACTCGCTTCGCTCGATCAACTAACCTAACCTTCCTCTAATTCACAGTACACAGGACTCTGGTTGGAGGTCGAACGGTACCCACAGACAAATCAGTTCGGTACTTGCGACCGTGCCTTCTACTCCCCAGGCGATGGAGACGTGCTTGTAAGGAACACCCAGGTTGTTGGTAATTCTCTGCTGGAACAACTTGGATCCGCTGTTGTGGCTTCCACTGATGGAACTGGATTACTTAATGTGACCTTTAATGTTAATGGAGGTAAGTGATTACGCCGTTTATTCGTAAATAAGAAATTCTGATCAAATAGCATTAAATATTATACCTACATTAAAATATAATATCATGTTACTTGCTTTATGTTTAGTTTCTTTAGTCGCGTAGTAAACGTAAATTGTGAAAAAAAATGTTTCATACAATTATATTGTAGTACACAATTTAAAAGTACTTCGAACTAGTTATGATTCGGACAAATGAACAACTAATAAAAGTATGGAATTTTAAAAACGGTGTTTTAAAAATATTAAACTGTTTAAAAAACGCGTGAATGATTCTTTTGGTATTACAAACGTCCATAGGCTACGGTAAGCGCTTACCATCAGGTGGGCTGTATGCTTGTTTGCTACATTAGGTGCCTTACACACACGCACTTTGCTGTCGACAGCGCCAACTGCAAGCTGTCGACATTGATCAGCGCTTGCTGCCGACTCGTCAACAGCAAAAGCCGACCAATGGCGACAGCTATAGTTGTGTGGAGCGCGCGCACTTATTTTGTCAGTCAACCTCAAATAGATCTAGCGCCCACATGTCAAAAGAATCATGTCTGATAGCGACATGAATATTGATTCGTTAATTGCATCAGTTAAAAAACATAACTGTATTTGGAATTACAAACTACCAGCTTATAGAAATAGAACAGTGAGAAACCGATCATGGGTGTCTATATGTACCGAAGTCGGAACTGATTTCGTCGACCCACAAGGAACGATTCCGTCTTTTACGTTTGCGTCAACGGAGTAGAAGCAGCAGTAGTGTTTCTTCCTCGAAATTCATTTTGATACTGACTAGTGACTGCCTCCTGAACTATGAGCGCTACAACAAGGCCGCCGGCATCGGTGAACTGCAGCTGTCGACGTGTCAAATATTGTTTTGCCAACTGCGCTGACGACCGATGTTGAGAGCGCAGTTGGCTCCGGCGGCAGCAACAGTTGGCTCTGTCGACAGCAAAGTGCTGCTCGTTTGTTTGGCGCCTTAGTAGTATAAAAAACACGTCTACTCTCACGTATATTTTAAAACTGGCTTCTCATAACGCGTTCTTTTTTTTTCAGTTATTGTCCACGCCGACTATACCGTTCTTGCCACAGACTATGAAAACTACGCCTTGGTATACAGTTGTCGCAACGTCAATAACAATAGAATTGGTAAGTCTCCTTCAACCTCAGATTATGTATTATTACAATCATCATCACATCAGCTATAGGAAGTCCATTGCTGAAACATAGGCTTCCCACATAGATTTCTAGAACGTCCAATCTTGCCGCCTGCACCCAACGGCTCCCAGCAATCTTTTATTAGGTCGACTTTCCATCTACTGGGAGGCCGTCCACCGCTGAGCGTTCCAGTGCGTGTTCTCCACTCGATAACCTTTTAGCCCCAACGGTCATCAGATCCTTGCTATGTGCCCCGCAGACTGAATTTGTATACGTGTGCATAGGTATATTAGACTAGCGTAGGGATGATTGAGCTAAGCATCATCATCATCTACACACACACTACAACATACACTATACGACGTGTTTTGTTATGTACGACATTAAATGAAAACACGGGTAGGGATTATGGCTAGTACCTATTGTTTTAAAATAGGTTTTTTTTCAAATTTATTAACATAGAAAATTTTAAATTTTCAAGCAACCTTAATATCAAGTCCTAAAATATCAATGAAACAGCCTGTATAAAATAGGTAAACAAATCATATTCATTCATCATGTAAGTAGGTTAAGGCGCTGCCGATATACGTAAAAAAATGTGTATTAGAAATATATGTATGGTTAACTGGATAAATATTCAAGCTACAGGAATATTCAAGCTATTGAAACCACCTCTAAAATCAGTTAATACGATTACGGATGTGTGTTTTAAATTAATGTTTTACATAACAAAACACGTAGTTGCTTTGCACAGATTTCAACAATGTATGTCATAATGGAAACAATGACTCCAGCATTTTACCTTATGTTTTATTCCCCTTACAGTCAGCAGCTGGAAATTAAGTCGAACAGGCACACTAGGCCCTCAAGCTCTAACCGCCATCAGCACAACCATCGAACAAACCCAGGGTCTCTCCCAACAGTACTACCAGACCACCAGCCAGACAGATGAGGATTGCTTCTACATTCCCGAAGTTAATCCGAATAGCGCACCGTTGTTCCGAGGAAGGTGTGAGGCTATCAGCGGGGTTGCCAACTTTGATGCCAACAGGGTATGATTACTACCTAAATTTAAATAATTGATTGTATCAATACCTCAGCAAAGCAATAACGGGAAAGCCCAAGATACATTATATCTCGAACGTATTTTTATCAATTCATTCAATTCTTTCTAGTTTATAACTGTTTTTATTTAGTTGTCCACCGTTCTTTTTTTCGTTTACAACGCTAAATGACGGAATATTGTTGTTCCGTTTCTTTAATTAATCTTTCACTCAGATTCTCCTTTTCTTGCGTTTTTTCCCCTGCACTTAGTACTAAGTATGCTGCTAAAAGTACACACGCGTCTATCTTGACGACTGATCGAGGTGCACAGGTGTACACGTTAAGCTGCGTGCGTCTTACTTATGACAATCAATATTCCATACGCTTCGAGTAAGACGAATTGAGATTTAATACGCAAGATGAGCATGAAAGCGCACTGGTGTAGACATAGCTTAACTGAGCTGCGGGTTTACTACGTTTTAGTGATGTTTTCGCTCAACATTTTAAACACATTATTGTCCATATAATTTTTATGAATATTAAAATCCGTGCTGACTTAAGAACCTATGTATATATTCCAGTACGCAGGCTGGTGGCACGAACTTGAACGCTACCCAGTAGACAGCAACAGCGGCGAATGTATCAGCTCACAATACTCGGCATCAGGCAATGCATTCCAAGTTGTGGACACCAGCGTGAGCAACGGACACGCTGAGATTCTCACTGGCACTGTGACGGTGTCTAATGATGGAAGGTTGACAAGGGTGCTCAGCAATGGGGTTACTGAAGGTGGGTTAATTGAAATATAAGAAATCTATTAAATTAATGAGCAATCAACCGTACCTACTTATTTTTGCCGCTAAGCAGTAATGCTAGAAGCACCTTATGCAACTGTGTCTAACTGATGTTAGTGGTGGGCCACGAAATCTCACAAACTCATAATAAAAAAACAAGCTTGTGGCTAAACCTCGTGTTCTCATTATTGGAGGCAGCCTGAGGCTTAGCGATTTCATAGAAGCATGCAAGTCCGTAGTCGTAAATGATTCTAATGCATCTCATAATAGTGATCGTTGATTAACCTGGTACCTACATATTATAAACTGCCAGACAATGATTTGGATGATAATGACGACCCAGTAGTATATAAGGATCTGGAGCAGCTGAGTCTGCGCCGTGACATCGGAGCGCTTAGCGTTTTCTATAAAATATATAACGGCGAATGTTCTGAAGAGCTGATCAATTTAATCCCTGCTTCCCACTTCTATCACCGTACCTCCCGCGACCGGCAACGAGCTTACCCACATATTGTAGATGCGTGGAAGTCTCACACGGTGCGTTTCACCCGCTTGTTTCTTCCACGCACCTGCAAGATGTGGAATGACCATCCTCCGGAGGTTTTTCCAGTGGGCTTCAAAATTAACGCCTTCAAGAGAGGTGTATATAGGGTTTTAAGTGCTAGGCAACGCGACTGCAGTACCACGAGTGCTGCAGGAGTTTATAGGCGGCGGTAACCACTTAACATCAGAGGGTCCATCAGCTTGTGTGTCTGCAAGTTTAATATAAAAAAATGAAAATTAATAATAATATAATTTATATTTGTTCACAGAGATCATTGTCCTTGAAACCGATTACGACAACTATGCGTTGTTGTATTCTTGCGTCGATGTTGTTGTTGATGGGGAGGCGTACAGAAGAGGTTTGTTTTTATTTTGTTTATGATTTATTTTATTAACTGGAGGAAGAGAACTTTAGATGATTCAACTGTTTCTTTTGTAATTTAGAGTTTAATCTTAAATTAAAACAAAAAGTGAAAATACGGCACAAGCGTCTCGCAAGTGGGCAGCTCAAATTAGGTTCATGCGCACAATTTCTACGGCGACTCGGCGCTGCAACTGACAATTGATTCTCTCTTGCTTACACTAAACATAGGCTCTTTGCTCTGTCTCGCTCACCGGATTGACACTCCACGTAATAACGTGATGTAACTTACTTTATAAACGTGTGCGTGAGATTATTTGATCGTGCGAAGCGAGATCTCCAAATCAACTTGGGCAAATCGGCTTTGTATGTATGTATGTATGTAAGTTTCTTTGTTTGTCCGAGGATAACTCTCGTAGCGTTTATCCGATCATCATGAAATTTGGTATATAGGTAGGTAGTGATGGCACAATTTTGGTGTGACTCAATGAGCTAAAAATATTAGCGGGTTGTTGAGATATTGGGGTTCAAGAGGGGTAAAAAAAAATGAAAATGAGACTATTAAGTCAAAAGGGACATGAAATGAAAGATCTTCATTATTACATTTGAACCCCGTTTTTATTTTTAGTTTAATCTTTGTAGTTTTTGAGTTATTAGCCATAATAAAAACAAAACTTTGACAAAATTCACAGGGTACACCAGTGAACGCACAATGCTTAAATTTGGTATTCGTGTAGCTTTAGTGACACAAATATAGGCAAAAGTCTGAAATCCAGAATAACTGGCATTTGTACCCAAAAAAAATAACCAATTAACAAGAACCCCCGTTACATCTAATTTGAATGAAACTGTAGGTCAAGTATGTTGGATATCATTCCGTGGCACCAATTTATTAGTCAACGATTAAAGCCGGCATGCATAAAGATCACTAAACGTATTTAGCGACTAAACATGTTTAAATTTGAACTATTTGTATGATTTGACAACTCCTTAAATCATATTTAGCCACTAAATACGTTTAGGCATCGTTGTGCAAGTCGCCCTAAGACTAATATTTATTTTGGGGGATTCGCGAGATCTCAGTTCGGGGCGAACCACTAGTTATTTAGTCCAGCAGGGCCTAGTTTGACTATTAGCAATGTAAGCGCGTACCGTATCTTCCTCCGTACCTTTTGTTTTAATCTAAGAGTTTAGTCAATAATTGTGTTCGCTGATAATTATTCACTCTTCAAATTGTCATTCGTTCTCTGTTGACTACCAACTACCAACCATGAATAAGAAGAACCTTTTCAATAAATAAAAGTACATATGTACAGAGACAGTGTCTATGCTGACTTCGATCTGCTCGCTTATATCTTCACTTTGTAGGAACTTTATAAAATATTTTAATAAAAATTATGTATTTCACAGTTTGGAGCGCGAAACACAGCAAGTCCCGTGAACCGTCTTCAGTCAACGTTACTCCAATAAACCAAGCAATCAACAATAACAATGTCTTATACCCTAATTTCTACCAGCAAGTTGACCAGAGTAACCAGGCCTGCTTCCACTATCCAGAAGTCCAGGGTCAAAGGGTCATTCTGCCTGGACAGTGCGATCTTAACATACCCGTGGTCCCAGAATTCGATGTGGCTAGGGTAAGTTGAACCTATTAGTGTGTCACATTACGGCCAATTTCAACTCGATGTAGAGCTAAATGTAATTTCTGGTTAAGTACTGGATCTTTTTGGTCACCCTGTGTTTTAATTCGGACTTTATAATCGAACCAATTCACGTAAAACAATTTTAAAAACAACGAAAGTTGACCCAAATGAGATTGGATTGTGATTTGAATATATTTAGGCATTCTGCTACATCAATATTACACTATTAGCTTGATATAAATAAAGTCTATAATCGCATGCTAGTCAACTCATACCATTGAATTTGTAGTAACGTGAAAACCGTTTAGGACATTTAGCATAACGAGACTAGATCGATACTCGAATTTTACTATTTTAAGTTACGGGAATCGGCCCCCTGATGCTTCATTTCAAAAACTTGATTATGAAAATATCTATAATCTCTATTTGTCTGAGGCTCGAAGTCGCTCAGTGAGCATGAAGATGGCGTTCCTATGCGAGGTGGAATAATAAATTATGTGTAGCAGACAGCTGCAAAGGAGATAATGGATCTCCTCATTTCTAATTCGACAAACTAAAGAGACTAACATAGCGCAGAGGTTTAACAAACCGAAGTGGCATTACACAGAGAAGTGACGGGCATAAAAATCGGCCCCCCACTAGATGGAAAGATAACCTAAAGTCCATTTCACGAAAGAAGTCCCGCAGACGCAGCGCTGTATTCGCGCGACATAATGTTGCCAGGGTTAAATTGGGGAAATCAGGGGAAATAATTTATAGTTCATTTACTTTCATTATTCGAAGATTTAGATAAGATTTTTTTTTTAATTTAGGTCCCTCTTTGATGTCCATACTGCTCAGTTCAGATTAGTGAAAAATAAATCTTTCTGTAATTTCTAAAATATAAAATGGAGATGTTCGTCCAACTATTAGAAATATTAACCAACAACCATTAGAAAAATAAAATAACATTTAAAAGTTTTATTCAAAGTTTTATTGAATAATTATGATCGGTCATCCTATGATCACTGTCAGAAGAGTGAATAGAAACAGAATCAGATTCTGTTTCACTATCACTAGCCGTAGATATAATAAAACGATCCATTTCATCATCCATAAGACCATCATTTTTTAAATATTCTTCTTCCAAATGCTGTACATGTTTACATTGAGCTGCCCAATCTTCCGCTGTAACAGTCTCAAAAGCCTCTTCTGTTAGGCGTACAATTTCTTTTGGATCTTGGCCCACGTTTTTATCCGCTACCCGTCTCTTTACAAGGCTCCACATTTTTTCGATCGGATTGAGATCGCAGTGGTAAGGCGGCAATTTTAGCAATTCATGATTGTGAGATTTTAATAATGCATCCACGGCATATGTAGGTGGACCTTTGTTTTGTTTAATTAATTCAAATAATACAGCTTTTGTCCAAGTATCTTCAAAATATACTCCCTTTTCTCGCAGCCATTCCTGCATGTCACGTTTAATACTTGACATTGTAGGCGCTTTATTTATTTGAGTGCAGTGATACGGAGCGTTGTCCATTTCTACAAGTGACCTTTCAGGTAGGTTAGGAATTACTTTTTCATTCATCCATTTCAAAAAATTAGTTGAGTTCATGTCATCGTGGTAATCTGAGGATTTGGATTGGGATTTGAACATTAACAATGCACCATTAATAAAACCATTTTCAGTTCCCGCATGAGCAATTATCCAACGACTCCCTGATGACTCTGACACGAACATCCCAGGCTCCTCTTCACTTTGCCAGCAACTTTTGGCATGATAAGTGTTGTGTATATAGGTCTCGTCTAAATATACTACAGGTTTTTTCTCCACATTGCGATTTCTTCGGATTCTCTCCAAATATCTTGAACGCCATGCGGTAATATCATAACGTTCCATAAGTAATTTACGTTTCGATTGGCATCGCTTATACTTGAAACCGATACTTTGCAATATACGGTGCAATGTTGTGATACTTCCTTGAAAATTTATGTCTTCTCTCAAAGCTGCACGTAATTTAACCAATGTTGGTAACTCCTTCCTCACAACATAAAAACTGTGAATTTTTTGCCGTATAGCGCACAAATCAAATCCATCCAAGTCGAACTTTTTGGCATGCGGGCGACTCTTCCCTGGGGTGACGATAACTTTAGAAGTACTCGCCGCTGTTGCGCCTTCTTTTGTAACTCTCGTTACAGTTTTCTCTGACACACCTGCAATAAAATGAAAAAGTTTGAATGATTATTTTCGTATTTAATTACATTATTTTTTAATATAACTTTACGTTTTTTTATTGTGTTGCGTTAATTCCTTTTAAAATATTCCTTAATAAAAAACATGCATTATAAAAACTTAATTCCAATCTGTAAGAAATCAAAATCGGGAAAAAATCTGTACATGGCAGCCCCAAACAAAATTTACCTGTCATGGCGGCGACTCTCTTGCGAACATTGTTTATTGGTATTATAACACCGTGATTCTTGTGTTCTGCTTCACAGAACTCCTTCACCTTTAATATAATTTCTCGACCTGCACTTTTTACAACTTTTGGCATCGTAAATAGACCTTATAACGCACTAATCCAACAATAAACTCACAAAATATCTACCACAACAAACGCACTTTGATAACATCGAGAAACGACAACATGGCCGATCTCTCCCATCTGTCAAATTTAGTTACACAATTGTCCGCGGGACTTCTTTCGTGAAATGGACTCTAATAAAAGTTGTTGGAAACCGTTCAAGGTAATTCTGGAAGTTTATGGGGCAAGCCTATGTTCAGAAGTAGAGGTTTTACGACTGATATGATTATACTTTATACTACTATGTACCAATACTAACTGAATAACTTTCCAACAGTACGGAGGCACTTGGTATCAGATCGAACGCTACCCTCAAGTCCACGAGAATCCTACCAGCACCTGCATTGGAGCTCGCTACGTTCTCGATGAAGGACAGGGCGTCGTCAACGTTCTTAACTGGGAGGTCATTGACGGAGAACTGGAGACTATTGAGGGCACAGCCACTGTCATATCAGCGGACGGCAGTGCCCAGCTGGAGGTTATTCTTCCAATTCGTGGAACTAATGGTAAGTCATTCATTGTATACCACCAGATTTGTAAACAGATTCTAAAGATCTTCCAGTAACAAATTGCGCTCCTTTTTACCTTATATTAACATATAAATATTCAGTATACGCTGACCTCTCAATGTACAGAAATCCTAAACAATGCGAGGTCAGCTTATACTGGAAAACAAACGAAAACAACTTTAGTTCATAGACAAATACCCCAAAATTGAAAGCTAAGGAGAAAATTTAAAATAATTTTTGACATCCCGTCTTCAAAGTTCATCACTAGTGATCGGATATTCGGCTGCATATTTACCTAAAGTTGATTTTTGGCTAGCAATTTATGGAAGCGGCTTCTTAGAATATTTTTATTAAAAATAAAATCCCGGGATTTCGGGATTGGATGCATATTGATTTAACATTAAATATAAAGCAGGTAGAATATGCCATCTCACTCGCACACTTACAAAATGCTTATATTTCCTGAGATCTAATAGGCCCCATTTGACACTTGTTACAAGGTTGTTTTCGTTTCGTCAAAAAATACTGACAGTTAAAATAGGGAAATGAAACCATTCAACGTTGTAACAAGGCATTATGTATACCTAATATCCTACCTATGTGCCAGTGTGCGTTTTTTTATAGAATGTTAATTTCTTCAGACTATATGAGGGATGAATGACATACCATAAAAACCTATGCAGCTTTATGGGATGTCTAAGTTTAGTAGATAATTAAATAAAAAAAAATTAACACAATGATAAATTTGTTGATCCCGGAATCTCGGAATTTTTTCGATAAAAAAGTGCTATCCATACTAGCCAACTTTTAACATTAAGTAAATATGCATCCGTTTATCCGATCTCAAGTCATCACGCACCCATCGTGTCAATATTAGGATTAATTGGCAACAGTCACTTACTTTATTTTGTCCACAGATACTGTAACAACCTCTCTTTACGTGCTGGCTACAGACTACGCAGATTATTCCCTGGCGTACAGTTGTAGCAACGTCAACGAATTCCAAAGATCAAGTAAGTTGAATTCACTGTATCTTGTTTTATGTTTTAAATAGATTTTCTTATCACCACACTCTTTATTCAGTTGAATCTGAATAGAGATACAGTGAGATAGGCATTAGTCGTCCATTTTGCACGTTCCCCATGCCAACGAGGTTGCGACTAGTGTTGCCAGGTATCCCAATTTTCAGTGGTCTGGTGACACGTCCCGATTTACCCTTGATCGGGACGCCAAATGTCGCGATTTTTCACTAACCTCCTTAGACTATATTTATTCTATGTACCTAACTAAAATGTTGGATAGGTCTGTGAGAAGAAAATTTTGTCTATTAATGTAAATAATTTTGTAAAAGTCTACTAAAAATAAAACTAACCACCCGATAAAAATAAATGATGATTCACAAAAACCTGTTTTTTAGCTGTCCCGATTTGAAAATCAATGTCCCGTTTGTTCATGTGTGTTTGTTTGAACCTTCAGTTCCGAAATTTGCCACACTGGACCTGGCAACACTAGTTGCGACATTGGAATAGGTGCTAACCCTGCGCAAGGATTCGGAACTCTGTCTCTGTCAATCTGTATCAGTCGTCACACGAATGTTAGACACAACGTCCTTCGCCGAAGTCCGGTAACGTGGCCGCAGTGTTAAAATAAAACTGCTGTCGAACCATGGTGCTTATATTCAACCTATAGTAGGGCTCTTACGAGAATTTGATCATGTTGCCATTTCTAAAAATGCATTACATGTAATCTGCCATATAAGAATTTTAACAGTAAAAAATATTTATATTAATGTACTGAGGCATCATTATAAATACGGGATTTATCACGTACCGTCTTATCGGTGTTTTGACCGACAATGTTGAACAATAAGAATGTACTAAGTATTCAGGTTAGGTCTGCAATGAGAGGTTTTCACGGCCATGTTTGTATAACTGCTTACAGATGGCGTTGTTCTGTCATGCTCTAATCAAAAGAAAGTGTTTTTATTTGCCAATGGCAAATCTAAATAGTGAATTGTCAATGTCAGTTGCCGTGTCAACATTATTTTCGAGGAACTTATTTGTGTGTTTGTATGACGCAGTGAGCTTGTTTTAGACAAATTTTGTTATTGTGTTTTTTTGATTCTGGGATATAAACCATATTTTTTGGCGGTGCAGCTTCAGACAGCGCCATCTAGTAGGTACACTAGTTGGTTGGAACTTGCTTTTTCCTTTTAAATCGAAAATTAAAAGCCCTCATTTCATCGCAGCAAGACGTCATGGTAACCTGATCCCTCCCCTACATCTGTTAGGCGAGTGTGGTCCACTAATGCACAAACGTAGCATTCATATGGGCAAACACATTCTTAGCCCGGAGGAGCCAACAGTTATCGCGCCTAAGAATATTCCACAGTTTTTAGCAGCTGTAGCCCTATAGGGCTTAGTGGTGAACTTTGAACGCCCCCATAAACTAGGTGGCGATCACAACACTCCTCGTGACCGCAGTGAAACTAATCCTAACTAAGAGTTACTAGTAAGCAAGCTGCCTTTCGTTCTAAACACTTTATTCTATTCCAGTTGGAGTTTGGAAGCTTAGCCGTGAGAGGTCGTTGTCTCCTGCCGGCAACTCAGCCATCAATGACGTGACAGCGAGACGAGAGGAGCTCGACGCGCGGTACTTCCTCACAGTAGAACATAATGAGGAGTGCGAGGAACCCAGCTCAGGAGTCCTGGTCAAGAGCAGTATGCTGCTGATGATAATCTGTGCTGTTATACAGTTGCTGTACTGATTTATTATTGTATTTATTTATTATTTATACTAGGTATTTATTTATAGTTCGTAAGGAAATTAAATTATTTCCAAAATACTATTGTGTTTGTTTTCAAACGAGAACAAGAATTAGGGTTCAGAAAAACTTGAGATGCTACTGTTAGTGAATCTATTGACAGTTTTTAATAAGGGAAGATAAAAAATGCTTGGTGTGCCATCCATACCAACGAAAGTAACTCGTTTGTTTCGTTTTCACGACTAGATATATGTATAATTTACAAAATAGCGTTCTCTGATTCTAAATCGAATCCGAAAAAAACTGTCAGACCGTTCCGATAGCTTTCGAACGTTTTAAATTTGCTTCGCAGGACAGGACTAGGACAAGGACAGGACCAGCGGGACTATTTTAAAATGTCGAAAAGCTGTCGGGTCGGCCCCGTTGGTCCTGTCCTAGTCCTGTCCTTGATCGGTCCGGGTCTTATGCTGGTCCTGTCCTAGTTCTGTCCTATTCCTGTCCTAGTCTTGTCCTAGTCCTGTCCTAGTCCTGTCCTAGTCCTGTCCTGGTCCGATAATGAAAAAAATCTAAATCTAATCCAAAAAAATGCTTTACGACAGCTTTTAAGATGATTATCTTTAGGTTTACTCTAGTGCAGAAATTAATATTTTGAAATACTAGTGGTTCGCTCCGAACTAAGATCTTGCGAGTCTCCTATAAACACAAAAAAATATTATTTGTAATCTTTGACTATCAAAATAGTGCCCTGAAATGCACAACCAAAAACTTGACTTACATTTTCATTCAAATCACAAATAATGTGAGTTCATGTAAATTGGTTATTCTTTTTAGGCTAGAAATTGGTGTCACTGGTGTACCCTGTGAATTTCGTCAAAGTTCAGTTTTTATTATGGCTATTAACTTAAAACTACGAAGTTTCAACTTAAAATAAAAATGGGGCAAAAATGTACTAATGGACCTTTCATTAGACTTGACCGGATAGTCACATTTTCGGTTTGTTTTAGACCTCTTAAGCCCCAATATCTCAACAACCCCCCCAACATTGTTAGCTCATTTAGTCACACCATGATTGTGCCATTACTAGGTACCTACATAATATACTAAACTTCACGATAATTGGATCAACGCTTCGAAAGTTATCCTTGGTCAAACAAAAATACATACATACAACGCCAATTTTCCCAAGTTGATTTGGAGATCTCGCTTAACTCGATCAATTATAACTTTATCTAACTCAAGGATGGATCCAGGATTTTTTTCTGGGAGGGACACAAGGGGCAGACGAACAAAAAAAATCAACAATAACTGTTAGAAATAAACTTGAAGTATCATGAGTTTCACTCATGTTCTTTCTGTTATTTTATTCATATATTTTAACAACTCTGGTAATTTGATTTGCTTAAGTATGTACTGTGATGGAATCTCCACAATACACAAAAATACCGTCTGGGAGGGGCATGTGCCCCCGTGCCCCCTTAAATCCCTTATTCCCTTAAATCCGCCCTTGATCTAACTACACCATGAATGCATTAATAAAAGTTAAATAACATACATCTTCCAATTTACATTTTGCGATTCGTTTTCGTGACAATTAAGCTACGCTGTGATGATAATAAAAGGTTTTATTATATTGCTTGAGTCCTGCCAATCTTATTTGTTTCTAAGTAAATTATAATTAGGAGAATTAATACGAAACAGTGTTTAATAATAGGTATTTTATTCAATTGCTCTATCAATAAGAGAGAGATATGAGATCAGCCTGTAAAAGCGCCCCATTAATTGTCACCAGAAGTTGGTAGAAAACGAATCAATCTCTTGCTTGATGTTGAACGCGCAGCTAGCTTCGCTAAAGTCCTTGAAAATAAACAGCTGTCGATGTTCAGATAGTTCCGTGTACTTTGATAAAGCGTTTTCCACTTTCTTTAAATGTTCTCCTTCTAGCTTCTCCTTGCTGCGAGTGAGGACCCACGTGAACACTGAAAATATGAGACTATATAAAGTGGGACTCATCAAAGAAAGGTCTTATAATGAGGCATTGGCTGTTGGAAGATAAATGCTTTTAACCGACTTTAAAAAAGGAAGAGGTTCTCAATTCGGTTGTATTTTTTATTTATTTTTATGGTTGTTACTGAGACTGGAACCGTTTAGTCCCCACGCAACATCATCATTACCTACCTAATATAAGATGTCTCAATAAGAATGCACTTTTTAAATTTTGTGTTACTTTTTTCCGTGTTTGTGGCAACTCTGAAATTTGACAGCTGTCACCTATGATTATTCCGATTAATAAAAATGGAGCGTTACACAAATTCAAAAAGGTTTATGCAAAATTTGAAGTAGATTGGACCAAGGAATCACGTTGTCCCATACAAACGTTGCCCCCTTTTTTCACCCTCTTAGGGCCATAATTTCGGAAAATCCTTTCTTATCGGATGCTTACGTTATACAAAGAATACACCCTTCAAGTTTCTCTACGATCAGCGGTTTAGGCTGTGCGTTGATCCGTCAATCAGTCATTCAGGATAAAGCATTTTATATGTACAGATAATAAATGCAATTTTTGTGAACTCAACCTTATATGTATCTATAAACTCATAATATGTTTTTAAAGAAGACTACTTACAATAATGCATTCTAGCCTTCCTCCCCATATTTTTACAGGTGTACAAGATCGCAAAGTCATCGTAGTCAGTTTTTAGTAAAGAAATTGGAAACTGTAGTATATTATCTGGAAAAATAAGTAAATCAAATTAAATATCATACAAAGACCAGTCTCTACCATCAGACCTTTAACACAAGAGTGCATGCGAGCTCTACTATAGTAGAACGCACTTACTTATTTTAGCGCCATTCATTCGTTCTTACACCTGAGCCCCCGCGCTCCTAGATATGCCCCGTCGACAAAACCCGGAACGGATTAGTACGGCGCCCACTGTCAGCATAAGCGCATGTTCTTTTAATTAGGATGATCTCCGTGGTGCAGTGGGCGAATAGCCGGCTGAGACGCAGGAGGTAGCGGGTTCGATTCCCGCCGCGGAACAAATGTTTGCATGATCTACAGATATTTGTTCCGGGTCTGGTTGTTTCTTTATATATTATAAGTATGTATTTACAAAAAAAATGTATATAAGTATTCTATCAGTTATCTGGTTCCCATAGTACAAGCTCTGCTTAGTTTGGGGCTAGATAGCGCTGTGTGAAATGTCTAGTAATATTTATAATTATTTTATATTTATATTTATGTGTCAAAGTTCGGCTTCTACCATTGTAGCATTGGCGTAATAAAACTGAATGTAAGTAAAGTGGTGTAAGCGATGTGCAGGTGGATTTGTCCCGATCACCAAGTTGTGTTCTTTATCGAATGCGAGGATGGTGACCAATAAAGTCATCGCTTATTACAAGTTTTTTTTGAGTTGATCTCAAACATGCCAAAAATGTTGATTTATGTTGTATCCTACAAAGTACACCGCACTCCGTATTGTAAATTTCGCTCCATCCAAAGGTTGCCTGGAAAAGCTTTCAGCGATAAGGCCGCCCATTGTATTGCCTTATTTATTCTAGGCTTATACTTATTTTTGTATTATTTCTGTTTGTGTGGTAATTCAATAAAGAGTTATCTATCTATCTATTATTTTCTTGATGTCGTAAATTGTTCCTAAGTTATGTGTATTCTAATAAAACAGATGTTTGCAATAATTGTGTGTAATAATAAATAGATGACAAATATTATACAGATTTATAATTTTAAACCCACCTATTTTTAAAATATCTGATATATTGTTTTCTACTATGGTAGAGCATGCGAGCACCCATGTAAAGAGGCGTGTGCACTGTAGTGTTATTATCGCGTAAACCCTTACAAAAAGTAAATGATATTTATTTTACAAACTGCGTCCAAAGGTCTTAAAATTTATTAGATTTGCCCTTTTTGGATAAAGATAGATAGGTAACTCTTTATTGTTAAGCCGAAACTATATTACTTAACATAATTGATCGAGCGAAGCGAGATCTCTAAATCAACTTGGGCAAATCGGCGTTGTATATATGTATGTTTGTTTGTCCGAGAATAACTTTGGAAGCGTTTATATGATCATCGTGACATTTAGTATATAGGTAGGTAGTGATGGCACAATTTTGGTGTGACTAAATGAGCTAAAAATGTGGGGGGGGGGGGTTGAGATATTGGGGTTTAACAGGGGTAAAAAAAACAAAATGAGACTGTCCGGTCAAGTGGCACGTCTAATAAAAAGTATTTGTAAGTACATACATTTCGACCCCGTCTTTATTTTTAGTTTAAACTTTGTAGTTTTTAAGTTATTTGCCATAATATAAACTGCACTTTGACAAAATTCACAGGGTACACCAGTGATCCCACAGTGCTGAAATCTGGTATGCGTGTAGCTTTAGTGACACAAATATAGGCAAAAATCTAAAATCCAGAATTTCTACCCCAAAAAATTATAACCAATTAACACACAATCCCGTTACCTGTAATTTGAATGAAACTGTGGGTCAAATATTATTCATAATCTTCGACTATCAAAATAGTGCCACGAAATGTATAACCATTTAGTTTAAACATGTCGTGGCACTATTTTGATAGTCAAAGATTACGAATAATATTTTTTTGTTTTTATTGGAGACTCGCGAGATCTTAGTTCGGGGAGAACCACTAGTAACTTAAAAACTAATTCATACATTAAAATATGTATAGTAATGTTATGATGCTCTTCTACACAACAAATGACATATATCGCCACATGTAAAACATGGTCATTGCGTGCAACATTTGTACCATAAACGAAGTAAAATATTTTTTTGGTCAAACACTAACTTATGTGATTCTTACCACCATTTTCATAACTGATAACAAATTTGCCTCTGTTCCCAGCATCAAAGGTAGGATCAACTCTAGCGAAATAAGACTTTTGGGACCTATTTCCATTCTCAACCCCTTTGTCTATGTAGGTTTCTCTCAGCGTGAATCCCATATTATCCTCTTGGAACTCCATTGTCGCGCAATCATTGATGATCCGATTGTCACTTGCGAAGCTGGCTATGTTGTACCAGAGACCTGAAAACTGTCAGCGGAAATGCAAGAATAGGCTAATATGCAGCCTGTCTAAGACTTTTTCTCTATCTGATTTTTACAAGCTTTTTATTAACTTCCAATGTATGTATGTTTGTCCAGGTGGAATCT
Source organism: Philereme transversata (assembly GCA_963924445.1). Classification (NCBI taxonomy): domain Eukaryota; kingdom Metazoa; phylum Arthropoda; class Insecta; order Lepidoptera; family Geometridae; genus Philereme; species Philereme transversata. Next base: position 4,744,259 of record OZ004347.1, read on the forward strand.
TGCAACTGCATTTTAAACCCGTTTCCTACAACCGAGCTGAAATTTGGAATGCATTATGTAATTTCGATGACAATGCATAATATGGTACCATGGAAGTGGTCTCATGGTGGAGACGGATGCTAGACAACAGGACGTCTGAATGGATTATAGTAGGCTACTAGTGTTTGGGCTCATTTGAATCTGCTTGCAGTTCCGATTATGAATTTTATAGAAGCTTGTTTTGAAAAAGTAATTTTTCAACAAAAAACTTATCTTATACTGATATAACCTAAAATAAAAGTATGTTACTCAACTTGCGTACCTAACTTACTTTTATTTACATAATGAGATTCAGTCAGTCATAAGTCATAACATAGTTTCGGGTAAGTACTGATTATGTGACGTTAAAGTACCCAGTAGGTTCTCTGTCCTTTATATACGTAGATTAGATAAGGCTTGTCCGTTGAAGAACCACCATCATACATATTTCTGCCACCAAGCAGCATTGCTGTGTTTCAGTTTGGAGGGTGAAAGTACAGGCACATGAGATTTTACTCCTGTATACTCCAAGTTGATGGACGCAGGCAATGCATCGTAGAGCACGTTCTTAAGATGCGTGAATATAAGGCAATGTTTGCTATAGGCGATGGTATCCACTTAACATCAGATGGGCAATTTACTTGTTCCATCATCAAGATAAATAGGTAAGTACTTAAAAATATGATGACAAACCATACTCGGTTAAGAAGCCTTACCCTTGTCCCGTCCAAATTCTCTTGCAGCTTCATATCGGGACACTCCCCCACCAGTGTATACACAGTGCTTACATTCTGGCAATGAACACTCACGAAGAACAGACAAACTATATACAAAATCATTGCTAACAGAATCTTAGTCCTGTCTATCCACTTCGAGATAAAGACAACGAATGATCACATCCCACGGGGTAATTATCCAATTTATCCCCTTACATGCGCGAACATTACATTGTGGACGAAGCAATTGCAGCTATATTATCCTTTATGGTGTTGGGTTATTTATAACATCTCGCGCAGTTTGTCTCTCAATAATAAAGTATTTAGTCACATGTATAAAGTAAGTATAAACAATTTATGATGTACATGATATGTCTGTTATCTATTATCCCGGTGGTTATCTACCTGGTTCATTCTATGTCAAAAGAACAAGATCAAATCTTAGCGGCCTGCACAATGATACCTAAGCGTAGGTATTTAGCGACTAAACATATTAAAATTTGACTTTGAATTTGTATGATTTGACAACTCTTTAAATCATAATTTAGATACGATTATGTATTTTTGCGCAAGTCACCCGTCAAGTTCTATTTCTGTATCCACAGCTTGGACAATTTGGACATACGCTGTCAAATAAAACCTTTTCTCTTCTTGTTGTTCCACCATTTCTAGGAAAGCTACATTGGCGTTGGGAACTGCCTCTAGCTCTCTGTAGGCTTTGATGATTAGCTTCAGCTAGTGTTGATTCTCTTGACAGGATCCATTCTGATGCTGGCTACTGGTAAATGTTATCGTAAGGAATCTATTATTTCTTTATTAATCTTGTTAGAAACTTGTTACATATTTTTTCTTTGCTATAGGTACTTATACTTTTAAGTTCAGCAACTAACCGCCATTTCATGTAATCATTAGAGTTCTACATATTTTTTAATAAGTTGAGTTTGTTATTTTTAACAAATAATTTTGATGATTTTGATGATGAACTGGCGGACGTCTGCATCTCAGCGGTGCGTACACCCACTACGCCTTCAGGTCAGCAGAGCTGTACATTACGCGCGTCCACGCGCCCGCTACGGGACTTACATTGTGCTACGAAGCGGCTACGCAAACGACTGCTACGCCCGCCCAGCGCGGCGTCCCGTCAAGTTGATATCTTCAGTAAGTAGTAGCTGAGATAATCAGCTGTGATGTGACAGACGGACGGACGGCCAAAGTCGCAGCAGTGGTCCCGTTTTTACCATTTTGCTTCGGAACCCTAAATAGATAATAAATCGTATTTACAGATTTTAGAAGGGGGTTAAATACCGGTTGCTTGAATATTTAACCAGTAAGCGATACATTTCAAATATTATTTTTTTAACATTTTTATACATCAAATCGGCGGCGCCTATGCCGTTCCCATATATCCGTCGGTAACCGACTACGACTCGTATCTCTTTGAAAAAGTTTCAAACTACCGTATTTTTCAAATAGCTGTGACACAGTTTATTTTAGTAGTTTTTATTGTAAGTTTGCATAATGTTTTCACTGATAGATATAAAAATTCAACTTATTCAACTTTTGGTGTGATGTCACATGATGTATTTACGTAATATTTTACGTTCTATGGATCTAAGTCACTACCTATTTGAAAGACTAGTGTCAAACTTTTGACAAGCGAGTCGTAGCTATTACCGACGGTTATAGGAACCCGCCATTAGTCTGCTTACATAATGAGTGATATGATTTGTTTATCTGTTTTATACAGGCTGTTTCATTGTTATTTCTAGGACTTGATGTCATGTTTGTTAGAAAAATTAAAATTATATAGGGTGTTTGATAACTACGCACGAATATCAAAGGGGTTATTTTGATGACCATAATAAACAAATTTGTAAATGTTTACCATAGAAATGTGAACTTTATTTTGGCATGATAAAACAAACACTTTATTTAACTTATGTTGTGCTATTGCATAATGCTTGCTATCTAACCACAGATACTACTGTATTGGTGACGTCTCGAGTTAACTCTTGTTGTCCGGGTTTCCGGGCCAATGTCCACCAAAGCGTAGATTTGCAGCGATGAGAATAGCATGCGAAAATAACTAATAGCATTTCGATATTCCGATATCTCTCCGCTCAGCTTTAGTGGAAACGGTCAAGCGGCAATGTCTTATTTTTTACAGCGCATTCGCAGCGAAGTTGTAAGCAGAGAGCGCGTAGAGAGAGGGCATAAGTAGCAATTCTACGCGTTTGTGAATTACGGCCTTTATTTTTGGATGTCTAATGCTAAGTTTTATATCGAATTAATCACCTAAACTTTGATAATTTTCTTTCAAATTTGATAATATAACTATGTAATAGTTTTTTTTTTCGAAGTCTTGTTTTAGGTTTGGGAAACCGTCACTTGTATATCGGCAGTATATTACCAAACAACCTGTATATGGTCAAGAATTTAAAAAAACCTATTTTACAAAAATACCAACCATTCCCGGTGTGTAACAAGTATGAATTATTTTGTGTCTAATCAAGTTACCGCCAGTAGTAAATGTCTTATTGCAAATGTTGCAAACAAATGGCTTCTTTCCAGTTTGGACTATTTTGTGTGCAATCAAATTGTTGCTTTGAGAATATGATTTATTGCATATGTTGCATGAATATGGCTTTTCTCCAGTGGACTCTTTTGTGTCTAATCAAATTACTGTCTTGAGAAAATGATGTATTGCATATGTTGTATGAATAGGTATGGCTTTTCTCCAGTTTGGACTCTCTTGTGTCTAATCAAATTACTGTCTTGAGAAAATGATTTATTGCATATGTTGTATGAATAGGTATGGCTTTTCTCCAGTTTGGACTCTCTTGTGTCTAATCAAATTACTGTCTTGAGAAAATGATTTATTGCATATGTTGTATGAATAGGTATGGGTTTTCTCCAGTGTGGACTTTCTTGTGTCTAATCAAATTACTGTCTTGAGAAAATGATTTATTGCATGTTGCATGAATATGGCTCTTGTGTCGTGATCGTGTGATGTTAGATTTAACTTACCTACCTACTCAATTTAGTATGAAATAAAGCATAAAAACTTCAACAATTAATTTTATTTAGTCAAAAGCCTACCATAAAGGTATTAAATAGGGAAATATCCCTAAATTACAGTTTCAATAATCACACTACATCATCATCATCAATCTACATAGTTTAATAAAATATAACCAATGAGTAAAATAGCCAGAAACAGTACCTATGTGAATAAATCTTAGTAGATAATTGTGTTCTTTTGGCTTGTTTTTATGTATTTTTGTTTTGTGACGACCTCCGTGGCGCAGTGGGCGAATAGCCGACTGAGACGCAGGAGGTAGCGGGTTCGATTCCCGCTGCGGAACAAATGTTTGCATGATCTAAAGATATTTGTTCCGGGTCTGGATGTTTTTCTATTTATTATAAGTATTTATTTACAAAAAAAAAAGTATATAAGTATTCTATCAGTTATCTGGTTCCCATAGTACAAGCTCTGCTTAGTTTGGGGCTAGATAGCGTTGTGTGAAATGTCCAGTAATATTTATTTATTATATTTATTTATTTTTTCATCAACTTGTGCGCTAGTTTTCTTTTCATTGTAAATGTTTCGTTGCACACATCACAACAGAATGACAAAGCACACACATTGCTTGTCTCAGTTTTCCCTTTTACCGGAAGATGTTCCGAGTTTATTATATTGTCATTGACTGTGATATCTTCTACAAGTGTACTTTCCTCTATGTCAATTGGTTCTTCTTTAACTTGAGCTTCAGTATTTCCTTGGTTTGAATAATCAATTGTTGACAAGAACGGTAAAGCATCAGCTAGGTTATGAGTAATTGTTGTTGGTGCCTCAGCCTGGAAAAACGAATAAAATTACTAGTGATATTTTAGATTTTAGACTTTTTCCTATATTTGTGCACTAAAACTACACATATACCAAATTTCAGCACTGGTGTTGCTGGTGTACCCGGTGAATTTCGTGAAAGTTTCGTTTTTATAATGGATTAAACATTACAAAAACTATGAAGAAACTTAAAAACTAATAGTTTAGGTTTACACTAAAAATAAAAATGGGGTCTAAATGTACTGATAAATACCTTTCATTAGACATCCCACTTGACCAGATAGTCTCATTTTGTATTTTTTTTACCCCTCTTGAACCCCAATATCTCAACAACCTCCCCACATTTTTAGCTAATTTATTCACACCAGGATTGTGCCATCATATACCAGATCATATTTCACGATGATCAGACCAACGTTTCGAAAGTTATCCTCGGACAAACGAACATACATACATACAACATTCCCATTTTTTTCATTTTCTCAAGTTTATTTAGAGATCTCGCTTTGCTCGGTCAATTATTGTTATTGACAATGAAAAGCGCTGTTGCATAATATTCTTAAAAACAGTTCGGTAAATGCGATATTGTTAGAAAATATTCATACAAAAATAATCTATTACTATTGATTGGTCGATACAAATCTGGTACACAAGCACTCGTAGTTCCTGACACCACTATGAAATCTATGGGTGGGCCATGTTTAGCAATGGATGTCCAATGGCTGATATTATGATGATTATGATGGTAATTAGATATAAAAGCTAACTATACCTCAGTGCCATATTGTAACAGCTCTCTCTGGATTTGTTCAGATTTTTGACACATGTCAGAGAATCTGCAGCTCTGCAGCTGTGAGTAGCAGATGTAGCATATTGTGTGTGACCTTCCGTAGTCTGCATTCAACTGGAACAATGATTTAAATTAAACTATGATAAAACTAAGGATTGGCTTCAACACATTTCAACATCATTATTAACAGATAAATTTTGACCAATTTATACAGTAGAGGCGCAGTAATTCATCAAACATGTTGCTAGGCGGTGTCGGATTGTCGAATCTGTTGGACTATAAATAGTACTTACCTGAAATTACTTTATGAAAAGGGTACCTTGTAATGTGAATGTATTCAAACCGTAGGGACACAATATAACACTTGGTAACGTCAATAATAGTACACTAATTGCATAGGCTTTATCTAAGTAGCTCTTTGCACCATAATTTTGGAGGTGCTAGAAACAGACAAGCATTTCATATACATTTACATATAAGCATCTAAGCTCAGATTAATAAGTATGTACTTAAGATTATACCTAGCTGCTGTAGGTGGGCATTGTTAGTTTATTATAGTAAGTACCTAATTTGAATTCTAAATTGGTATGTTTGGCAATTGGTAACAATTATAAACATTGAATTGTATTAGGAACTTACAAAGAGGGATAATTTATTTATTTTATGCAACTAAACCTATATACAAAGCAAACTATATATAAAACTCTAATCTAACAAGCCGCTGCCAGTGGGTAGCGTGCCCAGAATGCTGGCCGCATTGCCACGTTGAATGGCAATGCTTAAACGTTGGCCAAAATACAGTCCGTCTAAAAAGAGTAGACAAAAAATGAGGGCGCCACTGTCGTTTAACTGGTATACCCCATACTATACAATAACTGGTTTTGATACTTGCTAATTATTTATTGTATTATTAGCATTTATATTCTAAGCTAACTTAGTACTTCACATAACCACTTTACATCACAAGTTGTGGTTAAATTCTACGAATACATATTATTATAAATACGGAAGATTGGGAGGATGGATGGAACTTGGCACAGGAATAGATTATTACCTGGAATAACTAGAGGGCGCAGCTAGTAAAATAATAAAATAAGAGTGAAGTGTTATTAATAAAATATTTATTCATAAAATTAGTCGTCCAACATATCAAAATCTAAATATTCGACACCAGACATGTTGTCATCTATTACCCCAAGAGAATCTTGCCGAGAAGTACTAGGCAGACAGGAATCTTCTGATTCTGCTTCAGACTCACTGCTGCTGCTGCTATCCTCACCAACTCTTATAATCAATTCTTCTATATTTTGATACAGCCTGGGGCCTCTTTCAATGTACTCCATTTAAATTTTTTTGACATGGTCACAACATGATTTCCAATCTACTGGAGTTATAGAAGCCAAAGCCTCTTCGGTTAATTGTTTTATATCCCTGGATCCAACATTTTGTGCTGCCACTTTTCTTTTTGCCAAAGACCATATAAGTTCAATCGGGTTCAGGTCGCAGTGATAGGGTGGCAGCCTTACGACTGTATATCCATGCTCGCTCAGTAACTCGTCAATTTCATAAACTGGTGCTGGTTTATTTTTTTTCACCAAATCATAAAGCATAGGTTTTCGTAGGGTCGGATCAAAATTAATATTATTCTCTTCCGAGCCATAATTTGATTTCAGCAATCGTGTTGGATGTTGTGGAAGCCTTATTTTTCACAATCGAGTGATATGGGGCGTTGTCCATTACAACAATGGAAGGATATTCAAGGTTTGGGATGAGCTTTTCGGTTACCCACTTATTAAAGTTTGTTCTATTCATTTCAGAATGATAGTCTTCCTGTTTGTTATTTCCTCTAAAAATAAGAAGAGAGTTCGGTACAAATCCTTTTTCACTTCCTGCATTGATGAGAATCCATCTTTTCCCTTTTAAGATATCTTGAATAACTCCTTCGGTTTCAATAGATTGCCAACATTTTTTTTAATTTGTATGATGAGTGAATATAACTTTCATCTTGATATACCTATCATATATTTTTGCAACTCTTCAGGTAAGTTACGGTTGTCCATAATAACTTTTAAATATTTTTGCCTTTTAATACAAATATTAATATTTTCCATGAAAGCTTTTCTGTTTGATTTACATTTTTTGTATTTAAAACCAATAGATTTTAAAATTTTGTGTAAATGGGCTCGACTTTCATTGAAACCAAGGTCTTCCCTTACCATGGTTCGTATTGTTACGAGCTGAGGGTTCGGGATAAAATAATGGGAATCGATCCAACCAAAATAACACTTTTATTCAACATGATGACGATGAATACACGAACTTGGTCACACGTATCACAACACACTAATTCACACCACTGTTGCACCACTTATAGTCACCGAAATGTTCGCACGTATAGCTTAATCCAGACTGACTCGCGAGCAACTACTGTTCACGCGAGACCCTGCTCCACGTCAGTCCTCCGGGGCCTCGCTGAGACTCACTCGCTCAGACTTAGACTGACTCGAGACTGACTGTCCGGCCATCTCTCCGGCCTATTTATATCGCACACATTTCGATTGTTCGAGAACGATGTCGATCTTTCCAGGAAAGGGTCGGTCCCTCGACACAATGGCCACTCCCCATTCTGCGAAACCACAAACAATAGCAACAATAACACAGCAAGACAAAAGCGTTCGAGAAGGTTCGATTATTACTCATTGTTTAACAGCCTCGGCGTAACACTGCCCCCTCCTAAAACATGCTCGTCCCGAGCATTCTTAGCCCCATATCGCGGCAGCCGATCAACACGAACAATTTTAGGCGCACCTCGCGCTGAAGATGTAGCAACTAGAGGAGCCACATTGCCGTCTCCAGTACTTCAGGACACCCAGAGTCCCTTTCTCATCAGCGATTCCAATTCCAGCCTCCAAAACACGGCTCTCATGATTTCTATCTGTTCTTTCACTTCCTGGAATTCCTTTCCAGATGAACCGAACGATTCCCTCATCAGTCGAGCACGCTCTTATGGCCAACGTCGCTGATCTTCCTGTTGACGACGCTGCTCTTCTTTATGCTGATGTCGCTGTTCCTCTTGCAACCGAGTCTGCTCCACCTGTTCACGTCGCTGTTCCTTCTGCAACCGAGCCTGCTCTTCCTGCTGACGACGCTTCTCTTCTTTATGCTGACGGCGTTCTTCCTCCTGCAACCAAGCCTGCTCTTCTTGCTGACGACGCTGCTCTTCCTTATCCTGACGTCGCTGTTCTGCCTGCAACCGAGCCTGCTCTTCTTGCTGACGACGCTGCTCTTCCTTATTCTAACGTCGCTGTTCTTCCTGCAACCGAGCCTGCTCTTCATGCTGACGACGCTGCTCTTCCTTATCCTGACGTTGCTGTTCTTCCTGCCAACGTCGCTGCTCTTCTTGTTGACGACAAAGCATGGCCATAATAGCAGCAAGATCGCCTGTCACAGGAGCTTGGCCCACGGATGATGATGATGAAGCTCCAAATGGTTCAGTGGCGGCTGATTCCATCTCCATAGGCTGACGACTCTGCCGAGCTTCTTGAACCGGAGAATCTCCAAACCGCCTTTCATCCATTCCCTGTTGTCGTTGACCTCTCATCCTGACACCGTCCACGTTATCCTTTGGTAGAACCGGCATTATTTTATCCCACTTCTGACACCAAATTGTTACGAGCTGAGGGTTCGGGATAAAATAATGGGATCCGGTCTAACCAAATAACACTTTTATTCAGCACTAAACGATGAATACACGAACTTGGTCACACGTATCATAACATACTAATTCACACCACTGGTGCATCACTTAAAGTCACCGAAATGTTCGCACGTATAGCTTAATCCAGACTGACTCGGGAGCATTTTGGTCACGCGTCGCCTCGACCAGGCGTTTTGAAAGGTCACTTATAAAGATACTTTAAAAATTGTAATAAACCTTTGTATACACTATTATACGTATGTCGGATTAAACAAGGGCCGGATTACCGCGGGTCAACTGTATAATTATATATAAATAGGTACCTATAAGCTTACGTGCCTGTGCCCGCCTCATCCAGGTTGTACCAGCAAGGCTTGCTACATTTTAAGTCTCTAACTCACTTTTTATCTCAATGTTAGTTACTCTGTAAGCTGCCCATCATGGCAAGCTCCATTGATATGTTTAATAATAGCAAATAACTACAAATAAAACTAAAGCTATTGTTTTAGTCACTGTAATAGGTAGGACATAGCTTGGTATTTGTAAATTTCTGATATACTTCTAGAAGGCGGGTGTTTCTAATCCAACTAATATTATACACGCTTGAGCATTCACTAATGTCGTTTAATTTTTAGCTTAATTTACAGAGAATCTTCATAAAATTTAATTCATCAATCCAATCAATGATTTTCTAATTTACGTTAAAAAATTGTACCCCTCCCTAGTGTACGCCCCTAAAAAATATGGTTCCTAAAAATACCCCTTTTCATCTATTTTATCCCCAAATTTAGGGGGAAAACCTCTAAATTGGCAACACTGCGTTGCTGTGCGTTAGCTTAGATTCTTTTAGATTGCAATATCGCATCTATAGAATTGGGTATCTACAGAATATTTTATTCAATAAACATTTTACTAATTTTTAAATTACTACTATTTTACATTCTTAAATTTTGTGTAACTGTTCATAATGTTAGCTAAAAACAAACGTGCAAGCGAGCACTGTCTTGGTTTAGCCCCCAAGCCCACTGTTTGACTTTGTATCATGACTCTTTAGCCACTTTACCGTTAAAAAAGTTTAGATTGGTTTACATTATTCTTCAAAACAGTCAATGTCATAAAAATTATATGTCAATGCCGAATTCAATAATCACACATGTCAAAAAAATAATTTTCATTGATTGCTAGAAAATTGAAACCCAATAATTCATTGATTTGTACATTTTTATTCACCGAACACATAAATGTTTTGTGTAAGTAAAATAATTTTATCGTGACACTATTCTATATGTCGGAATACATTTATTATAAAAAATATCAGCAAAATAAACAAGTCTCCGGGATGGCTGAAGTTGAGGAAATTAGAACCCCCTCTGAAGAGGATATCAAGGCGGCAGATATCTTGAAAACGGAGGCAAATGACTTCTTCAAGAGTAAGTTGACATGTTTATGAGGTCAATTGACCAGAAAAAGATGCATTGATCTTAGAATAATCGACTAATTGACATAACCTAAAAATTTTAGGACAGATCTACGATAAGGCGATTGAACTGTACACAGAAGCGATCGGAAAGAACCCTTACAATGCCGTATACTTTGCCAACCGAAGTATTTCGAACTTACGTCTTGAAAACTTCGGATATGCCCTGAATGATGCCTCGAAGGCTATCGAGCTTGATAGGGCTTACACAAAAGCCTTTTACCGGCGCGCTGCGGCCCATATGTCCTTGGGGAAATACAAATTAGCTTTAAAAGATTTTGAATATGTAAGTATGCCAGACTCAGTCTACACACACATTCTACGGAAAAAGTACAAAGAAGATTGGGAGCCTTTGCACCACAGGCTCTTTAATAAAAATAATTAAACTAAGTTACAACTAAAAAAGCCTTACTAGTTAAAGCCATGGGAAACAGTAAAAATCTGACAAAACATGACTATAAATCAAATTGTGTAAGTAATATACCTATCAACATCTATCACTCTTTTAACAATGGAGAACATTAACAAACTAAGTATCTTGAAATTTTGTGGGCTAATTTAAATTTGGATATCTTTTGTTGTGTATTTTTACCATTTTCTTAAAATATTTTCACTAATCATAACCTAGCCAATCATTCTACACGAGCAGCCTGTGGGTCAGTTGTTCTAAAAAGTTACTCAGTGCACTGCGTGTCCAATATAATAATGGATTCAGGATGTTGGTGGGGCTGCCACATGATTGCAGAGGCGTGGTCCGATGGGTTCTACTCCATCATTTGCGAAAAGACTGCCTCACTGCTCAGTAGAGTGCAAGGCAGCAACAACACCATCCTGCAGGTCATAGCTGGCAAATACGACTCACCAATTATAAAGTCCTTCAATCGGGTTCTGATCAAATAGTCTTTGTGAGAGACTGTTGGCTCAGGACTTGGTTGATGGACTTAAAAACTTAAACTTTTATTATTATTAGTTGTATTTTGTTTGTTTAATTGTGCCTATAATTTGTACTAATCCATGTGACATGTTTGAATTAAGTTTTTTAATAACAAATGTGGATCTTTGACATCTGAAAATTTAATAAATGAATTGAATTATCTATTGAATTGCGCACATATTGACCTAATTTAGTTCGAAGATTTGCCTACAAAACCCTTTGTTTATGGTTTTCATATAAAATTGTATTTTCAAGTACTAGCCAATGTGTGTAAACAATAAAAAAACATGAAATGTGTTAATCTATGTTTTGTATAGGTCACAAAAGCAAGGCCAAATGACCAAGACGCTAAGCTAAAATACAATGAATGCAACAAAATAGTCAAGAGGATTGCATTTGAAGCTGCAATTGCTGTGGAACAGAAAGAGGTCAACATTGCAGACAACATCAACTTAGATGCAATGAGTAAGTGAACTTACCATCATCATTTTGACTTCTAACTTCAACAAATATTTCAATCAGTACAGCCTTTTCAAAGATGAATTTGGCGCCCCTGAAATTGCCGCCCGGGGCATGTGGCCTGGTTTGCATCTAGCACAGCATTATTAATTGAAATGAATTATTAAGCATCTAATACAGACTTAGGAAGTTTGTTATATACTGACGATATTCAAGTGACGGTTTCTCAAAACATAAAAAAAAACACTTCACGAAAAAAAAACTACTAGTAATATTATCAAATTAAAAAAAAAACTAAATTTAGGTGATTAATTCGATATTACTGCCTACTCTTGCAATCGACATCGAAAAATAACTGCTGCGGGTTTTGGGTTAGAAAGGGACAACAAGACATATCTCGAGATGTCACCAATACAGTATCTGTGGTTAGATGACAAGCATTATGCAATAGCACAGCATAAATTTAATAAAGTGTTTTACATGCCAAAATAAATTTCACATTTCTATGGTAAACATTTCACAATTTTTTTTATTATGCTCATCAAACCCCTTTAATTTTTGTGTGTATGTTATCAAACACCGTATATATACGGGCAGCCAAACAGATAACACTTTTGTTATAAAGAGCAGTCCTAGTACGAGGGAAACAAATGTTATTATTGTGTATACCTACTTCTATTGTATTACAAAAATACACTTTTTTTGGGCAATTGTTAACATAAATTTACCTACATTTAAGTTTATTACTAGTTTGCATTATGATTATTATATTTAAAGAATCTTGATAAAAACGAATCTCATCATGCAGTATATTGTTAGTTATTTAGTAAAATGGTCTTTCATTTGTTATGTAAAGGTTTTTGTGCCAGAACAGTGGAAAAAGATGTGGAAACTAAAATAGAAGGTACAGGAAACAGGGCTGGAAATATTGTGATTCATTATGTATATTATTATCAAAGAATTATTGGGCTAGCTTATTAATTTAATATGGAGATCAACATTCAATAAATCTGCTGCTGAAAAGTAATCATTGGTATCGATTTAAACTCTGACATAAAACCCCTTGAATGTTTAAAGATTGAAATAAAAACTTGCAAAAGTTTGTTGTTGTTGTAAGTTTAATAAATTTATCTACAAAGTCTAGAGTACAGACGTCGAGTAGCCAGGCTTTCAGTTTTTTACAAGATTCATTTTGGTGAATGTGCGCAAGATCTTCATGACCTTTTCCCTCCTTCCCCCTTCCACCACCGGACAAGCAGACGTACCGAGAAGTACCACCCCATACCTGGTCAGCATACCACCTTGCCGTACCAAACGATTTGCTTCAACTTTTCTTGTTAGCACAAGTAAGGAGTCAACTAAATAGGTATATTTATATCAAAACATTTTTAATGATAGATTATACTTAAATTGACAATTATTCAACCTAAACTCTCATGAATACTATTATTATAATTTCAAACGATTTTCGTCCACGGTAACTGTGTTTTTACCTAATCGTTTTTAAAATTAAATGTGGAAATTTGTAATTGGCCCTAAGCATACATGTTTGTTTTGCATGTATTTTAATATAATTGGTTTTTCTGTGTACCTAGCTGTAAGTTTCCTGAAAAAAAAAAATAAAAAAAAAAAAAAAAAATATTTTTCAAACAAAAATACGAATTCTGTACACTTACTAGCATTTCATTGTGATTTTTCAGCCATAGAAGATGAATATGAGGGTCCTCAATTAGAAAATGGAAAAGTGACATTGGAGTTCATTATAGAATTGATGGAACACTTTAAACAACAGAAGAAATTACACAAGAAATGTGCCTTCAAGGTAATAGATTGTTTTTATTTCTTATTATCATACTGGCATGCTTATTAATTGTTTTTTTTTTTTGGAAACGCGCAGATTATTTGCATTTTAATTTAGTGTTATCTTTTAAGATTACAAATCATCGCAAATGAAAAAGTAATTTAATACAGTACTTTCGTAATTTTTGCGATGATTTTAAATCTTAAGATATATTTGTACTTTTATTATAACCTAACAAGCATGGCAAGCGCGCAGTCCAATACAATCCACGTATGAATGACGTGCTAACGCTATGTTGGTTCACTCACACACCTTTAAGGCATCCATCAATGCAGAACGATGTTCGTAATAGAACAATTTTTCCTAAAATGAAATTGTTATTATGCTCCTTGAGCTTCGTCCGGTGAGAAGATGAGAGCGCGTCGTTTCGGTGCAGTTTCCTTCCTGTTTTAGTAATTTTTTGCCCGTAAATTTCCGCTTGAACACAAGTAAACAACAATTTCTCATAATTTCGCTTTGACATTTGATATTTCGTACGCACATCATTTTCTAGGCAGTAAGGATCTTAAAAAACTGTCTACCCACAAGTTTTAAATCATTGTGTCTCGTCTTCTACAGGCAGCGTTTAAATACTCCGGACGAAGCTCAAGGAGCATAATAACAATTTCATTTTAGGAAAAAATTGTTCTATTATGCCCCTCTTCGCTTCGTCCGGAGAAAAGATGAGACCTGTTTGTTATCGCCTGGTGATAAAATTATGTATTTATAAAAAAGAATGGAGGTAAAAACCATTAATAAATAAAATAATACATGTCCATGTAAAACGAAAAATAAAAGTTGCAAAAGTTTTCTTTTTAAATCACAGTTTCTTATTTATTTCAAAAACTTCTATAGATCAACAGTAAATAGTTACTTATACATAAAATAACAAATATAGGTAAGTAGCTAATAAAGAAATTACATTTTAGTAACAAGGTATAATACCTAATAGGTAAGTAGTAGTCCAATCCAAAAATCAAAATTATACTATGGGACTGAAACATTGTGTTAAGAGGTGATCACCTTTATTGATTGTTTTAATCTGTTTTCTATAATACTTTAAGAAAGTGTTACTCTGACGCCAATTACCTCTTGACAAAATTTGATCAATAGGCATATTTCTCAGCCAGTTAGAAGATGCTACAGCAGCCCTAGTACCTGGGGTCGCTTCTACCTTAGCATCTCTAAATAATGTTTTAATCCAGGATGCAATAACAGTCCTAGAGTCAGGCTTGTTTTGCTCAAGTGTGTTAGTCAAAAACAGTTCTGAACATTGACCTCTGTCAGGTTTACTCAGTTATAAGACTTTGCGCAACCAGAATATAGGACATACAGCCTCGGAAGCCGTATTTTTTAATAGTTTCCATCCTGATTGTTGAAAATTCGAAGAATCAGTTTATGACCCAAATTTTGGCCAAAAAATCAAACTTTCAGATTGATCTGAAAAACTGTTATTATCGATATTTAACAGGGTCAGATCATGTACCTGAAGCCAATAAAAGAATTAAAGAACATCGCCTGTTTGCTTCAAGCAAAGTTATGCTATTAGGAAAATTGTGTTGAAGCCAATTGATAAGAATAGACGGAACCCAGGTAGGACATTGGACTTTTATAGGGTTTTCTAGGGCAACTGATTTCAAAATCTTTTTGACAAAAGGGTCTGAGCTAAGCTTCAGCTGGAGATGTGGTTCACAAATGGTGGAAATAGCTGATTTATGTACTAAAATACTATTGTATGAAAGATGCCGATCAATATGCAAGTGAGCCAAATATCTAGCTACAGTGTGACCTGATGGTGTTTGCGGCGTAATTTTATTTGTATTCGCCCAACCCAGCCAGCACTTCCATACTCGTTTGTAGACTGATAAAGATGATTTTCTCCAGCTTCTACTTAATAAATCGACTTCACTGGTAGACCAATTCTCTAGAAGCTTGTCCCACCCCGTACCAACCAAGCCTCCAATACTAGGTTGCAGACACTTGCTGGAGGTAATTTGGTCGTTGTGTCGATTAGGACTCTGGACAAATTTGATATCCGAATGGGGTTCACTAGGGCTCTTGACATAAGATCCGGACCCCAAAATGTTTTGTGCCACCGAGGTGCGATCACAATATAACGTCCCGTCGCCGAGTTGAAGTGATTTAGCACCTGCGGGATTAAACATGGGGGTGGAAATATCCATCCTAGGTTGAAATTCCAGACTTGGCTGAATGCATTGCAAAATTCGGCTTCTCGTCCAGGGCATCCAGGCTGCAATACTTCTTCAGAACATGAGCCGTCTTCGACGCAAATAAGTCAATTTGAGGGTGGCCCATCCTTTGAAAGATTGATTGTGTGCCTTCCTCCAGGAGATGCCACTCTGAAGGCTGGCGCCCCCGTGACAGGCAATCCGCTGTCTCGTTTAGGTAACCTGGAAGGTGTTGTAACACTAACGATATTTTGCACTTTTGAGTTAGTTCCAGTATGAGCTTCACTTCGTGTAGAAGTGTAGTCGATTTTGTACCGCCTTGGTTCCTTAAATAAGCTAATGCTGTCCGATTGTCCGACTGTATCAGAAGCGCTTTGTTGGTCAATAACTTCTCGTTGAAAGATATTGCCTCGTGAATCGCGTGCAGCTCCTTTCGATTGGAATGCCAATTCTTTTGTGATAGGTTCCAACGTCCTGAAATTGTCTTGTTGTTTAGGAGGGCACCCCATCCGTAATCCGATGCATTAGTTAAAAGTTCCTGATTTTTGGTGTGTGAATGGGTGACTTCTCGTAAATCGCTCTTTTCCACCAGCGTAGTTCTTTCAACACATTATGTGGAATGTTTACTGCCAGTCTGGGATTTTTTCGAAGGTCGCGATTGCAATGAATTTGAATTATCCGGCAATGAAGCCTTCCCAGCGGGACAACAAAACATATGAAGTTTAGGCAACCCAGTACTACTTGAGCCTGCCGTAGAACCAATTTCTTTTTCTCTAAGAAGTGATCCAGATGATCTTTGACTTTCTTTAATTTTTTCCGGGAGATACCTTTTTGGTTGAGATGAAGATCCCAATCGACTCCCAGGTACTCCAGGCGTTTACAGGGCGCTACAACCGACTTCCCGTGATTGACAGACCAGCCTAGGTCGTGTAATAACTTGAGAGCGTCCTGGATGTGCATTAATAGAAGATGTCGGGACTGCGATGCTACAAGGAAGTCGTCCAAATAAACTAATACCCTTATCTTCTTTGTTCCTAATAGCTCCGCCAGCCAATTTGTCACGGAAGCAAATATTTTTGGAGCACAGGCCAGGCCAAAAAGAAGACAAGTCATCTGCCACATTTTCCCTTGATACAGAACACGTAGAAACTTTCGGTGGACCGGCGAAATTGGTAGATGAAAATAGGCGTTCGAAAGGTCTATTTTCGCAACCCAGTCCCCGGGTTGAAGAAATTTTGGCACACTGATGTGAGATATTAGGCGAAACTTGGATGG
The DNA here is from genome assembly GCA_963924445.1 of Philereme transversata. Taxonomy (NCBI): domain Eukaryota; kingdom Metazoa; phylum Arthropoda; class Insecta; order Lepidoptera; family Geometridae; genus Philereme; species Philereme transversata. The sequence goes on from OZ004347.1 coordinate 4,761,501, forward strand.
CTTGATAAAATCGTTTAGTCTTTTCAGATTTAGTATGGGTCGTTGGGTACCGTCCGGTTTGGGGACCAGGAACATAGGGGAGACAAAACTCGCCGAGTTGTCTGCCTCTTCAAAGACTTGAATGGATATTAATTCTGATATTTCTTTTGTCTGGTCCGGTGTTACATGTGTGGCATAGATTTTGAAGAGGGTGCTCTTGTTTAGCAATGGGGGCTTCTTGTAAAACGGAATTCTCATGCCTGATATTAGCTTCAGGCAGTAATTTGGAGCACCTACTGCCTTCCACGCCGAAAGAAACTTCTTCAGACACCCTCCTTGAAACTGACGCCTCCCGTCATTTGTAGCGCCTTCTTTTAGAATCCTTTGGGGCGGATCTGTATGAGTAATCCTGATGTCTTTTTCTGTACTCATGACCCGCCGGGCCATCTTTGTTTTGACGATTGGAATTGTTTTCACGAAAGGAATATGAATGCTTTCTCTTATTACCTTGTTTTGGTTTATGGGTGGCATCTTGATAATGTGGCCTTGAATTATAGGGTTTTTGCGTAGAGCCTCCGGCTCTTACTGGCTTGATGAACGTTTTATTTGTACCTCCATGGTCTAACAAAACTTTTTGAAGTTGAGGATTATTGAAAAGATAAGTATCTGATGGCGGTATCTCCTTTAATTTCTCCGATACAACAGAGTTAGAATATTGGCTTAGTATGTTGGAGCGTCTGTGTTGTAGAATACTAGCCCTTTTTCCACATGAAAGTCGCAGAATATCATTCATCTTGAGAAACTGTTTATCATTGATAAACAACTCTTTAATTTTTTCAGTTATCGATTCTGATGAAAGAATAACCCCTGAGTTACACCAATTGACAATTCCTTGCAAACGCTCTTGAACTGCATTAGTTTAAATAATAGCTGCTTGCGTGATGGCGGCAAGTGTATTCTCAAACTCAGTCTGATATGTCGCTGACGTATCAAAAGGTTTTAATTCTGGGTTGGTTTTAAGAGCACAAAAACCCGGTATTGCTCTATGCATATTTTGAGTCTCAAAAAATGGTATATTCATCCAATCCGAGCGAACAAACTTTTGTAATTTGGAGAGGAGATCAAGCTCAGATGAAACAGCTTGTTTAATTGCAGGTTCTTTGAGCTGTACAGAAGGCTCCCAGCAAACTATTTGCAGATTGAATAAGTCCTCGGCATGTGGCAAGCCTTGCCATCCCTCTTGAGTTTTCGATGTTTCAGGTACAGGACAAATAACCTCCTGATGAGGTACATCAACAGGTACTTCCAGTACCCTGTTAGAGCTTACTCCCTCAAAAGGTGCATGAATCTCAGCTTGCACATATTGAATATCACCGATATTCTGGTTCATGACCTCATAGGTGGAAGCATTGCCTCCAGACATAAAGTATTGATAACTAGGAGCCCCGGTTTCAGTCGCAGCATGTTGGCAGTCAGGGCCCCCGACTTCCGCCGATTATATTTCAAATCCGTGGAACTCTGTGAATCTGAAGAATCGTTAGATTCAGAAGATGATTTATTGTTATAATTACCAGTTACCGGTACATCCGAGCCAGGGCTTTTGCTTTTACTCATTTTTAAATCACAGTAGCCAACTCACTAAACACTTTGATGTTTCTCCTACCGAAGTAAACGACGCAATGATTTAAAACTTGTGGGTAGACAGTTTTATGAGATCCTTACTGCCTAGAAAATGATGTGCGTACTAAATATCAAATGTCAAAGCGAAATTATGAGAAACTGTTGTTTACTTGTGTTCGAGCGGAAATTTACGGGCAAAAAATTACTAAAACAGGAAGGAAACTGCACCGAAACGACGCGCTCTCATCTTCTCTCCGGACGAAGCGAAGAGGGGCATAATAACATTTTCTACCACAACCGCAAAAATTAAACCAAAATTATAATTAATCTGGTCTTTCAGATTCTAATCGATGTGAAAGCCTACCTCCAAACCATCCCTTCACTCGTGGACATCACCGTTCCACCCACCGGCAAGTTCACAGTCTGCGGAGACATCCACGGCCAGTACTACGATCTGATGAACATTATTGAGATGAATGGATTGCCTTCGGAGACTAATCCTTACCTGTTCAACGGAGACTTTGTAGACCGGGGCTCGTTTAGTGTGGAATGCATCTTTACGCTGTTCAGTTTTAAGTTGCTGTTCCCAAATCATTTCTATATGTCAAGAGGTGAGTGAAAATAACAGGCTCAGGAGACATGTCATCTGTATGGCTTAGGGTGATGTGTACAATGCAATGTCATGTAGGTCAAGCCTTAGTTGGATGTTATCTGTGTGGTAAGGTAATACAGTTGTAAAAGGCAGTGGTAATCACTTAACATAGGCTTGTGCCGTCATCTGATCTGATATAAATAAAATTAAAAAAATATATATATATCTTTTCCAGGCAACCACGAGACGATAGACATGAACAGAATGTACGGTTTCCGCGGCGAAGTGACCTCTAAATACTCGTCACAAATGGCGGACCTGTTCACGGAGGTGTACAACTGGTTGCCACTTGCCCATTGTATCAACAAGCGAGTACTGGTCATGCACGGAGGCCTGTTCAGCAAAGATGATATCACTCTGGATGATATCAGAGACGTGGACCGGAATAAGCAACCTCCAGAAGATGGTAAGTGCTCCTACTATAGTCCTATATAATGTTTACTAAAATGTACAACTGGTTGCCACTTGCCGATTGTATCAACAAGCGAGTACTGGTCATGCACGGAAGCTTGTTAAGCAACGATGATATCACTCTGGGCGATATCAGCGATGTGGATCGGAACAAGCAACCTCCGGAAGATGGTAAGTTCTCCTAGCGTTTACTAAAGTATACAATAGATTGCCACTTAATCAATGTATCACCAGGCAAGTACTTGTCATGCACGAAGGCCTGTTCAACAAAGACTCTGGACGATATCAGAGATGTGGATCGGAGCAGAGCCTTTAGTACTAGTTGTTAAATACACAAACGTGAACATTTTTCGTTAGATCACTTAGGGACGCTGCTGCAAGTAAATGTATGGAAGGAAACGAAAATGCTCACGAAAGCTATTGACATTTGCGTATTTGTCAACTCGCACAAAAAAATCCAAAAAATAGGATTGCTGCGCAGCGCGAGGCTAGTCAAATGAAGCAATCGTATGGTGAATTTTTCCCTCGCTTATCGCTAGCTATCTCGCTCATATGGAAACGCACCCTTGTAGTGCCATCAGTGGTGGATTCAGAATTTTGGTTTGGGAGGGGCTTGACATAGATGAGCAGGCTGTATCACTTTTATAATCAGTATATAAGTATTCTATCAGTTATCTGGTTCCCATAGTACAAGTTCTGCTTAGTTTGGGGCTAGATAGCGCTGTGTGAAATGTCCAGCAATATATATTTATTTATATATAATGGGGTCAACCTCGAAATCATGAAAAAATATCAGCTTTTTCCCATAACAGTTACATACCTACTCAACCAAAGTGTTTATAACAGCTGATTTTTGTCGAGATTTCGAAGTTGGTTCCATTGTAAAAGAGGTTTTTATGGCTGATATGGTGGGGCGGGAATTAAAAACTTTAAACGTAAACATCTTCATATAGAAATTTAAAACTTTAAAACATACTAGGTACATACAAAATGGATTAGGTAAGGATGAGTGATGACAATTGTACGGTAGTATAGTATTAAGAAAGATGATATATCCCTATAGATTCCCAGAGCAAGTGATCTTGTGAGACCTGTAGAAATCTATAATAGAATAGGACCACAATAGAATTTAAAAATATTATAATTCTTACTGTAATAAGCAAGCTTCCGCACGCGGCTTCGTACGCGTCAAAAAAAGTAGCCTATGTATTATCCAGGTCATATCTTGCTATACCAAATTTCATTTAAATTGGATCTTTAGGCTGCCTGTCCATTGACGAATAGGATTGCATGAAATTCTATTCATGCAATCCTATTGGTTAATATTTCCTCGTTTCTCCGCTCCGCTGCCTCTCTCCGCGTCAATGGACAGGCAGCCTTAGCATTACCATGTTTAGTCATGGAAAAGTAAACAGACGATAGTAGATAGACGATACTTTCGAATTTATAATATAGTGTGGATAATTAACTCTGCTTTGAACTATCTGTAGTATAACTTGCCTATATTTTCTCTGTCAAGATATAAAATGGACCTAGATGTTTTTTTTTGGGCTTGACCCCTTTAGCCCCCCCTGGATCCGCTACTGCCGCCAACCATCTTACTTACTTCATTGGCGCAGGGACCCAAAGTGAATCTTGGCCGCCGATACGAGAACTCTCCACTTTCCTCTGTCCATTGCTATTTCTTGCCAGTCGTCGGCTCCAAGTTCGCGTAGGTCAGCCTCCATTCTATCGCTCTAGCGATACTTGGGACCAACCATCTGAGTTGATATAATTTTTTTCAGGTATAATGTGCGAGCTGCTCTGGTCGGATCCGCAGCACATGTTGGGTCGTGCGCCCTCCAAGCGCGGCGTCGGCTGCCAGTTCGGACCGGACGTGACCGCAGCCTTCCTCGCGAAGAACAACCTGGAGTACATCATCCGCAGCCACGAGGTCAAGAACGAGGGCTACGAGATCATGCACGACGGGAAGTGCATCACTGTGTTCTCTGCGCCTAATTACTGGTGAGTGGAAAAGTCTAAAGTCAATATTCATTAAAATCACAAGGATCACTTTGAAACATCAAACTTTACTGCTTGTTTCTTCGTGACCAAACCAGGAAAGAAAGGCTAGAAATAAGGCTGGTTGTTCTTTTCAACCGACTTCAAAAAAGGAGGAAGTTCTCAATTCGCTTCGCTCTATCAAAAATTGAAACTGAGTTGTTTGTTTTTTTCTAGCGATACAATGGGCAACTTAGGAGCCTACATCACCATGGACGGAGAACACTTGAAACCTAAATTCACGACATACGAAGCTAAGGTAAGATCTACTTGTTGATTAAGCTCGTAGCGTACAACAATCTATTCGTTCTCAAAAATCTCGATTAAAAAACTATCATGGAACAACAAATAAATATTACTGGACATTTCACACAGCCTAATCTATCTAGCCCCAAACTAACCAAAGCTGGTACTATGGGAATCAGATAACTTTTTTTTTGTAATCACATACGTATAATATATAGAAAACCATCCGGAACAAATATCTGTAGATCATGCAAACATTAGTTCCGCGGCGGGCATTGAAACCGCTACCTCATGCGTCTCAGCCGGCTATTCGCCCACTGCGCCACGGAGGTCGTCTAATTAACAATATTTTCACTTAAACGGGATACTTAGCATTATTTGTGAGTTTTGAGTTTCCTATATTTCGGCAGTGATAATCGCTTACCATCAGCCGAGATCGTGGTCAAACGCAAACCTATAATGTAAAAAAAATCGTAAATCATAGTAAATATTACCTTTTAGCGACAAAACAGGCCCAATTCTACTAAACCAATCGCAATATCGCCATTATATAAATATCTTTTGGTATTCTACTAACACAATCTTTTTTCAATGACCCCGTTGCTATGACAACCCCATGGAAAATTTGGCAGCTTAAGACAGGAACAACAATCATAATCGTTTAATAATGGTAGGACTCCATAATCGTTTTTCTTATAATTAATATTAGCAGAATTGGGCCCTAGATCTGTTAAGTTAGGCACATTAAATACAAATGGTTAATCATTTGCATATATTAAATCAGCTTAAGATTTCACAAACCCACATCTGTAACAAGTAATATTATAAATATACACTTTCGAATTTATAATATTAGTGCGGATCATTATGAAGCCCTTAGAACGTTGCTCTTGACGAAATATTCTATATTTGTCAACCATTTGTCAAAAAGAAATGACAACTCTACAGTTTCATTCAAATTGCAAGCGACGGGAGTACATGTATGAATGAATAAACTATTGGTTCGCTACGAACTGAGATCTCGCGTAATCTTTGCCTATCAAAATATTGCCACGAAATGCATAACCAAATAACTTGACCTACAGTTTCATTCAAACTACAGGTAACGGGAGTTCATGTTAATTGGTTACACATTTTTGGGGTAGAAATTGCAGTTATTCTGTAGTTCAGATTTTCTCTATATTTGTGTTACTAAAGCTACACGCATACCAAATTTCAGCACTTATGTGCCCTGTGAATTTCGTCAATGTTCAGTTTTTGATATGGCTAATAACTCAAAAACTACAAGGCTTAAACTAAAAATAAAAACGGGATCGAAATGTACTGAATACCTTTTATTAGACGTCCCATTTGACCTGATTGTCTCATTTTTTTTTACCCCACTTGACCCTCGATATCTCAACCACTACACGTTTTTAGCTCATTTAGTCACAACAGGATTGTGCCATTACTACCTATATACCAAACCACAATGATCAGATCAACGCTTCAAAAGTTATCCTCGGACAAACATACATACATACAACGCCGATTCATCCAAGTTTATTTGGAGAACAAAAAAATAAAAATGTTATTTATCCCCAGCCTTCCATTTCCTAGTTTTCTTTCGATGATGTATGTATGTGATTGTTAATTAGGTTTTTTTACAGCCCCACCCAGATGTAAAACCAATGGCCTACGCTAATTCACTGTTCAATCTGCTATGCCAGTGACGACCGCCGAACGCTAATCCAACCGGGTCGTAAGTCCTATAAAAAATTTAATGTAATTTCGGACTACAGAAATCCACCCTGTTAGTTAATTACTTTAAGACCTTATTTAGGCTTAGATAAATACGCGTTACTTGGTCGGTGCTTAGTTATAAATGTCAAAACAAGACGGCTTAGTCGAGAATGTAGTAACGTCTGTCTATCTCGGCCTTCGTGGAGGTTTTTTTGAATGAGTATTTAATATTATACACAGAAAAACTAAATGTTTTATTTTTTTGGGAAATTATGAGACCTCGTAGTTTGTAAGTTTTTTGTTCCATCTGTGAATGGATTATTAAATGCGTATTCAAAAAAAAACCTTACGATTTATATACGATTTTCTTTGTCCTAATCGAAATTTTCTTATTTTGTATGACATAATGAATTTACCGTATTGTAAAACTTTGAGGACAATATTATGAAATGTAAAACTAAATGTTATGAAATGTTAAATTACAATATTATGAAATGAAAACTATAATATTGTGAAATCTTAATTAGCTCAGAGGTCAATGATAGTCTAATTGCAATGAGGTGTTATCACGGCCATGTTTTTAGAACTGCTAACAGATGGCGCTGCTTTGTATAAGATATCAAAAAAGTTAATTGTCAATGTCAATTGCCGTGTCAACATTAATTTTCAAAAACTGAAAATCTTTGTATTTGTAGTTCTTATAGGAAAGTAAGTAAGAAAAAACATTTATTTGTGATGTAACAAAACACAGTACACTAAGCTACACAAAAAAACATTTATGCATACAAAAAACAATACCTAACAAATGCACACAAAAGTTAGCTGGAAGAAAATGCTAATTAGCATTAAGTTCGCCTATGTATTTTTTTTTTCTATTAAACTTGTAGACACACAAGCTGACCTGCCTCCAGATGTATTATTTGATTAGTGCAATAAAGAATGTTCTTATCTAATCTAATGCAAATAAGAAAAAAAAGAAACCATTTTTGTTTGAATACAAACTATAAAATTAAATAGTAACTTAAAGTACTAAAGTATTTAAAGATGAATGTTCCGTGAGTTGTCTCATAAGTTTGACGCGAAACATCTTCTTTAACAGCTTTTGTCCAGACAGCGCCATCTATTTATCAAGACGGAATATTTTTTTTATCAAACAAAATTAAAAGCCTTCATTAACTTCACATAGTCATTTGCTTTCTGAGAGACTGTTAAGTTCTGATTGAGCTAAATTGTGTCAACATGCAACAATTATACATACTTAATAAATAAATAATAATCTAGCCCCGAACTAAGTCAAGCTTGTATTATGTCAACCAGATAACTGATAAAATACTTATATACTTTTTTGTAAATACATAACTATAATATATAGAAAAACATCCAGATCCGGAACAAACATCTATCATCATGTTAACATTTGTTCCGCGGTGGAAATCGAACCCGCTACTCCCTGCGTCCCACCCGGCTATTCGTCCACTGGGCCACGGAGGTCGTCAAATTTTATTTAACTTATAAAACTAGTACAAAGGCGAACATAATGCTAAAAAGCATTCTTTTCCAGATAACGTTTGTGTATTGTAGATAAAGATGTGTAGGTAGTGCACAGAAATAGCATAATATAGGTACATACTACATATAAACTTACTTGAACACATTATATAATAGATTAAACTATACCAATATTAAATAATAGTTGATTATTAAGCGAGGGGATAAAGCAGTGTCTTGCGTCACGGGCGCTATATTTAATCTCGAACGTAACGAAGGATTCTAGAGTTAACTCACGAGCGGAGCGAGGGAGTTACTAGAATCCTGAGTGTAGAGAGTGATATAAGCACGCCCAAGATGCAGACAACTTTATCCACAAGGAGAATTCTCGATTTTTTCACACTTTCTGTGAGAAAATAGAAACCAAATCTAAGTTGGTACATTCTGTGCAGAGGTTAGTTCGATTTACGAATAAGTTCTTATGTGTGGATCTCTTTAGTTCAAATGTTAATACAGGTAAGGTCCTAAACTCAAATCCACATTATGCCCGCGAGGGCATAATGAAATTCAGTACAACTTTACTCCCGGCTCAGCCGTAGATATTTAACCACCTGCTTTCGGTGAGGTTGTATAATTTGACATTGCCGAGCAGGTGCTGTGAAAAAATACATACATAACAATAGAAGAAAAGTTAAATTGCTGAGTTTTGGTCAGTTTTGGGCTCAATGGCGCACCCTGGGAGAAACCTACGTCCAGCAGTGGACTGCTATAGGTTGATGTTGATGATGATGATGGTCAGTTTGACCGAAAAGGTGCCTATAGATCAATCTGAATGGTGATCAAACTTGTAACACCCCCATTTCTGCGTCGGTGGGTGGTTAAAAATATACATACCGTACACTAGTGATAATGAGCAAGCCATCTTTAGTTGTAATTTTATACATCGATTAAACCTTCGCCTAGTTATATTAGGGGCACTGTATTTCCATTGCGATTAGAATGTCATTTAGAGCAGTGTACACACACCAAAGCCGAGCCCGCCGACAAGAAGCCGCCAAGCTGTGTCGGCGGGCCGGCGGCTTTGGTGTGTACACTGCTACACTGGTGTAACAAAAACGATGAATTTGAAACCGTATTACCTTAATGCATTAGGAGTCTTTTTCCTTTTATGAAATGTACAAGTAATAAGATACAGCTGTGTTTTCTTTACCACGAATGAATGCTCCAAGTGAATTAGCTTTGTTTATAAAGTAAATGAGACATCATGAGCTTCCCACGGTCTGTGATTTTACGGATGATACCGCTCTGCTGACGGACACAGAGACACAGACAGACTCGCACCGCACCGAGACTCTTGCCACGGTGCGTTTCTTTACATTTCATTTACTCATATCTTTTGACAAATTACATGTGCTTGGACAAGTCTAATCAAGCAATTAAAATATGTCACATAATTACATAATCAACACATACATACATACCTATAGTTAATACAATTTATAAAAAGAAAAGTGTGAAACAGTTCTAAATAATAACAGCTTTTGTTAAGGTCTGCAAAAGCATCATCAAATTGTAAATAATAATGAGATAAAAATAATATATACATATATATATATATACTAGCGAACCCGACAGACGTTGTCCTGCATGAAATAAAATGAATGAATGCATACACAAAAATTCATTCAAGTCGATCCAGTCGTTTAGTTGCAGTATAGATAAATATCCTAGATACCGACTGCAGCGGCATCTGCCGGGCTGATTTGTAAATCTAAACCATCCAGGGCGCCACCCAAACGCATACAAAAAAATTCATTCAAATCGGTCCAGCCGTTTAGGAGGAGTTCAGTGACATACACACGTACTGTAGAATTATATATATATGTCAGGTAATCGCAACAATTCATCATATTTAAATATTGTTTTATCAGCAAAAGCTTCGTCCAATTTATAATAACTTTTGCAAATAAGAATAGAATAGAAATACTCTTTATTGCTCATAAACAAAATTAAAATACAAAGAAATACACAAAAATAAAGGTAAGTACAATGGGCGGTCTTATCGCTAAATTCGATCTCTTCCAGACAACCTTTGGATGGATAAGATGTATTTTTATAAATGATCTAAATGAATTATCTGGCATATCTGTCTGTGCGAATCCGAGATTTGAAGCCATTTTGTCATTTAAAAATGCTAAGTGGAAGAGAAATTAGAATGTGCCTCGCACGAGCTCGCACCGCACCTTTGAAGTTACCGAATCGTCGCGGGTTCAACAAACCGCTACAGACGTGTCTGTGATACCACGGACCGTGCGCTGGTGCGAGCTTGTCTGCGTCTGTCTGCATTATCACAGACCGTGGGAAGCCATGTTCAGGGTGACTGGGGCAATACATGTAAAACAAGTCTTAGACGTAACCTATGTGTTTATACAATGAGGGGTTTTCACGGCCATGTTTTTATAACTGCTAACAGATGGCGTTGCTCTGTCATGCTCTGACTAACAAAGGAAAGTGAATTGTCAATTGCCGTGTCAACATTATTTTCCGAGGAACTTGAAATAAAAAACAGACATGTGTGTTTATCAGACGAAGTGAGATTGTTTTAGATAAATTTTAATATTGTGTCTTTGAGGTTCTGGCTTATAAACTATATTTTTTGACGGTGCATCTCCAGACAGTGCCATCTGTTAAAGTATTTATTTGATAATAATATTCAGAGCATGTAAATGAAAAGACAGTGATCCAGCCATGATTTCTTGTTTTCCATAATTGACTTCAGATGATCTTTAATAGAACAAGAGGATTTGGGATATTCAAGAAAAACTGTTGGATCTAATAGTTGTATAATGCTCAAAACTGCCGCATTACTCTTCTCTTTCTCCGCTTGCTTCTTCTTCTTCTCTTCTTTTAATGTTCTATTAGATCTTTTGGAAAAGGTATATACATTTCTTGGGGATTCCACCGTATCTAAGATCAGCTTTCCATACTCTTTTGAAAAAGTCACCTCTTCTTCAGGCTCATCTATAAAAGGTGAATCAGGATTCATTATTTTACCTAGATAATCTTTCTCTTCTTTGGTAACTGCTAGTCTCCTTTTCATGCTTATTTGACGTAGATGGCAATTCACACAATTCCACAGGTTTAACCCACCATCTTCTATTAATTGCACCTCTGGAGAAATTCCATATCGGTTGTTTGATCCGATTTCCTTCAATCTCCATAGTCTTTTGCAAGCTGATATACCCAATCTCAGTCTTATAGCCGCTCCCATGTGGTTTATGGTTAAGGTTTGCAAAGCCACTGCTGTGCTTTTTGACACAAAATATAAATCATCTGACGGGTTTTTTCCCTTGAGGTCTAATTCCAGGGACCTCTGTTCCATATTGTGATACAAATTTTCCCATAAAATACCAAGATGTATATTCTCCATAGTTTTCTGGGAAAAAGAATGTCTTGTCCGGACTCAAATTTATCCCACATAGATAAATCATCTGACGGGTTTTTTCCCTTGAGGTCTAATTCCAGGGACCTCTGTTCCATATTGTGATACAAATTTTCCCATAAAATACCAAGATGTATATTCTCCATAGTTTTCTGGGAAAAAGAATGTCTTGTCCGGACTCAAATTTATCCCACATAGAGAAAGGTTTTGCTTGTTCATTATCACACATCGTCTGTTGTCTTCAGGGTTATTGGCTAGGTATTTGGTAGTAGAATCATCACTTGATCTCATACAAACAACTTTCATTCTTGCCATGTCGTAATTCATGTTCCCTGGTAAAAGCCCTACTATTGTTGAAACTGCGTTCAACATTCCCATTCGCATTCCCGGACTTGCTTTAACAAATCTACCACATTCAGATATTCGTGGCTGTAGCTTCAAAAACCACTCTCTTGTTTCTTGGTTCATCGATTCTAGATATTCATTCTTCCACTCTATCCTAGAGTAATGGTTTTCATTTTCTACCATTACACCTGGCCCAATTTGGATTTCCTTCCAACCTTAAAAAGGTGGCCTACTAAACATATTTCTTGAAATAGTCTTCCATATTCAGATGGCTTCGGTAACCCGAGTTTTACTCTAGTAGGTTCATCATATAAATAATAGTGGACCAGAGCAAAGATTCCTGGTGAGAGACATTCATTCCATTTTGTAGCATCTTCAGTTCCTTGACAAATGTGTGTAGCCACCTCTTCATATAGCATACACTCTTCCAAATTATTGGTAATCTTTGCTTTTTTCTCTTCTCCATCTATAGAAATAGTTGAACCTGGAAGATGCTCAGATAGTTTTAAGGAATTAAGTTCCATTACATGCAAAAAAGACCTCAAAAACATGGTTCCGGAGGCTATGGCTCTTCTGTCTTTCTTACCCCTTTCTTTATGTTTCAAATAGGACGCAAATCTTCCCACTAACTGCTTCATTCGGATTCTGGTCTGTTCAATGTTAGCAGTAGTTTTTGTTCTAGTAAACAGTTTCTTTTTGGTAGTAGACACTTTCTGCTTTGTGTTGTTGTCAAAAACGGTGACTGTCTCATCTTTAGTCTCAACTTGTCTATGCTTTAACTGATCTTTTTCGAAACACTCCATTGTCCCTTGTATCCATCCTATCAGACTGTAACAATTTTCAATGCCATTCTCCTCTAAAAATGTGTACGCTGTCTCAAAAGCCTGAGCTGCTGTTACACTTTGTTCTGTGAAAGGACAGAAAGTTTGTCTCCCTCTTGTTAGAATGTCTGAACTAGACATAGTTACTTCCTGCATTGTTTGATCTACAGCAGAATCGATTAGAGTGTGATGCTTCAAGAGAAAGCTTTCAACAGCTTGACGGACAAAACTTGTCACATAATTGCCATGTACTTTATCGTGGGGAAATTTCCCGTCCCTCTTCTCCCAATTTAGTCTAGCCACATCGACTCCACCTATATTTATTGTTCTCCCAATCTCCTTTCTATTGTATTCTTCTGCCCTATTCACTGTAACAGCCACTTTTGGTGCTTGTGTGCCATACCCATGAGGTGGTGTTCCTGTGTATATGAATAATCCACTTACCATTGAGAGATTTCTGGCTTGTTGTTCGTTGAAGACTCTTTTATATATTGATTCAGTATTAATTTCTTTCGTGTTGTCAGGGAGTAATGTCTCCATAATAAAAGTGTTTTTCTTTTTTCTATACATTTTTTTATTCTTTTGGCATTTTTGAAGTTAATATAATAAGGATCTGTTGATACTCACAAGTGGCTTATGATCTGTCTCAATCGTGATATCTGATTTCCCGTAAATGTGCATGTAAAACCTTTCACATGCAAAGACACAGGCATACAATTCTTTTTCTATTTGCGCATACGCTTGTTCAGTTTTTGTTAATGATTTTGACGCATATGATACAGGTAATTTGTTTTGCAATAAACACGCCCCTAAATCATTTTTACTTGCATCTACCGATATTGTAATAGGTTTATCTAATGAATAATACTGAAGTACTGGAGGGCTCGCTAGTAATCTTTTTATATTTTCAAAACACTTGATGTCTTTCCTCCCAGTGCCACTCGATTTTCTTTTTAAGTAATTCGCGTAATATGGCTGTTTGCTCGGATAAATTCGGAATGAAACTACTTACATAAGTTACCAACCCTAGAAATCGCTCGACATCTTTTACATTAGATGGAGTAGGCATATTTTTAATTGCAACAACGTGACTTTCATCTGGAGATATTCCATTTTTCGATATTTTATGACCCAAATATACAATTTCAGATAATCCTATTTTACATTTTTGCTTATTCAATTTAATATTAATTTCCCTACATCTTTGTAAAACTGCTCGTAATCTCTTATCATGGATTTCTTTATTTGGACCAAAAACTAAAATATCATCAATAAATTGAATCACACCTTCAAGATCATCTAAATGTTCGTATAGTTTTTTATGAAATATTTCAGAAGCTGAGCAAATTCCGAATGGCATTCTTTGAAATTTAAATCTACCAAAAATTGTATTAAATGTACACAAATCCGTTTCTTGTAACTTAACCTGCCAAAATGAATGTTTTGCATCTAATGTACTAAAAACAGTGGCTCCATATAAGCGAGTAGTCACTTCCTCGAATGTTGGTATTTTAAAATGTTCTCGCTTAATTGCATTATTTAAATCGCGAGGATCTAGACAAATTCGAATGTCACCACTGGGTTTTTTCACCATCGTCATACTATTTACCCAATCAGTAGGACCTTCTACTTTCGCTATAATACCTTGTTGCTGCATTTCTAATAACTTATTCTTTACTTGTTCTCTAAGAGCTATCGGTAGTTTCCGTGGTGGATGGATGACCGGCTGAACATTCTCTTTTAACTGAATTTTATATTCTCCTGGTAAACACCCTATCCCCTCAAACACATCTTTAAAATCATTTAGTAAATTATTCGAACTACAATCCACTGACAAAATTCTTTTTATTAACTTTAACTCCTCACAAGAATATTTACTTAAAATTGGAACCGAATCAACATCAGCAATCAAAAATTTTAAAAAGTAATAATTTTGTTTATATTTTACCTTTAAATAACATTTACCGATAACTAATATTTCACTTCCAGAGTAACCTTGCAGTTTTACTGAAGATTTAGTTAATTCGCACTCGGAAACATTCATATCCTTTAAGAATCTCCTAGGAATTATATTCACATCAGCTCCAGTATCCAATTTGAATTTAATTGACACATCATTTATTGTTAATTCTGTAAACCACTTATCACTATTATGTTTTTTATGACAATGAGAACTTATTACCTGATCAGTGGCCTCCCCATGGTCCTCCTCGCGTACCACGTACACCCTGCACATTCTCGAAAAATGGTTCATCCGATTACACTTGAAACAATGCTGTCCATACGTTGGGCATTCGTATCCCTTATGCTGTCCACCGCATTTCTGACAACTAATCAGACCGGCACTCTGATACGCACCACGCGCACCACGTCCACGAACACTCATATTGGCACCACCACGATATTGACTCGTCACAGGACGCGGGGGCGCACCAGCGCCCCCAGCGGCACCAGTACCGCCGCCCCCACGTGATGATCCTCGCCCTGCATACATCCTACGAGATTGTCCACGCTGGTTTCTCCCAATCCAATGCACGTCCGCTGACGGTAATTGAGTCGCTTCACTGCCAGCGTTCACTCCATGCACATGATGCTCGATATTTTCTGTTTTTATATTCCCCGCCTGAGCTCTTGACATTTCTGCCAAACGGCAAATATCTATCGCTTTCGATAACTTTAAATCGGCTTCTCACAATAACCTTTCTCGTAATGTTCCGTCTTTTATACCACATATCAATCGATCTCGCACCAAATCACTGCATAAATCTTTAAACTCACACTTCGCCGCCATTTTGTTCAATTCAAAAACATATTGCTCAAAAGACTCTAATTCTTCTTGGTCTCTTGTAAAAAACTTATGACGTTCTATTGTTTAATTCTTTTTCGGCAAAAATACTTTATCAAATTGTTTTATTAATTCCTCAATGCTTTTAATCTCCTCCATGTCCTTGAACTGATCATATACTTCCCGACATCGATCTCCAATAATATGTAATAATATGTTTATCTGCACTTTTTTCTCCTTTTTAGATAATTCACATGCTTCATAATAGATTGTGAAAGATTTCTTCCAATTATCCCATTCTTTGCTCAAGTTTCCCGATGTCACATTAGCTAAATTATTTTCGAATAAAAATGGTTGAGGCGGCCTCAACATCGACTCCATTTTATCACAATTATCTCTTGATCCACTTTATTATAGAACTTTTCCACACTTGTACAGCGATATTGTTCCGTATTCTACACTTTGAGTTAATTTCTACTCGGCTGCGCCATGTTAAAGTATTTATTTGATAATAATATTCAGAGCATGTAAATGAAAAGACAGTGATCCAGCCATGATTTCTTGTTTTCCATAATTGACTTCAGACTGTTACGCTAGTTGGAACTAGTTTTTTCTTTTTTTAATCGAAAATGAAAAGCCCTCATTGTGGTTTATTCTCGAAATCCCCACCGGTGCGTAGAGGCCTAACCGGACAATTACAACAAACTTACACGCTTTAACACGGGAAATTTCTTATTAAATAATTTGAAAATAAATTACGAGCTACGAGCCGGTGGGGACGTAGCGGTGGGGATTTACCTACAATGGGTTTTATAGGCAATAAACACTTAACATCATGTGGGCCACGGGTTTGTCCCGTCACTTTATGCAATAATATAAAAATAAGAACAAATTATTACGTCTATATTTAAAAAAAACAGCAATACTCGCACGCTCATTATGAGATATCTAAGCTTATGTGAAATTGACAGTTTTCACGATAATGTTAGCATTAACAGAGGACCCAGATTATCTAGATCCATCGAATGTTGGATTCATCTTACAGGTACCTAACGAATTATACAGATATTATGAAAAACTGTCAATACTTCAAATCCGGGCCTCTTTAAGGTGAGAGTAAATAGGTTTCTTCTAGATCTTCGTGCTACGTCTTAGACCACATCATCACTTACCATCAGGTGAGATTGTGGTCAAACGAAGTTCTATCCAATTTAAAAAAAAAAATCTAATTTCTCAAAATTACGCGCGTTAAATTGAAAGGTATCGAAAAACCGTCAATATGACTTAGGACGACTCGCGCAACGATGCCTAATCGTATTCAAAGAGTTACCAAATCATACAAAGACGTCAAATTTGAACATGTCTAGACGCTAATTGTGTTTAGGGATCGTTATGCAAGCCGGGCTTAGAGACTAAAGACATTTTAGATCGTTGTATGTCAAAAAATATTTTCTGTACCCTGAAATTTGCTGGTGCAAATGAAAGCCGTTTGTAAATTATGAACTAAGAGGAATTTTCGTGATCAGACCGTTAAAATAATGTTAAAGTAGCGTCCACTAGGCCCATTAAATGGAATCGTAGTACGCTAGACGGAGAAATTCAAGTTATGACGAAATATGCGCCTGGGCTCGTCTTAAAGAACAAAGTTCCATTGGTATTGCTAACGGTGTTCTGCCACTCGGTGCAGTGCGGCTGGTGCACCAACGTTAATAAATTTAAAATCATTATTTTATTAAACAAATTATGTACGAGCAATAAGACTAAAAATGCCTTTGCCAACTTAAAATCCCTACGAGCTTGGCTTGAAAATGTCCGGAAAAAGTGTCCTAGTCATTTTCTAAGTAACTTATTAATGCAGCCTAGGTTGGGTCATTCTTCACTTAGAATTAACATTATGGGGTTTATATAGATCTTCCAGTCTTCATTTACGCCCCCACAACTTTTATACGTCAATCTTTATTATTTAAATCGTATAGATTTATTTTCAAAAGTCTTACTTAAAACTGACTTAGAAGTAAACGCAATGGAGGGGCGCGCGATGTTCAGCCCCGGATCTAGTGGGGCAAATCGGGGCGCCCGCCCCGGGCGGCAATTTCATAAGGCGCCCAATTCTTCCATAAAAAATATGTTTAAAAAAAACTTGCTTCAAATGGGGTGTGGCTGTGTCTTGGGCACGGCTGTGTGTTGTACGTGAATACGAGTACGCAACAGATACTATTTTCTATATAAAATACGCAATTTTATGTACGTTATAATCATGTTTGAACACTAAAGAAGTCCTTAATAATCATACTAAATTGAAATCTCGAAACGCAGCAAACTGACCTCAAAATGGCGATGCTTCCCCCTTCACCACGCGCAATGCGTCACAGTCCTCACTTAGCGAAACGAAATCTTTGATCCTTTAGTTATCCAGTGGTGTAATTAAATTTTGAATGGAGATGATGAATACGAGGCATGCCTTTTAAGTTTTGTCGTTTGAAGAAAAAAACACAACTAGAACCTTATAGTACTTTTTATTGTTTTTCAAAGTATTCACCGCGTAGCTTAATACACTTTTCCATTCGCTCAAACCAGTTATTATAACATTTATTCCACTCTAAAGTGGGGGTGTTCAAAATGGCTGACTTGAAAGCGTCGACTGCTTCTTCACCGGACTGGAACCTTTGACCACGAAGACTTTTCTTAATTTTAGGAAATGTAAAGAAATCGTTAGGGCTTAGGTCAGGACTGTATGGAGGATGGTCAAGAATTTCTACTTTTTCCTGCTTCAAATACTCAATCGTTTGACGAGCGCTGTGTGAGCTTGCGTTGTCGTGGTGCAGGATGATGCGTCGCTTTGAGTTAGATTTTCGAAGTTCGGCGATGACTTGTGGTAAACAAACTGTAGTATACCACTCTGCGTTAACCGTTCTACGATCTTCAAGTGCAATAGTCGCAACATGGCCGGTTTTTCCAACGAACGTGGCCACCATCTTCTTTGAAGTGCTTCGAGAACGAACAACTTTAGTCGGCTTTGGCTCGTCTTGAAAGACCCAGATTGTAGATTGTTGTTTGGTATCAGGATCGTAGGCATAGATCCAAGATTCGTCACCACTTATGATGTCGTAGACGTGATTTGACTCCCCTCGGTTGAACCTTTGCAGAGTTTTCTTACACCATCTGACGCGGGCCGCCTTGTGATCGTCGGAAAGCAGATGCGGTATCCAACGGCAAACTAGCTTTCTCACACCAAGCGCTTCATGCAAGATCTTCTGAATGGTTGTCCCTGAGATGCCTAATAGAGCCTCTATCTCTCGATACGTCACATGACGATCTTCGAGAATTAGTTGTCTCACAGCAATGATGTTATCTTCAGTGAAGGCGGATTTTGGGCGTCCTTCGCGAAATCTGTCACTAACACTAGTATGTCCACGCTGGAATTCTAAATACCAGCGTTCGACAGTCCGCAGACATGGGGCTACATCACTGAACACAGATGTTAGCTCTTCTAAACACTGAAGCCGTGTCAGGCCTCTTCTAAAGTTGTAGAAAATTATTGCACGAACATTTTCCTTAGAAAGATTCATTTTCGTACGTGACCTGACAGATTCAAATCGAAACTGTGACTAAACAATAGCATTAATCCTAATACTTTCAACTGTTTTGAGATTCAAAATGTAAACACATTCGAATATAGAACAGTTCCAAATTCAAAATTGCCGGAAAATATGGAAACGACAGAACTTAAAAGGCATGCCTCGTATGTAGCTGCAAGACCAAACTGTATCTCCTGTATGTGTAACATCTTTCCTCTCAGTTTGTGGGAGTGATTTTGGCAAAAGAGACGGAAATGTGTAACAGGAAACTGGGGAAGCGCGCGCTATTTGATTTGACCAATGAGCGTGCGCGGTGGTCAGATGTTACACATCATATGCGACTACTGTAAGGCTCGTATTTTTTAATTGCCTCCTACTAGGGAAACAATTTTAAAAACGTATTCACGTCAAAAGCGCTTGGCATCCAGCACACTACGTACTCTAGATTATTCCACTCCCTGCCCGTGGTCCTACATAGTGCACCTGGCTGTTCATTTGACAAACACTTTAAAGTCACCCCGCCCCTCTCAAACGCTGGACAGGGGGCGCCACATCAAAATTCTGTCCCGGTTAAGAAAAATTCTAGATCCGGCGCTGGCAAAGTTAGACTGGAAGATCTCTACTAGGAAGACACTTTATAATTATAGGTATGAGAAAAACACATAAGCAATAATTATTGTTATAAGAGTATTCTAAGCTGTCACAATGACTTATTTAAGAAACATGAACATTAATGGAAGATATACAGGGTGATCCATTTTCAGTTGTCCTTGAATGTTTTTAGGTAGAGGCAATTGTGTCGATCATCTTATAAATATATAAAACAAGGTCGGGTTAGTTACACCATTCAAGAACGGCTGGACCTATTTTGATGACCTTTGATTTGTTGGATTTGTCTCCGCCCCGAAGAGCAGAATAACTATTAAATGTTGAAAATAACATATGAGATTCATTTTCTCATGCATAGATGCAGCAAATGATGGCCGATTGACAATTCTACCGGCGACGTACATTGGCAGCCCGCGTCATATGCATTTTAAGGCGGTACGAAGTTTGCCGGGACAGTTAGTTTAAAATAAACATTAGTTCTGCTAAAATGTATAAGTAGGTTAAATATTCATAATTTGTTTTTTTTTATAAATTTGCTTCTCCAGTCACATAAATCACTCTTGTTTAAAAACTAGTAAACAAATGAAATTTGGTATGAAAGTTTGGGACCACTGTAAATGGGCCACCCTGTATAAATGGACCCCTTCAATCGGACTTAGTAAAATTGATTATCTTTCCCCGTGGGGGTACAAATTAGTTTTAATTGTCACCCAAGGGAATGTAACGAAATCATTTGCAATCATACAGCACACTGGCTTATAAATAGTACATTTTTATGCAAGGGCGTAAGCGATCAATTGCACTTGAGATATTTAGGCGTACGAGCGAGTGAAAATGAGCGAGGACGCTAATGAGTCGAGGGTGCTTTTGATCGCTTACACCCGAATATAACACATAACTTTTCTTCACGAATGCGAAGAAATTAGTCTTATAAAAGTTTGTTTCTAAAAAGATAATTTGCGTTCCCGGTATCCATTGTTTTTTTACTACTAAACTATGACCTTTTTTATTTAATAGGATTTGTAATGGAGGTTGTATTTATTTTTAGCATTTATGAATGTAACCTCTTTATTTTAAATATAAATAAGGATTTGTCATGGAGGTTGTATTTCATTTTAGTATATGACTGCAATAAGCCTCATTCTATTTTCTAATTTAGTTACGGTCCTAGGGGGTAAATCGCATTTACGCATCAGTTATCGAGCTAATAATGACCAACTTTCAGAGCATGAGTGATGAAAAATTACATGTATTTATTTTTAACAACAAATGACGTATACTGCATTTATAATTAATAAGAATACAAGATGTTAGAATAATTCAAATGTCAGGTGCGTAAGTTTCAGTCCATTGGAGGTTTTAGGGAAGATTTCTTACTCTCCGTATGTACGTAATAGTGAATTCACACGATACAAGTACTTATTACGAAAACTGATAGCTAGCATGCTGCAAATTCAAAATCTGGTTTAAAAACGCATCCGAATCTTAGGGCGAATTGCGCAACTATGCTTAACCGTATTTAGTGCCTAATTATGTTTAAGAGAGTTGTCATATCACCATCCTCCATTATTGTAATATTACAAAAATCCTCTCCATCCAACGGTTGTCTGGAAGAAATCGCTTTTAAGCGCGGGGTGGTTATCGAAGCTGTCAAGTTTTACATGCATCTGTATTTAAGATAAGATAAGATAACTCTTTATTGTACACCAAAGTAATATACAGAACATAATTTTTACTAACAAATTTAGTACAATGGGCGGTCTTATCGCTAAAAGCGATCTCTTCCAGACAACCTTAGTATGGACAGGATTATAACAATCACATGACGGCGGTGCATCTATATAAAATTAAAAACATACCTAGATACTATAAACCTAAAATACTAATAATAACACAAATTTAATTATAATAAAACAAGCAACTATAAAAATGGTTATGATGAATTAACAAGCAGCGACAACTTCAACGCAGGACAATTTAACAACATTAGTTTACAAAACATAATTAATTCGCGGGTAGAAAAATACAAAACAAATTGTTATTAAAATTGACTGGTGGCACTAGGGCCTGTAAAATCAATAGCAGTTTAAACTAAAATTCTATGATTAAACCATCACTGACAAAGGAAAGTTTAAGTTTGTAAGTTTAGTTTAAACTGCTGATTTTACGGGCTTTAGACTAGCCTGATACGCAGGAGGCCGATTAACAATAACAGCTTATCTGGTAGGGAGCGGATACAAAAATAATAATAATTAGAAAACAAATAATAATCATTAGAAATTATTACTCAGTTAAGTCAATTGTGAGTGGTTAGTGTGTGTGTGTAAATCAATGTCACCATATTAATCAATCTGTAGGTACATTGTGTTCATAATGCACAACAACCAACAATCAACAATAGCTTAGAAACTTGGCTTCAATATTAAAAAAAAACTATAACAAAAAAATATTGAGACAACACAACGAATGCCGCACCAAGCCGATATATTATGTTCTCAGCTTGTATTCACCTGCTGGGTATATGCCTCCTCCATTTTGTGCCATGTAATCCCGTCTTGGGCAGATCGCATCCAGTCCTTATCAGCGATCCTTTCGATGTCGGCAATCTAGCAGGCAGGTGGTCTGTCAGCATTGCGTCTGCTTTGCCTAGGCAACCATTCCGTTAAGCCCCTACTGCACCTGCATACTGCAGGGTGGGGGAATAAGATCTGCACTGATGCCCCGCATTAGGGTGTATTGTGCATTACACCCCTTCTAACCTGACCCCAGCCATCCTAGCTCCTTGAAGTAACGGAGCAGGACTTTGCGTTGATGGATGTTGCTTTCCAAGATCCCCGTGGATGTTTTTGTGCTGTTAGCGGGTGAGAATTCGATGAGCTGCTGCAGATCTGTCTTCAGTCTGACATCGCTTGTGGCCGTACAGTAAAAAATCACGTGCTCCACCGTCTCTTCTTCCTGAAGACATGCGCGTCTCCTTGCCTTGCCAAATGCTCCGCCCAGCGCCATTTTAATTTCATTATTCTGATACGGACGTCTTGGACCTATTTCCTACGAATTTCGGTGTTTCTTGTATAGTTAAACAATTAAGTTACCAAGTTACTTTTAACTTACGGTATATTTTGCATTTAAGACGTGTATTTATTTTATTAAACTATACATTTAAAATCAATATTGTACTCATATTAGATTTTATAAACACGTACATTCAGCTACATTAATAGATCAACAATTTGAGCTTTTTAAACTGTAATAAATTTCGTATTAAGTTATATTTTAAATCAAAATATTTCAAAATATTGGCTATTTGGGGATCCAAGTTAATGAAAACTCCTGAAAACTTAAGATGAAGTTGAATGGGCTGATCACAATAAAGTACTTCTAAAATGGAAATAACATTTTAAGCATGATAAAAAACCTGTTATTCCATACATTTTAGCCGAGTAGCTATTGAACGGACAATCTGATTATTTTTACATCAGTAGATTAGGGCCATTGTTATAGAACAAAATCAAATTAAATAGTTTATATTACATTAAAATATATAATCTTATTTTAAAGTAGCAAAATAAATAATCTGTTGAAATAATAAACATAAAACCATTTTCGAAATCAAAATCAAAATGTAACGCCAAATATTTTCGCCTTTAAAATAAAATACCACTTTTAAAGTAAACAAATGTACAGATGTACAGAATCTTAATAATAACAAAACGATTTCCTACGCATATATTTTTCAATTCAATTCATTTCTTCAATTTTCAGATGTCAAAGATCCATATTTGTTAGAAAACAACTTAATTCAAACAGGTCACATGGGTTAGTACAAAGTTTAGGCACATTTAAACAAACAACATTCAAATAATAATAATAAAAGTTAAATATATTTCTGAATTTGAAATTTAGGTCTGAAGCATTATAAATAATAGGTCCTCTTAGAAGGACTCTGAGATGTTGATAAGTACCATTTACCCTCAAGTTTTTGGGAGTATCTACATGTAAGGGCTCTTATTTTTTATTTAACTAGTTTCAAAGTTATAAAATGTAGGTACAATATTATAATTTACGATAAGTACTTATTAAAACCCTCCGACCAAATAATGTATGGACAGGCCTAGGTAAGCATTAGGCCTAGCACGCACCTTACGATAAATCGCTACGATCAGACAGTACAGTTCGAACGGTAACAGTTTTCGGCACACACATTTCTATGCACCTTACGATAAATCGCTACGATCAGACAGTACAGTTCGAACGGTAACTATTAATCGTAACAAAACTGTAACAATTTTTGGCACACACGTTTCTATGCGCCTTACGATAAATCGCTACGATCAGACGGTACAGTTCGAACGGTAATTATTAATCGTAACAAAACCGTTACAATTTTCGGCACACAAGTTTCAATGCGCCTTACGATAAATCGCTACGATCAGACGGTAGAGTTCGAACGGTAACTATTAATCGTAACAAAACTAACAATTTTCGGCACACACATTTCTATGCGCCTTACGATAAATCGCTACGATCAGACGGTACAGTTTGAACGGTAACTGTTAATCGTAACAAAACTGTAACAATTTTCGGCACACACGTTTCTATGCGCCTTACGATAAATCGCTACGATCAGACGGTACAGTTCGAACGGTAACTGTTAATCCTAACAAAATTAACAATTTATGGTACACACGTTTCGAATAATAGTTACCGTTCGATCTGTACTGATCTGATCGTAGCGATTTATTGTTAGGTGTGTGCTAGGCATAATGATTATAAGAAAATCCATAAAAATTAACTATAGTGCGTCAGATCTGAATACATGATGTATTCTTCATAGATGTATTCAGAACCTACACTATAATTAATTTTATCCGAGTTTATTGAACCGAAACATTGTCGGTCGTAAGACCTACAAAAGGTACGTGATAAATCCCGTATTTATAATAATGATTGAAATAAATCATGGAAGTTTTCTAAGTAAAATATCTATAAAGTCTTTGTGGCCTTTCCATACATAAGTTGAACCATGGTCGATGACCAACGCGTACCTATATAAGTTTAGTTAAGGGTATAGTAAGCTACGGTGCACCGCGTTGTAAACGTGGCTTTATATACTTAACGTGGTTGCAAATATGTGCTTTGATGTACAGAAAATAAGACTGAGATTGTCTTGTTTGACTAGTAATGATTTCATCTAGTCAAAAAACGTTTTTATTCAGTGGATGATTTCAAGTTACAATACAATTCAATAAAAAATCTATTTAATTACTAATCTATAATTTTTTTAAAATTATATAATCGTTGCATTAGTCTGTATTTTGAATTGTTAGTTTTATTGATTAATTTTGTGTTTCAAATACAATTAATTAATTGTTTTATAAAATAAATGAAATGAAACATTCAGATAAATATGATGAACTCTTACTGGTCCGGTAACAGATTAATTCAGCTTCAGAGTCGATTTGGAAGGGTATGAGTACCATTTACAACTGAACTCTTCAATTAACATTATCTTTTTTTTAAAGCACACTAAAATACCTGCGATTTGTATATGAAGCCACGTACTTTAAGGTGGTCTCTCCCAAACGATTGATTAGCTAAAACATAATTAAAGATAGAACACCTTATAGTACAAAATTTATGCAAAGATTTATCATAAAATGCACATGGATGGTTATAAAATTGTGTAAACGTCAGATTTAATAGAAACTTGAACTCCTGTAGGCCTAGCACAGTAACTGTAGAGAAGGTTTTAGTCATGAGTCATTTATCAGAACAAAGAAGACACTTGTCGACCGTCTCGAGAAGCACGATTGCGAGAGTGAACGGGAAGAAACGTTGTCGACACTTCCTCGACAGTAGTATACAACGCCGATCACGATAGCCATCATTTTATCTATCTTTGACATTTAAGGATAGACAACTTTCTTCTGAAATTGTCTAGGTCTTACGATGCCTAGACAACACTGTCTTCTCAAGTTGTCTCTTTTGCACTCTTCTCAATCACGCGCTTGCCAACAATTTTTGGTAAAATATTTAATTAATTTAATATACAACGCACGTTGCTATAGACAGAGTATCTTTCTCTTGTCTACGAATAAAACTTACTGCTTGTGGCAAAGAAAATTTCGGAAGAATCGACAGAGAATAGAATAGAATAACGCTTTATTGTACATGACACTCAAATTGAAAAACAATATAAAAAACAAATAACAATACACGCAGAAATACAAGTTGCGATCAGAGCCTTGTCGTCTCTTCGAAGAGTAGACAAGGAAATCGCTGTGCTAGCCCTGCTGGTAGAAGAATGTAAATTATATTGATCTGCCAGGAAATTCATAACAATACACCAGATTATTTTGTACCCATTTATGTGTTTAATTCTCGACTTTGCCAAATTTTAAGAGACCACCTCATGCTCAAAAAGCATTACTTTATCTTATTAATAATCGAGGCGTTACTTCACGATCGGGGTTATAAAAAAAACGCCTTATCGACTGCCCAAAGTTTCTATATAGAATTGTCAAATGAGTTGAACACTGAAGAAGAAAATAATGAAGCTGATGTTCGATTTGACAAGGCGGAATAAAACGAAATTATGTAGAATTATTGTTCATTTATTTATGTTTTATTTATTGTTCAAACAAATCTATTGAAGTGAATAAATATTGTTAAAAATGATTTAACTGATGATCAGATGTCTCATCGGACTGTTTGTGACTATTAGTAATTTAGGCTCACCGCACACGAGCCATAAAACTCATTTTTCGTACATTCTATTATGAACTCGCCGCACACGGTTGAGGACGGGGTCGCTTCACGCCACGAGACGCCGCTTCTCGCTTCGTGTGGTCGTGTGGCCGCCACCGATCGAAAGTGATGGAAAAAGTGATTGTCGCGCGCTTCCGCTACTTAGTGACCGCTTCCAGCGTCATCTGGCGGTATTGTGGCTGTGGCTCGTGTGCGGCGACGCTTATCGACGCAAGCCTTTTTACATTTATTTACTGACAAACGTGTATATGACGCCTTATATGCTTTATTAATTAGAATTCAAGGCCCATTTGGAAATTTAAAACGCGGCTGGTAACATTTTTAGCTAAGACGATTTCTACTTACAATCGCCTTGTTTATTAATAAGTAATATGTAGTGTAACGAATTATGTTAATTATTAGTGAAGTACTGCAATGAAGTTCGATGACGAATGTACTGGTTTGGGCGATACAAGGTTTGATTGCCAAGCATATCAGAAAGTAGATAGGTTTTGGTGGTGAACTTAATAAAATTGTTAAATTTTAAATGTTTTTCATTTAATTATGCCCAAACAGAATAGACATAGACAGACATTTATTTGCTAACATAGCACAAATTCACACAATAAATTCAAAAGATATAACATCAAAGAAAAAGCACAAGTAGGAGAAAACAGAAAATTACATACAACAAATATAGGAACAATAGAATGAAATAACTAGTGGTTCGCCCCGAACTGAGATCTCGCGAGTCTCCCAAAACACAAAAACGAATATTCTTAGGACGACACGCGCAACTATGCCTAAACGTATTTAGTGGCTAAATATGATTTAAAGAGTTATCAAATCATACAAATACGTAAAATTTAAACATGTGTAGTCGCTAAATACGTTTAGGGATTGTTGTGCAAGACGGCCTTAATCTTTGACTATCAAAATAGTGCCATGAAATAAATAATCAACTTACTTGATCTACAGTTTCATTCAATTTACAGGTAACCGGAGTTCATGTTATGAGGTTACATTTTTTGGGGAATAAATTGCAGTTATTCTGGATTTCAGACTTTTGCCTATGTGTCGTTTAGGCTACACGCATACCAAATTACAGCACTGGTATCACTGGTGTACCCTGTGAATTTTGTCAAAGTTCAGATTTATTAAGGCTCATAACTGAAAAACTATAAATACTTTACTAAAAATAAAAACGTAGTCTAAATTTACTAATGAAGACGTTTCATTTGACGTCCCACTTGACCTAATAGTCTTATTTTCATTTTTTTTTACCCCCTTGAACCCCAATGTCTCAACAACCCCCCAACATTTTTAGCTCATTTAGTCACACCAAAATTGTACCATCACTACTTATCTATGTATTAAATTTTACGATGATCAGATCAAAGCTTCGAAAGTTATCCTCGGACAAACAAACATACATACATAGATACAATGTCGATTTGCCCAAGTTGATTTAGAGATCTCGCTTCGCTCGATCAATTATGTTGCAGCAACATTCGATAATTATTTTTTTCATGCTTGCTCTATTGTATTATCCATTGTTGCTCGCTTACATTTGTAAATAGCCGTGAAAGGGAATGTGTACTAACATCACGACAGTCTGATGGGAATAGTTTTAATAAATTCCCGTAAGTTGTAAAACAACGATGATGTAATGTAAAATGAGCTAATGGGTACAGAAGGGAGTACTACAGTTCCCTCAACACTAGGTACATGAGTAATTGAAGAGTAACACAATTCCACTAATTATCTTCGATAGCTCAACGTACACCAGTTCTAGTTACACTATATTGAAAGGTGGAGTAAAAACGTAAAATGAGAAAGGAAAAGGAATTACGGCGACGTAAACTTGAGGAAGCAAAGAAAGAAGCGACAGAAGTCACTGATCAAGGATTTGTGCGTTGACTACGCTCAGAATTCGACTCTCCATGGACTGCGCTAGATGGCCGCAAGCGGACTAACCATAATCGAGTAATTGTTCTGGCTGGTTACCTTCCTTGTGAGTGTCGGACTGTGTGGATACCTTATCGGTGATGTACTCAACAAGTGGACAGCTAGCCCCGTCATCGTCTCCGTCAGAGAGAAGCTCGTCTCAGTTAGCAGTGTGCCATTCCCTTCAGTCACCATATGCCCACAAATAAAATCCAAAGCGAACATGTATAATTAATGTTACTGCAAGCTAGCAGTAACATTAATTACACACATAAAGTGTTATTATGTTGCAAAATGTGTACCCACAAAAAGTACATTAAAAAGCCCCTAAACTACCTAAACTGCAACATATTTACAGCAACATTGCCACGATTGCAAATTGATATCAATTGGTAGCAAAATCAGCCGGTTGGCCTTCAAAGAAATACTTGAGGCAGCTTACAAAAAATATAAACCAATCAATTCTATCGAGGTATTTATTTAGAAACTAGCAGTATCATCATTAAGGCACAAGCTGAGTCAACACTTTAACCACAGTCTTCTTGTCAAGCTTGCATTTGGGGTATAGGACTTGGCAGTCGGAGTCCGCGAGACCGCCGGCTGTTGCCGCCTCGTAGACTGATGTACCAGACAACATGCGACTTACAAGTGAATTGCTGAAATAACAAAACATTTATGAGTTATGTCCCAAAAGTGACATGCGAACCGCGTTAATCAAAAATCAGTTTAATTGGGTACTCTTAATTTAATTGTCTTTTGTCTGCCATTTGAGGCAGAAAATAAAGTTTTACCAGCCGGGTCGAACCAGCGTATAATGAAGAAACATTTATGTTTGTCTCGCGTAGAATTTTTTCTAAGGCTTAAAGAAAATGCAACAAATTATTCCGTTGGGAGAAACTTTTCTCGGACGTAGATATATGGCAGCCTGCCATACAAATAGTGTTTTATATCAACGGGCTTTTTATTTCACAGAAGTGGTTCTGAATCCTGCTACGAAAGATATGTGCAACATCAAAAACTTTAAAAAAAGGGAATTCGAGGTCATCTCAAGTTAATCGTTTTGGGCATAAGACAAAAATATTTTTTTTATTAACGATTATATTTCGCTACTAAAGATATAAGTGTTGTGGTACTACTATAGTAACCGGTTCTTGGTTCCCTTCTACCTCTCTGTCTGTCTCTGTCTACTAGTCTGGTGCCTAATTCCTAATTTATGGTAAGCGTATACCCGTGCTACCATGAAGTGAATCAACCGCCAGAATCACGGTAAAAGATGGACATACGAGTAGGTCTTGACAAAATAGTTTTGTGAAAGAATCATCAAAAAAATTAGGGAATCGATGACACCTACCTGGACAAGGAAGAGAGTGTAGCATCAAAATCTGTAGCGTTGCCATTGACGACATTCTCGTTAGCCAACTGAACGTAAGAGCAGGTCAGCCGCTGCATGCACGAACCCGAATCTATGTTGTAACGGTTCAATGTCTCATCCAGCTTATGCATCCAGTCGGAGATTTGGCTGAAATCCGTCTCTACACCTGGAAACACACGAATAATATTCAATTTATTATAAATTAGCTGACCCGCCCGCGGCTTCGTACGCGTGGTTTGTAAAAATAATACATTACCCTCCTGTGCAGTCGCGTAAAGTGTATCCTATGTCTCAAGTCCATTCATAATCTATCTAGGTATATAGGTACCAAATTCCATCCAAATCGGTTGCGCCGTTAAGTCGTGAAAAGGTAACAAACAGACAGACAGAGTTACTTTCAAATCAGTATGTACCTGGATTAACACATAGGCTACTTTTTCTTGACAAACAACGCGTGCAAAGCCGCTGGCGGAAGCTAGTCACTCATATTAACTTTCCTCTTGAATCACTCTATCTAATGCTGAAAACTGCATTAAAATCCGTTGAGAAGTTTAAGAGATCTAAGGTAACAGACAGCGGAAGCGACTTCATTTTATACTATGTAAAGATGCTGATAATTTGACCACTACCTTACCTCCTAGTGTGGTCGATGATAAAACACGCTTGCCTAGAAAGCACATAATGTGCTCTAATTTATTTATATTATTATTTTTTATAAATTATAGGCTAGCGTTTGACCACTATCTCGCCTGATGGTAAGCGATGATGCAGTCTACGATGGTACACGCTTGCCTAGAAGAAACCTATTCACTCATGACTTGAAGATCCCTAGGTTGTAGTTATCAGGAAACACAGACTCAGGTAAGGCGTTCCACTCCTTGGCGGTGCGCATAATACAGGTGGAAGAGTACCGCTTTGTGCGTATGGGAGGTATGTCTACCATGTAGCGGGGCGCATCGCGGAGCGTCTGGTTGTCCGATTATAAAATGGGGATGGTGGGATCAGGTTGAAAAGCTCCGCAGCACACTCCGAAATGTATCCGATAAAAAACCGAAAGGCTTGCAACCTTTCGACGATGCTCGAGGCTGTGGAGCCTTGCATTTGCTAACTCGTCATTGCAAATGAGCTTCTTGGCTCTTCTCTCAATTGAATCTAGAGCCTCTAGCTGGTATTTATTAAGGATTCCCAATGAGTAATACACATACTTAAATTATATTAAAATACTGTGCTCACCCTGTGAAGGCAACCACAGATAACGCAAGTAAACATAATACAATTGCCTACATTGTATGCCTATCCTATGTGTATCGAGCCGAAACAGAGATCCTTTGCGTCCAAACACAAGTTTTTAAACTTAGTTAGAGCAAGGTATCAAAGTATTTGAGTACCTTGTTATCTACATAACAAGGTTGTAGTACAAAACCACCAGATACAACACCCTAGGTATCCTAGAAATATAACTATTTATACTAGTGGTTCGCCCCGAACTGAGATCTCGCGAGTCTACCATAAAAACAAAAAAAAATATTATTCGTAATCTTTAACTATCAAAATAGTGCCACGAAATTAAACCAAATAACTTGACCTACTTGATCATTTAAATTACAGGTTACGGGGGTTCATGTTAATTTGTTATCTTTTTTGGGGTACAAATTGCAGTTATTCTAGATTTCAGACTTTTGCCTATATTTGTGATACATAAGCTACACGCATACGAAATACAGCACTGTGGGGTCACTGTTGTACCCTGTCAATTTTGTCAAAAATTACTTTTTATTATGGCTAATAACTCAAAAACTACAAAAACTTTACTAAAAGTAAAAACGGGGTCGAAATGTACTAATGAAGACCTTTTATTTGACGTCTCACTTGACCTAATGGTCTCATTTTCTTTTTTTTTTACCCCTCTTGAACCCCAATATCTCAACAACCCCCGAACATTTTTAGCTCATTGAGTCACACCAAAATTGTGCCATCACTATCTACCTATAGGTATACCAAATTTCACGATGATCGGATAAAAGCTTCGAAAGTTATCCTTGGACAAACAAACATACAAACCCCTGTCCACAGTTCTCAATTTTATGGTGATTCCTTTACAGTTCAAGCTGTGCGGCTGTGGAACGCTTTACCTTTCTTTATTAGATCATCTAAATCTCTTCCTATCTTCAAAGCTAAGGTATACAACCATTTCCTTTCTTTGTCTACGCACTGCTAGTTTATCGTTATGTTTATCTCCTTTATTGTAGTTTATATATATAAGTATGTATATATTATTATATTTGTAAGTATATATATTTAGTTTATTAGTAAGTATAGGTAGTTTATGTAAGTTTATGAATATACTCGTATTTACACCGCCGTCTTTTTGATTTTGTTTTGTCCTGTCCATCCAAAGGTTGTCTGGAAAAGATCGCTTTTAGCGATAAGACCGCCCATTGTACTTACCTTAATTTTTGTGTATTTTTATTGTATTTTAATTTTGTTGGTGTGCAATAAAGAGTATTCTATTCTATTCTATTCCATACATACATACATACAACGCCGATTTGCCCAAGTTGACTTAGAGATCTCGCTTCGCTCGATCAATAAAAGTACACTATGTAAACCTTTTTTGAAATAAATACATATTCATTAAGATAGTGTAAAAGTAGTAATAAGAATAGACATTTATAACTTCAACACAGTTACAGAAAGTATTACATGATAGAACATACATTTACAAGAATAACATCAACAGCATAATTTTGCAATTTAAGAAATCCGCGGAGACGGGAAAATCTATTTCTTCCAGTCCCAAGGTTAGAAATATTTAGAAAGGGTCCATAGTATATGTCTATTAAAATGTATAATAAAATCCCATCTGCAATTACAAAAGAAATTGAAGATAGGACATTTAATAACAAACTTAGAAGCTTAGGTACTGAATGTTATAATATTAATGACTCATTTGAAAATGAGTAGTTTAATTATACAGGTACCTTTATGTAATTAAGTCACGGTTAGTATTTAGGTATTACTATAGTACGTAAGTGCTATAATATTTTATTGTTTAAAGTAGGTAGGTATGTATATATTTATTTTGTTTTAAATATTTAATGTAGCATTAAGCTATATTGGCCTTACCACAAAAAATTAAACACGTGTTGAAGACTTATTTAAAAAAGCCTTATACATTTTTGTAAAGTATGTTTTTAAACACGCGCTAAACAGTGTTTAATTTTGTTAAACACCATATCCTTGTTACCACAAAAATGTTAAACAATTGTTTAAAGCTTGTTTAAAAAATTCCTTACCAATTTATGTATAGGATTTTTTTAAAACATCTGTCTGGATTAAAAGATAAGACACTTACTTCGGCCGTAACCACCGCCATAGCTGTACGACAGAGCATGTATGATCTTGGGGAGAATGACCACTGCACCGAAGCCTAGAATAGACCCGATGAGCACTCCTCCAAGGTCTATCTTCACAGGGCCGTAAAGTCCAGGGGCGGTGCTGCCGTAGCCTCCCTGGAAAGATAGTTTAATATCTGTAGTCCCCACAGTACTTAAACATCTGCCAAATAACAAACGAGTCCTCTAGCTCCAGAACGGAACAGAATCTGTCCAGCTAAGAATTGGTAAGTCAGACGGATTAAGGGCTTCACACACGGCAGCTATAATGTAAACATGTACATTATATCACGATACATATCACTACATTTTTCAATAGAAATCGTCAGGACCACAAACGAAAGCTATAATATATATTTTTACATCTTCGTATCTTAAGATACAGAGCGATACGAAAATATACATTTATTTACAGCTGGAAAGTGCGTCAATCGGGACGTATGCCAATAGAATGAAGGGAAAGAAAGAAAATATATTAAATTGTGTACCTGTTGTGTGTGGGATACATTAAGATAATTTAAAGCTATAAATCCCGGAATGTAGTGTACATTAATGTACATTATAGCTCCCGTGTATGAAGTCCTTTATACTGTCTTGGAATTTTAAATAGACATGCCAGTTTCCTCGCATCTACCTTCAAAGTTTAAGAACATGTATTTCATATTTACTTAGGTTCAGTTTCAAAGTAGAATCACTAAGTATATACTATTATATTGTATAGGTATATACTATTGGTGCTTTAGACCCACTCACCAGCGTTCTTAGTGAATAGGTTTTCTTACCTCAATACCACCACCTCCATAGTCAGAGAACCCAATCCCGAACCGTTGGGTTTTGTCGAGCTGTTCCCGTGGTTGACCTCTCACCGAATCGCGATCACTCTAGATGGGATTTCAGTCATATTAAGTCCAAAGTTCACCGATACCTTATGTATATACTCGTAATATAATCAGGCGACGTTGTCATGGGTATAAGAGTGGATCTGGCCGGCTATAGCGTCAATAGTGGCTATGGTACTGCTAACTGCAATTTGATGGTGAACTTTAGACCTTTCCAGAAGGAGCGAATTCGCCGCGAATAGATACGCGCGCATTCATACGCGCGTTGGCGAGTTCTTGGCGCCAATAGACTGCGTCCACAAGCATCGCGCGAATTTAAAATACGCGAGTAAATCGCATGCACTTCGCCAGACTCTTGACTCGCGCGTTATACGCGCGTGTTGCGCGGGAGTCGAGATACTAGAGTCGCCTTGTTGCGTCCAAATTACGCGCGAACTTCAGAGCGAGTGCCGTTGAGTTTGGGGAATCCATCCTCAAACGCTCGCGGGTTGGTGGTCCTTTTGGACGCAATGGTCGCGCGTGATACGCGCGAGAGAATTGCGGCGAATTCGCCCTTTCTGGACAAGCTCTTAGCCTTAACAAAGGAATACCATTACCGGGGTTCGTGCTGATGTCTACTACCCGTTTCAGTCAAATCGAAACTTTCCCAGCTACGCTAAAAGCAATAGTATATAAATTGTTTACCTGTCCGCTGCCTCCATAAGCAGATATGCCAAATCGCTGCGTCCTCTCAGACTGGCTTTCGCGGTCTTCTCTGGTATTGTCTACCCTTGCACTCGGCTCCGCAAGCTGGTCCTCGGTCCGGTAGCTCGGCATAAAACCCCTGAAATCGAAGCTAGTTTCCGTTAGATATGAGGTTCTGTCTCTTAAAACTAGAATAAGCGGTACCTAATGAATGGGATGAGAGTTGAGGCGTATCTATTAAACGTTATGCTATACTGATTTGATCGCCTTCTTATTGGAAAACAACGTTTCAAACTGTCTAGGTTGAAACAGTTGAACCACCTACGAATAAGTATGTGGGTGAAATGAGGGCTATTGGATGACAAATAATTTGCAATGAACTTTTGGGTGCTCATTAGGTCACGAGATTATTTGCATTGGAAACTTAAGCTGATGACCATATTTAGCAGTGGACGTCACCTGATATGATACTAATGATAAAGAATCTTACCCATCGTGACTATATTCCGCTTGGGCACCACACAACGCCACCAGTACAGCAACTCCAACTACCTTGTTCATGGTGGAAGCCATCACTGCAATCTTCCCCATTCCGTATTATGTTTTATAAGTCAAAAGCGTTCCATCGCTTACCCCAAAACAATCGTGTGTGGAAATCCATGCATAGTTCCATTCCATTGTTACGCAACACTTTTACTGTGACAAAAGACGCACTATGGGCCAGATGCTATCGAAATAGGAAGGAAAGAAGTAGATTTCCTAGTGCCCTATTTTGTTACTTGTCCTACTACCGACGAGGAAGCAACTGCTATCGACTATAATTATTCTTGCTTAAAAATCGTTCAAATTTATGTATGACTAGTTGACCCGCCCCGGATTCGCACGGATTTCAAAATAAAATATAGTCTATGTTCTTGAGTTCATACAAAATTCCCATAGAAATAAAGCCCTTTAGTTATTCCAGAATTTTCAAATTTCCCAGGAAACTTTTCAATTTTTTCTTTCTATAAAACCTTGTCCTGAAATTACAAACAACAACAAAAAACAGTTTTATTATTTATTAGCTGACCCGCTGAACTTTGTACTGCCTTGACATGCATATGACACG
Source organism: Philereme transversata (assembly GCA_963924445.1). Lineage (NCBI taxonomy): Eukaryota > Metazoa > Arthropoda > Insecta > Lepidoptera > Geometridae > Philereme > Philereme transversata. The sequence goes on from OZ004347.1 coordinate 4,797,331, forward strand.
GGCTGCCAATGTACGTCGCTGGTACAATTATCAATTAGCCATCATTAGCTGCATCTCTGCATCTTTGTATGAGAAAATGAATTTTCTACATAATTTTATTTTTACGTGATTTTTCCGATATTTTAATAGTTATTTTGCTATTCGGGGCGGAGACAAATCCAACAAATCAAGGATCATTAAAAGCGGTCCAGCCGTTCTTGATTTATAAATGCTGTAACTAAACCGACTTTGTTTATATATTTAAGATTAAGAATAATATTTTTGGGGTGCATAGTCCAGTAGCAGTGAGTAAGCTAGCTGAAAACTGGATTATTGTGCATTCAATTTCTTCATTCAATTTTCACAACCGATCCACATCCAGCACGCTACTACTACCGCAGTGTGACCAAGAAGAAATCAATGATAAAATAATGAAATAACATCAGAATCTTTAATTGGCTATGTGTTCTACAAACTATTAAAGTTAGAAGATAGGTACGCTTTTTTTTGTACAATTAGGTATAGCTTAGAATATTTCATTCTAAGCTATAATTGTGCGCGTGGGAAGCGCAATTTAAAGCTGGAAGATCTTTTATTTTTTTATATTACATGGAGATGGAACAAGCACATATCCCACCTGATGTTAAGTGGTAACTATCGCCTATAGCAAAGTATTTTCTTGTAGGTCACACACCTTAAAAACGTGCCTCATACAGGTATAAAACCCCATGTGGGTATAACTTCACCTGCAACCATAAAGGTGCACCTGCATTTCCAGCCTTCAAACCGAAACACAGCAATGCTGCTTGGCGGCAGAAATAGGTATTGTAGTGGCACTTTCCCGGGCGAGCCCTTTCGCAAGGAACTCTACTAGTCTTCTATCTCTAAGTAAACTGGCTTAAATATAGGCCTGAATGCTTGGTAGTTTATTTGTTCTCAGAATATAACATTTTCAAATTATTATAGTCCCACAATATCTTACTCTATCTGTATAATAATGGGTTGATGTAAAAGAGCAATGAATACTTTCTTTTAAAATAATGTGCAGAATGAAGAGCTCTTTATTCATTTAGACAACAATAAGAAGTAGTGCTACTTCGTAATCTGGAGCGGAATAATCGGTACACCGTCAGTGCTTACACGCTGTCTCATACAATAGTATAATTATATGTTTTAACATCTTTTGTTGAAGTTTTATAACCATGTTCATAAATTCTATAAGCCTTGACATCTTGTATCGCCAGGCGTAAGCCCCAACGTTTGTTTTGTAATCTTTTATATCAACTTGGGCAAATCGGCGTCGTATGTATGTATGTATGTATGTTCGTTTGTCCGAAGATAACTTTCGAAGCGTTGATCTGATCATCGTGAAATTTGATACATAGATAGGTAGTAATGGCACAATTTTGGTGTGACTCAATGAGCTAAAAATGTGGGGGGGTTGTTGAGATATTGGGGTTAAAAAAGGGTAAAAAAATGAGACTATCCGGTCAAGTGGCACGTCTAATAAAAGGTCTTTGTGAGTACATTTTGGTCCGGTTTATATTTTTAGTTTAAACCTTGTAGTTTTTAAGTTATTAGCCATAATAAAAACTGAACTTTGACAAAATTCACAGGGTACACCAGTGACCCCACAGTGCTGAAATTTGGTATCCATGTAGCTTTACATAGTGACACAAATATAGGGAAAAGTCTGAAATCCAGAATAACTGCAATTTCTACCCTAAAAAAAATCAATTTACATGAACCCCTGTTACCTATAATGTGAATGAAACTGTAGATCAAGTTAGTTGGTTATTCATTTCGTTGCACTATTTTAGTAGTTAAAGATTAAGGCCGGCATGCACAACAATCCCTAAACATATTTAGAGACTAAACATGTTTGAATTTTACGTATTTGTATAATTTGACAACTCCTTAAATCATATTTATCCACTAAATACGTTTACGCATCGTTGCGCGAGTCGCCCTAAGAATATTTTTTTTGGTGTTTTGGGAGACTCGCGAGATCTCAGTTCGGGGCGAACCACTAGTACCTATAAACCAAGTTGAAATTAAATTTCGTAAAGGGTTTGTAAATGTATGGAGGCTGGCAGAGTAGATAAATGGTTGATCAGGGATCAACTATTTATTTTTAAATATCTCATCGCCCTTTTAAACTTGTATATTTGGATTGGGGACGCCCGGGGAAGTACTACCACCACAGCTATTTCTGCCGCCAAGCAGCATTGCTGTGTTTCGGTTACAGTATGGTGAAATTATAGGCAAATATTTACAGGATTTACACCTGTTTGCCTCAAGTTGATGAACGCAGGGCAGAGCATCGTAGGGTACTTTCGTACAAGGCAATACTTTGTTATAGGCTATGGTTACCACTTAACATCAGGTGGGCCATACCATACGCTTCCACAAGCATGATCCTACTAGCAACAGAAAACCTTTGTATGAGACTAACACTATCTTTATTTTTTACTATCTGAGGGCTTAGCCAAGTTACAGTCGATAAACGATGACGCCAGTCGATACGCCCGAAAATGTATGGGATTGACACATGCTATAAATTTACCACGTGGTCTGTCGACAACGAACATATAATTCCTAGCCAAGTGTCAATAACAATCCATTCCATCAAACGATTCGGCGGGGTCAAACTTACTTTCATACAAATCCGTAGCCAAAAGACAATTTTGACAAGCGAAAACGTCAGCTGTCGAATCTATTGTGGAATTAAAATGTATGGGATTCACACAATGCCACGAAAATATCACGTGACCCATCGACAACAATTTACATCAAACGAATCGACTGTGTCGAACGATTACTTTCTCATACATTTTCGTAGCCAAAATACACAAACGACAAGCGTTACCGCTTTGTCATCAATTTTCTTGCCAAGAATCAAGCGAACGCCAGAACCCTGTAGATAACGACACAAAATGGCGATTTATTATCATCCGCCCCGCTTCGGCTAATCACGGATTACAAAATAAAACATAGCCTTTATTGGTCTTGAGTTCATACTTTCTACCATGGAAAAAAGCACTTTCAGTTTTTTACAAGCTTTTTATTAACTTGCAATGTATGTATGTTTGTCCGGGTGGATTCTTGCAACTGAATTAACCCGTTCCCCTCAACCGATTGAGCTGAAATTTGGAATACATATATGTAACTTCGGTGACAATGCAATAATATGGTACCATGGAGATGGTCTCATGATGGAGACGGATGCTAGACAACGGAACTTCTAAATGGATGGTAGGCTACTAGTGTTTGCACCGGTGCGTTCCCGTGGACATCCCGGAGCCCCCCAACATGCGTCGAGGATGGCCACCGGGGGGGTTTTAGTGAGTACACGAGTCCGTGAACCTCACATAACCCTACTGTACCCTCTATGCAGTAGGGTATCTGGTTGCAGATTTCACCCTCGTCAACAAAAAAAAAAAAAAAAAAAAGGCTACTAGTGTTTGGGCTCATTTGAATCTGCTTGCGGTTCCGATTATGAATTTTATAAAAGATTGTTTTGAAAAAGTTATTTTTCAACAAAAAACTTATTTCCATTTTGATTCGAATTTTCCGGGCAACTTTACAAATTTCTTTTTCCCGTAAACCTTTTTCGGACAACGACAAAAATTTTGATAACAGATTTATTAAAAATCGTCCAGCCGTTCTCAAGTGATGCGTTAACCAACGAACACCTTTAATGTTTGTACCTATTTGTAGATTACAAAATTAAATAAATTAACTGACGGCGAGAAAATTTTCCACCCAAGCTGTCAAAAATAAATGACTTTAATGCACTCGAACTATCTTGATATTATCTTAATGCGCACGAGGCGTGAAACAGTCACAAATTGCCTGATAGAGCTCGTAACATTTAGAATGTGAATTTACCTGTAATTTTTTTCTGAAAATATATTTTATTGATGTGTACCAAATAAATGATTATTCTATTCTATATTATAAATTAAAAAATCCTCTCAAATTGATCTGCAAGGATGAGATTTTGAAGAAGTTCAGTACCTAATAGGTATCTTTGCTCAAGCGATGTACCACAGAGTACTTTTTTGTACAATTGTACCAAGCACAGGTACAGGAACGCCGCGCCGTGGACAATTTTTTTATACCACGCTGAAATGGAACAAGCATATGACTCACCATATGTTACCCATCCCATCTGAAAACCAGCGCTGCTTACCTTCCTAGGATGGTTGGCAGCAATACGCTGAGATGGGGTCTGTTTGGCCCACACAGCACGGGAGACCATATTGTATACCTATGTATACCTATCTACTAAATTTTTACCATGTGTTTTTTTTTCTGTGTTTATATGATTTTTCTTTTCTTTTTAATAATTTATAATCTTCTGGTTGTATGCCCGCGACTTCGACCACAATTTTCTGGATCTCGACGCCACCTACCGGGTCCAATTGTAAATCTAAACCATGCAGGGACCCACACAAACACATACAAAAAAAAATCATTCAAATCGGTCCAGCCGTTTAGGAGTTCAGTGACATACACACGTACAGTAGAATTATATTTAAAAAGATATGTAAGTAGGTAGTTTTAATCTGTTTTGAATTGTATGTCCTATGTGTGTGTGTCAAATAAATGTATTTTCTTCTTCATATGTTATGTGATAACCATCGCCTATAATAAAGTATTGCCTCATAGGTACGCACCTTATAAACGTGCCCTGTGGTGCACTGCCTTGCGTCCATCAACTTAAGGCATAGGCATCAACTTAAGGTGTAAAGCCTCATGTGCCTGTAATTTTATGAGCCATTATCCCCTTCAAACCGAAACATAGCAATGCTGCTGGGTGGCAGAAATAGGTATGGTGGTAGCACTTCCCCGGGCGAGCCCTCTCACAAGGATCTCTATTAATCTTCTGTATAATGTCTTCACACAACACAATTCAATGGGGGCTTTTGTCCTCTTGACGCCACACATGACTTCGTGTGCCTGTCTGTTTTATCTTAACTCTATATTCTTCACTTCTGGACCCTGGCTTTGCTCGCAGTCTCTACTCTCCCATTAAACTGACAATACGCGGAACAATCAGCCATCGTCATGGACATTGAATTTCCGCGCTATTTCTGTAAATGCGATATAAATTTGTCGCCAAACGTGTGAACGTATTAGAGAAAGCACCATCTTCCTTTTTAATTAGCTAAAATTATGAATGTTGTGTAAAATGTTAGGTAGAACCTTTTTAGTGGTTTGTGCGTTTGTTCTAGTAATATGTGAGAGGCAGGGGAGGCTTTTTTCATTTGATATCGAAGACCGAGACATATCTGTGAGTATTTGCTTTTTACGTTGTATTTGAACGGTTTAATTTGTGAAGTTGTTAGGACTACTAAATATATTTTTTTTATTTATATAGTTAGTATTCGTAAAAGCTATGCTAATTGATACAGCGAAGCGAGATCTCTAAATCAACTTGCATGAATGTATGTTTGTTTGTCTGAGGATAACTTTCGAAGCGTTTATCCGATCACCGTGAAATTTGGTATATAGATAGTAATTGCACAATTTCGGTGTAACTAAATGAGCTTAAAATGTTGGGGGGGGTTGTTGAGATATTGGGGTTCAAGAGGGGTAAAAAAAATGAAAATGAGACTATCTGGTTAAGTGACATGTCTAATAAAAGTTCTTCGTAAGTACATTTCGACCCCGTTTTTATTTTTAGTAAACCTTGTAATTTTTAAGTTATTAGCCATAATAAAAACTGAACTTTGACAAAATTCACAGGGTACACCAGTGACCCCACAGTGCTGAAATTTGGTATGCGTGTAGCTTTAGCAACACAAATGTTTTTAAAAAGGTTACCCCAAAAAAACATAACCAGTTAACATGAACTCCCGTTACCTGTAATTTGAATGAAACTGTACGTCAAGATATTTGGTTATACATTTAGGGACACTATTTTGATAGTCAAAGATTACAAATAATATTTTTTTTGTTTTTAAGGGAAACTCGCGAGATCTCAGATCGGGACGAACCACTAGTTTAATATATATTTTAATAATTACTTGTGTAATTAATGTTTTAAATTAATTAGTGATGAAAATACAAATCAAAATGTTTTAAAATCATCATCATCATATCAGCCACAGGATGTCCACTGCTGAACATAGGACTCCCCCAAAAATGTTTAGAGCGACCGAGCTCGTGCGGCCTGCAGCCAACAGCTCCCAGCAACCTTTAACAGGTCGTCTTACTAAAAGTTAAGGTTAAATCCGATAAAAAAACACTGTTTAAAAATGGTACCCAAAAATGAAAATCTAGCATGACTTGAAACGTAAAGTTTTAAAATTTCTACTAAAAAGTGCTGAGAAAATACCAGATAAAAACTAATTTAGTTTCTATATGTAAAAAAAAACGTAAATGCAAAAGAAAATCATGAAACTAGACATAATAAACTACTAAAATTCTATAAAACGGGATCATCTTCATCCAAGTTGCAATTGGTAATCCGTTCTAATTAATTAAATATGTATATACTATATCGCGCTGCATCGTATCCACCGTGGTACGAAACAGCTTATGCTGAGACAGGGACCATTTTGTCCCCACGCAACACCATCATTTTCTGTCAGTTTGAAACTTATTTTTACTGTGTTTTTATGTCTTTTCCTTTGTTGCTATTGTGTGTGATATCATGTGGGTTCAAATAAATGTATTTTCTTTCTTTCTTTTCTTTTACTAAATATAGATTATGTTAAACGCCCTATATTTTTGTGACTAATTTGTAACATAATTCAAGGCAACAGATAAGTTTAACTACTAAACTGGAGCTAAGTCGTGGTTCGAAGCTAACTGCAGTAATGGTTTATTTTTTCAGATCGATCTAGATTTTTCGATACCTTTCCTGACTATACCTATCAAGAATAAAGATACTTACGGTGTTTCGGTAAGTTTTCGTTTTTCGAATTCCGGATGTAAATATTAAAAACCGATATGGTGTGACTATCCGTCTCTCCTTCCGTCCGTCTCTCACAGCTAATTAGTGATTAACACCCTCAATTATACTACATTTTTGTTATGTACGACATTAAATGACGGGTAGGGCTAATGGCTAGTAGGTATTATTGTAAAATACGTTTTTTTCAAATTAATTACTATAAAATATCAAACATCTTTAATATCAAGTCCTAAAGTATCAATAAAACAGCCTGTATAAAATAGGTAAACAAATCATATTCATTCATCATGTACCTGTTAAACTGACTAAGCATCATCGTCGCAAAGGCGCCGCCGATTTGCGTTGAAAATTGTTTATTGGAAATGTATCGATTACTGGATAAAATTCAAGCTACAGGTATGAAACCCACCTCTAAAATCAGTTAATACGGTTCCGGATGTGTGTTTAAAATTAAAATCGCAAAACTGTATAACAATGTCCTATTATATATTGTGTTACTGCAAATTAACCAATTTTGACGGTCATTGTTGCCACCAGCTGCCCACGATAAATATCAACCCGGCATCACTGGCGTTCGGCGGAGCTGTGGTGTTGGGAACCGCCGTGCTAATGCCACTGCTAATGAAGAACTATGCCTCGCAATCAGGATACACGAGGTATTCAAGAAGTGAGTAGTTTCCAACTCTGCTATTTCTAGTGATAGGTCATACCCTTAGGCTACCTGTCCATTGGAGCGGAGAGGAGAAAAGAGGAGCGGATCTCCGCTCTGATTTGTCGTCCACTGGATCTGAATTTTCAATTGGCTAATTTTGACAGGGCTTCGCTCCAGTGGACAGGCAGTTTTACTGGTTCCATCTAAAATTCCAACAGGCATACGCGCATAGATGCTAGATAGTTGGACTCAGATTTAAAAACAATTCAGTTTAAGTCCGTTTTTATTGTATTAGCATGAGGTATTCAAAACGCAATTTTTATTACGGAATCTTTTCACCGACAAGGACCACAGCAGACTTTCTTTGAAACCCTCTTCCTGGGCTTAACAGAAGTATTAGACTTTTTACATATAATTTTAGGTTGCTCTACTATTCCAGCGTCAGCCGGAATGTACTGAGTCTCTACATGTATAAAATTCTTCCGTTTCCTTGGAGCCAGGTCGAAGCAGCCAAATGGTGGAGTGTATTCAATGTCCCAAGTCGCGTTACTGGAGAGAGAACTCAAAGACTCTTCACGACAGATACACTCGGGCTCTTTGAACGCTGGGCAGCTATCTATAACCCTATCTATTGCTGTTAAGTCATTGCAGTATACGTCCATATAGGCACACTTGCAGATGTCCTCAACAGCTTCTGCCAGCGCTTTTCTGATCTCGGCGTCACGTTGTTTTTTCAATTTGACCATTTTACGAGCTTCTACCTTGGCCTGTTCTTCGGGACTTCGTTTCTTGATAATTTTGAAGACCATAGGCTCACAGTCAACGTAGGGATCCTCGTTTGGTGCGATTTCCGTTAGGTCCTTTAATGGGCTTACCTAAAAGAGTAGTTCGACTTTGTTAGAAGTGTGAACATAAATGCGCCCATCTTATATTTTAGTTTCTGTTTAGGTATATCATGTCATACCTGAATAGTAAAAACGTCTCCTTTCCTCTGAACTTTAAGAGCTGGTTTCGGATCCAGTGGATCTTCAGGTTCCGAGTCTCCGGCGCCAACGTTCTCACCAGGTCGGGCCCCTTTTTTTTTCTTCTTTTTGTTTTTGTCTTTATCAGGACCTCCTCGTGAGCATTTGAAGGTCATAAGCTTTGCTACGCTTTTACCAATTACACCAGGCTGCCAACCACGCCGAAACTGAAAATAAGGTTTTAGTTGTCTGTTGTAGTTTTTAACTAAACTACCCACTTAAAATTACAAAAATGCTGATTTCTGAATCTTAATTTTATTTATGGAAACCTGAATTTCCAAACTTCAATGACGAATGCGCTATATAACCAAATTTATCAAAACTATGTTAATCTGTTCACCTTCATTCCTGGAACATCTGCCGTCCACAACCACCCCATCTCAGCCGGCACGCTCAACCCTTTGTTTAGGAACATACATTGTTTGTGTCCTATATTTACTCCTGGAATAATATTAAACACCACTCTTGAAAACATCATTTAATCAGATCCTTAGATATTCTAGACAAAGTTAAAAGCTGAAGCAGGAAAGATCCAAACAATTTGTGCAGTTAAGATTTAGAGAAGAGATTAAGATTAATTAATAAATGATTGACTATGTCTATTTGTTTATTAAAAAATCTTTAAAAAAAGCCTACCATAAAATATCGGATTTTTTGGACGATACAGAAGCTTGAAATTGAAATTGCTTCAACTCTTTCAAAAATAATAACATGTTTTATAAAAGGATCACTAAAAAGAACAACCAGCCTTGTTTCTTGCCTTTTTTCCTGGCTTGGTCGCGAAGGAACAGGCAGTAAAATTGACGTTTCAAAGTGATCCTTGTGAGTTTAATGCATAAAAAGATTTTTATTTTTATTTTTGAAACGGGTCTTCCATTTCATTGGGAATTTAATAAAAAAGAAGAGAAGAGTTACAACTCTATTTAATATACTAGTTCGGTCTGCTCTGGTCAGTTATTTATAGTGGAAGCACCTCTGAGAAGGTTTATCTACCGTTACGGGTTAAACTGAATACGTGCAGAGGCCGCTCCGCTCATAGTGGAAAACAAGCATAAACGCGCAACATAGGGGATTATTAAGATGTGCCTCGAATTCTTGTACTTCCTTGATTCAACCTTCAATGACAATAATTCTTTATCCTGTATTTTACCTGGATGGACGTCACCGAATGTGTAGTTGTATTTTGATGCGTTTTTCTGTTTCTTTATCTTTTTGCTTTCAATTTCATCGTCGTCTCCCATTTTGTTAAACCAGAATTATAGGTAGGTAAGTAGTATTTTATGTCTGTAAAATTTTAATTAAAACACCAATACAAATCGGCAAATTTATAAAACTTCAACTTGCCTTAATGAAGGATTGAAATAATATACCTCTGCTCAAGTCTGCCTGTTTTCTTAAAGCTATGAATGAAACCATTAGAACAGTTGTATAAGGTGTGTATTTGATGTTGTTATTTGAGGTTACAAAATAAAATATCAATGCGTTGATATTCCTCACTTCTTTTCTTCTTTATATTTGTCGTGTATAATCATTTTGTGAGAGCCGCAACATCCCTTACCCACTAATGATAGAAGTCTCTGCTCCTTGTCACAACACCGTCGTTCAGTGTCCACATTAAACCTATTCATGCATCTAAAGTCATTTTCTTTCTCGTGCTTCAAATACTCTTTTATAGCTTTCTTTATTCTCTCATACTCTTTGGAGCAGCAGACTTTCCCTGCGTTGCTGTGACTCGGTGGCTGGGCAGGAAGTGCAGCATTTTTGTACATCCTAGCGAAACCATCGGGGACAGAGCAAGGTCTACCCACTATAGGACACGGACCGAGTTCGATCGGGGGCAGCCCGTAAGGCAGAGGCTCAGCTTCATCTTCGTCATCCTCTATTTTTTTCTTTTCTTCGTCGTCCTTTATCATGGTGACGGGGCAGTTGCTCTTATGTTTATACGATGGACAATACGGTTTATGAGTTTTTCTTGCTGCAATATTACTAACTTCAGCGATACAATTACAATCAAAAGTATAACACGGTGGCGTTGGCTTTGGTGGATCGCATTTGCAGTCTTTTTCTTCTGGTTCCTGGGTACAATTGTAAACGGTGGCATCTTTTCGTCCCGAAACTATCGTGTTTACATTGTATATTCTAGGATTGTTTACTCCTAAGCTTCTGACAGATGATTTGTTGTCTGGAGATCTCATATCAGGACTGCTAGTTACATAATTGATTAGGTTTCGACATGCAGAAGGCTGATGGCAGCAATATCTACCAGCAGGCCTACTAGTGGATGCCTGGCTACTGCCAAAATAGTTGAAATCTGCTTCCAAGTTTTTGACGATAAAGTTTCTTCCGTACATAGACGCTTTAAAATCTGGTACTCTGATGACGCTGAACGCATAAGTCACAGAAGTTTTACTTCCCTTTGGTGTAGCAACGGTTCCATACATCTTTTGCTTTTTATCCTCACAAGATTCTCCAGATTTAACAATGCCTCCACACCCTTCGCACATGGCTAGTTTTCCATCCTTATCTTGATAATCAGGGCAGTCTTCTCTATGATACCGGTCATCTTTACAGTTACATGCCCCGCATACATTGTTTGTGATATGATCTTTCGTACCAGAAACCTTGCCAGCTGCTTCCTTCTTGTATGTATCTAGAGCTCTGATATAGTTTTTCACTTTATGAGCTAATGGGCAGTTAGTATTGCCACACGGTCCTGTGATATCGCCCATCCGAATCTTATCAATGGGATACTTCTTCGGTTCAGTTTCACCACTACTGTGTTTACAAGTGGCATCGTCTCCACCTTTACCTCCACCACAACTCTGCATTTCTGTACATATTTCTATCTTCTGTTGGGCTTTATTGACCACATCTGGATCTTCCAGTGTAGTAGTCTCGTAAAGGCTTCCTACCATACAGAAATTAGGATCGTCGCCTTCAATACGTTTACATTTAAACATGCTGGGTGCTCTATTCGTTCTGAACACAAACTCATCTGGGTCTTTCATCAGCTGCTGAAACTCTGTAATGATGCTGTCGCCTAAAGCGCTCAGACGCAGAATAAAAGCAATTTCACCAACTTGCTTGCAGCAACATTCCGCAAACAATGGAGTATGTTGTTTGACTGTCAACGGGTCATATAGCATATTTGCATTAGTGCTCTCCTTTAACATGTAGTAGAACTCTGTTTCCCAGACCATAGAGCCGATGCCAACAAATATTTCAACTTCAGTTTCGTCGTCGTTCCACACTTCTATTTCTAAGGGAAACTTGTTAAGTATCATAAGAACTGTATCTGGGTACGAAGGGAATAAATACGATTTACCGACTCTGATAGTTCTGGTCCATTTTCTTCTCCCTTGATCATCGCGTTCGACTATGTCGTCCTTCTTGTCATTGGGAGAGAGCTGGCCTTCTTTAATAATGAACTGAACTTTTGGGCCGAACTTTATTTTTATAAACAGGCTTTTATTGGCAGCACTCACGTTGTCTTCTTCGGATGCGAATATTGTTACTTTGTCAATGAGTATCTCAATCAGGTACATTTGCTCCATGACCTGCCAAGTTCAACATCTATGTCAGAATATTCGCTTCGCTTCATTTTCTTTGTTCAAGGGCACAACATTTGAAGAACACAAATTAAGCAAACTGACTAAATTGGATACATTATTTTATTTTTTTTAATTTATACTTGTTAAAACACAGCGTTTGTCTATTCCCGTATCCACATTGGATGCAACTTACAGACTACTAGAATGCTAACGCACGCAGCTGCAACTGCAGGATGCAACTGTGCCTAATGCACGTGGACTGGTTGTACATATTCCATTGGGTGGAGAGAACGATCAGTATCTAGCTAGAGGGACAGTATATAGATCCCGTTCGTTCTTTGCATCTTGTTTAACATATACGATTAAACATCCGTAGAGTATACAATGTTTGGCATATGTCTGGACAGGACTGGAGGTTACATTATACAGAAAACCATACAATACTCACGGTAGGTTTTTAAGCTCGGCCTTGTTCCAAAATTGATTATTTCATATCTATGGACACTAAAAATTTTATTTTGTAACCCCTAAAGTTAGTCCTTTACCATGGCCTCTTATACAACTGTCATTTTGATGGCAGACGTCGCCATTCAAACGTAGAATGGCAACGCCATAACATTTTCTAAAGTTCACAAAGAGTTCCTCTTTTCATATTTTAAAAGAATCATAACGGTTCAGTAAGTGAGGATAAATATTTTTTAGTGGTATAATAGGGAAGTAGGTCCCATCTATAAAAGTCGCTAAGCCATATCGAACCGTCTTCAAACTCCAACACCAGAATTTGCCACTTTCTCACACTTATTTGGATATTTCCGTTTTCAGTGTTGGAAAACACTGACTTCAGTGCTGACGCTGTTCTAAGCTTCGCTAATCAGATGCTGACTGACGGTCGAGGGCTCCGGGGGTGTTCCCTTAGGGTGGCCTGCTGGTCTGCGCAGGAGCATCATGCTTTCCCATTGAAGATTATGAGTCATATCCTCAAGTTAGTTACATTATACCATCGGTATTAGTCTTAAGTTTTCTATGTTTAATACCTAATTGTAATTTGTATATCTATCTATTATTATTTAACTAAATCGAAGCGTATATAAAAACAGTCGGGACTTTATTAAGGCGTCAGTGCATGATGAAGATGCGTCCTTATTTTTTTTCAGCAACAAACTACTTTCAATGATAGTGAATTCAACGGCTATAGAAGACGCTATATTGTCTGGAAGAAATGGCCGGGACTGCGTGAGCTACACACCGTGCTCCCTACAAAAGCAGCATATGCCTTTTCTCATGAATAACTTGGATGCCTTCACTAAGTACTATGAACTGTCATAATAGCAGTTTTGTTGCATCCTCATCATATCAGCTAGAGGATGTCCACAGCTGAACACAAGCCTTACCCATAGATTTCCAGAGCTACCGATCTTGTGCGGCCTGCACCCAACGGCTCCCACCAACCTTTATCACGTCGTCTTTCCTTCAATTCGTAGGGAAATTAGGCCACAGACAGCTCAGAGGATTAGCAAGACGAAGTGGCAGTAGGCGTGGCAGACAGTTCGAAGAATTATTGGCCGTTGGGGCCAATAATTCCCCTACAGCTGATAATTCTTCGTGGGGCGGCGTAGTTAGGCTAGACCAAAGAATCGAAAAACAACAAATACACAGGGTATTTGTTGTTTTTCGATTCTTTGAAAAAATGAAACGCGAGGATCTAAGGATGATGGTGGGAATCATCACAGGACACTGCGAACTTAACCATCAACCCAAAATCTTGCTCCGTTACTTCAAGGAGCTAGGATGGCTGGGGTCAGGTTAGAAGGGGGGTAATGCACAATACACCCCAATGCGGGACGTCAGTGCAGATCTTATTCCCCCCACCCCAGAATTAGAATTAGAGCCACCGGCCACTGCCACGGTGGCTGTGGCGAGTAGCATCACGTGAGCGGCGAATCCATAGAAAACGTATGAAAAAGCGGTTGCTGGGTCCAAGGTTTAAAATTATGCGTCCCTATCCACCCCGTCTACTTAAAGTGTACTTATAGTAAGACATTTCAAAATGATCCTTATGACAGTAATGAATACAGATCGATTGATTTTGACGTAATGACCCAGATAAAATACCAGAGCAAATTAAAGCACAAGAAAACGAAAACATCTGTGAACATAGATTAAAACATATACTAATAGAGTTACTACACATTAGACGACTTTTTTAACGACAAGACATGTAAATAAATAATTTTCTACAATAATTATTTCACTAAGCAATCAAATTCAAAACATAAAATCGGTCAACTTAGATTCCACTAGACCTGCCTATTTAGCTTTAATATTGCTACACCCTTACTTGCAGGGTACATATGAAGTGCTGGACTCTTGACTAGTCAATAAGATCTGACATGTAACATTTTAATCCACTTTATATGAACGCAATAAAATACTGAATACTGAATACCTACAGATTACTTTGTTAGAATAAAACTAAGTAAATATTTATAACCTTTATTACTTATTTATATTAAAAATTAAAATATTGAGATTGAGATTAAATTTTACATTATTGCCCAACAAACCGAACTATTCTTAAACAAGGTGTGAAATGATTGTAAACGCTCTTAATCAACACTTGCTTAGACTTGATTTTTATGCAGTTTTAATTTATGGTCGATTGCTCTATTTTACCCCCAAGCAAATTGGGTTGTTAAAAAGTTTGGCGTCTATGTCTGTATATGGCATCGTAGTCCCAAAAGGATGGACCAACTCGGACGCGGTTTTTCTATTAGAAAGCTAGTTTAACTGAGATGGATCTTAGCTACGTGCGATAAAGATCAGGGCCCATAGCCAAGTTACATTCGCTTCGAATCAATTCGATTTCTACATAGGTTTGTTGTCGATATATCACGTGATATTTCCATAACATGTGTCAAATCCCATACATTTTCGCACTTATCGACTAGCGTCATCGCTAATCGAATGTAACTTGGCTAAGCCCTCAGGTCAGCGAACCCTAAGAGCAATTTTTCTTTATAACAATTATTAAAACTTAATCGTAGTTACCTGCACTGACGGTAAAGACCCACTACGAAAGATGTACGAAGATAGTTTCCAAAAACTAAATCAAAATATCACCAATATCCAATTCAGAAGAGAATTCCTATTTTTATTTCCTATTTCCTACTTTTCAGCTGCAAATTACCGCGTCTTTTTTTATTTTTTGTATGAATTTGAGGGAACAAGCTGATGTTAAGTAGTAACCATCGCCTTTAACAAAGTATTGCCTCGTAGGTCACGCGTCCTACATACGTGCCCTACGATGCACTGCCCTGTGTCCATTAACTCGAGGCATAAGTAGCGAGGTGTAAGCCAATGTGCCTGTAATTTCACCGGCAACCATATCCTTCGAACCGAACCACAGTAATGCTGCTTGGCGGCAGAAGTTGATATGATGGTAGTACTTCCCTGGATGAGTTCTTTCTGAAAGAACTATACTTCGAATAGACAAATCTATTCGAAGTTTACTCACAGCTAATGTGGTAAAGAGTATATGGTGTGAAGGGACTGTTTCTTCACTAAAAATAACAAATAAATGTCTCCATAAAATGTTCTTGGTTTATTATCAAAATCTCGAGAAAATCGATAAAAGTGCTCGACGAAGTGTTAGAGAACTATCTTATTGTACGATGCCACAGATTAGTAAAGTTACTACGAGCTGTTCAACGACCCCGCTAGTTCAATGACCTCGCCCAGTCAATACCCGGCCCGGTCATTGCACCCAGCCAGTCAACAGAGCGCGTATGGTGCGTACGGTAGTGCGGTAAGTACCTACATGTTAGGCACAAAAACTCGAAAACAAATTTTTTTTGAGACTTATAAATACACTATTTATTTATTATTTATGATCTCAAAAATGTACTTCGTTATTATTTGTAGTTTAAACTGCAACAATGTCAACGTCACAGATAATAGCATCATCATTGTTCTACCGGAGAATGTGAATCAGTGTGTCCCTGCGAAGCTTAATGGCGTAGTCTATTGGAGAACAACTTAGAATATCCTCTCTATTTCTTAGAGCTCCGTTGTCCAACAGATATTGAGTTATTTCTGGACAGTTATACAAAACGGCCTGCAAGAAAAAAACAAACAAATGGTACATTACAGATCAAATCCAGAGTGAACAGGTTTTTGCTAGGCAAACGTGCTCCATCAAATCAAATCTCCATCGAATTTATTTGCTGACTGTAGTTAAAATGACCCGCCCGCGGACTCGCACGCTTGTTTTTTCAATAAAAACGTTGCCCTCTTTTTGCGCAGTCGGGTAAATAGTCCCTAGCCTATGTCCCAAATACAGATAAATTATGGTACACAGATAAATTATGACGTGGATTGAGACATTTGATACTTTTTACCCAATTGCGAAGAAGGAGGGTTATGTTTTATTGGCATACAACGCGTGCGAAGCCTCGGGTGGAAGCTTGTCTTATATAAAAAGATACCTTATGCAAAGGGGTTTGCAGAAGCTCGTCAGTCATATCCAAGTTCGCTCCAGCCATCTTCAAAGACTCCATTCTTCTAAGCGATACGTTTTTGACAGCCATTGTTATCATTTCGCATAAAACGCGTTCATCAGCACTCGCTAAATGAGCACCACAACGCATCAGGAGTTCTATCAAATTTGGATCATCTTTGTACACTGCTGTCATTAGAGGGCACTCGCCTGAACTGAAAAACATGTTGAAAAATGTTATTGTACACAATGATAATATTTATTGTGGGCGGGGCACATTGCTCGAAGAACTGACGGCCGTTGGGGCAGAAAGGATCTAGAGTGGAGATCACGCACTGGAAGATGAAGCGTAGGACGGCCCCCCACATGATGGAAAGACGACCAAATAAAAGTTGTTGAGGGCCACACCAGATCACACGGACTTAAAACAAGGCTTATGTTCAGCAGTGGGCATTCTATAGCTGGTATGATGATGATAAGTGCTCTACCTTGTCTTGATATGAACATTAGCTCCATTCGTAAGCAGGTATTCAACGATGACTTTATTTCCCTTCAGTACCGCTTCATGCAGCGGCGTCTTTCCATCGGAACATTGACAGTTCACATCTGCACCCATTTCTGAAATAATCAGCCAGACTTAAGCACCTGAGAACATTTCTAGCTACAGAAGAATAGAGTAGAATGACAGTAGAAATGGTCTATTTAAATAGTTTGCATGAGCTCAAAATAAAAAATTCCTAATTCTAATTTTTGCGAAACTAGTCACAGGTAAGCTGAAGGATAAACTTAACTAGGCGTTCTCAAATAGGTCATAAGTTGCTCTAACTTTCTAGCTGATTCGAGTCTAGACAGAGACCGAAGACCGAGACGGGAAACAGAGACCACTACAGATACAAAATTTATTTTCACCGTCTGAAAAACTTTATTTGGTCTGCCAAGGTGCTCCTGGTAGGAAAATCTACCAGTGCACGGACCTCTGATGGCGCTGGTAGGTTTTTCTACCAGACAGTTTTAAGCTGACTAGTTTACTGTCATATTTACAAATATCCCGATTACAGATTATAAATAGCATTGATACACTTGAAAAGCTTGATTGAAGCACGTTCCATCGATAATATTATGGGCCCTAATCCAAAAAATTCGTCACATCTGATTTTACGCGAATCTAGAATGCTCGCGCTGAATTCGCGAGCTTTAAATGGCACCAATTCGGCCACATCGGCAGAGAATTTTAGCATAGCATAATTACCCAATAATATCAACACTAGGATCACTCAATCTATGGTCGTATTGGCATAGAACAGGCCAGACAGGACAGTATTTCGAGGACGTCACGTGTCCATTAAGTTGGAAGCCACACCATGGAATTTCATGGTTTCAACTATGCCAAAAAACTGGGCTGAAATGGGAATGAATAGTGCCGCTAAGCAGAGAAATAGTGACACTGTAGATTAGGATATTTAGGTCACTCACCTTAGTGCTTTGCGGCACTATTTATCACTATTTCAGCACAATTGGCATAGATAAAACCATGAAATTCCATAATGAGGCTTCCAACATGATGGACACGACGTGTTGTCTGTTAATGTACTTTAATACTCACCTAAAAGTTTCTTGACAACGCCCAGGTCGTCTTGCTCGATACCGTAAAGAAGAAGCGAAGTTACAACCTTTGCGTTGACCTCGGACAGGATCTTAGGGGATTGGATGTTGAGGCTGATACCTAGGGCTTCTTTCAGGGTTTGGTCCTAGAATTAAAGATTCATCCAATCATCATCATATCAGTCTTAGAACGAGTACTTCTGATAAAGGCCTCCATCGATTTCGATCGATCTATCGAATTCGGTATTCTTCAAACGTCTCCCAACAACCTTCATTAGGTCGTCTTTCCATCAAAAATGTCCTACACTTTCCAGTGCGTGGTTTACACTACAGAACCTTTACGCCCCAACGGTCGTCAGTACTTCGTGATATGATACATAAGTCAGTTTATCTACGGATATCTTAGTTTTTTATTCGGTCTCGTATTTATACGCCAAAGTGCGTTATTGTATTGTGATGTAGTCTTTAATAAAAGCATTATTTGGATTGAGTAAATCGATCTTAAATATTTTATTCTGAATCTCCATCTCGTAATAGTTTGCTTAAGTAAGCATTAGGATTTTTTTTATAATTTAAAACTTACCTCTATTGCTAATGATGCGATGTTGGTTAGTTCACCTCTAATGTTTTTCGCCATCATCTGAAATTATACATTTATTATATCAAATGTGATGTTGTACATTTGAATAGCCCACAGTGACTGAAAGAGCTTCGCTAGCTACTCGCAAGTCTCGCAACACAAGTTCAACTACGATGGAAGTTAGGACTAGCGCGCAATTATTGTGGTCATCTTTGTGACTATTGTGTTCGACTTCTAAGCTATCGTGATCATCTTCGTATTTATCGTGATCGTCTTCGTATCTATCGTCTTCATCTTCCTAATTATCGTTGTCATCTTCGTAACTATTGTAATCGTGGTCGTCTTCGTATTTATCACGATCGTCTTCGTAACTATCGTTATCATCTTCGTAACTATCGTCATCGTCCTCCTAATTATCGAGATCGTCTTCATAATTATCGTGACCTTTTTCGAAACTCGTCTTCATAATTATCGAGATTGTTTTCATAATTATCGTGATCGTCTTCGTAATTCGTAACTAATTGTAAGAAGTCCTTTTTGTACAAGTATTGTTGAAATCACCAATAACCAAAGCCCAAGTGCCTATGTACTCATCGCAGGCCTTGTTTAGAGAGATCGTACCACCAGCCAAAGATTTTCTTACCTCAGTTTTCTCCTTATAAGTCAAGCCTTTCTTCGCCAGAACATACGAAAGTTTGGTAAGTGCTGCTTCAGGAGTCATATCTGATCCGGAAACCACCCCGTACTTGGCCATCAGCTGAAATCAACATAATGTATGATAAATTAATATTTACCAGTCATAAATACATATTGACCCCCCCCCCCTCACTAGCATTCCCTGTTGTACTAAGATACAACATCAAATGGAACAAATAAAGGTTGTGGTTGGGGACTGTGGGACAAAATGTTTGCATGACATACAAAGCAGATCAGCTGCTCTCGATGGCTCTGCGACTTAAAAACTAACGAAAATACTTTCATTTCGCCTTCCTCTTTGAATGCTGCTTTGTATGTCATGCAAACATTATGTCCCGTAGCGAGACTTGCACCCGCAAGCACCTACTACCTCTTATAATGATGGAGTGATGACAAATCGAAAACATTCCGCAAATTATCTGGGTCAACGCATAAGCATTACAATTCAGCGGGGCAATGCAGCCGGTTTCTTGTGGACAATTCTGCCTAGTCCTCTGTGATCTGGAGCAGTTTAGCTATCTATAGAATGTTTGCAACGATTAACGCTAACTTTGTCAAGTAGGTTCGATCCGTAACGAGTACGTGCGAGAAGCCGGGCGTGCGCGACATCGCTGACAAAATGCAGGAGAGTTGGCTGCGATGGTAATTTGACACTACAACTTTCCATCCCCAGTCGAAGATCTAGATGTAGATCTAGACCCAAGACGAGATGGAGAGATGTAGCGTTAAAATACATGAAAGCTTGCCAAGTTTCTGATGATGACGTCGAGGATAGAGCGAAGTGAAGAAGAACGACCAGGAAAGCTGACCCCACCACCATGTGGGATACATAGCTTGGAAGAGAGAGAGAGTTGTCAAGTCTCCGACGTCCCAAGATCAAAAGAGACGACCTCCGTGGCGTAACGGGCTAATAGCCGGCTGAGACGCAGGAGGTAGCGGGTTCGATTCTCGCCGCAGAACAAATGTTTGCATGATCTACAGATATTTGTTCCGGGTCTGGATGTTTTTCTATATATTATAACTGTGTATTTACAAAAAAAAACTACATAAGTATTCTATCAATTATCTGGCTCCCATAGTACAAACTCTGCTTAGTTTGGTTGGGGTTAGATAGCGCTGTGAAATATCCAGCAATATTTATTTATTTAAGTAGGTCCATCTACTTGATAACTTTGACGTTAACCGTTGCAAACTAGGGCAACACATCGGTTTGCAAGTAAGGCAAGTAAGGTGGTAAGGCGAAGCATTGCCTCGTACGTAGATCACGCACTTTAGTTACGAGGCAATGGTTAGGAAACTCGGCTTGCTTACAAAGGCTTTTTATAGATGTCTAGATTGCTACATTTGTTTGATTAGAACAGAGTTGGAGCAAAGAAACTTAAAAACTATTATTAAAGGCCTAATCGCTAAAGGCGTTCTCTACCAGTCAACATACCTTGCCAGTCTCGTACAAAGCTGAAACTGATCCAGAACTGCACTGCGTGATTATGACGATGATGACGCCTCTGTTCACGGCCTCTTCTATAATTTCAAAAACATCTTCTCGATTCGAAGGTATATTACCCGCTCCGTAGCTTTCTAGGACCATACCTGGAACAATGTTTGAGGTTAATACGTAGAAAGATTATGGAGTAGGTTCCACGGCGGAAAAAAATGCCACCATATTAAAAAATGCTACCGCTACGCGAAGACAGAGGCGCGAGCGAAAGGATACTGGTACTGCAATGATATTTATTTAATAAAACATACTCATAGTCTGACAAATAATTCAATTGCCTATTGCTGAATTATTCAATTCAGCTTAATTACAGTTCATGTGATTCCACTCTTTCATTAAAATCTCTGCAGTACCAACACTAGCGGTTGGAGTGTCGCAACATTATTACGCATTATGACATTTTAATTATCATAAACGTCAAAAAATTTCATTGAATTATTTGTCGGATTATCTAATAGAGACTGGCGCAGTTTCCATACTTACCTTCGATAGGAGGCTGACAAAAGCATTTAATAACTGCCGTGCTAATGCTAGGAAATATTCTGAGTAAGCCAACGTTTCTGGACATATTTGCATAGACGCTGAATTTCTCTATGACGTTCGGCTTGAATATAGCCGCCTTGTTTACGTCGAACGCGAGTCCTACTTCGACTAAAGGTACGCAATTGGGCGAGTCGAATGCGTAAAGGTTTGTTGCCGAGATTTTTCTTGTTCTGAAAAAGAGCATTTAACTTTAAAAAAAAATACGACAAATCATGAACGCAAGATAAATATGGACCCATTAGAGCCATATTATTCACTGAAACTCACGCCATTGATGTGTGCGTAGTTCTATAAAGGATACTGTCACGCAGGACGCAATGCAATGTCGCCAATCGGCGCGAGTGTTGCAAATGTTTCTACATCCAAGATAACTAGCATACCTGTTCCCTCTGAAGAGTTTGCTACCAAAGTAAATCGTTACTTCAGGAATGTTGAGCCCTCCAGCGATGAGGAGCGAGGACACAAAGTTATCCACTCCATCACTACGAGGCTCGAATATAGGAATCTGAAAATAAGTAAAGTGAGCATTTCCTTCCCCTCTTTATCATATCATATCATAGACAAAGTAGTACAAACGGACGGACGTACAAAATTTCTGGACGAACCGTCACCATATTGTTTAGAGCTCACGGGGCGATCGATGTGTGCGTGATTTGGTAAGCGATACTGTCGCGCCACGCAATGTGTTGCAAATTTGTGTATGAAATTGAGCATTTATGAGCGAAGCAGTGTAATATTTATTCAACTCACAAGGATCACTTTGAAACGTAATTTGCCTGTTTCTTCGCGACCAAGAATATATAGTCTGTTTATAGTATATACTCTCTATAGGTTAGACTAACGTAGGGTAGTGATGATTGAGTCAGGCTGTGGATGATAATGATATTGTAGGAATACACTATATATAGAGAACAGTTGACTCGTGGAAATCATAAGTATATGTTCGCTACTGCAGTGTGGCCACGACAGTACTCTCCCCTCGTTAATTTAGTTAAATCTTGTAGCACATTTAGTAGAAGAAGTCTTTGTACATTCCATTAATCTCAACATCTCAAGGAATGAAACATTACGATCGCTAAAATATGTTGGATTGTTACCTGAAATATGTTACCTGAGATCCAGTAAGTACCACGCCTTTGCCAATGTTTTCAAACATGAACGATAATGCAGAGGCGGTGTAGCACAATGTATCTGTACCGTGCAGTACCACGAATCCATCGTATGCATCATAGTATTTCTGGAAAAGTACAAATTCAATACTGACTCATTTGCATTTCATAATACCAATCCCTTTTATATCAACACTATACTGTCAATAAAAACATTGCCCTCTTTTTACGCAGTCAAGTATAAAGTAGCCTGACCTAATCTTAGTCATACATAATCTATCTATACTATTTTTTTTTAATCCGTCCAGCCATTTAGTCAATGCACGGCGGGCATTGCTGGGGATGCCCCGCTACTGCAGTGCATCAGGGATGTTCGCGGCGGCGCGGGTCGACTGCTTCCATACCGTCATGCGCAACCGTCCCTGGTGCGCAGGCTGCGGGCCAGCGCCAACACCGTCTTAACAATGATAGCCGGCAGAGTAGAAGTACTGACCTGTATATCTTTAGCAATCCTTATCCAGTCAGTCTCCATCATATTAGCGGAGTCCAGAAGGGTTTCATACTCATAAATTTTGTATAATATCCTCCAGTTCACCTCTTTGGTTTCTGTAAAAACCCAAAAAAAACTATTTTATTGTATAGTTTAATTTTAACCTATACGATAATTGACTAATAAAAATAGATCTCAGAACTAGATGATGATAAAGACATACTAAAATGATTGTTAGATAATATAATAAATGGTGCAATGAAGCCGATCAGCGTGAGAGTTGCATGCAAATGTGTGCGTCAAGATTTACAACTTTAACGAGCAAATCGGCGCACTCGGAGAATTTTATTTTAAAGTTAGTTATACTCCGTCCGTACTATTTCTACGTCCATGGGTATAGAGATGACCACAGTTCTTGCCACTGCTCGCTAGCTATGAACGGTTACAGTTTTTAGACCTATCTAGTAAGCCTTGATGAACTGTGTTCTTTGTAGCTGGCTTAGTTTTTTTACGAATATTTAAGTACTTACTCGGTAATATAATAAACGAATTATCAAAGGCAGGGTCGTCCATGCATCGTCTTTCCCACATCGCCAAGTCGTGGAGTTGCGGGAATTGGCGAATAAGGCTCTCGAACACATTCTTATGTGGAATAAGAACTGAAAAATAACAGATGTAATTCCACTGAGTCGAAACATCACGCTATTTATCACACTACTCACACTAATATTATAAACGCGAAAGATTGTATGTTTGTTTGTTACTCAATCTGAACCGATTTCGATGAAATTTGTTATATAGATAAATAATGACCTGACTGACTGGATTGAAACATAAGTTACTCTTTATTGACAAACCACAGGTGCGAAGCCGAGGGCGAAAGCTATCATCGTGAAATTTGGTATACAGGTAGGTAACG
Organism: Philereme transversata; assembly: GCA_963924445.1. Classification (NCBI taxonomy): domain Eukaryota; kingdom Metazoa; phylum Arthropoda; class Insecta; order Lepidoptera; family Geometridae; genus Philereme; species Philereme transversata. The sequence goes on from OZ004347.1 coordinate 4,821,395, forward strand.
ATTGCACAATTTTGGTGTGACTCAATGAGCTAAAAATGTTGGGGGGTTGTTGAAATATTGGGGTTCAAGAGGGGTAAAAAAAAATGAAAATGAGACTATCAGGTCAAGTGAGACGTTAAATGAAAGGTCTTCATTAGTACATTTCGACCCTGTTTTTACTTTTAGTAAAGTTTTTATAATTTTTGATTTATTAGCCATAATAAAAACTAAACTTTGACACCAGTGACCTTACAATGCTGTAATTTGGTATGCGTGTAGCTTATGTATCACAAGTATAGGCAAAAGTCTGAAATCTAGAATAACTGCAATTTGTATCCCAAAAAAGGGTAACTAATTAACATGAACTCCCGTTACCTGTAATTTGAATGAATGTAGGTCTAGTAAGTTGGTGTTTATATCGTGGGACTATTTTGATAGTCAAAGATTACGAATAATCTTTTTTTTTGTTTTTATGGTAGACTCGCGAGATCTCAGTTCGGGGCGAACCACTAGGTTTATGAATTTTCAAGTTAATGAAATATCTACAATGCCAAAAGTGTAATTAAAGATACCGCTAGGCTTAAATTGGAAAAAAAAATTAAAAAACAGTAGCCAGTCTTATGTACTTTATCACGACATGTACAGACAGCAACGCTGGCTTGTAACCCTCTGCATGTTTGAGGATTGAAATATAAACTTGTAGAAGGCTGATTTAAAAAAAAAGGATTTTGTGATTTTATGAAACCACGGTAAAAGTGAGACTTTGCTTCACATTATAGTCATTAAACTAAAAATTTTCGTTGGCACAAATGAGTAATAGTCTATACACTACACGGTCAGCTAATGCGAACTATAGGCGCCGCCATATTGGCCTCGGCTGCTCTGACGAGCGCCTTTCCCTACTCCGCGGCCGACCGTCACGCGACATGCAACACACAGACGAAAAAGTTTGAGACGATGTAATAAAAGTTTCACTTTAAAAAGTTTGTTGAATAACTATTTTATTTAAGAAAAATTAGTTAGATTTTATTTAAAAAAAAACATGCAGGGATTTATTTACCAGTTAACGATATCTACTGTCTGTACATGTCGTGATAAAGTTTATTTCAATTCCAGTATGCCAGTTCTAGGTACGCCACTTCGCAAATGTAAATTAGTGTAGGAAATACTTTAAGAAACAATGTTAAGTAAGTACATAAAGCTAATTATACCAGATAACGAGCGTGGTATTAACGTTGTAACATGTGAGTAATACGTGTTATTTTCTCCTACATTTTTATACATAACTAGTTATTTAATATTATTACATACTTAATATTTTATAACCTCTATATAACTCATTAATTACCTATCACATTATTATGAACACACCATTGTCGGCATAATGCTGAGCTGAAACGCATTTGCTGCGGTAGCACATACAATCATATCTATCTAACCTCTTGTTTAGTATTTTCTTTTCTTATCCATATCCATCTATATTATACTAATATTATAAAATAAATAATAAATAAATATTGCAGGACATTTCACACAGCGCTATCTAGCCCCAAACTAAGCAGAGCTTGTACTATGGGAACCAGATAACTGATAGAATACTTATATACATTTTTTTGTAAATACATACTTATAATATACAGAAAAACAACCAGACCCGGAACAAATATCTGTAGATCATGCAAACATTTGTTCCGCGGCGGGAATCGAACCCACTATCTCCTGCGTCTCAGCCGGCTGTTCGCCCACTGCGCCACGGGGGTCCTCAATGCGAAAGTAATCTTGTTTGTTTCTTTGTTAGTTTATTTGTTTGATAGATTGTTTGTGACCTTTTCCCGACTAAATGGCTGAACGGATCGTAATGAATTGGCAAGGAGATAGATTATATCCTGGTGAAAGACATAGTCTATCTTTTGTCTCTAAAAATAATATTGAAAGGGGTGAAATAGGGGTTGAAAGTTTGTATGGGCAATCCATAATCCCTCAAGGTAGGATCTGAAAATTCATATTTAGGCTTTTGGTAAGACATAGTGAAATACGTGTTTCAACGTTTTTGTAAAATCATCCCAAGAGGGGGAGGGGGGAGGGATAAAGTAAGCGGTTAAGGATATTAAGGATTGGGAAAGGAAGGAGGGTAACGTTTTTATTGAGAATCCACGCGTGCGAAGCCGCGGGCGGGTCAGCTAGTATTTTATAATTATACTAACCATTACTAAAACCTACAATTATTATTTTCCCGAAACCACATTCGTCTCATTATCTAGATCCCAAAATTTTTGAAGGTTTCACTTCTACCACGTGTGAATTGCACACATGCTTTTTTATACATTCTATTTTTAACGTTACTTACGGCACTAGGGCCGTAAACCATAATAAGCCACTTTCAGAGCATGAGTAATGAAAACGAATTTTATATTAGGTTGGGGAAAAAGTATCTTCGCATTTTTTAAGAAAAATCAAAACATTTGTTAATATAGTTTATTTACATTTAACTAAAGTATATAGGTACCATTTTGTTCGATATCTTTTTGCCATCTTGTATGTAGAGACATGATCTCATTGCTATAGAAATTTTGGGGCTTCTGATCAAAATACCGCGACAAGTGGTTTTGGCAGTCCTCTCGTGATGTTAACCTGACACTGCCTAAAGAATTCTGAAGAGAACGAAATAGGTGGAAATCTGAAGGCGCAAGGTCAGGACTATACGGCGGATGCATTAACACCTCCCAGCCAAACTCTCTTAATTTATGCTGAGTGGCTAAAGATGTGTGAGGTCTAGCGTTATCATGATGAAAAACCACACCCCTTGATCTTTCTGTTGATTAATTTCGGCCGCTTTCTCTCAACTTCTTGCTTTAATCTCATCAGTTGTTCGCAGTAGAGTTCAAAATCGATGGTCCTGCCTGGTGGTAACAGCTCATAATGAATAATGCCCTTCCAATCCCACCACACACACAGCATCACCTTGTTGCGAGTTAACCCGGGTTTCGCCAGTCTGTGAAGCCTGACCGGCCTTTGACCACGGCCTTTTTCGCACGTTCTTGTCGTACGTGATCCACTTTTCATCACCAGTTATCAGCTTCTTCAAAAATGGTTCGGTTTCATTACGTCGTAATAAAGAATCACAAATGAGTACACGGTTCATTAAGTTTCTTTCAGTGAGCTCGTGGGGTACCCAAATATCGAGCTTATTTGTGTACCCAGTTTTTTTCAAATGCGCCAAAACTGTTGTGTGGTCAATTCCCAGTTCTTCAGCTACGTCGTAACTACTGATATGCCGATTTTGCTCCACTTTTACAAAAATGGCATCAATTTTATCCGTAATAGGGCGACCAGAGCGACGTGCATCTTTAACATCAAAATTTCCGGATTTAAAACGCATAAACCAAATTTGTGCTACTCTCACAGACACTGCACTAGGTCTATAAACATCGCAAATTTTTTTCGCGGCTTGCGTTGCGTTTTTATCTTTTTTGTAGTAAAATTTTATCATGTATCGAATTTCTTCATTAGATTCACTCATCCTTACAGTACGAAAAACAAATAAAAATCACACATTTTCCTAACTTGAATTTCGAATTATCTTCTTTAAAATTTAAACTTTGAATGATACCAAAACCAGCCAGATACAAATAGATATAAAAGATATTTTATTTCAAGTTCATACATACTATAATGCGAAAAGACTTTTTCCCCAACCTATTATATTAGGCGAGGGCTACAAGAAAGCAGAGGCTGTAATTATCAAAGCGCACGTATGTCGTTTTATAACATATTTGAGAGGAAATAAATAAAACTCGGACTTTCTTAAGCGAATAAATCTTTGATCACTTATTAAAGCCGTTAGAAAAATTTGAACAATTAGCGATGCGTGCGCATCAGCGTTTTTTTTTAAGGCAAAGGCACAAAAACAGCCAGTATTACTAATAAAGTAAATTAATATTTTTTTGTTTTTGTTACAGAAATGGTTGTAATTTATTGTCAAAATTAATTAAATTAAAGAATTAAATGTTTATTTTTTATATTTTATCTCCCTAATTTAATTTTATTCGTAAAATGTTGACCACTTTTCTGATATAAAAACTCTTTGCTAAGATTTAAAAAAGTACCGTTCGTTTTAGACGGAGCATCTTGATAAACCGTACGTTTTACCTTATTAAAAAGAAACTCGTGCGTTTTACATTACAATAACGCACAAATACGTAATGACATACATAACGATATTGAAATTGGTGAAATAAGAGATCCTTTACGAGCAAATGTGTTATAAAAGAGCTTAACAACATCGATTATTTTTGTCATCTTATCACGTAGAGATAGCAATTTTGCCATTACGCTAATCGAACTAAGGTCATGTCTCGGTCGCATCGAGATTAAATCTTCGAGGTTCAACATTATGTTATTTAGATAAATAGTGTTGATGTTGATCAAACAGATGTAAGAACTTATGTCAATGACAGATCTTGTGTGCAATATTAGCGACGAGATAATTATAATTTAAACAGGCATACCTACGACGTAGTCCTTAGATAGGTATGATTAGATAGGTACGTACGAAGTAGTAGGAAAGAAAAAGCTGATGGACAACACAATTCTTCCTTCTCTGCTTTACGGCTGTCAGATCTGGGCCCCTATTCTACTAAACCTATCGCTTCACTATGACAATGGTATCGTTGAAAAATCGCCACTATAGATACCTTTTGGTATTCTACTAACACAATCTTTTTTTAATGACCGCCGTTGCTATGACAACCCCATTGAACATTTGGTAGCTTATGACAAGAATAACAATCATAATCGTTTAACAATGGTATGGCTCCATAATAGTTTTTCTTATAAATTAGCAGAATTGGGCCCCTGGCTATTGACAAACGAAATAATATAAAACATTTATCTACATTTCAAAGAGCCACGGAAAGATCAATGCATGGTTTGAGACTAAAAGATAGAGTCAGAAGAGACAACATTGGAAACGTAACGAAAGTCACCGACGCAGTTAGTATGCTCTGACAACTGAAGTGGGAGTGGGCGGCCACATCTCTAGAGAACAGGATGGGAGATGGAGCGAACGTATCCTCCATTGGTACCCACGAGACGCGGTGCGCACAAGAGGAAGACCGAAAAGACGATGGTGCGACGACTTGGTAGAGGTGGACCTGGACCGACTCGCTCAAGATCGCCGTAGATTGTTGCATGGAGGAGGCCTACACTGTTCTGGGTGCCCAAAATAAATAAATTAAGTGAAATAAATCTAATACTACTGGTTCGCCCCGAACTGAGATCTCGCGAGTCTACCGTAAAAACAAAAAAAATATTATTCGTAATCTTCGACTATCAAAATAGTGTCACGAAATATGTAACCACTGAACTTGACCTACAGTATCATTCAAATTACAGGTAACAGAAATTCATGTATTGTGGTTACACTTTTTAGGGCTACAAATTGCAGTTATTCTGGATTTCAGACTTTTGCCTATATTTGTGTTACTTAAGCTACACGCATACCAAATAACAGCACTGTGGGGTCACTGGTGTACCCTGTGAATTTTGTCAAAGTTTATTTTTTAGTATGGGTAATAACTCAAAAACAATAAGAACTTTACTAAAAATAAAAACGGAGTCTAAATGTACTAATAAATACCTTTCATTTGACGTCCCACTCGACCTTTTAATCTATTTTTATTTTTTTTTACCCCTTTTGAACCCCAGTATTTCAATAACCCCCCCCCCCCCCCACATTTGGAGCTTATTTAGTCACACCAAAATTGTGCCACTACTACCTACCTATATACTAAATTTCACGATGATCGGATAAACGCTTCGAAAGTTATCCTCGGACAAACAAACAAACATACATGCATACATACAACGCCGATTTGCCCAAGTTGATTTAGAGATCTCGCTTCGCTCGACCAATTATGTAAATAGTTATTAAGTGGAAATAAAGGATTTATTTATTTTATTTATTTTTAAGTACTACAAAATAGAAACGAAGCCCTAGAAAGCTTTGTTTTGGAATAGGGGCCTTAATTTATGTTAACATTCCAGTATGTTTTAGTGCATGTTATCGTGGCCATCACTTTTACATCATTTCGATTTTATTTCAAGGTGATCAAGCTATGATCAAGACATTTCACATTCCAAACATAGTTCACATCAAGAATTTGACGACCTCTGTGGCGTAGTGGGCGAATAGCCGGCTGAGGCGCAGGAGGTGGCGGGTTCGATTCTCGCCGCGGAACAAATGTTTGCATGATCTACAGAGTTCCGGGTCTGGATGTTTTTCTATATATAATAAGTACATAGTACAAGCTCTGCTTAGTTTAGGGCTGGATAGCACTGTGTGAAATGTCCAGCCATTTTTATTATTTATTTATTATTATCAATAACTTTCTCAAATGATGAAAGGTCGTAATGGTAATGTAGTAATTACATTTGATAATTAAACAAGTAATTAATAATAATATGACGAACGTATTAATAAACCTCAAATATCACTTACGATATAATTTATCTAAAGACATAAAATCATTTATTTACTATATTAATTAGCATACAATATATTACAATACATTTTGAAAAGAGTAAAGATAAAAAAGAAACAATTATCTAAATAATAGAGACGAATAACAAAAACAAAAGAGAACTCTGTAAATAAATACTATAATCTGTCTACCTTTTTGGACGGATACCCCAAAGTCGTGGCCAAACTACCAAAAAACAAAACAAGGTGTTATACCTAGGTTTTTGTCATTCTAGTCTATAGGCAGTTTCTAGCAGAAAACTCGCGTTAGCGAGATGGTTTCAAAATGATCGGTTTGATTTTAATGAATAAATAAATTTGAATTTATTTTACACAAAAATAAAAAAATAAAAGCAGATTGTGAATTCCAACTTACATCCATCAGGATTATTCACCATTCCAATAGTGCCACCGGTATAAATAACGAGCACTTTCCTCTCACTGGTTCTATTATTTACCAAAAGTCCTTTTTCGTCTTCAATCTTCCCGTTTCCACTGGTTCCGTTCCTTTTCCCATTGCACAATTCTTCTTTAGGCATTTGTCACTTTTGGAAAATAGAATGAGAAATTCAAACTTTAGAACAGTTATTATTTTAATTATTTTCCAATCGTTTTGAAAATGGAATACCTCTTTGTTTTAATTTATTCAAATGAGTTTGTATTCTCAACATGCGTTCGTCATGAGTTTGAACCACGGACTGAAATATCATTATATCACACGTGCTAGTAGTCGCGTCCATGAAAATAAATATCGTACGCAAGGCACAGGTTAACTAACTGTTACTATGAAGAGTTTAACAACCTCATAGTATTTTAGGAGCTTTACTCTTTACGATCTAATACGGTTATGTACCTACCTCCATACCAATGTTATAGAAAGTGCTATATTCTTTGGTAAGCTTGGATTCCAGACACAATAGAAATTCTAGTTTCGTGCAGGCTAGATTTCAGCATACCGGGAGATAACGGGGACATTCGTTACACATTATAACGTGTGGCACACACAAACCAACAAACAACCTCTCACCTTAAACGCATACATTTACGAGGCATGCCTTTTAAGTTCTGTCGTTTCCATATTTTCCGGCAATTTTGAATTTGGAACTGTTCTATATTCGAATGTGTTTACATTTTGAATCTCAAAACAGTTGAAAGTATTAGGATTAATGCTATTGTTTAGTCACAGTTTCGATTTGAATCTGTCAGGTCACGTACGAAAATGAATCTTTCTAAGGAAAATGTTCATGCAATAATTTTCTACAACTTTAGAAGAGGCCTGACACGGCTTCGGTGTTTAGAAGAGCTAACATCTGTGTTCAGTGATGTAGCCCCATGTCTGCGGACTGTCGAACGCTGGTATTTAGAATTCCAGCGTGGACATACTAGTGTTAGTGACAGATTTCGCGAAGGACGCCCAAAATCCGCCTTCACTGAAGATAACATCATTGCTGTGAGACAACTAATTCTCGAAGATCGTCATGTGACGTATCGAGAGATAGAGGCTCTATTAGGCATCTCAAGGACAACCATTCAGAAGATCTTGCATGAAGCGCTTGGTGTGAGAAAGCTAGTTTGCCGTTGGATACCGCATCTGCTTTCCGACGATCACAAGGCGGCCCGCGTCAGATGGTGTAAGAAAACTCTGCATAGGTTCAACCGAGGGGAGTCAAATCACGTCTACGACATCATAAGTGGTGACGAATCTTGGACCTATGCCTACGATCCTGATTCCAAACAACAATCTACAATCTGGGTCTTTCAAGACGAGCCAAAGCCGACTAAAGTTGTTCGTTCTCGAAGCACTTCAAAGAAGATGGTGGCCACGTTCGTTGGAAAAACCGGCCATGTTGCGACTATTGCACTTGAAGATCGTAGAACGGTTAACGCAGAGTGGTATACTACAGTTTGTTTACCACAAGTCATCGCCGAACTTCGAAAATCTAACTCAAAGCGACGCATCATCCTGCACCACGACAACGCAAGCTCACACAGCGCTCGTCAAACGATTGAGTATTTGAAGCAGGAAAAAGTAGAAATTCTTGACCATCCTCCATACAGTCCTGACCTAAGCCCTAACGATTTCTTTACATTTCCTAAAATTAAGAAAAGTCTTCGTGGTCAAAGGTTCCAGTCCGGTGAAGAAGCAGTCGACGCTTTCAAGTCAGCCATTTTGAACACCCCCACTTTAGAGTGGAATAACTGGTTTGAGCGAATGGAAAAGTGTATTAAGCTACGCGGTGAATACTTTGAAAAACAATAAAAAGTACTATAAGGTTCTAGTTGTGTTTTTTTCTTCAAACGACAAAACTTAAAAGGCATGCCTCGTATTCTTCAGTGTTCGGCTTTAGGAGCCTCTCCAACTATTGTGCAACTTTAGTGCAAGAATCATTTCTAATGACCTGGAATGACATCTTTTGCCTTCATTCAAAACTAACCCTTAAAACCAAAGTGTAAAGGGTCACGAGTAACATAATAAGGTTTAATTTCTTGTGGTTACTCTCCTAGTATAATGTTACTTGTGCCTTAGTTATCGTCAGGTATCATTTGTATTCTAGTTTCCTAACATAGCTGTCGCGTTGGAACTTTCTTCAAGATAAAAATGGTAAGTCGATTTGAGTACCTACAAATAATTCAGTTCATATATTTTTAGTTGGTTCCCAATCGCCACTTTTAGATGGGATAAAATAAAATAAATATATCGACGGCAGAAAGCGGAAATGGCGTATCTCAAAAATTTCCGCTGTTCGATATTGAAACATCAATTGCTGTAACTATTTAAAAATCAATGAAGCAGTAACTAGGACATTCCAATTAACTGTATCAAATAAAACTTAGATTGATAAAAATATTTTCCAAATTTCAACGTTCTATCTTTATTAATGTACGAGTTTTTAAATAGGTTTTGGCTCTGGTGTAAAATTAGATATTTTGAGATACGACAAAATCGCTTTCTTCCATCGATATATACTTTTATATAAAAATGTCACGTCGAAATCATAAATAATTACGTAGAAAGTAATAAAATATCTTACCGATCTTACAATTAGTACGATGTTGCTGCTAATTGTACTGGCTTGTCATTGCATTGGCTGGGATGAAAGGCATCGGCTGGGTATAAGCCCCAAAGAGTACCAATGTTACTCACTCACTGCCCACTATTGTTAATAATCTAATCTGTGGACAATGGGACCGGATATACATAAAGAACAATGCATTTATTATTTAACTTATAAAAGCATAGTAATATTTATGTATAATTATTTGTAAAGTGTAAAAGAAAACTCTGGACTTCTTTACATATTATAAAATGAAGTCGCTTCCGGTGTCTGTTACCTTAGATCTTTTAAACTACTCAACGGATTTGAATGCAGTTTTCAGCAATAGATAGAGTGATTAAAGAGGAAAATTAATATGTGTAACTAGCTTCCGCCAGCGGCTTCCCACGCGTTGTTTGTCAACAAAAAGTAGCCTATGTGTTAATCCAGGTTATAATCTACGTACATAGCGATTTGAAAGTAACTCTGTCTCTCTGTCTGTTTGTTACCTTTTCACGACTTAACGGCTCAACCGATTTCGATGGAATTTAGTACCTATATACCTACATAGATTATGAATGGACTTGAGACACAGGATACACTTTACGCGACTGCACAGAAGGAGGGTAATGACAAACCACGCGTACGAAGCCGCGGGCGGGTCAGCTAGTTAATTGTAAATTGCAGGAATTTAGCATCAAAGGAGTGTTAGCTCCAGTGTTCACTCCCATGGATGATGCTGGGAACATAAACCATGGCGTCATTCCTGAGTACATGAAGTATTTAGTATCCAACAATATAAAGGGTATTCTTGGTAAGTCTCAGTATAGATTTAGAAGGAAAGAAGAAAGAAAACATTTTATTCAAAAACCACACGGTACTAAAAATAAAATAAAACACAACAAAAATAAAATCTAACTTAACACTAACAAACTAATAGCTCATAATGATCTTCCGCTGGTCTTCCGCTGAGTCCAGTACAGATTACCTCACATACACCTTGATCAAGGGTAGCCTTCATAAGAAAAACACAACTATTGTTAAATTCAAACTCAATTAAATACCTACTATTTTAATCCAATAAACTGTCACACTTAAGAACATTTCACTGTTATACAGGGTGTTTCGTAATATACTGACGATATTCAAGTGACGATTAATTTGTATTAATTTGTTTAAGAAAAATAGCGATAATCATAATTTTAATACTAGAAATAAAGATAAACTCGCTGTTGCCACTTGTAGACTCCATAAAGTTAGTAAATCGTTTAAAGGGCAAGGTGTACGCTATTATAACAAACTCCCAAGGGATGTACAAAAATTGACAATTAACAAATTTAAAAACGTAATTAAACAAAATCTTTATAAAAGAGCCTACTATAAAATATCGGATTATTTAGATGATAGAGAAGCTTGGGATTGAAATTGCTCCAACTCGTTCAAAATGTTACAATTTAGACGTAATTTATGTTCTGTATTATGTATTGTAAAACGATCATTAAAAAATACAACCAGCCTTGTTTTTTGCCTTTCTTTCCTGGCTTGGTCGCGAAGGAACAGGCAGTAAAATTGACGTTTCAAAGTGATCCTTGTGATTTTAATGAATAAAAATATTTGAATTTCTCAAAACATAAAAAAAGACTTCTCGGAAAAAAACGACTAGTTATATTATCAAATTTTAAAGAAAATCGACTAAGTTTAGGTGATTAATTCGATATAAAACTTACTGCCTACTCTTCGGCAGTAAGTGATATCTATTTCGGAAATTCAGTTTTGGGTTAGAAAGGGACAACAAGATAGATATCTCGAGACGTCACCAATACAGTATCTGTGGTTAGATAGCAAGCATTATGCAATAGCACAACATAAGTTTGAAAGTGTTTTTA